>OX451741.1:605231167-605930618 GCA_948472305.1 Vicia faba | reverse complement strand
TATATATATATATATATATATATATATATATATATATATATATATATATGTATTAGATCCATCTTCATTATGTTTACTTTTGTATATTACATTTGTAAATATTTACATTATGTTTACCCTTTGGTATCTTAAAAACCTAATCTTGTTTTCCAAGTTCTAACCACTTTCATAAAAAAACCTTGATCTTATGTCATTGTATTTTTAAAATTTTATTCTTTAATAAATACTTCAATATACTTAAGCCTATTAAACAATTTCAAAATATTAAAAGTGATTCAACCTCACCCAAATCTTTTTGCCACTTTAACTTTTTTCAATTTAAAACTTTTACTCAAAGAGGTTAGACATGAGTCATCTCTATAGTTAAGATGTAGTCCTCATATTCCCATGGTAATGATTGAAGTAAATGTGATTATTTTCACTTGAAGGAGCTAGTGGAAACTAGTTGATCTTATATCCAAGTTAAGAGCCATTCCTTCATAATGATGCAAGATCCATCTTCTCATACTTGTGGGTTGTTTAATTTAGTATTTTCTTTAAGATGAAGACTTGTCTCTTCTCCTAAAATCAATCACAACAAACCCCTTTATTATTTTTTACCATAAACTACGAGGTTTTGATCATTCATTGATACGTAGGTATAAGACTTTGTCTTTCCAAACAAAAATATAATAAAATATATTTCTTTCCCCATCACCACACTCTTTTGCAAACAAACCAATTTTAACCAAAAACATATATTACAAGAGGTTCCTACAGAGTACTACATAGGATTCTAATACCTTCTCTTTGTATAACTAATACTCGCACCTTAGATCTCTTCCTTGTGCTTTTCTTTTATTTTTGCTTCTTGCATTGCATAGTTAATATAGGCTTTTGATCTTTTCCCTTTCTTTGGAAACAATAAAGTTCAATGGTGACTTCTTAAAATGCGAGTCAAGTTAGTCAATAACTTAGTCTCCCGATTTTACACCGCAACACTTAAGTCTAGTTGCAATCAACTTAGGGATGAGGAATGCTTCCCAGATGGCCAAATATTCCGCCTTTTGATTAGTCAAAGAAGCGGGAAATTCCATGATAAACCATCGGGGGCCATGAGTTCTGTTGGCGAAAAGGGCCATAGAAGAAGTGAAGTTATGACATTTGGTGAATATCATCACGTATCCAGTGAAAGCTTCTTTCACACTTAGTCCCTCATCCGTAGGGGTCAGTTGGGTGGAGCCACAACTGAAGCAACCAGTAAGGTCCAGCCAATAATAGATTTATCCTTAGTTGATAGTTCTCCAGGAATTCGATAACAACTCTTAGAGACTCATAAAGCAAGCCCAGTATCAGCTAACTAAGACAAATGTTGTGACCTGCAAGCAGTTGGTTCGCCAAGGTCATGAACCTTTTCGCCACTTGTAGGGATTTATAGTAGAAGATGCAGAGAGATAACCAAAGTTCCAGAAAAGCAATGTGTTCCTCATCAGAGACTTCTTAGTTTTCTTTGTTGTGATGATCAATCATGTAATGGGTAAAGTTTGCACGGTTGTCGTCAAAACCAATGGGGTCCTTGTTCATCTCATAAGGATCGAAAGCCTCCCAAGTTGGTCGAAGGCCTATTATAGCAACAATATAAAAAAGAGTTGAGGTAATCTTCTCGCAGGGGAGACGAAAAGTATTGGTGGTGATATCCCATAAATATAAAGAGGCCATAAGCATATTTTGGCAATATCCTGGTCCAACTTTTGACAGTTGAATCATGTAAAAAATTCCCGTTTCTTTCCAGGTTTGGGTTTTCTTTTTCTCAACCTTTGCAAGTCAGACGAGATAAGCCTCAGGATATTTAAACAAAGGGCAAGAGCGAAACACTCTAAGAGTGTTGCTCATATAGTCTAGACTCTAGATTAATGGGTTTTGCTGGTTCTACTTTAGTTGGGTCCTAAGTTTTTGGGGGCCTCAGTCGAAGACTTTTCCTGAGAATCAACTACATTTTCTGCCTTGGATTTGTGATTTTGGGAATCTGACTTAATACTAACATCATTACTAGCAGTTATTGTTTTCTTTTTACTAGCTATGGGGTTGGTACGATGGTAAGCAGGAAAAAACTCTTTGAGTTTTTCAGCATCTACATTAAGATCAGGTAAAAGGACCCATAAATGCACGGGTCTCACTAGAAATAGAGAAGGGAATAAGTACCTGAGATTGATAAATTATGCGTTTTTCTTCTAGCAGAGGTGGTTCAGGGGAATGTTCTTAATTCCCCATTAACAATGGCTTAGAAATTTGAGTAACAGGTAGTAAAACTTCTTTGGAGCTTTTTTCAGCTTTGTTGTTCTTTTGAAGAAGCCATTGTATAAAACTTGAAAATATATGAGGTAAAAAGAGGTTATTTTGAGTGTTTTATGAGGAAAAATCGTTCTTTTCAGAGTTGGAAGACGAAAAAGGTTTAAATGAAGACGATGAAGGAGTATTTATAAAGAAAGATGGAAACTATTCACTTTCTTTGGAGTGACAAATGGAATGAGATAGTGGGACGCGTGTTCACGTTTTAGAGGCTGGGTAAACAGTTATCTTTTCGGATGCCACGACCCTCATACAAAATAGGGATCATTATGGCTCTCTGTGTTTTGCATGTCTCGATGATACATTTGAGGAAAGGTGGTCATAATGACCATGACGTCACAACAATGAAACAACTGTTGAGTCGAAGCATTAAAAAATGTCCCTTTCTCCATATGGTCGAAAAAGATATTTTTTGGGGGAAATTTGTTAGTTGGAATTTTGACGCTAAGAAGGATTTGGGATATCAAGAAAGCTGAAGGAAATATTTGAAGCAAGTAAGTCAAATTCGACTAGAAAGTATTGGCGAAGACTTCGACCAATATTGGCAAATGAGTTTCATTCTTACACTGTGATACTATTCTGGGACTTAGAATATTTTGGACTTAGTTAGTGATTTCGACGAGATATTTGAAATAAGGATGATTTGTTTTTTGGTCTTATCCGTTTCTTAAAGGAACACATGGAAGCTTGGGAATGACAAAACACATGCAAGTGAGAACGTGTCATTCTCTGGAGAGGAGACCGTTCGTTACTGTTATTGTCGATTTTGTATAAATAGGGGTCCTAGTATCAGGATTCAATGTGTTCAATTGTATAGAAACTCAAATTACTCGAAGTATCTAAGTGTGTTGAGAAAAGAGTTATTGAGTGGAATGTACGTATGAATCACCATATTTTCATTCAATATCAAGTCGTTTACATTAACGTTATTTTCATTCCTTTTAAGTTTTAGTCGAAGTTATTTTACATTCTTGTACTTTTCATAAATCGTTCTTGCATTACTTTTAAGATTCACAGTAGTGTCGAAATACTTGTCATTAAGAAAACTTAAGAAAACTATGCTCATACATCCTAGGATCAATCTAGTCGACCATGTAAGTAACCAAAGTAACATTTTTGGAAGACTAGCAGTTGTTTACCAAAATCCACGGTAAACAATAGTAAGATAGAAAGTCAATGGAAAATCTAGGATGGATTTATCCTCCAAATTTACTTCCCTATGACAATACCCTCATGAATGCCCTTAAAACCTCTTGCTAAACTCCCTACATGTCCATTTAGACCCCCCTCCCTCATATAAGATTCTTCTCTCCTTGTGGTATATCCAAAAATAATTATTCTAAATCCTCCTAAAAAAATTATTTTAAGGTGTTATGCTAACACACTACGAGGTGCCTAAACACTAACAAAATTAAATGTGTCTTGTTCCACAATAAATTTAAGAAACGTAATACAATCTCTTACTCTTTTGACATCCATAATATCAATCTTCCACTCCTTGTCTATAATAATCCCTACCCTTTTTTTTTAATCTAACTTTGTCATTATACCAAAGTTTAATTCTCAAATTGTCTGATTCTCGCCTTTTCACACGTCATTAGTTTCTCGTAGGCATAAAAATTGGTTTTCCTCTTAACTATAATGTCTACTATTTCTATAGATTTTATGTTAAACATGCTTATATTTCATGTTCCGTATCAAATCATACTCCTATTAATTAACTTATTTATCCACACCCATTCACGAAAACATGAAAACCATTGCTTATTTTTCATTTGACAATGCACTCGAGACACACAACACATTGCTTTCGAGCAACGACTTGACATTCACACTTTTACCTATTTCATCCATACTAGAGATTCAATAAATTTTTACATTGACTGTCTAATACAATCCTCTCCTTCTATCCGACTTGAAACAAACTATGTATATCAAATCTAACATAGACATAATTCACATAAAATATAAGTTAATAAATATAAATAAATACAAAAAAGTGGAAACTAAATTTTCGATAGTTCATTATAAATTTCCAATAACAAACCATATTTTCGGTTAGTTCAATTACTGATAATAAATTTTATCGGTTTTTTTTTTAAAAAGTCAGATATCTTTGAACTAATCCGCTATTTTGAAAAAAATACAAGAGTTTTGTACCAGAAATTTCGAAATTTCTAATAAAAATACAAAATATTTTTATTGAAAATTTTAAAATTTCTAATAAAAACACATAAAAGTTATGATTTTTTACTATATATTTTAACATTGCTGCTAAAAAAATCATGATAGTTAAAAAAATTATTATTTTTGATGAAATTGTCAGTATGAGTTACAAAATTTCTGATATTGCTAAACAAATTTTGTTAAATGCATAAATTTTTTTGTGCTGATTTAAAAAAATAATTTTAAAATTATGAAAGATAATATAACAATTCCCTCAATAGGTGGGGTGTGCAAGTTAAATTCTCCTATCAATCCAAGATTGAGCCAAGCCCATCTGCATGAGCGGGTGCGGGTTTTGTCCGGTTGTGGAATCGCGGTTTCTGTTTTCCCTTCAAATAAAAAAAAAACATTATGCACTGTTTAGGTTCAAGATTACGAACAATAACCTAATTCATCGCAATCTCTTGCACCGCGCTTCATTGATTTGAAATTTTTGGTAGATACATTTTCTTAGGTTAACTGAAAGAGGGATCTTGAAGACAAGTGATTTGAGAAGGGTAAGAACTTGTTTGCTTTTTTTGTTATTGATATGATTGTGCCATATAACTAGATTTTCTTGTTCTTGTTATCACTTTGTTGGAATAGTTGAGTTGGAACATTGTGGAAGCATTTGTTTTGTTATGGAGCATGTATCGTAATAGATTCATTTGAATATGGCATTTTCATCAACATGTTTTTTTTTTCTAGGGTTCTGTTTTTCATAAATCTTTGTTGTTTTTTCGGTTCACTGTTATATTAGAGCTTCGCGTTCAAAGTATATCGCGAGGTTTAAACTCAGTGATATATCAAATGGAGCTTATGGGATTTTCATGATCATGAGGTGTTCTTTTTTTATATCTTGTTGAAGGCATGCTCTTATATTTTAAAGTGTGAAATGCCTACGTTTCTTTTGGCATTAGGTCATCCATGACGATATGTGAACTAGTTTCATGTTCTATTTATCACGAGAAAAAAACTATGAAATGGTTCACTTGGTTGTCATGATTAATGTTTGGATGTCTTTTCTCAAACCCCTTAATTTCTTTATACTTTGATTATTGACGCTTTACATTCCTTGAATTTAAGATGTAATTCATTTTGAGCAAAATAGCTCTATGTTATCTTTTTGTTAGAGAGAACTTTAGGGTAAGGGATAGTCCACGGATTCATTAGTGTTTTCCATGGCGTAGAGCTAAAATCTTGCCATACCGGACACTTTGCAGCCTCATTATAGAGGATTATGACGGAAGACCTGCAATATCGGCCGATATTTACCATTTGCGGCGAGTCTAAAAACCGCCATGTATATCTGCCATAGCTCCACCATCGCGGATATTAGATAACACTGACCAAGGCAGGGAAAACAGATATGTTAACCAACCTTTATTTTGGTAAAATCCTCTTACCTAAGTTCTCTCTAACAGAAATAGAGATTCCAGTTTCTATCAACCTGCTCTTTGGGTTCTTGCTATGCCTGGCTGTGTCCTACTTTGGATCCGTGTTTGGTCATTTGTTATATATATTACTCCCTCCGTTTCAAAATAATTGTCGTTTTAGCAAATAAATTTTGTTTCAAAATGACTATCATTTTCACTTTTCAATGTAGTAATGATTACTATTTTTCTAATTGTGCCCTTTACTTTTTACTCTCTACACTATTTCCAATACATTACTAGGTTTAATTTTGTAAAAGTGTAATGCATTCCTTAATTTATGTGCAAAAACTTTAAACGATAGTCATTTTGAAACGGAGGGAGTACAGTAAATGTAAGGAAGCTTAAATACTTTGATCATGTGCATTGATTGGAGCATAATCATCTATGCATGGATGCCTTTTTCCCCCTTACTGTATTGTGGAACAGGATTATGTCTATATCTTTAGTAATATCGTGTGGAAGATATGGTAATAAGCTATATAGTTTTAATCATGATTTAACCGGGCCATAATAGTCGAAGGTTCAACCTCATCTAAGCCCTTTTTTTGTTGTTATTCCGTGGTTTCTTATTTTCCTTCTAAAACTGAAAAAAGAAAGGAAAAAAGATATAAAATGAAGAACTTTGCCTATGTTAAAAATTTACAACGGTGTCCCGATCCTTAGCTCTGCAATGTTCTCAGACATATTCTCTTAATTGTTCTTAGGGTTTTGTTCAGCAAAGGTTATTTGATTGGATTTACATCAGTTGATTTGAATTCACACCCAACATTAAATCTTTAACTTTATTAAATATTTATATTAGATAGAAATAATCAAGTATTTCTGTATTTGGTTGTTTTTGTTTCCTTTTTAATGGTGGTTGGGAAAGCTAATTTTCAGATGTTTTTTCCCTATACTTTGCGAGAATTAATTGGATTGTACAACTGTAAGATTGTTGATGTTGTATGGGACGGTATGTTGAACAACTTGTTTTCTCTGTTTTCGATTTCGTAGCTCAAAACATTGTTGTTTTCTTTGTTCACTGTAATATCAGAGCCTCGCGTTCATAGTATTTCGCGAGGTTTAAATTCAGTGATATAGCAAATGGAGTTTTAGAGACCTTTATGATCACAAGTTGATTATTCTTAAGAATCCTGCTGAAGGCGTGCTCTTACATTTAAAAGTGTGAATTATCTCCCTTTCTTTCAATATTAGATCACTAATGTCTATATAAACTAGTTTCCATGTGCTATTTATCAACTTACCTTTGGTCGATTATTGATAAACTAGTGCTCATTTCTACCTGATTATTTGATAATGAACGAGTCAGGTTTTGTCTTATTATGTGGCTACTCATTTCCTCTCAAAAATGAAAAAGGGAAAAAAAAGATACAAAATGAAGAACTTTAACTTTATCTAGGTTCAACATTTACAGACAATTACCTAACATCATCCCAATCTATAGCTCTGCTTTGATCCTGGCCATATTCTCTAGTTTGTTTTAAGATTTTTTTGCCACGGTTATTTGATAGGATCCGTGTTGTCAAATTGTGGCTATGGCTTATTGCGGTTGTGGAAATTCAACATAGTGTCACGGGAAAGTTGTGGCGATGTGGTGTGGCCACCACAAGTTTATATATAATGTTTTTAATCTGTCCATTATGCTTTCGCCATTTGCCCGGATTTTCAGCTCTCCGCCATCCGCTATAGGCAACACTGGATTGGATTTACTTCAATTGATATTAATTCACACCCAACATTAAAGTTTATAACTTTATTATGTATTAGATAGATATAGATAAAATCAAATATTTTGTTTTGGAGTGGGTTTTTTTTTTCTATTTAATTGAGGTTGGGAAAGCTGATTTGTCAGATTTATTTTTCTGTGAGTCAATTTGATGCATGCATCTGGTAGATATTATGATACTGAAGTCCCATATTCTCGAAAATTTAGAACTTCGTTGGTTTGAGATTTCCTCGTTTTCTAACTTTTCAGGTTAAATACAATTGATAGAGGCTTTTGAGGTGAGTTCAGTGAGGTTTCCTAAAAAATGGATCTTCAAGGCAAAAACTTTGGGAGGGGTAAGATCTTGACATGCGGCCGTTTTATTTGTTTTATATTGATTTTTTTGATACTTCAAACACATTAGTAAGGTTAATTAATAAAAGTGTAATGTCTTTTGACAACTATAATGCATTCTTTAATGTGTGTGCAAAATCTTAAACGAGACTCATTTTGAAAGGGAATATCATAATAGAATCGTTATTAGATTGCATACACGTATCCTTTCCTAAGAAATCCACATATTGTTGAAAACAAAACATTAGGAGTTGGCAGAGCTTTCTGTGCCACAGAAAAATGTTTCTTTTCTTCATTTTCTTTACAAGCCAAGCCTTGTTTTTTTCTTGGTTCACTGTTATAATGGAACTTCACCTTCAGAGTTTTGTGAGGTTTTAACTCAGTGATAAATCGGATAGAGCTTAAGGGACCTTTATGATCATGAGGCAATCATTCATAAAAATCCTGTTGAAGATTTGCTCTTACATTTAAAAGTGTGAATTGTCCATTTTCTGTCGACATCACGTTACTGATGACTAAATAAACCAGTTGTCATGTTCTTTTTATCCTGTATATGCTTGAAGCCATCCTTCTTTCAGCGCTTATTTAAAAAGGCTATTTCTTTGAATCAGGCAGTAGAGAACTTGGAGGTGGTAACGATCTCGTCAGCCAATATAAGCTTTGGCCCTTCTACAATTTCTTCTGCAAGAGGTCAGTTCCATTGTCAGAGACACATTATCTTCGCAATGTGGTTGGTGACACTCAAATCAAGAAAGGAGAAGGAATGGAACTGGATCAGCTGTGTAAGAACACCTATATGATGAGTGAGAAAAAACCTTGCTTATCTCCATTTGACTTTAATGTACTAAGTGAAGCTTTCCGTCTGAAACAAACGGATCCAAATCACATTTCTTCTGTAAGATTTTTAAATTTCATTGTCTCGCTGCACATTTGATAATTTCAAATCTGAATAATTCATACTGTCTTCAAGTTTGGCTGATGTAATATCTTCTTTGCAGGTCAGGAAGGTGCTACCAAATGTAGTGGCAAACCCGGCACATCAATCTAGAGAGACTGAAAGGAAGAATAAAAAGGACAACAAATATAGGAAGCACAAACTACTTCAAATTAAAAATGGAAGTTGTGTTGCTAATAACACAATTATACACAATGATTCTCATCCCTTGCAATTGAAGAATCAACAAGACAAGGTATGCTCTTTTACTTCACCGTTCCGTGCATTGTCTCTTTTATATGGAAGAGAGATAGAAAACCAAGCCTTATCCCATTAAATGAAATCGGCTATATTGATCAAATTACATCATAATGTTCTATCCAACACCATGTATCTATCCAAATCGTTAATCTCAATTCTTTTTTAATAGTTTCTCTTATTTTTTAGATCTTCTCCTATCTCTAGTAGTTTGACTTATCTCTTAGTTCTCTATCTTTTAGTTCTACATCATTTTATATTACGGACCTAAGATATTTAAACTTTTGTGAGTTGTAGTATGATATCTAGGACAGAAACGCTTCTCCTTTTTGTTAAATTTACATTTCACATACTTTGTCTTCCTTCTGTCTAGGTGAAAACCATATCTTTCTAAGTCTGTCTCAAAATCTCCACCCACTCATTTAAATTCCCCTTAGACTCTTTAAGTGAGACTATATCATCTGAAAAAAAGCATATATCTAAAATTAAAGTAAAAAGGTAAGGGCTTAGGGACTAGGATTGAACCTTGGTACAATCCTATTGTTTACAAATTTTTTTTTGTCCGTCTCTCCATATGTATCCGCACTTTAGTCGACACCCCTCGTACATATTTTAGATATTTCGAATATGACCTTAACTCCTATACATGTTGATATATGACCTTAAAAAAGCCATGCAAAATCGTTACATACTTTCATAAATTGTACTAATATCCTTTATTCTATTTTTTTTTGTCTATTTACTTGTTTTTAGAAAAGAAGGGCTGAGGCAAGCTACGACCCTTCTACTATCAAGCGATTAAATAGTAGACAGTGAGGCAGAATTAGAATTTAGATATTCTTTTTTGTTTTGGGGAATGTATAATCATCTTAGAACTAAGGGGAATTTAAAAAAACTATATATTTTGGGGAATAGTAAACTTTATTTTTGGTATAGTTAACATTTGTGATTCTTTGTATAAAAAAACTGTGAATCTCTTATATTTTCTCTAGTTTTACTATAATTGTGAGAAAGTTTTATAATGTCATCTGTCATGTCATATAAATAATTTATTTAAAAATTTCAAGCTGACTTGATGAAATATATTGCAACACCTACACATAATAATATACATTTGGAAAATATATTATATATAGTGTAATATATTATATAGTGTAATTTGGTATTGATACACATAAGTGTCCATCGACATTGCAATATATACATGTTCAAAAGAGATAATGTACAATATGACACATGTTATACAAAGGTTTCTAATAAAGAAGAAACTAGATTTAGATCAATATCACATGATTCCAAAATAGATATCTACATAGCAATAGATCTCAACAAAAAATCGAAACTCCATAAGACATCACACAAGTTTGTCCTTGTCTTTTACCGGTAAAGAACCACTTGAAATAATAATAATAATTGGATGATATTATAATCTAAGCGTGTTTCCTATTTTATGGGTCCACTCTGCTCTACATGATTTCTAACTGATTATTCTACTCAAGTTTCTCGACTTCAAACGAATATTTATTTACAAAATAGAGAAAAACTTAGTATCTAAGGGGTTATTTGTTTAGTATAGAAACATGCAATTTGAGTTCACATAACTTAATGAATCACTATTTGGGAATACAAACAACAAAATATCTTTCTCTGATCGATCCTACGTCTAGGACTATGGACACAAATCATAGATCTCTGCTACCTCGAACAACTTTCTCTAGCCGATTCCAATCTAAGGATTATGAACACGGGTCATGGATGTCCGCTCACTAAGAAATGTCTTTCCCCGACTGATCCCAATCCAAGGACTATGGACACGGGTCACAGACTTTCTATAACTAACATACTTTTCCCGGTCGATCCAAACCCATGGACTATGGACACGAGTCACGATATTCATCTCAAGGATCTGTCTTCCCGATTACTACTTAATAAAAGTCTTGAACTCGAGATACACATAAGTGGAGGTTATTCCAGAATATGCAATTAGTTCATCGTTCACGTTATTGCACTCATCAATCACTAGGTGATCATATTCATAAATTCTCACATTATCACAACATGTTCCATACAAAGTTCATTGATTCACAACTCAAGCGACTACCCGTCCACGGTACTCACCGAGGTACTATCGCGTCCAAGCATCACCATCTAACTCATTAATCATAACCTAGTTATCTTTTACTAATTCATTAACCTATTTATACTCCTAATGTTTCCTCACACGTCATCATAAAGTTTCAATCATATCATTACATACACTCAAGCAAACAAGTTGTAGTATAATTCATAACATACTTCTCATTAGATTATACATGAAGCACACTTAAGGGTTCATCTTAACCTAATCATGCTTCTAGGTTAAAACACCTTATTTCTCATGAAATATGATCAATTAATGACAATTAATTGCCCATATATCATAATATAAGTTGCAAGACTCCTAAGATGGCTTAGAATCCTTAAACGTATGGTTTTTGGCGAAAATACAGGGCAACAATCAATTGCAATAGATGTGCAATCGATTGTCTTTAACTTCATCAACTCACTGTCAAACGCAAAAACTACAATTCTGGGCATGACAATCAATTAATTCAAGGATGCAATTGATTGACATGATTATTTTCCCCAATTTTCGAAGATGTGAAAATTGAAGTTCTGGACATGACAATCAATTGACACTAGAGTACAATCAATTGACACTGCAACTTTTCTCAAAAATCCCTTTTCTAAACACATTTCTTCCATCCTTAACCACCTAAAACCATTTCTAAACATGTCAAAATATACACCACCACAAGCTCATGGAATTAACCACCATAACTTCAAGAATCAAGAATAAAACTCAACAACCAACACCAACCAAACATATTATAATGGTTTCAACACAATAATACAAATCATAATACCAACACAATATCAATCATCATAGAATATCACAATCAAACATGTTATCACAAGTAGAACATGTATTACTATCAATGTTATGATCTTAACATAACACAAAAACCTAACTTTCTATTTCATAAATTTTTTCTCAAATGATGAAACTAACTAGAACCCACCTCTAGGAGTTGATTGATGATGACAAAGATTTGGTTTGATGGTTGATTCCACTTTTTCTTCAAGATTTCTCTTCCTTCCCATTTTCCTTTTCTTTCTCCTATGCTCCTTCTTTCTATCCTCCTATGTTTCTCTTTGGGTTTTTACTGATAGATACAAACAAGGAAAGAATGGTTGGAACAAGTGGTGGAGAAAGAGTGGGTAGAAAAGAGAGATAATTGAGTGGTTGAAAAAAAAGTTGGTAAAGAAAATACTTAGAATATTTTTTACTATTAGAGCAAACCAATGTCACTAAAATATCTTTTCTTGTGCTAAGAATTAAGTTCATATAATTTCATTAATTATTTTATTTATTCCAATTGACAAATAATAGAATACATAGAAACTCAGTTGATCTCAACTAACAATAATTAAGCATTTATGAGAATATGAAATATTATATATATGGTTGTCGTTTGACAGTACAAAAATACATACTCATATATATTACATGTGAGTGCTATGGAAAATTTAGATAGTACTTTAATAATAAATATGTGATATATTTCATTCTAGTGGTGGATCGAAAATCCACAACTGAAATAATCTCATATTAATCGGTGTAAAATGAAACAACCTAAGTACAGTGAGAAAATAAGATATAAACAGTTCTTTATAGAATTTTTTAGAATTTAATTGAGATATATTGATAATATAAAGAATTTTTAAACGGTCAATTAATTATAACTATTAAATTTTAATTTGTATTTTACTTTATTTTTAATCACATCTATTATCATTTATAAATGGTTGTGACATGTTGATAGAGTAAATTTTTTTACACTAAAAATGCATATTGTGACATGTTGATAGAGTAAATTTTTTTACACTAAAAATGCATACCAATTAATCTCAATTTTTTATACCATTTAATTCAATTATCATTACACTTCATGATATTTTTCATTCATAAGTTACATTTTTCATTCATAAGGCTATATATAAAAACGAAAAGATGATACAAGAAGTAGAAAATCTATAAGAAGGCATTTCTAATCCATTTTGTACAAAATTCTTCATAATGCCCATAGGTATAAAAATGGTTGGTAGTTACATGTTAAGTTTAAGTTAGCAAAAAAAATCCATGCACAAGTTTTCTTCTATATAGATATGGGAAATAAAAATGCTTCTGCGCAAAAAAAGCTAGACAAATATTCCACTTGTTTCCAATTTTCTGAGAAATTAAAGAAGCTTTGCAGAAAGTTTGGACGACAAAAACAATTTTTCTATCTAACATTTAAATACTAACTTCGATATATCTTTTTAATATATTATCTATAAAATAAATTTTGTTTCTTTCTATTTTAAAATATTAAACGGTATAGTATTTTTTTCATTTAAGAATATTTTCATGTGAAATAAATTTAATAATTATATTTTATTAAAAAAATTTACTTAGGCTGTTTTCAATTCGTTATTGAATATAATTGTTTATTATATAAAGAGTAATATTTTGTCTATAGAAACCGATGTGGTTCCTTTGTTGTGAAACTCAGGTTGACTGGTGTGGTTCCTGTTGCTAATTCGTTGCTTAACATGTATGCTAAGTCGGGTGATTCAGTAATGGCGAAGGTTGTTTTTGATCGTACGAAGCTAAGAGATAAATCAACTTAGAATATTATGATTTCAATGCATATGCAGTTCGGTCTTAAAACATACTGGTGTGGTTGTTTGCTTAACATGAAACTAAATGTGCACTTTTCAGCGAAATTACACCACTCACATAAAAAATTTAAACCATAAAATTATACAAAACAATATCAACACATTTCCTAAAATCCAGAAAAATTTTAAATTATTAAATGGTTTTTCAAAAAAAAATCCTAAAATTTCATAAACCAAAACATGCAATCAAGAAATTCCTCATCTAAAAAAGAAAACAAAAGTTCAAATACACAGCTTATTACTCTAACATTTCAACCATATTCATTTCATAATTTTTCCACGACATTTTTTTTTTATTATAAAATTTCAATAAACCATCTGTCATTACATAATATATATATATATATATATATATATATATATATATATATATATATATATATATATATATATATATATATATATATATATATATATATATATATATATATATATATATATATATATATATATATATATATAGGTACAAAACAAAAGTCTAAAAACAAATTTTTTTAACTACTAGATATTGAAAAAAATAGATAAATAATTATGTTTCAAAGAAAATTATGCAAACAACCATGTTTCAGAAAACCCCACAATAGAAGAGTTAATTGAGTTGATGCATACACCTAACTTTTTGTCCTAGGCGCCATCTCACTTGACGCAAGCTCTCTATTTTAGTCAAGTGAGATGGCGCATGCACTATAAAAAGGAGAGGATGCGCCATCTCACTTGGTTACTATGTGCAATTGTGTTTTCTATAAATAAATCAATCATTTCTCCGTCATTATTCACACTTTCTCGCACTGTCTTCTTATTTTTTCTCTGTTATTTGCGTCATGACATCTCCCATGATTTTCACCAAAGATAAATACGTTATTTTCTCGGCCATCAAATCTCCGATGAAAATGAAATTTTGGCACATTCATTCCATGGAGCGTCTGAAGAGAGAGTTGATGATGGCTAGAGGGAGACATCGAGGATGAAGAACAAATTAGAAGGATCCAGAGAAGAAGAACAACCACCTCACTTGCAATTGGAAGACCTAATTTTTGGTTGGAGGAAGTCAAAATAGACGAAGACGTAATGGTGATGATGCATGGCTCAAATGAAATTGTTTTGACGGTTGTAATTTCTTAGACGTTTTATCGTGTTTTTATTTGTTATTTGTGTATGGTTTGTTGTAACAGATGCTCTTAATGAAAAACAATAATGTTTAGAACTTAAAAAAGTGCAGATGGTTTGCATACAATTTTTATGTTGTTGAGCTTGTAGCCCGAGTGGGACAATTTGTTCGATTGTGTCCGACTTAACGATATAAACCACACTTTCTTTCTAGTTTGTCAAGAGAGTCCATTTCAGTTGTGATACGCTTGCTTTTGGGACGACCCTTTTTATTCCTCCGCATTTGATTGTTGTGGCATGCTATTTCCCCGTCATATGCAGGACAATAAT
Organism: Vicia faba; assembly: GCA_948472305.1. Taxonomy (NCBI): domain Eukaryota; kingdom Viridiplantae; phylum Streptophyta; class Magnoliopsida; order Fabales; family Fabaceae; genus Vicia; species Vicia faba. The sequence goes on along the minus strand of OX451741.1, from coordinate 605,915,197 downwards.
CAGGTTTCGCTATCAATGGGAAGCCGTTGTTGTATACGTCGAGCACGGTTTCAGACTTGTAAATGAAATATAGAAGTTGTAATGCGTCTTGATGAGTATACGCACATGCCACGATGACATGAGAGCAAGGTATACGAAAGAATTAAAACTTGCCACAATCGCACCAACGAGATGGTAGTATAACTCTTGTCTTGGCAACCCCTTGTTGTGGTCGATTGTCTCATTGACAATGAAGTTATGGCTGTGTCGGTCGAACCTTATAACCAGATGAGTGTTGGCTTTGGTACTTTCTGTCTTAATATACTTCATGCAGCTTTCACTTCATAGTTGTCCCGATTGTAAGACCGCATTCCACATTTCACCTCTTTTGGAAAACAACGAAGCCATCCTAAAATATGTTGATTTAACCAAAGCAGTTACTGGGAGGTTTCGTATGCCTTTGAATACACCGTTCATGGATTCGATAAGATTTATTATCATGTGGTCCCATTGTTGTCCATTGTCGTATGACCTTGTTCATTTCTCCACCAGAATATTATAGATCCACTCACCTGCGTTTGGATTTGACAATCTGATCTCGTTGCGATAGTGTTTGAACGTAGGTTGTGTTGATTCATACCCCACGTTCATAACTGTTTTCCTAAGAGCCTTGTCTTTGATCTCCCTCGTGAAATTTTGTACGATATGTCTAATGCAGTAGACATGCGTAGAAGGAGGATCATGCCAACCGTTTGCAGGATTATTGTATGCACTCTCAATATATACATGTCTGTCGGAGATCAAACAGAGATCAGGTTGAGGAGCCACGTGTGTTCGGAGATTTCTGAGAAAGAAACTCCAAGCACCACTAGTCTCTCCCTCGACTAGAGCAAATGCAATTGGAAAAATGTTGTTGTTGCCATCTTGTGGAACCGCCATTAGTAGCGTGTCTTTGTATTTCTCGTACAACCAAGTCCCATCAATTTGAATAATAGGTTTGCATGACGCAAACTCTGTGATGCAAGGTTGAAAAGCCCAGAACACTCGATTGAATATTCCATTTCCGGTGACATGAGTACCATCTAGGGCGTACGCCGGCAATGTTTCCATAATATAAACAGTACCAGGAGAATATGTCTGAAGTGCATGCAGGTAGCGCGGAAGTTCTTTGTATGACTCCTCCCAGTTTTCATATATCTTTTCAATCGCCTTGGTCCTTGCTAACCACACCTTTCGGTATGACGAAATATAGTTGTATACTGTAGTGTGATGTGAGAGATTATGGTTTTCACCTTTAATGACTGATCATTGCTGACGAGAGGTAGGATTTCTTGACATATGAGATCATAATTTATTTCCGATGATCCTGTGATTGAGTAGAATTGACGCACGTGTGGGTGGGCATAGAACCTATCACCCAACAATCACCTCTTAACATGTATGATGCAGTGAGTCTGAACATACAATCTGAGTGAACACACCTAGGCTTGTACATTTCTGGATTTACACGATCTACCTTAAAATCGATTGAGTTTAGCATGTGAAACTTTTCTATGACTCGATCATAATCTTCTCTATTACGAAATTTGTCTTTCTCTTTTAAGTTTTCATCCGACTGCATATACGGATTGAAAAAAATATCAGATGACGGTTCATCTCCATCCATCTATTACACCTAGGTGTCATCTTAGATGGTTTAGGACAACCATTTAGCACCTAGGCGCCATCTCACTTGACGCCTCCTCTTTAGTTTTAGGTATATGTGTCAAGTCAATTGGCTCTTCCATGATAATGTTTTCTAAAACATAATTATTTATACAATTTTCTCTGAAACATAATTATTTATATATATTTTTAATACCAAATTATTTCTAAAAAAAATTCTCTAAAAACAATAACAAAAAGGTAAAAACAAAAATAAAACGAAACAGTTACGATTGTTAGTTATATTGGCTTTATTGTCATGAAAAGCCATCGTGGCAGAGGCGGTAATTTTAGGAAGGTGCACGTGTGCAGAGAGATTTTTTCTTAATTGAATTGTTGTTATTTTTTATTTCAACTAGTAACAAACCCGTGCTATCGCACGGGTCTCGTCTGGATTCACATTACATTTATAGATTATTAAATTATTAAGTATGTTACCATGTTTTCAGTTGAGTATATGTCTCATGTAAACTATGTTGGCATTTAACTCCATATTTGTAGCAAGCGCCGGTCCTATCAACAAATCACGTCTGCATGAACAAATAGGAAAAATTATATACTTCTTGAAATACATGGAAAATGTACATACTATATATTTTAATTCAAAATAGATTTTTAATTTGAATCGTAAAGTATAAGATATAAAGTTTACCAACTATCAAAGTGCTTGAAAGACTTCCTTGTACACAACATTAGTAGTAGTAGAACACGGTACATTCTCCTTGTCATGAATTAGGATTTTTAGCCCACTTTTGCTCTTAACTCTTGAAATTGCAACATATAATTGACCATGACTAAACACAGGAGTAGGCAAATACAATCCAACACTATCAAGAGATTGACCTTGTGACTTATTAATTGTCATTGCATAAGAGACAATAATCGGAAATTGTCTCCTAATTAACTTGAATGGCCAAGGTGAATCAGAAGGTGACATAGACATTCGTGGAATGTAAAAAATGTTACCTATGTGTTTCCAGTGATTTCTGGTAAACAACCGCTAGTCTTCCAAACTATCGAATAATCTTTCTTACTGTTATTCAATCTCTCTGGTAACTCACAGGATCGACTAGATTGATCCTAGGATTCCTTGGATATTAAGGTTACTCTCACAATCGAACAAATATTCATGGTCAATATTGTATAAGTGTTTGGCTTGTTTCGATCTCTCTCTCTAAGAGTCTAAAGATGTAATCAAAACGTGTATGAGAATTAAGTTATACGAATAGATGCTAATTGTAATGCTGAATTGTAAAGACATATAAAACTGCATGAAAATGAAGTAAATGGTTTCGACTTACAAAAACGGTTAACATAAAGGGTTTCTGGAACATAAAAGTTTTAAAAGAAGGAGAAAACGTTTAATGCAAGAAATCTATAAATGATTTTAAGTAAAAGTATGCGTTCGAAGGACAAGACTTGAATGTAAAGGTATGGAAAATGTGACAGTTTTCTGGAATATAAAGTGTTCGAAACATAAAGAAGATAATAAAATGTAAAACTTTGAGGAAGAGACTTCGAAGTGAAAAGACTGTAAATAAGAAACTTGTAAATGTTGTTTGACAAAAGGAATAAAGGAAGTACTGGAAATGGTAAAAAAGTTTTCACTAAATTAGAAATACATGGTGCTATCATACATACATTTCTCTTGCATTCGTTTCCCTTGCCATGTGGTAGTTTGAATGTTATTGAGTATTTTGTATAATAGATATGACACACTGAAATCCTAATACTAAGACTTCTATTTATACTAATTCGACCCTAACGGTCTCGCTATAGGATTATGCCACGTTTCGAACATGCAGGACAATGCTTCTTTCATCTTTCCACGTGTCCCCAAATGCTCCAACACATAACTTTCAAACTTTGAAAGTCCCGCTCCCATTTGAATTTAAAATACTTTGGTGTTTCTCCGTTTCGAACGCTTTTCCCAAACATAGCCTCGCTGTTGTTTCGAGACTCCTTTAGATAAGTTCCCATAATAGCCGCTCGAAGCTTCAAGCTTTGACACACTTATTCGAAACACTGCTTCTGCAACTTCGAAATATGGCGTTTAATTCCATTTCGATCAGAACGTTTAACTCTTTTGGCTTCTAAATAACATTATCAAAATCTTCAACCAACAAATTGCCCCTTTAAAATATGTATTTCGATTCCTCTGAGAAATACTTATTTTAAACATCTACACAAGATTTTGATAAGACTTTCGAACCATCGGGACATTTAATGCATTTGACTCCAGTCACATCAATCATAACACCTTTTGGATTCCTTAACCGCCCGGAGTCACTTCACAGCGTGGTGCAGTTATAAGTAATGATTATCTTTTTTAATCACGCCTATTACCTATGTTAATTTTCACGCCACCTCTTCATCACACCAACCCATGATCTCCATGTATCACACCTCTATTCGGTGGATGCTTAAACTTCCCCATTATAAAACATCAACTTAATCTTCCTCTTTTCTTTTCACACTCTAAACCTTTCATACTCTGAATTTTTACCCTTCTTCTCTCATAAAACAATCTAAGCTTTCAAACAACAAAAATGTCTTCTTCTACTTCATCCCAACTCAAGAAAGTCTCCAAGAAGAAAGGAAAAACTACAGGAGCAACCATGGAGAGTAAAATCATCACCATTCAAGGCCAATCTGCTCTTGCTCCTCAAATGATTTCCAAAGAAAAAGAAATGCTGTACGCATCACAGGTACTCATTCCTACCCACGTTGCTGGTAAGAGGTTAGCCTTAAATGGCCCTCTTACAGTTTTTGAAATATTAAAGGACACCAGGACAATTTTTCCCGTCTGTTATAGCTTCAAACCCTTATTCAACAAAATGGATGCCCCTAGGGCAGTAGAATCCCCTAGTTCAAATACCATAGAAACCCCAACTGTTCTTCCCAAGGACCCCTTTGTTTTGGATTATGTAAAAAGCAATTTTAAGCCATTTCGATCTTGCCCTACTTCTGATATCGCTTATCAAAATTGGTTCACAAAAGTAGAAGCCAAGAAATCCCAGCAATGGGAAGAATTAGGCATTTATAACCTGATTAAGCTATCGAAACCTGGATTCACCTACAGCCATCCTCTGCTATTCGCGTCCCTTTATTTATGGGACAGTACCTACAACACTTTCCATCTCCCAGGTGGAATGATCACCCCCACCTTCTTCGATATAGCGGCCATTACTGGGCTGTCGCCAGTGGGAGAAACTTATGTTCCTGACAACGAAGAGAACTCAAGCATAATTGACTTCGAAGTCAAGTTAGCCAGCTTTTCCAAATTTATCAGCCATTATCATGCTGAAGGGGACAATGTGTCTGACGTAGAGCACATTGCTTTCTTAACCCTGTGGCTGTCTAGATACGTTTTCTGCAGTAGATCCCTGCAGGTAGCTAGTAGGTTCATTCCTCTAGCTAGGGATTTACATGAAAATCGAAAAGTGTGCCTAAGTGAATTACTCTTAGTCGACCTCTATGAAAGCCTGAGGTCAGCTGTTTCGAGCCTCAAATCCCACACCTCCAAAAACATTTTATTGGCTGGCCCATTTTGGTTACTCCAACTATGGCTAAATGCCATGTTCGAACCTTCCTTATCAACCGCCAATACCATTGATGAGCAAGATTCTGAAATAAGTGATAGGATAGTCGAAGGCACTAGGCTTCGAAGACTAACTCCCAATGATGAAAAAGATGACTTCAAGGTTCATTTCTCGAAGTACATCATGATATTCTCCAAAAGGCACAAGTTCGAAGAGAGCATGGCGCCTTTTGCTTCGAGGGCTTATGGACCTTCTTGGTTCACCATGGCTCTCTCAGAAGCCATCAAGAGCAAGGAGATTCAGGATGTATGGAGAGCTTTCTTGCTTCCTAGACTCATCTCTTCAAGGATAACCCCAGCCAAGAACCAAATTCTTCTCTTTGCCTACCAACCAAACTTTGTTTCGAGGCAGTTTGGCTTATGCCAACTGATTCCTGAACCTTTGTTCCAAACTGAGAGCGCCATCACTTCTGGACGAACTTTCAAGGCAAGGGAAGCCAAGATCCAGCAAGAACAATATCAAGGCTTTGCCCAATTTGAGCTGATAGCCTTCGAACCTACCCATCTCGCGGCTAAAGGATTTCTGGAGTGGTGGATTAAGTTTTATCAAACTTATATGTTCGATACACTTACAATTCGACAGAAACTAATTGATGCCTTCGATGTGCAGGTACCGGCAAAGAAAGGTATGTTTACTCATGCCAAAGAGATTAAAGCTTTTCAAAATTATTTTGAAACTACTTACGACCCCACGCGCTTGGACTCCACTGTGCATCAAGCAGCTGAGACCTTGAAGGAAAAATTTAAACAAAAAGTTTCTAAGCTAAAACTTCCTTCAGGGCTGTCACCTGAGGATAGGTATAGGTTGGCATTCGAAATGCATCCACCTAAATTTCCCAGATTACCTACCTCAGAACTGGCTCTGGCTTGGTTTCCCCCATATCCATGGTGGTTTACTTGCAAAGAGATGTTCAAATATCTTCAAAGGAAACCAAAGCCATCTGAGACTGTGACATGGGCTCGATACTGGCTTCATGATTTCCCAGGACACCTTCGATACGACCTTTCTGCCATGTCAATTAAATCTGATCAAGGCACAGGTGCGAATGCTTGGGAAAAATCCCAAATGTCTTTTATTTTCCATATCTTTAACCTTTGCTTTAATTGTTTTGATTTTCAGCTATCAGGATAAAGACAGCTGCCTCGAAATCGAAGGAAGGGAGTGCCTCTCAAGCCTCCATCGAAACTACTGAAAAAGCTAATCCACCCGAAACAACTACTACTGCTGCAACTACAACAACAACAATAACGCCAACAACAACAAGTGCTCCAATTCCAACGGTAATCACTTAGCCTTAACGTTTCGAATTCACTCAAGCTTTGTGGTTTATATCTAACTTTTCGTTAAAATTCTTTCAGACCAACAAGCTTCCTCCTACTACTCCCAAGAAGCGGAAATTAAGCACTACTGGGGAAGACCCCAAGGCTGGAGGAAACTCAAATACTGCTTCGAAGAAGAAGCTAAAGAAAGATACTCCTAAAAGCACTGTTCCGACTAGTGTCTCTGGACTCGATTCCAGGGATGCTGCTCCCTTACCTAAATCCAAAAATCCACCTTCGACCTCCAACCCACCGTTGGAACGTATAGCTAGTAACCTCTCCTCTGAGGGTCCACAGGTAAACCGAACTTCTAAAAAATTGTTTGGAATACTAACTTCTTATTACCTTGGTGAATGTTTTTCTTTAACATTCTGCTATTCCTTGCAGAACATTTTGAATCCCCCTTCTACCATTTCGACCTCACCATCCAGAGCTGCTGCTCCGCTCAACTCCTCTCCTCAAGGAGATTCCAGCAACTTGGTCCAAAACAAAGGTTCCTCCAATGTGGCGGTTCTGGCTGGAACTTCTGAACAGCAGGATGATCAAGGTACCTCCATTCCTCTGAAAGAGGTGAACGAAACAATACTTCAAACGTCTGCAGAGGATTCGCAAAGGGCTCTTCAAAAGTACCCTCTTGAAACTCTTCAAGAGGACCCAAAGGACACTCAGACTGAAGAAGAGAAAGCTGATTCTGGGCAAGGAGCCGAAGAATCTGCAGACGAAGAATCTGAGGAGGAAAATGCCAATGACGAGGAAAATGTCAATGACGGTTCGACTGCTGGGGTGGAGTCTAACGCAAATAGCGGCGAAAGGGATGGTATCGAAGTGGTAGATTTGGACGAGGATGAAGAAGACCAAGAGCACGAAGCAAATGAAGGGGATGGTAATGCAAACAACGAACCCCTAGAGGTTGAAACAAACGTGGTTCCCCTACGCGTGGAATTCCCCCAATCCTCTCTGTCTCGAATGACTGACGAGGAACTGGCACTTCTGAGGCGAAATGACCCCATTGGGTACATGAAGGCAAAGTTGGCTCAGAGGGACGTTCCACTCGCAAGGGATGGCACAAGTTCAACCAGCTATCCTCTTCCCACAGATGAAAGAGTTGTTCTTCTCAACAAAATTAGGAGAACTATTCTCAATGTGGATATATTCGAAGTGCTTAAGCAAGATAGTACTGCTTGCTATACTATGAAGGAGCTGCTTACAAAGGTCAATCTTTCCACCTGCTCCTTGCCAGTTAGTACTCTCTTGTTCGACCTTCAGAATTTGCTGGACAACATAACTGGCTACCTTCTCCAAGACGAATCTGCTGCCAAGAAGGTTCAAGAGAAACGCATTGCCATGGATGCCGCTTATGAACAAGCTTCGAAACTTTCTCAAGAAGCCGAGGATCAAGCTATGCATCTGAAGCAGGCGAAAACTGAATATGAGGCTCGAGCTGAGTCCATTCTTATTTGGGAAAGGCAGATTCTGGAACTTCAGCAGAAAGTTAAGGAGGCTAAGGAACAACAACTAGCCTTCGAAACTAATCCTGCAGGTAACCAATTCGAAGAGCTTCTCAACCAGGGGCTTGCAGAAATGGAGACTGCAGAACAACTTAAAGGAGAAGTGGCAACCTTGGAAGGTGCCAGGCGGTTCGCTCAGCAGAAACTTGAAACATTTCGAAGCACCTTTAATCGATTGAAAAATAATGCTTATTTCTAGATTTTGATGTTTATTTGACTATGATTTTGGTTTCTTACATGTAATATTCGAACAACGCCATTTTGGAATTCTATCTTGCCATCTTGGCTTTTTATAATATTTTGTTTACGTTGTTACTATTCGAATCTCCCGCAGGCTTGGCTTATATTTCTTTAAAGTTTTCCCATTAACCTTTAGGATACGTTTATCATCCAAGAGTTCTTCGACTTCGTATGCATTGTTTGAGAACACTTTTAATATTCGAAAAGGTCCTTCCCAATGAGGTGACCATTTACCTAACGCTTTATTCTTCTTATCCATAGGCAATATGACTCTCCAAACCAAGTCATTAATAATGAATACTTTTTTCTTCACCCTTTTATTGTATGTTCTGGCCACTCTTTCTTTTTGCCTCATCAAAATTTCCAACGCATGTAATCTAATTTCGTCCAACTCAACTAATTCATTCATCATCATTTCCCAATATAATGCAGTTGGAATTTCGTTTTGTCTCTGAATTCGAACTGATTGCAGATGAATTTCTACTGGTAACATTGCATCATGCCCAAATGTAAGTTGGAAAGGCGTAGTGTTAGTAGCTTCCTTAGGAGATGTTCTACAAGCCCATAACACTTGGTCCAGAGTTTTGTGCCAATTTCTTGGCCTCTTGCCAATATGCTTCTTGATTAATCCTATTATTACTTTATTTGCTGCTTCGACTTGTCCGTTTGCTTGAGCATAATATGGTGTTAATGTTAGCAATCTAAACCCCATTTCTTGGGCAAATCCTTGCATCTTTCTACCAGTAAATACAGAGCCTTGGTCTGTAGTTATGCTTTCTGGCAATCCAAACCTATAGATAATGTGCTTTTGTATAAATTCAATAATTGCCTCTTGATCAGCAACTACCAGAGGTATAGCTTCGATCCATTTGGTAAAATAATCTACTCCCACCAAGATGTATTTCTGTCCTTTGGACGAAGCAGGATTTATTTCTCCTATCAAATCCAATGCCCATCCTCTAAATGGCCATGGCTTGATGATCGAATGCAGCTCACTTGCAGGGGCATGTTGAATTCCTGCATGTTTATGACATTCCTCACATCCTTTAGCAAAGTCTATGCAATCTTTGAGCATGCTAGGCCAATACAAACCGTATCGAAATAGCAACCATTTCATTTTATGGCCTGCTTGGTGTGCCCCACATGCCCCATTATGGACTTCAGACAATGCTAAATATGCCTCACTCTCTCCTAGGCATTTCAATAATACACCCTCTTGGGTCTTTTTGAACAATTCGTTCCCCGTGAGGAGATATGACAATGCTCTATATTTTGTTTTTCTGTCCACCTTTAGAGTTGGGTCTGCTAAATAACTCTTCAATGGACTTCGCCAATCTGCATCTGACAAAGTATTTATGGCTAGTATTTCGAATCCCTGTTTCTCAGCATATCCCAATCTCATACTTTCCAGATCCGATGGTGTGAATCTAGTAGCCATAACTCTTCCCCTTATTTCGACCAAATCTTTAAAGTTCTTGGTAGACACTTTATAACCTGAAGCCAACTGCGCTAAGTCATTTGCTTCTTGGTTCTCTATTCTTGGTATGTGTTGAATATCCATGTATTCAAATTTCCTTAATAGCCTATTGACTATGACGAAGTATACCATTAAATTTTCCTTTATGCACTTGTATTCCTTTGTGATTTGTTTGACCACCAATTCAGAGTCTCCTTTAATTTCGACTCTGGTTGCCCCCAATTCCAACAAAGCTTCAAGTCCAACAATGAGCGCTTCATACTCAGCTTCGTTGTTCGAACAACGAGGACCATCTAATTTATACTTGAATTTTGTTGGAATTCCTTCAGGAGAAATTAGAAGGACTCCAACACCACTTCCATTCCTGTGGGTTGAACCATCAAAGTACAATTTCCATGGTTGCATTTCGACGTAACTCATGCTTGTCTGCTCAACCAACGAATGATCCACAATGAAATCAGAAATCACTTGACCTTTCATAGCTTTTAAAGGCATGAAAGTCAATGAATATTCTGTTAAGGCTAAAGCCCACTTGCCAACTCTACTATGCATTATTGGTTTTGAAAGCATATGTTTAATGACATCGAAGTGAGATGAAACATAAACATCAACAGGTTTTATATAATACTTGAGTTTCATACAAGAGAAATACAAACAGAGACATAGCTTTTCTAAATTGCTATATCTGGTCTCTGCATCATTTAGCACTCTACTTAAATAGTATATGGCTCTTTCGACGCCATTGTTATCCTCTTGTGCTAGCATACTACCTATACTAACTTCAGAGGCAGATATGTACAATCTCATGGGCTTCCCCCATGATGGTGGAGACAAAATAGGAGGCTGAGAAAGATATTCTTTTATTTTATCAAACGCCTCCTGGTGAGCTTCGTTCCATTCGAAGGCTTGACCTTGCTTCAGACGAAGTAACGGAGAGAAAGCTTGGGTTCTTCCACTCAGGTTCGAGATGAATCTTCTGAGGAAGTTAATTTTCCCTAGCAGAGATTGCAACTCCCTTTTTGACACAGGTGCTTTCGTCTCCATTATGGCTTTGGTTTTGTTCTGGTTGATTTCGATTCCTTTCTTGTGGACCACAAAACCAAGAAAATCTCCAGCCTGCACAAAAAATGCACATTTAAGGGGATTCATCTTTAAGCCACGTTTTCTCATTCGCTCGAATGATTGGCTTAAATGATGCAAATGTGTTTCTGCAGATATAGATTTGATGACTATATCGTCAATATACACCTGCATGAAGGTTTCAATGAAATCATGAAAAATTGAATTCATTGCCCTTTGATAAGTTGCCCCAGCATTCTTTAAACCAAAAGGCATCACCACCCATTCGTAGGTGCCTAAGGCTCCTGGGCAACGAAATACTGTTTTTGCAACATCTTCTTCAGCAATGAAAATCTGGTTATACCCAGAGTATCCATCTAACATACTCAAGTATTCGAACCCTGCAGTAGAATCTACTAGCATTTCTGCCACGGGCATGGAATATTCATCCTTAGGGGTTGCAGTGTTTAAATCCCTAAAATCTATGCAAATTCTTAAAGAACCATTTTTCTTAATAACTGGTACTATGTTTGCTAACCATTCAACGTACCTTGTTGTTCTGATGAATTTGCAGCGCAGCAACCTTTCGATCTCAGTTTTAATTTTTATGAGAACCGCTGGTGCAAACCTTCTGGGAGTTTGTTTGATGGGCCTCTTGCCATCTTTAATTGGCAGTCTGTGTTCGACCAATTCCCTCTTTAAACCAGGCATCTCCTCATAATCCCATGCGAAGCAATCTTTGTTTTCCTTAAGGACTTCGATCACTTTCTTCTTGAGGCTTGGGCTAAGTTTAGCACTTATGTAAGTTACTCTTTTCGTTTTTTCATCCCCTAAGTTGACTTCTTCGAGCGGATCCTGTGCCACCATTTTGACACCTGAGTTTATGGGGTCCCTTTCGAAGCCTAAGGGTTCTTTATCATAGATGGCATCCAACCTTTGATCCATCTCCAATTCTTTTATGGGTGAGCATTTCGAACCCTCCCCACTAACTTCGTTCGTCTTTATAGTTGATTTATTTATTTCAGCCTCTAAGGCCGCTTTTAATTCGTTCTCAGCCATATAGGCCGAAATCCTTTCGAAAAAGGTAGACTCAGTCATGGCTAAGGTTGTCGAAGTCCCAGCCTGCTGGCCGTTTTTGTATAGTGCTTTCGACTTCCTCTTCTTCACTGATTATTGTTCTATCCCAGTAAAGGCCATCATGGCGAAGGGTCATGTAGTAATGGGCGTTTCTAGTTTCATTAATCTCATCATTTGGAACACACGGAGCAATCTTTGCCAGATTTTTATCATAATCCCTTTTGTCAACTAAATTGACAGTTGACATAAAGTAACTCTGGTCTGCTTCGATGTTTTCCACGACTCCATCATCTCTCCACAGAACTAGTCGTTGATGCATAGACGAAGGAACTGCCCCCACGCCATGGATCCACTCTCTTCCCAGCAGCAGGTTATAGTTGGCCTTGGCTTCGATCACCATAAACATGGTGGGCCTGCAACTTGAGCCTATTGTCAATTCCAACTGGACCACCCCCAGTGTTTTGCCCACTTTTCCCTCATAATTGGACAGAACCATATTATGGGGCTTGATATCTCCTTCGCGGATCTCTAATCTTTTTAGCATGAAATGGGGTATCAAATTGACTGCAGCACCCCCATCCACTAGAACTTTGTTCACACCATGGACACCCACTTTCGCCCGAATGAAAAGTGGCTTGAGATGATTCTTCATTGCAGGTTCTGGACGTTCGAAGAATGCATTTTGTTCCTCAACAGCCCCATTGTCCATCACGTAGTAGCACACGGGCCTATGTTTCATTAAATCTGTGGTGTCTTCCTCCTCATATTCATTGATTTCGGTTTCCTGCCCGAATTCGCAGGGAAGCACAGACACCACGTTACAGTTCAAGTTGAATGAAGACTCCCCCTCCGATTCGAAGTTATCTGTTATCATATCTTCGTCCTCTTCCGGGCCTGGAGTGTATTCCTTTAGTTCATCGCGTTGTTCTTCAGAGAAAAGTCTCCTATTGACTGGAGGTTTATCTTCAGTTTGATTTTTTGGTTTGTTGGTGCTAGATTCACCTTGTATTTTCGTTGAAGTATCCCCTTTGTTTGCCACAGCTTCTCTCTCAGCCTTTCGAATCCTTTGCTGTCTGCGCCACTGGGATCTTGACATAGGGTTCCTTCCTTTGTAATTCTCTAATCTCACTTCCTCCCTTTTTTGTGTGTTGAATTGCCTCCTGTATGTCACAGCATGGCGTGCATTTCGTTCAACATTCCTCCATCTATCTTTGCCTTTGTCATTTCTGACTTGTAACCATCTATCGGTTGGCACTTCCGCAGGGAGTTTGAAAGTCACTCTTCGAGCAGCTTTGGGGTGAGGGCTATCAGGCCTTCGCTGTTTGTGTCTGTTGTCGAAATGTGGGCCCATCTGGGCCGTTTCTTGATGGTTCCAGCAAGGGGCGAAGGGAATCGTTTCGAAGGCCCTGGCCCTGCTTTGGTCATACACAGCAGAACACCTTGGGCAAATCAAACACTTGGTTGCCCCTTTGTAGCAGCGAAAAACAAACTCCAGCAAACTCTCTCCAGCCTTGGGATAACACCTAAAAAGCTGGTTATCCTGGCGCCAATTGTTGCCAGTTCGAGCCCTCTGTACCCTTTCGAAATTCGCAGCAATTCTTTGGTTGCAGAGGATGCTGCACCTAGGGCACAATATCATGCCTGAATCTCCTTTGTGGCATGTCATGAGATAATCTTTGAGACTAGCATCTCCAGTGTGATTATCCCCCATTCTGTACTTTTCTTTTTCTAAGTATTTTTCCACTTCCTCCATCTCAGAGCGAGGTCTTTCCATATCCACCATATTTATTTCCACATCCCCCTCTTTAGTTTCATCATCACCCCATCCTATGGGCTTTATATCTTCAATCTGGACCTTCGAACTCTCTGGGGCAGAATATTTGACCAGATAGTCAAATTTTCCACTGGGTTCCCCTAGAGTGTCCCATATTTCCTTCTGAGGGGGAATTGGCTGCGTGATTTGGACTTTCTCCAATTCCAGCCTCAAGCCTTCAGTGACTTGTGTTAATCCTTCGTTTTGATTCCCTTGGCCTTCAGTAGCCTGGGTTTCTCCTGCAACAGCCACAGGTGCAGCAATCGAAGTGTCTGGCGTATTCTGGATGTCTTCAGTGACCTCCTCGCTGACTTCGACCATCACCCAGTTTTCGACTCCAGTATCCTTCTCTTCTGTTAGGGCGTCGCTTCGATCAGTTTCCACCATGTTGACCTCTCCAATGCATGCAGGCTCGGAGTAGTTGGTGTCTGCGACGTCCAAAGGATCTTCGTCCACTTTCATCTTCACCTTATCAGCAAACTTTAGTCTGCCATCTTTGATCGCGTTTTGAATCAAGTCCCTGAAAAGAAAACATTGTGAGGTCTTGTGGCCTAGGAAACTATGATATTTGCAAAATCCCCTCTTCTTTCTCTGATCCAAAGGAGGTATTTTGACATTTGATGGCACAATTAGTTGGCCATCCTTGACAAGCAAGTCAAAAATTTCGTCGCATTTGGTGACGTCGAAGGTATAAACCTTCTTTGGAAATTTGTCACTTTTCTCATTTTCAACAATATCTTTCCCTTTTGTGGGAACTAACATTTTTCAGGAGTAAGGCGGGGCCTGTTTTAATTCAGCGAGGTCGATTTCGACCTTTTCGAATTTGAATTCAGGATATTCTTCTACTTCCTCAGTCCCAACATAGGAAATCCTTTCTTTCTTGCTATTCTTAAAGACTCTGGCTTTTTCGGCCTTTAGTCTTTCGACCTGTCGAACCCTATCGGCTAACTGAGCCATATCCCTCAAATACTGAGTGTCTAGTTTCTTTCGAATAGAATAATCCAAGCCACCAGCGGCCATTTCGACTAACTCATGTTCAGGCACTACTGTGTAACATCTGGATTTCAACAGCCTAAATCTATTCAAATAATCATCTATGGGTTCGGTGAACTTTCTCTTAACACTGGCCAATTCCTTCAAACTTATTTTCGATTGTCCCATGTAAAATTGTTCATGGAATAATCTCTCTAAGAGAGTCCAAGTGTCAATAGACCCAGGAGGCAAAGTGGTAAACTATGTGAAGGCGTTTTTTGTCAAGGAACTTGGGAAGTATTTGATCCTGAGATCTTCATTATTGGCTATATCTTCCGCTTCGGTTAGATATCTCGCTATGTGTTCGACTGTTGACTCATTGGTATCCCCAGCGAACTTTGTAAATTTAGGGACTTTATATCCCCTTGGTAAATCAGTATGCATTATACAATCCAATATAGGAGAAGCGTAATTTGGCCTCCTCATTCCTGTGTTGAGGCCATTCTGGGCCATGATCCTCTCTATCATGGTGGTTAGGTTGTTTTCTGCCAGGATGTTATCGTTTCGAATCCTATGAACGACGGCATCGGCATCTTGATTTCGACCAACCAAAACAACTCCCCTAGGTT
Source organism: Vicia faba (assembly GCA_948472305.1). NCBI lineage: Eukaryota > Viridiplantae > Streptophyta > Magnoliopsida > Fabales > Fabaceae > Vicia > Vicia faba. The sequence goes on along the minus strand of OX451741.1, from coordinate 605,899,818 downwards.
GTTCTTCTCGAAATTCTGGGGCTTCTGGCCTTTCGATCCTTGCCCCTGGTTCCATAACTTCCCTTTGTGGAGCCGGGATTATTAGGGCTTCTAATCTTGGTGCCCTGGCCCCTAAGTTAACTTCTTCTCTGGGTGGTCTATAAATTGGGTCGTTAGCAATTTGTTCTATAACAGGCATGTTTGTTCGAAATCCCGCCTGGTTCTGCCTACGCCTTTCTGTGGGAGCAAAGAAATCTGCTATTCGACTCATATTATCAGCGTTTTCCCTGTTCGTCACAATCACATTCTGCACTATTGGGGCAAATATTTCCTGCATGGTTTGCGCTAACACCCCTATCATATTATGGTTACTGTCATCCATCAATTGCCTAAAAGCCAACTGGTTATCTGTGGTTAGGATAGGCAATGTGCTATAACCCACTGACCCTTGGTTATTTGTCATAAACTGATTCGCCCCAGACCCAGACCCTAGTTGTGGAGATGAATTCGATGTGGAATTGTGTAAACCTGCCATAAAAGATGTTGGCATTCCATATGAGGAATTTCTGATTCTATTCCCATCGAAACCGGGTGGTCTAGTTAATGGGGTGGCGAAGTGGGATTGTGTCCCTGGTGGTGGAACGAATCCCCCAGGGTAGCCCATAGTTCCAGTATTTCCTAAGATCGAACTATTAGTTGATATGCCACTTATTCCATTGGTGGCTATGTTACTGGTTGAAGATGCAACAGACTGTGCATTCGAAGGGATTACATTAGATGTTCCGCTCGAAATGGACGCGTTAGTGCCTGTTGCATGTGGGCCACCTTGGTCCCCTTGTTGATTATCTGAATTAGACATTTTGTCCAAACGTTTTCTTCTGGATAAAGGTTGGTTGCTGTTGGTTATCTTACCACTTCTCAGGTTCATAAAACAGCAAACTTCTTAGGTTCCAACGTTTTTGTAATGGTTACGTCTCGACAATCCTTAATTCTGATATCCAATTATTGGTCCCACCGGGTGTGCCAATTTGTTTCCAGTGATTTCTGGTAAACAACCGCTAGTCTTCCAAACTATCGAATAATCTTTCTTACTGTTATTCAATCTCTCTGGTAACTCACAGGATCGACTAGATTGATCCTAGGATTCCTTGGATATTAAGGTTACTCTCACAATCGAACAGATATTCATGGTCAATATTGTATAAGTGTTTGGCTTGTTTCGATCTCTCTCTCTAAGAGTCTAAAGATGTAATCAAAACGTGTATGAGAATTAAGTTATACGAATAGATGCTAATTGTAATGCTGAATTGTAAAGACATATAAAACTGCATGAAAATGAAGTAAATGGTTTCGACTTACAAAAACGGTTAACATAAAGGGTTTTTGGAACATAAAAGTTTTAAAAGAAGGAGAAAACGTTTAATGCAAGAAATCTATAAATGATTTTAAGTAAAAGTATGCGTTCGAAGGACAAGACTTGAATGTAAAGGTATGGAAAATGTGACAGTTTTCTGGAATATAAAGTGTTCGAAACATAAAGAAGATAATAAAATGTAAAACTTTGAGGAAGAGACTTCGAAGTGAAAAGACTGTAAATAAGAAACTTGTAAATGTTGTTTGACAAAAGGAATAAAGGAAGTACTGGAAATGGTAAAAAGGTTTTCACTAAATTAGAAATACATGGTGCTATCATACATACATTTCTCTTGCATTCGTTTCCCTTGCCATGTGGTAGTTTGAATGTTATTGAGTATTTTGTATAATAGATATGACACACTGAAATCCTAATACTAAGACTTCTATTTATACTAATTCGACCCTAACGGTCTCGCTATAGGATTATGCCACGTTTCGAACATGCAGGACAATGCTTCTTTCATCTTTCCACGTGTCCCCAAATGCTCCAACACATAACTTTCAAACTTTGAAAGTCCCGCTCCCATTTGAATTTAAAATACTTTGGTGTTTCTCCGTTTCGAACGCTTTTCCCAAACATAGCCTCGCTGTTGTTTCGAGACTCCTTTAGATAAGTTCCCATAATAGCCGCTCGAAGCTTCAAGCTTTGACACACTTATTCGAAACACTGCTTCTGCAACTTTGAAATATGGCGTTTAATTCCATTTCAATCAGAACGTTTAACTCTTTTGGCTTCTAAATAACATTATCAAAATCTTCAACCAACACTATGTTCTTTCCAGACATGATTTTTGCCTCAATGACATGATTTTCAAATCTTGTAACAATTAATCTTGTTCCGTTGCACAACCCATCGGCTTGGTCCAAATTTCTCATTAGCATAATAGGTGTACCAACCTTCAATTTGATCCTATGATTGGGAAGCCCTGACGTTCTTAATTTACTGAGAAATTCAGGAGTTAGAACTTCATATGCTTCAGTATAACTTGAATCTGTTCTATCAATGGAATCAAAACTCAAATACTCTTTCTCTTCTCCTAAAAAAAAGTTTAAAAGCAAAACATAAATAAATTAGTAAAACTATGTTCTTAAATATATATATATATATATATATATATATATATATATATATATATATATATATATATATATATATATATATATATATATATATATATATATATATATATATATATATATATATATATATATATATATATATATATATATATATATATATATATATATATATATATATATATATATATATATATATATATATATATATATATATATATATATATATATATATATATATATATTATGAATGTAATAATACAGTAAATATAAAACACATGTACCTGGTATCAAGTCTAATACATAATGATTGATTTTGTCCACAACTTCAATGGTTGAAGCAAGAATAGCCTTTCCTTGTAAGAATTCAACATCTTGATATTTTTCCAACAAATTGGGATATGTGTTTTCAACAATTGCTCTTATAGGATCATCAAAATTTGATATTAATAGCTCTTGAGGAATTTCAATATCAACCAAACCATCATTGGGTTCACAAATCTTACCATCACCCACATTTAAAATCCATTTTGAAAATTCCGCTAGTTCATTAGAACTTGTGTTGTCTCTTCCCTCTTGAAGTCTCATATTTTTTGATAGTGTTAAAACCTGGAAATAATCCCATACATAAGATGAACTAATTGATGCATGAACAATATCAGAACGCCCAGCTCTTGAAACAACAGGAAGAATCTGTCTAAAATCTCCTCCAAATACAACAACTTTTCCACCAAAAATAGTATTCTCAACACCCTTTTTGCTCATTACATCTTTAAGGGTTTTATCCAATGCTTAGAAGTAGTTCTTGTGAGACATAAGTGCCTCATCCCATATTATCACATCCGTTGCTTCAAATAATTGAGAATGTTCGGTGTCTTTGTCGATGTTGCAAGTTGAGTTGTCAAGCGTTGGCACATGTATTTTGAACTTTGAGTGTGCTGTTCTTCCACCCGGCAATAATAACGAAGCTATCCCACTTGAAGCAACAGTAAGAACAATTTTTTTTTGAGAACGAAGCGGAAGGATTGGAGTCCATATAAGGTGGCTGCGGATCTGTGCGTAAAGCAGAAGGAATTAGTACATTACCATCGAGAACTTACAATATACATTGTGAATACCTTCTTAACTCAAACAAATACGGTGAGCCTAGCAGCGTCACCGCAGATCTGCACGCAAAGCGCAAGGATTGGAGTTCGTGTAAGATGGCTGCGGATCTGTGCGTAAAGCAGAATGAATTAGTATAGTACCATATGACATAGACATTCGAGGGATGTAAAAGATGTTATCTATGTTCTTTACAGACATGACTAATAAATATAGACTAATAATATGCACTTGTTTTTTAAGCATTAATATGTATTTATAATAAATGATACAGACTATTCACTAACTTCAATTATATAAGATTTAAAAGATGAATATTAAAATTAACAATCTATAGCCAGTATCTCATAGATGCGTTCTCATCTACCCGTGAATTAAGATGATTTAACAAACCCAGTTGAATCCAAATGAATTAGTTCTAAAAATTTATTAAATCTATTTTAGATATCAACTCATTTTTCCAAACCTAAAATATATGACAATCCCGTCAAATTTATACTTTTATATTATATGTGCTCACATCTACGTGAGTTAACGAACTTCAGTTGAATCCAAATGAATTAATTTTAAAAATTTATTAAACATATTTTATATATTAATCCATTTTTTCAAATTAACAATGTATGACATCTCCCGTCAAATTTCAGTTTTAAAACTTTTATATTATATCATATTTACATATTTTTTTACAACCTATAATGTATAACAATTTCCCGTTAAATTACAATTATTTTTAAAAAGAACATAAAAAATAAATAAAATTTATAGATAAAACTATTGTATATTATTTTCTATATTTATTTAATAAATGAAATTTATTTTAGATGAATTTATTTTCTAATTTGTATTTAAAAATATAACTTAATTGTCATTTAAAATAGTACATTCAATTCTTTAACTTCAATTATCTGGTATGTCATAGATATATTTATTCTACCCGTGAATTTATTTCATGTACTCAATTGGTTAATATTAATATAATTACAATATATAATCATTTATCAAATTTGAATTTCTCATTTATAAAAATAATTTTAAATTATTCTCGTTTATAAAAATGAACGCGTGTGTCTATTTATAAAAATATATGAAACTTATACTCTTTTATAAATATAATTGTATCAATACTTGAATTTTTCTGGTTTATAAAAATATTTATAATTTATTCATGTTTATAAAAATTATTATAATTTATTTTTAGTTTGTAAAATTAATTATATTAATATGTAGACTTTTTCTCGTTTATAAGTGTCTTTAACCCGTGTGACAATTTATAAAAACATTTTAACTTATACATGTTAAAAACAATTACATCAATATTTGAATTTTGTTCGTTTATAAAAATATTTGTAAGTTATTTAAGTTTATAAAAATAATTGTAAAAATAAATATTTACCATATCATCTTAAATTTATTTATTCAACAGTGATAAATATGTGTCTCTTAGTTAATTACATTTATAAATAAATATCGTGTATTAGTGATATATATTAAATTTATTATCTTAATGTCTAACTAATTAAAATGAATTTATTATTGTCAATCAAAAATTATAATATTAAATAATAATATAATATTATTATTATATACGGGAAAAAGAATAAATTAAATCTAAGAATATCGGAAAATTTATTATAATATTAAATAATAATTTAACATTTATTATTACAATAAATCATATATAACATTTCAAAATTATGTATTTATTTCTTATGTTTTATTATATTCGATTTGTAATAAATATTTTTCAGTTTATTGTGAATTTTCAATAATTAAATATTAATGATATTATATAAAATTAATTTCATGATTATCATTTATCATTAAATTTTCATGATTATCATTTATCATTAAATTTTCATGATTATGATATATTTTAGTTATTTCATAAACTTAAAAAAATTATCAAATCTCAATTGATTTTGTTTTGTTTTATTAACCTTTTTATAGAAATTGAAATAATTTATTTTAGGTCAAATAAGGATCTAAATAATTACAAAATAATATTTATTCTTACATTTATAGAATGATAAATTAAATATTTAAGATAAACATTAGAGTTCTTATTTACTTTATCTTTTATATATTTATAATATACTTTTTTTGTTAATTTTATTAACAATATATTTATAGTTAACAATACATCCTTTAAACTATGTTATTTTTTTCAAGAATATAAATGTAACCTTTCAAAAAATATACACAAATATATTTAGAAGTCGGTAGAAAATTTTATTGGTTAAATTATAATTCTATTCAAAATTTATTGATCATAAATTTTTGAAATGAAATCATGCATAAAAATAAAATGTATTAATGTGACCATTCAAAATATTTTCTATATATAATAAAAATAAATAATATTAATACCTCCATTCAAAAGATATATTTGTAAAGTTTTGATTTAATTTTTTTCATCTCTTTATATATTCTAATGTATATAATATTCCTATAATATGAAACAGTATCAAACCTATAATATTAAAAGAGAATTCAAATTTATTCAAATTTTATTGATCATAATATTTTATGGAATCAAATCATATATAAAAATTAAATATATTTATGTCACCATTCAAAATAATTTCCATATAAGTATAATAAAAATAAATATATTGGTAAAGTATCGAATTAAATGGTACTCCAATATTTGATTAAAAAATTGTAATATTTGTTTTTAATATTGTATAAAAAAATATTAATTAGTCGTACTTTAAAAAAATAAATCGTAAATATTTTATTAAAAATTGTAATATTTGTTTCTAAAATTATAGCAATTAAAAATAAAAAAATATCAATACAAAATAAATAAATTAACCGTGGGAAGTTGTGATAAAAAAATAGGATTTAGAATGCATGGGAAGTTGTGATATCTTGGAATATCAAAATAATCCATTCTAATTCCAATAATATACATTTAAATCATGCAAGAAATAATATTCCATTTAATTATAATATATCTAATTTGGTCATTCCAATTCCTTCCTCATTAACCGTGAGTCAAACATTAGAATTCAAATTCTATAAAAAAAAACATTGGAATTCAAATATAAATAAATTAACCGTGAATGAAACATTGGAATTGGAATTCAAATATAAATAAAATTCAAATATAAATATAATAAATTAATAAATCAAATAAATAAAAAATAGTGTAAAATTATGATAGATTGACATGTCAGCAAAATTAAATGTTTGAGTCGTTGATGTCTTTCACAGCTTCAATCGGTCGCGCCATTGATGTTACTATTTAGACCTGCCATTGATGTTACTATTTAGACCTTAGACCTGTTACAAAATCACGAAGAAGAATTGGAAAATAATACGTAACCTTTTGAAAATAATGGAGAATGAAGAAGATTGAGGAGTGAAAGAGTAAGGGTTTAGAATGGCTATATATAGGGTTTAGAATGCATGAGAAATTGTGATATCTTGGAATATCAAAATAATTCATTCTAATTCCAATAATATACATTTAATCTTGTAGTGTAATGATAAATATAAATAAAATAAATTAATAAATCAAATAAATAAAAAATAGTGTAAAATTATGATAGATTGACATGTCATATGTACATTTAGATGTATGTACATAGATCTATTTTTTGTACATAGCAACTCATTAACGAACAAAAAATTGGATTTAATAGTGAAAAAAGAATTAATTCATATTGGATTTGATAAATAGGAATGAAATTTTTCAAAACCGATTTGAATTGAAGTCATCTTCATCATAACACGAAATTCATTTCATTGATACATGGACCCCTAATTCCAATATTTCCGAATCTTTGATAAATGGATTCTATCCTGTCCCTCAAGCAAAATTAAATGCCAAATGAATATGGTAACAGCATAGTGTTGATTAGTCTATTATACCCTTGGAATAAGAAAAGTTATAACATCTAATCAAAAGGTTAGACTTAGAATTTCCAGATACTTTACTTTTAATAGATTGATAATAGATAGAAGACTTAAATAATTGATTAATTTAGTTAACATATTTTTTATTTTGATTTTTACATTTACTGATAAAGTCTTTAAATGTTCAATTCTATTTAATTTTAGTTTTTAACGTCACCCCTTCTTTACTAAAACAAAAATAATGATAAAGTATACGTAAGATTTATAAAAAATAAAAAAAAATCTGTCACACCAATAATATTAACCACATCACTTTTTTTAATGAAGAGATGACGTAAAAGACTAAAATCAAATGAAAATAAATATTTAAGAATTTTATTGAATAATATATAATAATTAAAATAAAAAATATACTAATTTAGAAAAATTAATTGATTATTTAAACCTCAATAGAATAATTGATACGAAAACAAAAACACAACAATAATTATGCAAAGAAATATCATAAAAAATGATGAAAATAAAAGAAAATAAAAATAAAAATATATTTTTCTCTCTTCTTTAATGTTATTTTTTCTCTTTCATGTTTTTTAATTATTGGATTAATTCGACGGTTCAAAATTGCACATAAGAGAAAGTAAACAAAATTAGAGAGGATCCAATATCGTTAATCTCACTTGATATAATGGTTTAAAGTGAATTGATTAATTAGACAAATTTAATAGCATTTCATATTAAAAGCCACCATTTACCAGTCTTGATATGATATACCATAAATAAAATTGTAATAATTTTAATTTTCAAAATTCACGTACACTCACCCCTCGAATTCACCAACAAAAGAAATAATATGTTTATTATTCTATAGATTATATACACGCTGAAAAAAAGATTTAAATATTTTTTAAATAATAACATCAAAAATTGATTTTGATTAAACAATTAAAGTATGAGTGGGTGAGTTAGGTCTATCAAAATGTGTTAGTGAGTTAAATATATATAATTTGTCAAATTTAGAGTTTATTTTCCACCGTTTGTTAAGGATAAGCACATATAATTCACATTAAAGAAGGTCAAAGCAAATATCAAGACATTCAAGGCAATTAATATATCAGAAAATAGTATCATAATTGTATTTAAAATAAGATTTCTATTATAGGCAATTATAGATTAGACAATTATAGGCAATTATAGTATCATAATTGTATTTAAAATAGGATTTCTATTATAGGCAATTATAGACTAGACAATTATAGGCAATTAGTATACAGATCCTTGTACTCTTATATATATATATATATGTACATCATTACAAGAATAAAGATAACAAATTCCGATACAATATTCAAGTTCTTATATGGTATCAGTTTTTCTCTGGTTAATATCCCTCAGTTTGTGTTTATCATCCTGTTTCAATCCTTCTTCATCGATTCACTCACTCACTCGCATCATCATGTCTGATGTTCCACCACCCACCAATGATCAATCCGCCACCACCTCCAACACCGATCCATGTGTCATCCATCATTTCGACAACCCTGCAACTGTCCTTGTTACACCTCTGCTCACGGTCGACAACTATGGTTCATGGAGCCGAGCCGTAACAATGGCACTTCGTGCCAAAAACAAATTCGGGTTTGTCGATGGAACCCTAATCTGTCCAAAGAAGGCCGATGATATCTCTAAGTGGCGCCGCTGCAACGATATGGTTGCAAGCTGGATTCTTAACTCGGTTTCAACCGAGATTCGCCCTAGCATTCTCTATGCTGAAACAGCGGCACAAATCTGGACCGATCTCAAGGATCGTTTATCTCAGTCCAACGCTCCGAAAATCTATCAATTGAAACAATCTATCTCTGCCCTAAAACAAGAGGGCATGTCTGTATCTCTGTATTTTACTCAGTTGAAATCTCTCTGGGATGAACTCCATTCCATCGCACCTATCAATCCGTGCATCTGCGGTAATGCCAAGAGTATTATTGATCAACAAAATCAGGACCGGGCCATGGAATTTCTTCAGGGCGTCCATGACCGATTCTCGGCTGTCCACAGCCAAATTCTCCTCATGGATCCCTTTCCTTCAATTCAGCATATTTATAACATCGTACGCCAGGAAGAGAAACAACAAGAGATTAATTTTCGACCCCTTCCTGCTGAGGAATCAGCAGCGCTTCAAGCTTCTAAAGTGCAATATCGCACTCAAGGCAAACGGCAGCGTCCGTACTGTGAGAATTGCAATAAGCATGGTCACATTATTGCTACTTGCTATCAGATTCATGGCTTTCCAAATAAGCCACCAAAGAAATCGGAACCATTCTCATCTACTTCCGCTACTCAACTCTCAAGCGCACAATACCAAAAACCCCTATCTCTCTTAGCCAAAGAGGACACTATGGGATCATCTGTGAATTTAGCAGGTACCGCTTTTACTTGTGTTCCTTTTTCTTGGATTATTGATTCTGGCGCTTCAAATCACATATGCACATCTCTTTCTTATTTTTCTTCATATTCACCTGTTCATAAAAATATACTTGTTCAATTACCCGACGGCTCTCACGCGTCCGTGAAACACATCGGCAATGTTCATTGCTCGCCGTCACTTACACTCACGAATGTTTATCACATTCTATCTTTCAAATATAATCTATTATCTCTTTCACAATTAACAAAATCAATACATTGTGATATTATTTTCTCATCCTCTGGTTGCATATTTCAGGACCAAGCAACGAAGAAGACGATTGGTCGGGGTAGTGCTCAGAATGGACTCTTCTACTTGAATGAAGAACCACCATTAAATAAAGATGACAACGATCACTATTGTGTTGACCATCCACCAAGTTCTTTTTTTAGTTCTAAGCAATGTAATAAGGCTGACCTATGGCATTTACGCCTCGGTCACCCATCTATTTCCCGTTTTCAATTTATTGTTAAGAACTCTCCAAATATTAATGCGAATAAAGATTTTATTTGTGACGTTTGTCCGCGTGCAAAACAATCACGTTTACCTTTTTCTTCAAGAACATCATATTCATCTCATTGTTTTGAGTTAATTCATGTCGATATTTGGGGTCCATTCTCTACTCCATCACACAATGGATCACGATATTTTTTAACAATTGTCGACGATTATTCACGATGTACTTGGTTATATCTCATGCAACATAAATCTGAAACATTTACTACGCTAATTCATTTTTTTAATCAAATCAATCGCCAATTCAACACTAAAATTAATAAAATTAATTCCGGCGATGGGGGCATCTTTCTTCCCCAACTTCAAGCTATTCGTTCCGACAATGGTTCGGAGTTTTTGTCCAAACAAATCCAAACATGGTTTCATGATCATGGCATTATTCATCAACGCAGCTGCGTTGCAACCCCTCAACAAAATGGCGTTGTGGAGCGCAAGCATCGTCATCTTCTCGATGTCGCAAGAGCATTACATTTCCAAGCAAAATTACCCCTTTCCTTTTGGGGTGAATGCGTGCTCACTGCCGCTTATCTCATAAACAAACTTCCTACTCCCATCCTGAAATATAAATCTCCTCATCAAATTTTACTCGGTTCTCCTCCTTCATACTCATCACTTCGTGTGTTTGGATGTCTTTGTTTTGCCAAAAATATGAACATTCAACACAAATTCGATGAACGAGCCAAACCTGGTATTTTTGTCGGTTACCCTTTTAATCAAAAAGGATACCGCATCTACGATATGCACACTCGCAAAATATATGTCTCTCGCGATGTTCAATTTTTTGAAACCATGTTTCCATATCACGACTTTCAAACTCCTTCCATCGCTAACGACATAAGCATCAACACTCAAATCCTTGATTGTGAATTTGATGATTCCTCTTCCAACTTATCACCTGCATCAAGTATCTCTCCCGGCATTAGTCATCATGATGACACGATTGTGCCCATTTCCACCTCTCAGGATGATAACTCATCGAATATTCCATCCAATATTACATCTATTCCTGTAGAAACTTCCCAACAACATTCACCTACAGCGATCAATCCTGCAGAACATCGTTATCCTCAACGTCTTCGTACTCCTTCCGTTCGCCTCACGGACCACGTATGTGACATTAATAATGTCACATCACAGAGTGCCTTCCCATTAAAGAATTATTTCTCTTTATCCAATTTGAGAACTTATCATCGAGCTCTTCTTCTTAATATAATTGAAAATAAAGAACCAACATCTTATTCTCAAGCTATCAAATCAGCTGAATGGCGTGACGCTATGGCTAAAGAAATTCACGCCCTTGAATCCAACAACACTTGGGTTTTATCTCCTCTCCCGAATGGCAAAACCGCCATAGGTTGTAAGTGGGTATACAAAATTAAATATCAATCTAATGGTACCGTTGAGCGATATAAGGCTCGTTTAGTCGCCAAAGGCTACAATCAAGTACATGGTATTGACTACCATGAAACATTCACGCCGGTTTCCAAACTTGTCACGGTTCGACTCCTTCTCTCCATTGCTGCCATTAAAAACTGGCAGTTACATCAACTTGATGTTAACAATGCTTTCCTTCAAGGAGACCTTAATGAAGAAGTTTACATAAAATTACCACCCGACTTCTCTCATAAAGGGAAACCATGTGTTTGCAAATTAAACAAATCCATCTATGGTCTCAAACAGGCATCCCGTCAATGGTTCTCAAAATTCTCCACCACCCTCATTCAAAAGGGTTTTCATCAATCCATCTCTGATTATAGTCTATTCACTTTCAAAAGTAATCACACGACTATATTTGTACTTGTTTATGTAGATGACATCATCATCACTGGAAATAACGAAGACGCTATCTTCGACATCAAAAAATTTCTCACCCAGGTCTTTTCCATCAAAGATCTTGGAAATCTTTCATACTTCTTAGGTATCGAAGTATCCCGTTCTAAAAAGGGAATATTCTTATGCCAAAGGAAATATACACTTGACATTTTATCCGACTCTGGTATGACTGGTTGCCGACCATCAGATTTTCCTATGGAGCAACACCTTCGTCTACGGCCCAATGAAGGAAGCCCTCTTCCTGATCCGACAATCTATCGTCGCCTCATTGGTCGTCTATTATATTTAACAGTGACACGGCCCGACATCCAATACGCTGTTAACACTCTCAGTCAATTCATGCAATCTCCATGTACAACTCATCTCGATGCGGCCACACGAGTTCTCCGGTATCTTAAAGGGAGTGTCGGCAAAGGCTTATTTCTTTCGGCTTCTAGCTCCCTCAATTTAGTTGGATATGCCGACTCTGATTGGGCTGGTTGTCCTACTACTCGTCGCTCCACTACCGGCTATTTTACCATGTTGGGCTCTAATCCTATATCATGGAAAACCAAGAAGCAACCAACAATTTCTCGTTCCTTTGCTGAAGCAGAATATCGTTCCCTTGCAACTTTATCTTCCGAGTTACAATGGTTAAAATATCTTCTCTCGGATCTCGGCATTGATCATCCTCAACCGATCACCGTTTGTGATACGGTGGGAGAACTGACTAGGGTTTTGCGTTTGTTTTCGCAAATGTTTCGGTTGAGCAAGAGTCGCCACCGACTTTTTATTTTATCCTAAGGAAAGGTTTAAAAAGCACAGCAAAAACCTTTGAGATTTTTTCTTGGGTTCGGGGAGTAGATTATAGGAGGGGAAGGTATTAGCACCCCTTCTATCCATGGTTATCCATGGGCTCTTAGGTACTTGCTTAGATCAACTTGCCTTGGTTTTCAATTGTTTGAAATGGTGCTTTGTGTGTGGTTTTGAAAAAGGTTTTGAAAAAGATGCCTTGTATAGGCTACCCTTGTAACAATTCTATACTCGAATGTTTTACAAAAGGTGTTTTGTCTTTTTGAAAAGATGTTTCAAAGTTTTTTTGAAAGTTGGTTTTTGAAAGTGTTTGTGAAGTGGGTTTTGAAATAAGGCAAGTGTTTTCTTGGTAAATTGACAAGTACTTAAGAGTTCATCTACCCTAAAGTTTTCTCAAAGATTTTTGTCATGTTTTAAGCCTTTTGACAATTTTGTTCCACCATTGCATTTGGTGGACAATCTTGTCTTAGGAGATGAAAGGGACGGGCGCGGGTCATTGTTTAGACCATAGTTGCAATAGTGTTAAATGTCTTTGGGCAATTTTCTTTAAAAGGGACTTGATCATTTTATTTAGGCAACATTTTGAGGGACTATGATCATTTGATTGTTTGTTTTACCCAAAGAAATTCAACATGCAATATGGCCCATTTTTGAAAGGCAACAAAGTGGAATACCCTAGGGGGTGCAAGTGTGAGATATGCTGTTTATTTTCATGCTCATTTATCTTGTATTAGGTCCAACTATTTTTGTTCATTTTTATCGCATACCAAAACCCTAATTCTAGCATAGTATGTTTAGAAAGCATTAAAAGTGCGAAATTTAAATTCCTACGCTATTACATCACAATAATATGGGGAGGGGGGTACAATGTTTCAAATGGGGTTTATTTGGGCAAGAATTTAAATCTAAGCTATTACATCATTTTAGGAATATTTACAAGATAAATAATTGCATAATTAAATGGAAATTGAAATAAATATGCAAAATATAAAAGGAATTTTTATGTATATGTAAAAAAGGTATTATTTATGTAAAATAAAATAAAGAAAATAAAAGGGTATTATTTTGAGGTATTTTCAAATTTAGGGTAAAAACCCTAATTTTAATCAAAATGTATATTAATTAATTAATTCATACAATATTCATTATTTACATACAAAAATAAAATAAAATATGATATATTTGTAAAAAAGGCATTTTTAGTATTAAACATTAAAAAATAAAATATGTACATTTTTTGGTGTTTTTACTCTAAATGCATTAATATATATATATATATATATATATATATATATATATATATATATATATATATATATATATATATATATATATATATATATATATATATATGTATATTTATATTATTTTAAATATGTACTATATATATAAATAATAATAATAATTAATAATTTTTTTTAGAAAATAGTATTTTTTTATATAAAATATTTTCAGAGGGTAATATAAAATAAAAATAAAAATAGAAGTGTTTTTACATATTTTTCTATTTATCCTAAATAATAATATGTATTTATTTATGTATAAACAAAAGAAAATCAAATAAAAATCAAATAAAATCAAAAAATGATGAGAAAAATATTTTCAAAATTTTAATATGCTGAGAAAAAATAAATGAGTCAAATAAGAAAAGAAAAAGTCAAAAATCATGAAAAATGAAGCAAATGGGCTTGGGGGGTAAGAAAATGGAAATAGGGTGTAAAAAAGAAAAGACCACACAGACCCAGCCCATGTGGCTTCATCTTCAACCTTTGTTCAACAACATTCAAAAACGCGCGCCCTGTACTCCAGCTGCTAACTCCTGATTCCTGGCTTTTTAACAAAAACTCATAACATAAAAAATATTCAGCATGAAGAGACGATTCTAACCATGTATAGAACTTGAACTAACTCTCTAAGATGAAGGAGAATTTCTCCTCCCCCAAATCCTAACCTAGTTTTTCTGTCATTTTCAAACTCCAAATTCTCTCTACTCAGGCAAAAGAAATGAAAAGTAAAGACATGGACATGTTCAGTGGCATGAGTATGACATTATTTCTTCACAAACTTAAGACTAATGATGCATAATAAGAGAGATACGAATTCAAAATTTTACCTATTCAGTTGAACTTCTATCTGGAGATGTAGGAACCTTAAGTGCAAGGTGATGATTGGAAAAGCTTCCTTGAGGTCCAGGGATGCTGTTTCAATGCTTACTTTGTCTTGAGAGCTTCTGAATCAAGCTAGAGAACTTCAACTGCAAAACAGAAAAACAAAAATGGTGAAGTGGCTTAGAGGTGTTACAGGTTGTATCTTAGCTTCTGGATAGTTTGCATAGGTTGTAAGGAAGGTAGAGGAACAGGTTTTGGCAAGAATGCTCGAGAGAAATGGGAGTTGGCACTCAAACTGCAGAGGCAATTCTGTTTTTGCAGTTTGAGGATGATTCTGAGATGGAGGGTGTTTTAGAGGTACAAGGGTCGTGTATTAGCTTGGTTATGTTGTCTTGAGTGTGTTTGATAAGTTTGTTCTTGTGTTCTAATGCTGAGATGAGAGTTGTTTGAGAAGTTCTTGGACATTTTGGAAAGCTTGGAATGTGTACTACAATCCATCTTTGAAATGCAAATTGAAATTCCAAGTGGAAGTGTATGGAAAATGGCCTTGAAGTGGGGTAGAAAACCTTGTCAAAATAGGTTAAAATTTCACTAAGTTTAAAATGGTTTAGTGCCCTTATTAAAAAAATTGTAACTTGAGATACAAGCTTCAAATGAGAAAACTTTGTGAATCAAAGTTGTAGATTATGCAACAAGCTACAACTTTCATGTTTGGACTTTTGTTTGAATCCAAATGGATCATGGTGAAAAAGTGGGGCAAAGTTGGGAAAAAATTAGGGTTTTTCATAACTTAGAAAAATTCTAAGTTATGAAAAATTCCATTTCTAACCCTAATTTGCATTTTGTGATTTCTTGGTGAACAAGTTTCATGATTTGGCATGTTTTGATGAAAAATGAATCTTGACTCTTGATTTTGACCAAAAAGTCAAAGTTTGACTTTTCAGTATACAGTCAAAATTGATCAATTGACTGGGAAATTCAACTGTCAATCTTGTGTACTTGGGATCTTTTGAGCTTGTTGATCATGTCAAGATAATTCCATGGGTCCTTGAGTCCATGTGTGAGCTTGGTTTGCCATTGGCTAGGTCAAACAGTCAAAAATTGCCTTTGTACAATCAAAACCCTAAAAATGACCATTTTGCCCTTTTGGTGATCTGATCAAATTTCTTGTGAAATTGTGATCCAAACTTGATCAAATGGTTCATGTGAGTCCAATATGTTGATGTGGGTCAATTTTCATGAGGTTTGACTGTCAATTGGCCACAGTTGACTTTTTCCCCAATACAGTTGATTTTTAGGTCAACTGTCCAATTGACTGGGCAAAACTTGGAATCAGGACTTGAAACTTGATATGGGTAAACTTGGGAGTCCAATATGAGGCATGAAAGTCATCTTAGGCATTTTAGGTCAAAATCTCTTTGTGCAAACACAACCCTAATTTTGATTCCACAGTGCAAGGATAGGTCTTGAGCAGATGAAACCCTAACTGGATCTTGAGCTTCAAAGGCTTGGTGGTGAGAAATTAATGAGAAATGGGAGGGCAAATTTTGGGGTACAACAGTTGCCCCTGTTCAATCTTCTTGAATCCGAAGAGTTAGATGGGCAAGCTTGCCTTTCGTGACTCGAGGGTAAAAGGAGATTGGACACAAGAGTGCCCGGAAATTTGCACTCGTCAAAGCAACGGATACGGGAATGGGCTTAGAGATGCCATTTGGAGATGGGCTTAATGATGCCATCGGGAGAGTGACAGAAATCTTGTCGGGGATGGGCTTAGAGATGCCATCTGGAAGGGAATATCAGGAAGGTGTCCAGGCTTGGGACCATCTCTGAACTGGGGGGTCTGAACAAGCAATAGATTGACATCCGTTGTTGGGAGGAATCTGTAAACTGTTTTCAGTGGTTTGGAGAAGAAACTGAACAAGCGATAGGTTAACATCCGTTTACTTGGAGAACCCGTGAACTGTTTTCAGAAATCTTGAAGTTGAATAAGCAATAGAGCAGCATCCGTTGTTGGGAGGCGTCCGTAAACTGTTTTCAAAAAGTTGTATCTGAACAAGTTGATAGATTAACATCCGTTGTTGGGAAGAATCCATAAGCTGTTTTCAGAAGGTTTTGAAGAAGAATCTGAACAAGTGACAGGTTAACATCCGTTTACTTGGAGAACCCGTGAACTGTTTTCAGAAATCTTGAAGTTGAATAAGCAATAGAGCAGCATCCGTTGTTGGGAAGCGTCCGTAAACTGTTTTCAAAAAGTTGTATCTGAACAAGTTGATAGATTAACATCCGTTGTTGGGAAGAATCCATAAACTGTTTTCAGAAGGTTTTGAAGAAGAATCTGAACAAGTGACAGGTTAACATCCGTTTACTTGGAGAACCCGTGAACTGTTTTCAGAAATCTTGAGGTTGAATGATTTTTAGTCTGTCGACTGATCTTTCCTGAAAAGGTAAAGAGTTAGTTGCATGCAATGTTATGATGCATGATGCGATATACGTGACATCAATGTTTTATGACATGAATGTGATGAATGCGCATGTAAGCTGACGAGCTAACTTGCTGAGGATAAATGAATTCGAGGTGGCTGAAGATAAAAGCATCTTGACTGTTGCTGGGGAAAATAAATCCTTGGCTACTACTGGGGAAGAAAATTCCTGATGACCTTTACTGGGGAGTATCAAACTAGTAGACTCATGCTGAGGAGGTAAGACTGAGAACCTTCAATTTGATGGGAAGTAACTCTGGCGATCTCACTGGGGAACTCAAGATTTCTCTTTCTAAGACTCTGTGGAGAGAAGGCTCATTAGTCTGGCTCCGCTGGGGGGGTGATAATTTGAAATTTTAACTCGGCTGGGGATAACAAAGATAAGCTTCTCCGGGGATAGGAAGAATTCTGGCGAGTGCGATCTTCTGTGGCTGTTAGCTGAGGATAACCCAGTTATAAGCCCTTGTGAGGAATAACTTTAAATAAAACTCGGGGGAGACGTTCGTGTTCTGCGGGGAAATACCTTCTAGAACCTACTGGGGATGAGCTTCAAGACTTGCTAGGGATATGGATTCCAAATCTCCTGGGGGTTTCCTTTAAAAGGGTATCAGGGTATTCATCTGTACCTTCATCCTATCAGTAATCCTTTTTAGGTTCATTTAGGAAGTGATTACGTTTCAAATGCATATGCCTGTTTAACAAAACATTGGACGTTTCTCAAAATAAAACAAATAGTGCAAGAGAAAAAAGAAAAGGGAAATGACACAAATTTCTGGGAAAAGTATTTGTATTGATTTTCTTTGAGTATATTTGTACAAAGGAGACAATCATCCTAGTAAGAGGACTTTGTCGAAAATATTGAAAGATTTTATACAAAATAAAGGATGGCTATGTGAAATAATTCCATGGGATTCCATTCTGCTATAGCTTTCACAACTCTGAATATCTGCCCGTTCAGTGCTTCGTTTGACGATGACTGGATTGATCAGAAGTCTGGAACTGGTTGATGGAGAGATTGTCTTTGAAGTGATCCGACGAGACATAGTCATACGCTTTAATTCCCTAACTTTTGCCTGAATCGCCCTTTCGGGTTTTCGATCCACCAGGAAACCCCTTTTTGCCCAAGCCGCTCTTTCGGGTTTTCGACTTGCCGGGTGTACAGATTTTTTTTGTTTTTATCCCTAATTTTTGCCTGAACCGCCCTTTCGGGTTTTCGGTTCACCGGGATGCCCATTTTTGCCCAAGCCGCCCTTTCGGGTTTTCGACTTGTCGGGTTATTTTATGCGTAGTATCTTTTGACTATGTCTGCGTTCGTAGGGTGCGGCAAATCGTCGCCGTCCATGGTGGTCAGAATCATTGCACCACCAGAAAATATGCTCTTGATCACAAATGGTCCTTCATATGTAGGAGTCCATTTGCCCCTGGGATCACTTTGTGGCAAGATAATCCGCTTGATTACGAGATCCTCGACTCGATACACTTGACGTCTGACTTTCTTATTGAAGGCCTTGATCATCCGCTTTTGATACGTCTGACCATGGCATATAGCAACAAGTCGCTTCTCGTCGATCAGATTGAGTTGATCAAGTCGGGTCTGCATCCAATCATCTTCATTCAAACCTGCATCCTTCATGATCCTCAGAGAAGGGATCTGGACTTCCATAGGCAAAACAGCTTCCATGCCATAAACCAAAGAAATTGGGGTTGCCCCAGTTGAAGTACGCGTCGTCGTATGGTATCCATGCAGAGCAAACGGTAACATCTCATGCCAGTCTTTGTAAGTGACTGTCATTTTCTGAATGATCTTCTTAATGTTTTTGTTCGCAGCTTCAACAGCACCGTTCATCTTCGGCCGATAGGGAGATGAATTGTGATGATAAATCTTGAACTGTTCGCATAATGCAGTGATCATTGTATTATTCAGATTTGTACCGTTGTCCGTGATGATTCTGTCTGGAACACCATACCGACATATGAGATTTTGCTTGATAAAGCGGGCAACCACATTTTTAGTAACAGAGGCGAAGGAAGCTGCTTCGACCCATTTAGTGAAGTAGTCAATGGCAACCAGGATGAAGCGATGTCCGTTGGAAGCCGTGGGCTTGATCTCTCCAATCATATCAATGCCCCACATTGCAAAGGGCCATGGAGCAGTCAGGACATTGAGGGGAACCGGAGGGATATGAACTTTGTCAGCATAGACTTGACACTTGTGACAAGTACGGGAATGTTGATGGCAGTCAGCCTCCATAGTAGACCAATAATAGCCTGCCCTTAGGATCTTCTTAGCCATTGTATGCCCGCTCAAGTGAGTGCCAAATGTGCCGCTGTGTACATCAGTCATGATCAACTCTGCTTCAACTTTATCCACACATCAGAGTAGTACACAATCATGGCTTCGTTTGTAAAGGATGCCGTTGCTCAGGAAGAACTTAGCGGCGAATTTCCTTAAGAACTTCTTGTCATTCACGGAAGCTCCTTCAGGGTAATCCCTAGTCTCGAGATACCTTTTGATTTCATGGAACCAAGGCTGTTCCACTACTTCTTCGGTATTAATCTCGTGGCAATGTGCCGGTTCATCCATTCGCTTGATGGTGATTTGGGGAGCCTCATTATCCCAGTTGAGTTTAAACATGGAGGACATTGTGGCCAGAGCATCGGCTAGTTGATTCTCTTCTCGCGGGAAGTGCTCGAAGGTAACTTGCTCGAAATGAGGCAACAATGTCAGGACATGTTCTTTGTATGGGATAAGATTAGGATGCTTGGTATCCCAGTCTCCTTTGATTTGGCTGATGACCAAAGCCGAGTCCCCGAATACGATCAAAGATTTGATCCCCAAGTCTATAGCAGCTTCGAGACCAAAGATGCAAGCTTTATACTCAGCCATGTTGTTTGTGCAGCTGAAACAAAGTCGGGCCGTGAAAGGAGTGTGACAACCTTCCGGAGAAATGAGTACTGCGCCAATACCATTTCCAAGTGCATTTGAAGCACCATCAAAGTATAGGGTCCATCGGGATCCCTTCTCGGGTCCGTCATATGGTCCGTCGCTTTCAATGTTGTTCAAATTCATGATGTCCTCGTCTGGGAAGTCAAATCTCATGGGTTGATAGTCTTCAATAGCCTGATGAGCCAGATGGTCAGCTAGTACACTCCCTTTTATAGCTTTTTGGGTGGTGTACTGGATGTCATACTCGGTCAAGATCATTTGCCATCTAGCTATCCTTCCAGATAAAGCGGGCTTCTCGAAGATATACTTGATAGGGTCCATCTTGGAAATTAACAAGGTAGTATGGGTCAACATATACTGTCTTAGTCGGCGAGCTGCCCATACCAAAGCGCAGCAAGTTTTCTCGAGCAGTGAGTAGCGAGTCTCACAGTCGGTAAACTTTTTGCTAAGGTAATAAATAGCGTGCTCTTTTCGACCAGACTCGTCATGCTGGCCCAAAACACACCCCATTGAGTTATCCAAGACAGTTAAGTACATGATCAATGGTCTTCCTTCGACGGGTGGCATCAGAATAGGAGGTTCTAGCAAATATTCCTTGATTCTATCAAAAGCGGCTTGGCAGTCGTCGTTCCATTCAACTACC
Organism: Vicia faba; assembly: GCA_948472305.1. NCBI lineage: Eukaryota > Viridiplantae > Streptophyta > Magnoliopsida > Fabales > Fabaceae > Vicia > Vicia faba. Next base: position 605,878,598 of record OX451741.1, on the reverse strand, counting down.
TGATCTTTCTTCAAGAGTTTGAAAATTGGCTCACAGGTAGAAGTCAGATGTGAGATGAACCTGGCAATATAGTTTATGCGCCCCAAGAATCCTCTAACCTCCTTTTCGGTACGGGGAGCAGGCATCTCTTGTATTGCTTTTACTTTTGCCGGATCGACTTCAATGCCTTTGTTGCTTACAATGAATCCCAGGAGTTTACCAGACCTAACTCCAAAAGTACATTTACTTGGATTCAGCCTGAGCTTGTATTCTTTTAACCTGGCGAACAGCTTCTCCAAATGCTCAAGGTGCTCTTCCTCTGTTTGTGATCGAGCTATCATATCGTCTACATAGACTTCGATCTCATGATGTATCATGTCATGAAATAAAGCTACCATGGCGCGTTGATAAGTTGCCCCTGCGTTCTTCAGCCCGAACGGCATCACTTTGTAACAAAAAGTGCCCCATTGCGTGACAAAAGTTGTTTTCTCCATATCCTCGGGAGCCATTTTGATTTGATTGTAGCCCGAGAATCCGTCCATGAAGGAAAACACCTTATGCTGAGCTGTATTGTCGATCAAGATGTCAATATGAGGTAGCGGGAAATCATCTTTAGGGCTGGCCCTATTCAAATCCCGGTAGTCCACACACATTCTGACTTTGCCATCTTTCTTAGGTACTGGTACAATGTTAGCGACCCATTGAGGATAGGACGTAACAGCCAGGAAGCCAGCATCGAATTGCTTCATTACTTCAGCTTTTATTTTTTCGGACATGTCAGGCCTCATTCGGCGAACTTTTTGCTTGATAGGTGGACAATCCTCTCTTGTGGGGAGACGGTGAACCACGATGTCTGTGTCTAGACCCGGCATGTCTTCATAGGACCAAGCGAAGATCTCAACATACTCATTTAACAACTGTACTAGGCGCTCCTTGACTTTTGGTTCCAGATTGGCACCTACTTGTACCTCCTTCCGGTCCTCCTCGGTTCCTAAGTTAACAGTTTCCAATGGCTCTTCATGCGGCAAGATGGCCCTTTCCTCTTGTTGCAGGAGCCTGGCTAGTTCCCCGGGTACTTCACAACCTTCGTCATCTTCATACTCGGCTAGATTGACCAGATCTTCAGAGTTATTGAAAGATACAGCAGGGTAGTCACCCATGGAATCCGGAGTGGATGGGTACCTGCATTGGTGAGTGTGGGTGTGTGTAAGGGATAGCCATCCTTAAACAAAAAATGCAAAAGGAAAGAAAATGAACATAAGCAGTTTATCAAATGAAAAACGTCCAATGAATCATTAAACATGGCATATGAATATGAAAAATAGTCAAAACCCTTACAAGTGGACCTACATGCCCCGGGCAAGGCAGGAGGTGAAAAGACAGTGTATGGATTGTTTGAAAGTAAAATATTACAGACCGAATAGATAAATTACTGATGAATAAAAGTGATGGGGACAAAGTCTTTAGCCTCCCAATTGCTCAACCCTCCTCTGACAGTTGGATAAATCCACTCTTCAATGTTGCTTTCCTTGTCTTCATCTTCCAGGGCGTTGATTCTGTAAGGAGAAATTTTGACCGGCGCTCTTTCAATCTTTGACTGGCGCATAGCTTTCTGGCCAGCGGCTGTGAAACCTAATCCAAACTTATCAGTTTTATGCAGAAAATCGGGTAACTGCCCCCACGCTGAATTCTTCCCTTCTTTAACTGCAGCCCTTGCATCCTCCAGAGATGCCATCCTGGCCATCTGTCTGGGTGCCTCAGCTGCCAATTTTGCCACTGCTACCTCAGGAAGCACTTCTTCGAAATGTTGAAACGGTGTCTCAATGAACTCTCCTTCTACCTCCACATACCGGAAAGAATTTAAATGGCTAATCATGTACTCTTCTTCGCCGTGGACAGTAATGATCTTTCCCTTTACAGGATACTTCAGCATCTGATGCAAGGAGGAGGTGACAGCTCCAGCATGGTGTATCCAAGGTCTACCCAGCAGGCAGGAGTATGATGGACGGATGTCCATTACATAGAAAGTGGATCTAAACACCTCAGTACCTATCTTGACAGGAATTTCAACTTCTCCATGGACCATTCTCTTTGATCCATCGAAAGCTCTGACGACAATATCACTCGGCTTCAATTCCAACCCTTCGCAATCTAGCCGGTCCAAGGCCTTTTTAGGCAAAACATTCAGCGACGACCCGGTATCAACCAAAACATGTGCAAGGGTGGTTCTGCGGCATTCGATTGAAATATGCAAAGCATCATTGTGGTTTCGGCCCTTAGGGGTCAGGTCGGCATCAGAAAAGCCTAATCCATTGTCCGTAGTCAGGCTAGCCACGCAATGCTGAAATTGGTCCGCAGAGGTTTCCGGGGGCACATGAGCTGCCTTTAGAAACCTAATCAAAGCTTGAGCGTGCGCTTCTGAGCAAAGCAATAATGCCAGCATGGAGATCTTGGAGGGGGTTTTCCCCAATTGTTCCACCACATCGTAGTCACTTCTCTTGATTATCCTCAAAATCTCGTCCATTTCTTTCTTGGAGGCTTCCGGGATTACCAAGGGTTGAGCCTTCGTCCTGACGGGCTCATCTTGTATTCCTTTTCCTTTATCAGCAATGGTAGGAGAGGCAGCACTAGGAACGACGATTTCCTCAATCAAAGGAGTTCTAGCGGAGAGTTTTACTGGTGCAGGGATGACTTCTTTAGCTGATGAGGGTCCAAAGACTGCTCTTGGAGGGGCAATCTCTGGAGAAAATATTCTCCCGCTTCTGGTGATTTTGCTGGTGCCCGCAATGTTACTAATGTTGGCTTCTTCATCATCTGAATTTTCTTCAATTATTTCAACTTGCTTGATACCATGGTAATAGATGTCACCACCATAGTTCCAAGGTATCGACTTCTCAGAAACATAGGGAATAGGCCCCGACATTGTTATCTTCAAAGGTATAGACTTTGCAGCTGGTGTAATCTTAACAGGCTTTTTGACGGCCTTGGAAAGATTGGCGTGAATGGTTATGATTGAGATATTTTCAACATGAACTGGAACAGCAGGAACTTTTTCGAACAAAATTTGTCGGCTATCCATGAGGCCTTGGATGCCTTTCTTTAATAGCGGACAATCAAACGGCAGAGAGTGGCAACAGTAGCAGTCTTCTTTACATCCTGGGAAGATCCCGGCCCTTAACAAATTCAACTTAATGGTTAGCAGTGGAGTAGTCAGATCACTAACGTCAGCAACATATAGATCCTCTTCAATGGCATTGACATTCCGACCGTGCTTCGGCATAGGTGCAGATATCACATTGGGTTTTTCTGAAGCGTCAAACTCTACCTCCTTAGCCTCTATCAGGTCCTGGATCTTATGCTTGAGTGCCCAACAATCATTGGTGTCGTGTCCAACACTGTCTGAATGATAGGCGCACTTAGCATTGGCATGATAATGCGGGGAGGACGTATTTACATTCTTTGGCGCCTCCTTGATGGTGGCAAGATTCAACTTCAATAGATGGGGAAGCACCTGTGCTGGAGTCATATTAATACGGGTGAACTGCCGTTGTGGCCTTTCCACCCGTTGCTGGTTTGGTCTGGATTGGTTATAGCGAGGCGGCTCACTTGGAGTGTTTTGAATCATTACGGCCCCCACAGTTGGCCGACGCTCCATCTTCCCTGCTCTTCTCTGAGAATATACCATAGCTGTCTCCTTCTTAAAAGGCTTCTTCTCAACACTTGCAGCAACACCCTTCTGAATCTTTCCTGACTTGATGCCAGCTTCTATTCTTTCGCCTGTTAAGATCAAATCGGTAAACCCCGCGGAAGAGTTACCAATTAGATGATTGAAAAATGGCCCAGATAGGGTCCCAAGAAACATATCAACGAGCTCACGATCGGTTAAAGGAGGCTGCACCCTGCTAGCCAAATCCCTCCACTTTTGTGCATATTCCTTGAATCCCTCACTCGTTCCTAGTGACATACCCTGAAGTTGGGTACGAGTAGGAGCAAGATCAGAATTATACTGGTATTATTTGTAGAAAGCGGTGGCCAAATCTTCCCAATTTCTGACACTGGTTCCTTCTAACTGATAAAACCATTCCAACTGAGCTCCCGACAGGCTGTCTTGAAAGAAATGAATCCAGAGATTTTTATCTGCTGTATAGGGTTGAATTTTTCTTACGTAGGACCTGAGATGCATTTTGGGACAGGACAGCCCATCATACCTCACAAACACTGGCACCTGGAATTTTGGGGGAATCACAATTCCGGCGACCAAGCCCATGTCTTCAAAATCCAAACCCGGTACCCTTTGCAATTCCATGGCAGCCAATCTGTCTTCTAAACCCTTGTACTTATCATCAGCTGGAGGATACCGTTGGTCAGAATAATCTTCATCCTCTTCAACCTCTTCCTCCTCTGCATCAGACTCGGAAGGCACCGCAACTCGATCTCTTTTACTAGTCCCTTCATCAGAAGTAGGAGGAAATTCAAGCACCCTCCGAGCTTCTCTGTCAAATCTTCTCCCCAAAGTAGCCACTCCGACCCTCTTTTTCTTCTTCACTGGGTCCTTATTCTCCAGATGAGCCTTGATATCCTCTTGACTCTTGACCAAGGTCATCAAGAGTTGTTGGAACTGTGCATTCTGGGCTTGTAGGTCTTTGACTGTTTGCTCGAGATCCATCCTACTATAATAAACAGCAGACAGATAAGGAAACTTGGAGTGAAACCTGTTTATGCACATGATGAATGGTATGCTGATGTATGCAATGCATTCAAGGATTTAGGATATTCAAAGTTGTTTCAGACAAAGAAGAACGCACGTCATATTAATAAGAAGAAATTTGTTAGTACATAAATGCCCCATGGGCCAAATGTTACAACATAAACTTCTCAAGGCAGAAAGACATTGCGCATCCTCTTTGGCGCGATGTAGGTGTTGAGGGCCTCTTGCTCGTGGAGTCGGCGGGTAAGCTCTAGAACCTTCTTTTCACTGGCGTAGTAGCTAGCTTCAAAAGTGTTCCGTTCCTCCTTGAGCTGAATCCAACTTTTCTGCATTTCCTCCCACGATGTAGGCATGTCTGGATGCAGGATGGTGTAGGGAACCTCTCCTTCATTGACGGGCTCTTTAATCACTGGGAGTACATGAGGATAAGGCATCATTAGACTTTGGGCTCGGGCTCGTACCCACTTGAGATAGGTCTCAAGAGGGATGGAGTTCTGGTGTCCCAGAGTCTTGCTATCAACCTTGTTGAGTCTTCCCCAAGCTCTGATGAATCTTTGGCGAAGTCCTTGCGCATCGTTGTCGAAGTCAAAAACTAGGATAGGAATCAACATGTCATGAGGGCCATCCCTCCGTGCATATCCAAATTGCCTCAAAGCTAGGCAAGGGTTGTAGGTGATACCTCCTCTAATTCCAAGTAAAGGAACATTAGGAAATTCTCCGCAACGATCGACGATGATGACATTTTCTCTGGACCGAGAACACCAATGCACATCATAATGAGTAAGAGTCATCAATCGTTGGAACCACCTTGTACCTTGGTCATTCTTCAAGACAGATTGTGGAAGGTGCGAAATAAACCACCTTGCGAGGATAGGAGTACAGCACATGAGAACACCCCTCTTTCTCATTGTTCGTGTGTAAAATGAGTGAAGGATATCCCCAAGCAATGTTGGTATTGGATTTCCGGACAAGAAGATTTTGACGGCGTTGACATCTACCAATTGGTCAGGATTTGGAAACAAGACCAACCCATAGATAAGGAGTGCCACAATCTCTTCAAAGGCTTGTAGGTCCAATGAGTTCCAACATTCTTGTGCCTTCTCGAACAAGAATTTTGCTAAGAATCCTTTGATGCCGCTTCTGGTTTCCCAATGCCCCTTGATTTTAGATGGTGGTAGATGTAGTGCTCGAGCAACATCTTCAGGCTTTGGTTCCTTCTCCGTACCGTTGAAGGATAGTTGATTAAGGATAGGGATTCTTAAGAGTTGAGAAAACTCCTCCAAAGTGGGAACCAACTGATAATCAGGGAAAGTGAAGCAGTGGTGAAGAGGGTCAAAGAACTGGAATAACACTTTCATCATGTCTTCTTCAATGTTGGTGTTGACTAGGCTGAGCAGTCTACCATGTCTTTCACTGAAGGATGAATTTTCCGGAATTCTTGAAGTGATCTCCTTGAGTTGAGGAGAGATTCTCACAAGGTTGACTTGAATGGTGTTTCTGCGAGGAATTTCCATGTCCTACAAAACAAGAACAAAGCTGAAGATCCAAAACCCTTGAAATGGTTAGTGAATGCATATGATGTTTTATGATGTTTATGATGTATGCACAAAACATATGTACAAGCAAATCACACCAAACCCTAGTTTCAGGCTTGCATGGGGTTTCATAGGTAAGTACCCTCTTGAGTGTAGTTGGCTTAAAAACCTGTCCTATAAATAGTAACCGGGTTCTAAGGAGCTCAATGTCACTGGATTGTTTTCATTGTTCATTGTTTTGGTTTAGCCACTTAACTAGCGACCAAAATATTCCAAGAAAACAACCCTCAATGAGTGTAGTATCGAGTATCTACCAACTTCGGACTGCACCAAAGCCGGTCATCTCACTACCCCTAATAAAAGGCCAAGATGGTCAAGTAAGGTTCTAGGTCATTAGTGCTTAGTGACATCACTCAGCGGCCCCGTACTCTCCTTGATTGAACTCAAGGGTTACCGGTACTCACAAATATGTCGCACTAATATAGCTATTGCTTAGACCGTGTCGGTATACCCCGCACAGTTTCCACAACGTATTGCTATCTATGAATGTTTCCCAAAAATCCGGGTGGAGGATTGTAAACCCAAACAATAGAGCCAAAGTATAAAGCAAGCAAATCAAACAATTAGTCATGCAAGAGGGTGATCTAAGCCCTAAGGTTACTCCACTTTAAAATTATCCCCAGCAGAGTCGCCAGTTCTGTGATACGGTGGGAGAACTGACTAGGGTTTTGCGTTTGTTTTCGCAAATGTTTCGGTTGAGTAAGAGTCGCCACCGACTTTTTATTTTATCCTAAGGAAAGGTTTAAAAGCACAGCAAAAACCTTTGAGATTTTTTCTTGGGTTCGGGGAGTAGATTATAGGAGGGGAAGGTATTAGCACCCCTTCTATCCATGGTTATCCATGGGCTCTTAGGTACTTGCTTAGATCAACTTGCCTTGGTTTCCAATTGTTTGAAATGGTGCTTTGTGTGTGGTTTTGAAAAAGGTTTTGAAAAAGATGCCTTGTATAGGCTACCCTTGTAACAATTCTTTACTCGAATGTTTTACAAAAGGTGTTTTGTCTTTTTGAAAAGATGTTTCAAAGTTTTTTTGAAAGTTGGTTTTTGAAAGTGTTTGTGAAGTGGGTTTTGAAATAAGGCAAGTGTTTTCTTGGTAAATTGACAAGTACTTAAGAGTTCATCTACCCTAAAGTTTTCTCAAAGATTTTTGTCATGTTTTAAGCCTTTTGACAATTTTGTTCCACCATTGCATTTGGTGGACAATCTTGTCTTAGGAGATGAAAGGGACGGGCGCAGGTCATTGTTTAGACCATAGTTGCAATAGTGTTAAATGTCTTTGGGCAATTTTCTTTAAAAGGGACTTGATCATTTTATTTAGGCAACATTTTGAGGGACTATGATCATTTGATTGTTTGTTTTACCCAAAGAAATTCAACATGCAATATGGCCCATTTTTGAAAGGCAACAAAGTGGAATACCCTAGGGGGTGCAAGTGTGAGATATGTTGTTTATTTTCATGCTCATTTATCTTGTATTAGGTCCAACTATTTTTGTTCATTTTTATTCGCATACCAAAACCCTAATTCTAGCATAGTATGTTTAGAAAGCATTAAAAGTGCAAAATTTAAATTCCTACGCTATTACATCACAATAATATGGGGAGGGGGGTACAATGTTTCAAATGGGGTTTATTTGGGCAAGAATTTAAATCTAAGCTATTACATCATTTTAGGAATATTTACAAGATAAATAATTGCATAATTAAATGGAAATTGAAATAAATATGCAAAATATAAAAGGAATTTTTATGTATATGTAAAAAAGGTATTATTTATGTAAAATAAAATAAAGAAAATAAAAGGGTATTATTTTGAGGTATTTTCAAATTTAGGGTAAAAACCCTAATTTTAATCAAAATGTATATTAATTAATTAATTCATACAATATTCATTATTTACATACAAAAATAAAATAAAATATGATATATTTGTAAAAAAGGCATTTTTAGTATTAAACATTAAAAAATAAAATATGTACATTTTTGGTGTTTTTACTCTAAATGCATTAATATATATATATATATATATATATATATATATATATATATATATATATATATATATATATATATATATATATATATATATATATATATATATATATATATATATATATATATATATATATATATATATATATATATATATATATATATATATATATATATATATATATATATATATATATGTATATTTATATTATTTTAAATATGTACTATATATATAAATAATAATAATAATTAATAATTTTTTTAGAAAATAGTATTTTTTATATAAAATATTTTCAGAGGGTAATATAAAATAAAAATAAAAATAGAAGTGTTTTTACATATTTTTCTATTTATCCTAAATAATAATATGTATTTATTTATGTATAAACAAAAGAAAATCAAATAAAAATCAAATAAAATCAAAAAATGATGAGAAAAATATTTTCAAAATTTTAATATGCTGAGAAAAAATAAGTGAGTCAAATAAGAAAAGAAAAAGTCAAAAATCATGAAAAATGAAGCAAATGGGCTTGGGGGGTAAGAAAATGGAAATAGGGTGTAAAAAAGAAAAGACCACACAGACCCAGCCCATGTGGCTTCATCTTCAACCTTTGTTCAACAACATTCAAAAACGCGCGCCCTGTACTCCAGCTGCTAACTCCTGATTCCTGGCTTTTTAACAAAAACTCATAACATAAAAAATATTCAGCATGAAGAGACGATTCTAACCATGTATAGAACTTGAACTAACTCTCTAAGATGAAGGAGAATTTCTCCTCCCCCAAATCCTAACCTAGTTTTTCTGTCATTTTCAAACTCCAAATTCTCTCTACTCAGGCAAAAGAAATGAAAAGTAAAGACATGGACATGTTCAGTGGCATGAGTATGACATTATTTCTTCACAAACTTAAGACTAATGATGCATAATAAGAGAGATACGAATTCAAAATTTTACCTATTCAGTTGAACTTCTATCTGGAGATGTAGGAACCTTAAGTGCAAGGTGATGATTGGAAAAGCTTCCTTGAGGTCCAGGGATGCTGTTTCAATGCTTACTTTGTCTTGAGAGCTTCTGAATCAAGCTAGAGAACTTCAACTGCAAAACAGAAAAACAAAAATGGTGAAGTGGCTTAGAGGTGTTACAGGTTGTATCTTAGCTTCTGGATAGTTTGCATAGGTTGTAAGGAAGGTAGAGGAACAGGTTTTGGCAAGAATGCTCGAGAGAAATGGGAGTTGGCACTCAAACTGCAGAGGCAATTCTGTTTTTGCAGTTTGAGGATGATTCTGAGATGGAGGGTGTTTTAGAGGTACAAGGGTCGTGTATTAGCTTGGTTATGTTGTCTTGAGTGTGTTTGATAAGTTTATTCTTGTGTTCTAATGCTGAGATGAGAGTTGTTTGAGAAGTTCTTGGACATTTTGGAAAGCTTGGAATGTGTACTACAATCCATCTTTGAAATGAAAATTGAAATTCCAAGTGGAAGTGTATGGAAAATGGCCTTGAAGTGGGGTAGAAAACCTTGTCAAAATAGGTTAAAATTTCACAAAGTTAAAAATGGTTTAGTGCCCTTATTCAAAAAATTGTAACTTGAGATACAAGCTTCAAATGAGAAAACTTTGTGAATAAAAGTTGTAGATTATGCAACAAGCTACAACTTTCATGTTTGGACTTTTGTTTGAATCCAAATTGATCATGGTGAAAAAGTGGGGCAAAGTTGGGAAAAAATTAGGGTTTTTCATAACTTAGAAAAATTCTAAGTTATGAAAAATTCCATTTCTAACCCTAATATTCTTTGAAATTGCATTTTGTGATTTCTTGGTGAACAAGTTTCATGATTTGGCATGTTTTGATGAAAAATGAATCTTGACTCTTGATTTTGACCAAAAAGTCAAAGTTTGACTTTTCAGTATACAGTCAAAATTGAACAATTGACTGGGAAATTCAACTGTCAATCTTGTGTACTTGGGATCTTTTGAGCTTGTTGATCATGTCAAGATAATTCCATGGGGTCCTTGAGTCCATGTGTGAGCTTGGTTTGCCATTGGCTAGGTCAAACAGTCAAAAATTGCCTTTGTACAGTCAAAACCCTAAAAATGACCATTTTGCCCTTTTGGTGATCTGATCAAATTTCTTGTGGAATTGTGATCCAAACTTGATCAAATGGTTCATGTGAGTCCAATATGTTGATGTGGGTCAATTTTCATGAGGTTTGACTGTCAATTGGCCACAGTTGACTTTTTCCCCAATACAGTTGATTTTTAGGTCAACTGTCCAATTGACTGGGCAAAACTTGGAATCAGGACTTGAAACTTGATATGGGTAAACTTGGGAGTCCAATATGAGGCATGAAAGTCATCTTAGGCATTTTAGGTCAAAATCTCTTTGTGCAAACACAACCCTAATTTTGAGTCCACAGTGCAAGGATAGGTCTTGAGCAGATGAAACCCTAACTGGATCTTGAGCTTCAAAGGCTTGGTGGTGAGAAATTAATGAGAAATGGGAGGGAAAATTTTGGGGTACAACACCGTTCATTGTGATAGTCAAGCTGCTATTCACATCGCCGAAAACCCAGTTTTTCATGAACGCACAAAACACATTGAAATTGATTGTCATTTCGTTCGTGAGAAAATTAAATCAGGTCTTATCATCCCTTCTTATCTCCGATCTTTTGACCAACTAGCTGACATATTTACTAAACCTCTTGGAGGCGATACTTATAAACGACTACTCGGCAAGTTGGATGTTCTTGAGATTTCAATCCCACCTCCAACTTGAGGGGGGTGTTAAGGATAAGCACATATAATTCACATTAAAGAAGGTCAAAGCAAATATCAAGACATTCAAGGCAATTAATATATCAGGAAATAGTATCATAATTGTATTTAAAATAGGATTTCTATTATAGGCAATTATAGACTAGACAATTATAGGCAATTATAGTATCATAATTGTATTTAAAATAGGATTTCTACTATAGGCAATTATAGACTAGACAATTATAGGTAATTAGTATACAGATCCTTGTACTCTTATATATATATGTACATCATTACAAGAATAAAGATAACAAATTCCGATACAATATTCAAGTTCTTATACCGTTAACATTTACTAATTATAAATTCATAGGTTTTTTTATAAGAAAAATAATAGTTAAAGTATTATTTATTATTTTTTCAAATAATATTTTACAATCAAGATTATTATAGTAATGAGTTTGAGAATGTCAAAAACAAAAAAGTTCTGTCTAATAGGTTTTGCCTACGAGGAGTGAATAAAGATTTTAAATTTTAGACGCATTCCATTTTACTTGCCTTTAAAATGGTAAACTTGAATTTCAATATCTGAAATATCTCCCGATATAGATTGAGTTTCTAAGGTCTATATTAATCTAAAACTTGTATGAATATGGGTGTCTCTCATGTTGATAATAAAATCACCATAAAATGTCTTAACATTCGTATCTCGCATTTGTCTATTTCAACGGCAAGAGTCTCACTCTTGAATTTAGGTTCATACGGATCACCCGTCTTGTCGATATAACATCCAAACTAGAGAATCTCTTGTGATACTCATACAATCGAAGAGTTTTGAAACTCGATTATTGCTCACCCTTTATTGATAATAAAGAGAAGATACAATTCAGCAAATTTGAACTGAAGGCAGATGAAGAAATAATGTTTATGTGGAGTACATTTCACTGTTAAGAAACAAAGAGTCTGATTGAGGAGGATGCGACACTTATTAGATTTATCGATGATATTTTAAAGATGTTGAAACATTCTCAACCATCTCTTGATGATGAAATGTAAGGTTAATTATAGGTTAACGAAATTGTATGCAATGTTACATATTTTATGTATATGAATGAAAAAATTTATGTTATTTTATGTTGTTGTTCCCATTTTTGGAATTGCTTCTAGTTTGTGTTAATAGGAAAGATTCTAGATTTTTATATCCGAACAATCCTCTAAACATTATTTCCCGTTTCTTTTGTGTTTTGGTTTGTCATAACAAGGAATATTGTGGATTAATATTTGAACTAACCCTAAACATTATGGATATTTGAGTTTGAGAATGAGTTCGGTTTGGGTAAATATGAATTTTAAATTTTAGACTTGTTTTGTTCTTTTATTTGGCAAAAATATGAGAGAATTTGGAGGATTTTACCTGACACCCTCAATGTTATTCTTGGAAACCCCACATTGCCTACAATTTTATCATAATATCCCTAAATAAAAAATAATCATTTTTTTAATTCTTCAAAAAACTTAGTGTTTGTTCGGATATTTGATTCAAAATACCATATGCTTACAAATAATTCATATTTATCGATCAATTTTTGAGTTTTTAACAGATATTTCCTAAAATATCAGATTTTCCCTATAATCCATGAATTCTTATCAGATTTTCAAAAATGCTGGTACCAAAATTTTGAAATTATACCATAATATTAAAAAATTGAAAATTATGAACCTCAGTGTCATGTGTTATTTTGTCATTTCATTCCCAAATTGTCTTTTATCAAATATTTTTTTTTTGGTTTAGCCAGCTAAATCCGATCCATATAGTAAACCGACTAATCTAGTTTTGTGGTTCAGAAGAACGACTTACTGGCCAAGCCTTGTCTTTCATCAGGTTTTAAACGGTCTAATGAGTCAGGAATCACTAACTCATTCACTAAATCTTATCATAAATTGTCATTTCACTCTTTTATTACAAGTGACTTGAGAGGAATTGTGGTTCTTTTAGTTCTCTTCTCACAACCTATAATCAATTTATCTTTCTTCCATCTTTATCCATTTGCTATATTAAAACAAACGATAACAACAATAATACTATAATGTCTTCCACTAGATTGTGCCCATGATAACACTTTAGTAGAAGAGAGAAATATCAATTAATTAAAACATTTAATGAATGAGTTAGTCGTAAATAACATAACTCGATTAAAAATTTTAAAAATTCAAATAAAACATATAAGTAAAATATACAAAATCAATGGTGAAGAACTAGATAAAATTTGTAGAAAAATCTTCCATCTCAAATACGCATAAGAAGAGAGTAATGAATTGAACTACCAGATTTTTTTAGAAATAATCTAAAATCTTGTATATCAGATTTTTAAAATATCCTAGAAATATGTGAAATGCACCGAATTTAAAATATGATAAAAACTCATAAACTTTTTTAAAAAATCTAATAAAAAGTCATCGATTTTTTAAAAATTCAGTGAAAGTGCGAATTTTTTTCATGGGTCAGTAAATAGTATACCAAATTTAAAATGGATTATCAATTTTTTTAAGGTAACAGTAACATATGCTCTTAAATCACATGTTAACGACTAAATAAAAAAAAATTATTTTAAAAATTGAGGGTGTGTTTGTTTCAAGTTTAGAAATTACATTCCTCATAATACATAGGTAAAAAGTGAGGAAATCCATGTTTGTTACAAGGTTGAAAAAAATTATTTCTGACTATAATAATTCCAAGGAACAAAATAACTTCTTATAACTTCTCTTATTCCCATGAAATTATTCTTATGAAATTATTCCCATGTTAAAGGATTGGAAAGTAGATTCCCATGAAATTTTATATATATATTTTAAATAAATTAATAAAAATTACAATATTTATGTGAATAGTAAAATTTTTGTCGAATAATTTTTGAGAATAATACCTTGAAATAAATTTCCTATATTTATTTTTCTTGGATAGTAATTCCAAAGAATAAATTTTGACACCTTGAAACAAACACTCTTTAGTATGTAATTTATTACAAACATATAATTAATGTTTATTATTTTTTTTAAAATAAAATTTTAATTATAAATTTCTTAACATGTGTTCTAAAGATATTTTAATGTTACCTATTTTTATAATGATTCTTTGAAAATTGGGAAAGTGCCTTAAATAACATTAAAGGTGTCAAGGTCAAATCCCCTCCGGAACTTAGCATTTGGATGCGTCTAACTATAACTTATGAATATTTTTCTCCTCATTCCAAAATAAATTTCGTTTAAGATTTTTACACACATATTAAAAAATTAATAATATTGTTATAAGATATTATAGTTTATAAAATTAATTCTATTAATATATTAAAAATAATATACAGAATAAAAAACAAAAAACAAAATAAAAAAATAATAATATTACTACATTAAAAAATAAAAATAACAATCATTTTAAAATAAAATTTATTTTAAATGTATTGTTACGATTCAATTTCATTTCGTACTGCTTGATATGCATGCCATAAGTGTGAGAGACCGGAACCAAAGTTGAAAAAAACATGGTTGACCGCAATGACAAGGTGAGGTTACGACGGTCAAACTCAACAAGAAAGTGGCGAAGAGGTTCCAGGTTGTTGTATCACTATCGTCCTCTTTGCTCATCTGTATTTTTAAAGTTATTTGTGGACCATTTTCAAAAGATGTAAATGGAATATTTTGAACAAGGTACATACTTTTGCAGACCTTTTTCAATATCACACTACAACTCACATTTTAATCAAACTCCCAATTGATTCAAACAACATCATTGTTCACAGACAACACAACCAGCAACCGATCTACAACAATGAATCCTACAGAAACCTAGCAAACAAAGGCAATGGAGACGCTGACTCTATCAATCTGGGGAGGTTGAAGGTGGATCTCAAACGTAAGGAATTTAGGTTATATTTAAAACCTGTGCTCAAACAACTGAAGACGACGAAACCTACATAAAATTCACAATGATGAAAAAACTGTTAATTGCAATTCTCATTTACTTGTGGTATGTTTGTTTCCACAGTGGAAAACCAACAAATGTGCATCTGGCCCAGAAGTGTATCTTCTCTTTTTCACGGTGGCAGAGCCTTGAAACGCGCAAATAGGAATTTGGACGCGTATCCAAACATACCATTATTGTGCTCAGTTGCTTTAGGACCTCGGCATTTTCATTTTACTCTCACCCACAAAATAGAAGCCAACTAGTTGAGGAAAGGTGTATATAAGAACAAATGACATGACAGTATCCCAAGCTTGTATTACAAATAACTAGAAATCTACAATATCCCTAAGAACTCCGCCGGCATAAGGGAGTTTAGCAAAGAGTACCCAATAGGCAATTACAATTTCCAACATGCATTCAGCTAAGCAGATTCAAAAGAAAAACCAAGTAATAATAAAATTCATGGATAATGCATTTTCCCCTCTGTTAATCACAAAGCCAAACTCTTGAAAGGGGTTATTATGGATAGATTGAAATACACAAGAAAAATATTAATTATCCATCAAACCTAAAAACTCCTTACAACAAAACCAAAATTAACAGATGCAACATTGCATGAGTAAATCCATTTTATCAAGACAAAGTTAGTGACAAACCCTTCCAATCTAAAGGAATACACGAAGCGCAAAGAAAGGCATACCCGATCAAAGTTTGCCTTTGTCTTCTTCCTTCATCTTCTTCTGCCACTTTTTCTTCTTGTAATCAAGCAACATATCTGGCATCTTCTCCATCAACCTAGCAGTATTTGCCCTCTTCTCAGCTGCTATCCTATCAACCTTATGACCTTTTCGCCTCGTCTTCATCTCTTTCCTTTCAGGATCAAAAGTCCAATCTTCCCCAGCAAGAAGTACTTCTTTACGAAGTCTTGCCCTATGCCGAGCACTAATACTAAGCGGCTTCCACGCCCCTAGCTCCCAGTATCCCCACACTCCCTTAGCCAATTCATCCTTGTATTTCGCTAACTTCTCACGCCACGGATACTGATATTCCGCTACCACCTTAGCCGCCGAACCAGCAGCTTTGCCTGCCATAACCCCTTTAATAATAATAAACGCTCAGTCAGGAATTTTCACAAACACCCTCCATGCATTCACACAATATCAAAAATTAACAACTATTACAATTTTGATTTTTCACATTGGTTCACTGAAATTGTTGAAGAGTGATTCTAACAAAATATGGTTAAAACAAAACATCATCCAAACAGTATGAGAATCGCATCCTCGCAGGCTACAGAAGAGTTGAAGGAGAATCTGAAAAATGAAATGAAATGAAATGGAAAAAAGGAAAACCTGGACGTTTTGTCACTTTTACGGCGCTGCCGACAACTCCGGTTGGGATTTCCGGTGAGATTTTGATTTTCACGGCGAGTTAAGTTCAGTGCATCCCCAATCAAACTTGTTTCGGATACTGATACGATCAGGTAGCGGCAGCGATGACTACGATGGGCCGGCCCAAAAGAGGTGGGTTGGGTTTAGGGCCCATTTAGAATTTCATATGTTTGTTTTGAGAGTTGCTTTCTCCACCCATTATATTATTAAGAGTCCCCAAAATAATTTTTGACAGAGAAATCTATAATATTTTTTTTTAGAAATCAATTATCGTTTGCGCGCAATTGTAGGTCTAATTCTTTAAATTGAAGTTCACAATAGATGATAAAATTTCCCTCAAAAATTTTAAAAGGAGCAACCTGTAAGTTTAAAATGCTTCAAAAATTTTAATCTTTTTACATATCAAAATTAATTGATTTGAATATATAAAATATTTACTTCAATTTTATAAAATAAATTAATATATTTAAATTGTTCGATTGTGACAAATTTGACTGAATAGATTAATTTAAAGAAGGTCAAGATTGGAAGAAAATAAAATTTAGAAATTTCAGAAAAGGCAATTCTTTTTTCTTTTTAGAGAATTTTTAATGGTAGCAATTGAAATGGGTAAACTAAGTCTTTTATGTGGGACTAAAATGTCATGTAGGATTTAAAGATTCTTGATTTAACTTATTTATTTTAATAGTAGTTGTTTATACATAATTCAAACTTGACTACACATATTCAATATTTATTGGTAAGTACAATTGATTTTTTTTATTTTAATGTTATTTAATTTGCAAACAGTGTTAATTACCGTTGACTATGAAAAACACAGTATATTTTAGTTACTGTCATATAGATTTGGTCCAATACTTATAAACTATAAATATTATTAACTATAACAAACCAACCATTTAGTTTACCCATGTTAAAGATGCCCTTATATTAACTCAAATACTATAAGAATGCAACTTTAGCTGTTGTTGTTAAATAAAGCACTTTAGTTCATAATTCAACTTTCTCCCCTGCCTTTCAAAACCTAATTTCACCAAAACTTCCCATAAGATAGCGAATTTTTTTTTTTGTTTTATCTCTTTAATAACTTTTCAATATTGTTCAATAAGTATATCTTAACAATTTATATACATGACTATTTTAAGCTAAAGAAAATATAATAAATAATTGTGCCTCATTAGAAGGGATCGTCGTTGGCTCATAAATTGAAATTAGATGGTGGTTGAAGTGAAGTGAGGGTACCTGCAAGACATTCCGATGTTAAAGTAAGGTTCAAAATAAGTGCAAGTAATGAAAGTGTAGAAAGGGAGTGAATACTTGATCCTCTCATGTGAGGGAGTATTTATAGCCCTCATCGTTGGGCCAAGATCCACGCATTGGGCTAAGCAATTAGGCCCAATAAAGAAGACTGCCAGAGTTACGTGTGTAGTGGAGTCCAATATGTGGCCTCCTCCATGGTCAACTTCCCCGAGATAATAGGGAAGTTGGACCCGTTATTCTCAGTGGACAGGGTGGTGGTGGTTACAGATAGTTGTTGGCCACGTTCGCCTAAGAGACAGTTGGGAAAATCCCCAATGGTTGTTAACGTGGGTTGGATGCCATTGGGCTTCAGAGGCGTTGGATTGGGCCTACTCAACGGTGGGCCAAGTTTCAGCCCAGCCCAGAACAGAAGCCCCCAAGTTATTACTCTTAGATGAAAGAGTGATGACTTAAGACCAACTTGGTTATCAGGGAGACATTGCTCTAAAAAGGGACGATTATTTTGGTCGGGGATTATGTGGTCGTCAAATCATTGACTTCCTCGCGAATTCTTTATAGTTGCACCCTCTTGCTCGTCAAGGGGTGTGTGTGTGTGTGGCGCGAGCAATTTGTTATGAAGAACTCGCCTCAGTTGGTTCGCTGACTGCCCGCTTTCATGTAATTCCTCGGAAGGTGCCTCTGTTCGCGGGGAAAGCGTAGATGTTTCCCTCGAGCTTGCCTCCTCGAGGCAGCCGGGTGAGAAAGTGTGTTGCATTCCCAGGGAAATTTTCCCTGAGTGTCTTCTCGGGATGCCCGTAGGGAAAATGCTGCAAACGATGTCGAGCATGTGTTCGACAATGAAGACTTTGAAAACAACGTTATTGCATGGTTTCACGTGGAATTTTTTGAAGCCCAAAGGGCCCATCACTTCGCATGCCACATGTGGCGGCTATTCAGAACATCATCATTGCCTGGGGACTAGCTATAAAAGGAAGTGAAGAAAGTCACTTAAGAATTTTTACATTTGATCTCCTCTTGCTTCTCCTCCGTTTGCAAGTTGTTTTGTTGCTGTCACCACCGCCGTAGGTTTCTCCATCATTTATCACTCAAAGTAAGAGATTTTCTTAAACTTGTTATTTTACATTAGGGTTTTAGATGAAAGGATGAAGTTTTCTGGCGAAGTCCATGAATTCTGAATGAAACCTATGAACTTCGGATGAACATCCATGAGTTTTTCAATGAAGTTCATGAGTTTTGAATAAAGATTCATAATCTTTAGATGAACTTCATACGGGTCCACCCCGGGGATTCGTCCCCGTAACTTAGAAAAATTTGAACGAGCTACTCCGTCGGGGGGAGTATTTGTGCTTTTGTACTTACCTGAGGGGAGTTGCTTCCTTTTGCGTGAGCCATCAAGGGCTTGAGTCGAGGACCCTCCCTCGAGGAGCTCCTCGCCCTTTCATTTGACTTGAGGTGGAAGGGTGAATTTGATGATGTCGAATTCACTATTTTCCCCTGCTTTTCAGGTAAGATGGCTTAACCAGTCGAAGAAGTCATTTTTCCCGAGTCTAATAGCGAGGAAAATGCGGGTGCAAGGAACCCTTTAGATTGGGTCGCACCCAAACCCAGGGATCTGATGTCTCAGTTCATTCATGACCCTTCTGACGCGTTCAACATCGTCGAGGAGAAGGAAGATGATGTTCCTGCCTCCTGGTTGGCTCTCATTCCAAATGAGCACATGAGGATCGATTCATCCTTCTCGACCAAGCGCTTCCCTATGTATGAGTTTGCTTTCAAGGAGACGGGGATGCGCTTTCCTTTTATTGATTTTCAAGTGGGGTTTTTTCAATGGCTAAACCTAGCGCCTTCCTAACTCCACCTGAATGCGCTTGCGTTCATGCAGGCATTTAATATTGTTTGCTGATACCTTGAGATTGGCGCTACTTTAACCTTGTTCTTCCGAATCTTCCACCTCCAGCTGCAGGTGGTCGAGGGTCGATAGGCCTGGGTGTCGTTCAAGCAGTTCGTGAAGTTGTTTCCACCATACCTGGAATCTGTCCGACATTTCAAGGACATGTTCTATATCGTAAAGCCTATTTCTGAAGCGGGTGTGGGCCATTTTATACGATCGTTTAGTCGAGATAGAGGATGGTCAAGAGGTAACGAAGCTAAAGGCAAAATTTCCTCTCGAGTGGCAGGATAAGCTTGCTTACGATAAATTGGCTGCCTATGTTAAGAGTTTCTCCCCCGCCAAATGTGTGGACACAAACAAAAATTTCATTCTTGATGACATGGGGGAGAATATTTATGTTGCTCGGATGATAAACACGAAAATGTTTCTCGAATGTTCTTCTGACAAAATATTTGAGGCTCCTAAGTAGGGCCCCCCTTAATAAATATTTTCCTGTTTTATTTCGTAGACTAATTATTCCCTTTTTGGATTGCAGGTCGAATGACCACTTTCAAAGAATGCCTGCTCAAGCTGAGGGGCAAAGCTGGCCAAAAAGCACCCAAAGGACGTGCTTCCCAGATCCAGGGTCAAGCCAAACATAACACCCATGTCGGTGGTTCCTCTACCCTAAAGGTGGTCAGGTTCCTCCCCCCTGAATAGCCCGCGAAAAGGAAGTGTGGGGAAAGTCCCGACCTCATGGCTGCTACAAATAAGGGCAAGAATGTCGGGGAAACCTTTGTATTTCCCCCATGTTATCTCAATTATAACCTTTTTAGCGGGGATAATTCCTTAGGTCTCCACAAGGGGAGATGAATGTTATTCTGTTTGAGGACAAAGAGGTTCATCAAAAGGATATGTCCCAGGATGTGGCCATTGTAATGAGGGTTCTTGAGACTACTTTAACCCTGCAAGACATGAAGGCGAGCTCCCATACCACCCTTGAAAAGTAAAATGCGTGAATTGTCAAGCTAAAGGCACATAATGACAGACTAAAGAATGATCTTCTTGACCATCAGTCGAAATATGAGATCCAAGTTGGGCTCCTGACAAAGTTGAATGAGCTAAAACAGAAGATGGACGCCATGACCAAGGAGAACGAATGACTGACTTCCTGGGAAAAGGAGCTGGAGGAGATCATGGCGCCTGCTGATGAGGAAAGTGTCGAGGAGGAGGCCTTCCAGACTAGGAAAGAGTTTATTTCTCAGATTCGCCAGCTCGAGCAGGACGTGGTGGACACCCTTAAGTATGGCTTAAATACTGCTGTGAAGTAACTTAAAATTTTCAATGCTGGGGTCAAGCTTGTAACCAAAGGGATCAGGCCTTTTCACCAAGTGGTTGATGGGGTTATCCTTCCTCCTTCCAGTAATAACCCCAAGGAAGAGTCGGATAATGAAGAGGATGGGTGCGAAGATTAGTTTTAGCTTTGGGCCTGCGTACCCGTGCATTTATCCAACATGTGTGCCAAACTTTTTGTTAATGTTTTAGACAAGGGGCCCTGTCCATTTTTTGTATATCTAACCGTAGTTTGGGCATGCATGCCTTTCTTTATGTAATGTCCAGACAATGCTGGCCTTCGTGGTCGACTTTATTAAACACTTATCTTGCATGTTTAATTGCGTTATATATCATTTGACGTTTTATGCTTGGTGTATTTTGTACAAGTGTGGGAATTTGTGCTCGACCTGTTTATTGGTGGACGACAATGTATGGAGACGTGTTGGGGATACGAATTTGGACTTTGTTGGGACGAGGCCAAGGTCGCGTTTGGGACCTTATTCTCGTGGTGCAAACAATCCCATCATGAGCTAAGTGTTCTGCCTCTTTAGTACAACGATTGTGTAACTCAATCGAGATGTCCCTGTCGGGCTAAAGTTTTGCTCATCCTATGAGCGAGAACCCGCCTTTTTCCCCGATTGAGATCAGTATAGTTAACACACATACGCCATTTTGCATTATTTTTCTTAACATGTACAAAGTTGGAGAGTCAGGTTGAATACTGGGCGTCAGAAATAAAATTTGTCTTTAGGAGGTCTTTTACAGCTTTTTCAGCAGCCTCCTCTTTTTCAGGAGACTGCCAACGCCTACGTTATACTATTGCCCTATGGGATGGATCCAAAACAAGTTGGTGACAGGCGACCTCAGGGTCGAGTTCGGGCATCTCCACAGCACTCCATTCGAAAAAATCGGCGTTCTCCCTCAGACATGCTTTCAGCTACTTCTACGCCATATCGAGGAGTCCAACTCCAATCTTCACGCCTTTTTTCAGGTCTTTACTGAGGAGGATGATTTCTAAATCTCCACCGAGAATATGACGAAAGGGATCCTGCTCGCAATTGGAGACTTCGACTTCATCTTTGGTGAAGCGGGTGTCGAGGTCGACGGAGTTGACACCGGGAGGAGCCTCCTGTTCTTCGTTTCGAGTAGGCTTAAACGAGGAGGGGGTTATTTCACTGGCAGTCTTTGGCTTTGTGTCGACCATGCTCTGCCCTTTTGCGGCTGCGTTGAAACATCTCCTCGCGGCTTGGATGTCTTCATGGATGATGGTGACGCGGCCCCTCTTCGTGTAGAACTTTATCTTGAGGTGGACCGTGAAGGGCACAACGGTCAACTGAGCCACAATTGGTCTTCCCAAGATGCAATTTTAAAAAGACGGGCAATCGAACATTAGGAAGCAGACTTTGACATGTCTGGAAGCTGCTTCTATCCTGAACGTGACCATAAGCTCAACATAACCCCATGGTTTTGAAGTCGAGCCATTGAAGACCTACAGGTCGGTCCCACGTAAGGTGATAAGTGCTTCTATCAAGCTGCAGGGTCTGGTACAATTGAGTGTACATGACATCGACGAAACTCCCCTCGTCGACTAGGATGCGGTGTACATTGAAGTTGACCATCTTTGCATGCACCAGCAAAGGAATGTGGGAGTTGAGATCTCCACCTGGAAGTTCCTCGAGGTAAAAGGTGATGGGCTCAGATTTTCCCCGAAATCTATCAAGGGTGATGGTCTGGACCAGGGTTGCATATATCATCTCCTCGAACTTCCTTTTCACCGAATTCATAGAGAGAGTGTCAAACCCTCGCTGTAAATAACCATGGCGGCGGGGAATCTCTCCTATCTGCTATGGGTAAACAAAAGATCCTCTTCCTCAACGTCGTCAGAGATATAGAAATCCTCGGGTCGCGAAATGGACATGGCAACTTGGTGAGGGCCAGCTTCGTTAGAGGGTCGAGCCTCCTCCTCGATCTCTTTCACCTTGCGAGTGTCACAGTGGGAGGCATCGTTCTTCCTGTACTTCTCGGGTCTCCCTGCCTTGATGAGAGTCTCGATGGAATCTTTCAAATGGACGCAGTCTTTAGTGACATGGCCATGGCTTCGGTGATACTGACAGTATTTGGTCCTGTTGACCACGGGCTTGGAAGTCGTAAATTTATGTCAACAGACTCCACCTTCTCTGAATTCAGCATTAGCACACTCTGCAAGGATGCACTTGCGGGGAGTGGTCAGAGCAGTGTACTCGATGAAACGCCCGATTGGTCCTCTATGCTCACGAGGTTCGCGAGGCTTTTCATCCCTTCTCTTTTCACGGGGACGTCAGGATGGTCCTGTGTCATTGTGACTTGGGGCACTGGGTGTTCTGCGGTTCCTATATTCGCGGACATTATTAGCAGCCTCCTTCTCCTCATATGTGATGTAAGCTCGGGCTTTGTGAAGGAAGTGATAGAACGACCTCGGGGGCTCGATGCCAACTTCTCTATGAAATTCATTTCCCAAGAGAAGGCCTTTCTCGAGCAGATACCTTTTCATACGGTCTATGGTGGGGACCTGAATGACCACCCAGTTGAACCAATCAACGTAGTCTTCGAGAGGATCGTCCCTCCTCTGGATAATTGCCTCAAGGGACACCTAAGTCTTGGGGTGTGCCGATAAGCTGTAAATCTGCTGGCGAACTGGTTCTTTAGGTTTCGCCAAGAGGTGATAGACTCAGGGGCGATACCCTTGTACCAGTACATAGCAGTTTTCCTCAAGGTTGTAGGGAACAACCCGCATTTGATTGTGCCCCCGACATTGTGGAATTGGAGCCATTATAGTTGTTCATAGGTTGGGGTTTCTCCATTCCCTTAGGGAATATGAGCCTCCATAATGGCTTAGGATAGTGGACCGCGGGGGTCATCTTCCTCTTCTTCTTCTTCGCTTCATTCAGGGGATCGAGACGAGGGGAAGTCGTAGCGGTGTCTTCTATGTCGAGGAGGACTCCTGGGCCGAGTTTTCTTCTCTTCCTTCCCCTTGTCCCTTTTAGGAGCTAGAGGAACGTTATTCTTTGCATGGAGGGGGGGTGGTTGTGCTACTTGATGATTCCCTGTTGGGTCATCTCCAGTCGGGGGCGTCGCCCGGTACGAATGGGAGAAGGAATGCGAGAATCTCCCCACTGATGTCTCCATGGAGGAGAGCGCAATGGGGCTTCTGTCGCCAAGGAGATGGGGTGCGCGAGCTAGGCTTCCTGTGCCTTCTCGGGGACTGCGGGTTTTCAGCATTCCAAGGCGTTTTCCTTGCGCGAAGATCATGTAATTAGTCTTGTTGATTGCCGCGAGCATGGCCTTGGTCGTAGGGTCGACATTCTCAGGCACCGGGATTTTCTCGTACGTTGTAGGTTCGTAGTTTTGTCGGTGAGGTTGGTCAAGTGGATGGGTTGGAGCGGAGGAGGAAGCGGTTCTTCCGTCCCTGACGTCGAGCGCGTGGCCACCAAGATTGTTGTTGTTGCCAAACTCGACAAAGTGAACATTAGGATCTTCATTATTGACTGGAGCGGCCATGACGATCAGAAAGTTGAAAGTTTGCTTTGATCTTCAGTTAGTGAAAGATGGGGAAGCAAATTCCCACAGACGACGCCACTGATCGTACCTGATCAGAAGGGATCGTCGATGGCCCACAAGCTAAAATTGGATGGTTGTTGAAGTGAAGTCGGGGGGGGGGGGGGTACTTGCAAGACACTCTGATGCTAAAGTAAGGTTTAGAGTAAGTGCAAGTAATGAAAGTGTAGAAAGAGAGTCAATACCTGCCCCTCTCATGTGAGAGCGTATTTATAGCCCCCAGCGTTGGGCCAAGATCCACGCATTGGACCAAACAATTAGGTCCAATAACAAAGACTGACAAAGTTATGTGTGTAGTGGAGTCCAGCACGTGGCCTCCTCACTGGTCAACTGTCCCGAGATAATAGAGAAGTTGAATCCGTTATTCTCGATGAGCAGGACAGTGATAGTTACAAATAGCTGTTGGCCTCGTTCACCTAAGAGAACGTTGGAAAATTTTCCAACGATTATTAACGTAGACTTATCATTGGACTTCAAAGACGCTGGATTGAGCCTATTCGACAGGGAACCAAATATGAATCCAATCCAAAATAATAATAAAAGAAGAAACTTAAAAAAATAAGACACTTATAAATCTGACCAAAAATTACGAATCAATCCTAAAAGAAATATAATATAAAAACTAAGATGGTATGTAAAAGGAGATAAATTAGACAAAAACAATAAATTGATTTAGAGTTCAAAATTAAAATTAAAAAAAAAAAAAACACGAACATTCTAAACCAACCAAAGATGAATTTTTAAAAAATCAATTGTTTCTACTACCAAGACAGACAATATATTGATTTAGAAAATTAAAAAAAGAGAATTTGGATCCCATCTCATCTCTTATAAAGATTTATAATAAAAATGTTAGTATATTAAAATATTATTTTAGAATAGAGAGAATACTTTATAGAAAAAAAACTTATTTTATACTAATAAAAATAAAATTAAAATGAATTGAAAATATTTTAAAGATAATATCATTAAACATATATAGTAAAATTAACTAATTTATTTCTATTTTGAACCACAAAAAATAACTTTTTATTGCTTATGTTCAATATCCAAAGAATATAGAAATCAACTAAGAATAGAATCAAACATATTCATTGTATTTAAGTGAAACTTAATGAAATGCTAGGTTTGTTCCTTTATACCCATAGACCTATTTTCAATTCCTATCGCCAGCTAGATCTAAAAATTCCTTTAAACCATTTCTTCTATTTAAAAAAAGAAAAGTAATATTAATATTCCAACCTTATTTATAAGTAAAGGTTTTTTTTTAATAAATTTATTAAATAATAAATATATCTGACTAAGTACATTCATTATTTAATAAATTTAAGAAATTTTTTTTGTTTATAGTAATAATCAAAGAAAATATTTATTAGTTCTTAAATAATTTTATAATTTTTATAAATTGGAGTGTTTTTGGTTTTCATACCTGTTTTTTTTCTTGGAAATAACTCATTAATATTAAAATTCTTTTATTTTTAGTGCGAATAATTAAAATTTGCAAAAAATCTATTAAAAACCTATAAATTTTTCTACGAATTTTTATCTAAAATCAAAATAAAATCTAATATTTAAAAATGTTATCTAACAAAAAAAAATACATAGACGAAAAACAAAAATTCATTAATTTAAAGGAATAAAAAATTATTGAAATTATTTATTTAATGATTTTTGATCAAATAATTTAATCACGAAAATTTCAAGTCTAAAAATAAGCAAATCCAAACTTACAACTTTGAAATTAGATATTAATATATAACTAACTATCAACTAAATAACAATTGAAATTCCCATACATAGGTCTTCACACTCAATTTTAAAACAAAAATCAATGTTTCTTAAGGGATACTCCAAATAGTTTTAAATTCTTTTGAGAATATCAATACCCTCAAAAACACAATAATCAATGAAAGAAATATTGGCTCTTCCACATAACACTGAATATTTTATATGCAATTTATTAAAAAATTTCACAACTACACGCTTGAATTTATGAAGGGGACAAATAAAGTACATCATAGGGTGACTCATTTCTTCTTTTCGATAGACACAGACTGTTAATCCATAATTCTTTTAATTAATTAATTAATTAATTAATATAATAGTTAATTAGTTCAATTAAAAGACAAGATGTAGGTCCATTTTCACTAACCTATTGATCACACATAAATGATTAGTATGTGATTAACTAGGAAACATGTGTTACAATACAAAACAAAAGTCCTAATTGGAATTTCCCTTTTGATATGTTGGAATCCATTTTGTCACCCAAAACATGGTCAAGAGAAAATGTCTCAAGTGCTTTTTTTGTTATGCTCCCTGGCTGTTAGTACATACAGCCTTTTGAAATATGGCAAACAAAAAGTGGTCAACATGTTTCATTCTCTGTGTTTATCACTCTCCACCAATGCTAGGGTGGTTATGGTTTTTATTATTTTATTATTATAAAAGAGACACGTTTTAATCCCTTTTTATTAGTACTAATGATAATCATTGTGGTTAATGACCCTCTCAACCTTTCTTTGTCACTACATTAGACATATCTAAATCATGGTTCATGACTAAGATATATGGGCTCCACATTATTTTGCTAGGGTTCACTTTGATGTATTGTCTTCTTGTTTGATAGGGTAAAATCTACAATAGAAGAGATCCTCTTCTACATAAGTTTAGAGGTCTATTGTTTTTTTAAAAAGTTACATATATTTTCTAAGATCTCTGGACATCTCTTTATTTTAAAAATTTCATTATCCTTCCTTATGTTTATATATATTAACGGAATTTTGTAGTGACAAATAAAAAATCATAGATAAATATCATACTAGTGTGTATTTATGATTTTTTACTGTCGATAAAAATTAGAAGAGTACTAGTATCATTTTAATAGATTTAAAACAAGATTAGTGTATATTTTAAAATTAAAAAAATATTTGTGTCATTTTAATAAATTTAAGAGTGTATTTAGATGAAGCATTTTAATAATAAAAATAATTTTTTGAAATAATTTAAAATGATTTGATCAAAAATTCATTGTTTGGATAATAAATATGGAGAATTGTTAAAATGATGTAAATTGATGAAGTATTTTATTCTAATTAAATTTAAAGAATTTCAAATGACATCAAAAAGTAAAAAATTTGAAACTATTTATTCACTTTATATATTGTGAATGTTAAATTATTTATTATTTATTTTCAAAATTTGCAAAATAGTTCTCATATTTTATGAAAAATTCAAATTCATCCCAAAATTTTACAAAAATTTGCACATAAGTCCCTAATAATTTTTAAAATTTATAAATTGGTCCCTTCAAATTTTCTAAAATTGTAAATTAATTCCTATTTTTTATATTTTAAATTGGTCCAAATGTTTTCAAATTTTATGATAATGACTCAAAAAATTTAACAATAAATTATTTTAATACTCCATTCAAACAAAAAAATTTAAAAATGAATAAATTTCAATTGAATTATTTAAGTTATTTAAAAATTTAAATTTCTTAAATTTTTTTAATTATCCCATCCAAACACACTCTAAGATAATGTAAGTGTTATTTCCCCATAATTTTTTGATAACTTATTAAAAGAAAATAAATTAATGAATAATTTTAATAATTTAAAAAAAATATCTCTTTTTTTTAAAAAAAAAACATCTTTTTGTTGAATATTAATCTTTATCATAAACTAGCTGGATATTCGTGCCTTTGCACGGGTACCCGTCGCAGCCCTCTTATTTTACTCAATTTTGAAATTATTGCATAGTTAAATATATATAAAAAATATGTGTAGTTATAATTTATTTTTTAATTTTAAATAAAATGAAAAAATATTTTCTTTTATAGTAATTTATTTATATATTAAAAAAATTGGTAAAATAAAAATATAAAAATATAAATAGTTGTATCACATTAAATAGATATTTGACTTTAAAGAAAATTATAAATATTAACTAATGTCTTTAATTAGTTGCATATGTTTCAGCAAATTCCTACACTTAGCCGAGTATATCAGAGCAAAAGCAAATGCAAGTTTTTCACTGCCTGTTAGCTGAAGATTTCGACATTTGATAAAAATATGAAAGTTGATTTGAGAAGATCATGTTTTAAAAATAACATGAAAGTTGACCTTATAAGGTTATTTTATAAAGCTCATTTTTATGATTCGACATGTCGAAGGGCAACTTAAAGTGAAAATAATATTTCAAGATATGTGAAATACTTCGACAGTCACGTTGGTTGAATTCAAAGTTGAATTCAAAAAGCTTCGAGTGGGAAGTTTAAATTTCAAACTAATGCATTTCGCCAGAAAGACGCGTGGAAATGCCAGAATGTCTGCATGTAAAAGGTGTCGAACGTGGCGTAATCTCATAGAAAGACCGCTAGGGTCGAATTAGTATAAATAAGAGTCTTAGATGTTAGGATTCAGGGTGTTCACATCTTTGTACAATATACTCCAATACTCAAAGTACCAGTGTTAGAGAAACGAGTTAGTGAGACATGTACGTATGATGCACCATATTTACATTCGAAAGTTATTTATATTTAATGAAATTTCTTCATGTCATTTATATTCTTTACGATTTACAGTCTAGAATAGTTTTCTATTTTATTATTTTTATAAGAACACTTTATTTGATATTAAAGTGATTCTCTTCGTTTAAAGAAGTTATCATCAAAACATTTTTTCCTAAAAACTAGAACACAATAGTCCTGAGATCAATCTGATCGATCTCCCAAGTAACTGAATCTTTTTTTTAGAGATCTAGAAGATCAACGGTTGTTTACCAAATTACAGGGTAAACAAATTGGCACGTCCAGTGGGAACCTGTGTCTAGTTTTCAAATGTTGTTTAACTTGTTTCATTGCATGAAATTAAGGAGTGGAAAAATAGCCAATACCACAGATCGTAGAATAAAAAATCAGAACAATAGGAGAATGGCTAACCCACCTGTTAGCAGTATGCAACAAGTTCCTCCCCCCACGGGAGGGAATACAAATGCTTCGAATATGACCGAAGCCACGACGACAAGTCAAGGGACTACAATTATCCCTTCGACTACGAACGCTACAACCATACCCCCAAATACAAGTGCTTTTTCAAACGCATAAAATGAACCTTTTGTAACATCTGTGGCTAGCCAAAATCCTCCCGTTTCCCCTAGACCTTTAGTAGGCAGTGTCTCTAGAACCTATGTACCAGGATTCACAATCCCAACATCATATCCAATATATAGCATGCCAACTACATCCATGACAAAACTTCAAAATAACAATTCGACATACACACGCCCTTTAACATTTGCCTTCTCACCATTACAAGGATCAGGTTCAGGGGTAAATCATATGGGACAAAACTATTCACAACCAGGATATGTGGCCCAATTCCCTCCTATTACCACAAATACGCAGGCAGTTTTAAGGAAACAAATGGATGATGGTAACCACGAAATGGTGGGAATGCTCGCCCAACAAATGAGTACAATCTTTAACCCCCTAATCTAAAGCACCACACAGACGAATCTGCAGAATGCCCAAGTAAACCAACAGATGGCAGCGCAAATTGGGTGCCTTGCAGATTTTTTTGGTGCACCCAGAGAATCAACTCGACAACCATAACCCACATGGAAAAGGGATAATCAAAGCATACTATTTCAAGAAGAGCCAACCATTGACCAGACCCAACCAGTGATACACCCAAAAGTTGAAATTCAACAACCAGTTCGAAGGAAAGAACCACATAGGTTTCAACAGGCTATCCCCAGGGAGGAACCACGAAGAAGGATGGTCATGGTGAATCAGAACCAAGACGCTGAGGAAATTCTCCAAGGGTTTCGACATGATGATATGGTAGGAAACAATAATCTAGCAGCCATAATCGAAAGGATAATGGCACAAAATGGAGTAAATATTGGCATGCGAAGGCCAAACTATATATCCCCTTTGTCTGAGTACATTTAGCAAACTGAGTTACCTAGGGGATGGAAAGTGCCAAAATTCACAAAGTTCTCTGGTGACACCAGTGAGTCAACCATAGAACATGTGGCTAGATATCTTACAGAAGCAGGGGATATAACAAACAATGAAAATTTAAGGATTAAATATTTCTCTAGTTCACTAACCAAAAACGCTTTTACTTGGTTTACAACTCTTGCAGCAAATTCCATCCATGATTGGACTCGTTTGGAGAGATTATTTCATGAACAATTTTATGTAGGTCAATCCAAAATCAGCCTAAGCGAATTGGCAAATGTTAAGTGCAAATTCAGCGAGCCTATAGATGATTATCTTAACAGGTTCCGTTTGTTAAAGGCAAGGTGTTTCACACAAATGTATGAACACGAGTTGGTCGAAATGGCAGCAAGAGGATTGGACTTCTCTATCAGAAAGAATTTAGATCCCCAATATCTAAGAGACATGGCACAACTGGCTGACAGGGTTCGACAAGTGGAGCGTTTGAAGATTGAAAAATCAAGGGCTAACAAAAGCCACAAGAAATAAAAAGTGGCTTACGTCGAAGCATGCTAAAATGAAAGAGATGTTGAAGATGACTCGTCAGAGGTTGAAGAGCACGAAATAGATCTAGCAGAATTAAAGAAAGTACCACCTTATCCTTGAAAAGGGCTAGCACCCGCGAACGAGAAGAATCCCGTCGAACCAGAAAGGAATGACAAATTACCAAAGAAAGCCTATACCTTAGACATCACCAAGTGTAATGAAATCTTTGACTTATTAGTAAAAGATCGTCAGATGATAGTGCCCCTAGCGCTAAAATTCATCTGTTAGAACAACGGAAGAAAAGGGGTTTCTGTAAATATCATTAATTTTTAGGCCATAAAACTTCACAATGCTATCTTTTCAGGGATTTGATACAGAGTGCAATCAAGGAAGGAAGGCTGAAGTTTAGAGATAAGCCTAAGATGAAGGTCGACGCGGATCCTCTTCAGACTGCTGAGACAAATTTTGCAGAAACTGTAGATATCAACATGGTGGACGCTGTTGAAATCGAAGAAGGTCAACTCGACAAAGTATCTGAAGAGGCTCGTGGGTTGGAGACTACTGAGGGTCTCATAGGCCTGTTCGAAGGGAATGCTACTGATGGCAATACCAAAACTGTTGGCGAAACTAAGATTACTGAGGGTCTTAGAGCCAAATTTGAAGAACTGGAAATTGCTGAAGCTCCCAAGTTCGAAGTTAACAAAACTGGGGGCAGGGCCAAAGTTGCTGTCAAATCTAAGACTACTGATGGTCTTAGAGTCAGATTCGAAGAGCTGGAGAACGCTGAAGGTCCCAAGTTTGAAGTAAACATGGTGAATCTGAACCAGTTATCCCCAGAGATGGCGGAGATTGAAAGACGCTTGAAGATGGAAGATGACATGGTGCGAACTGGGCACCAGAAAGTAAGCCTGGTGGAATATCTTTTTCATTTCCATACGAAGAATCCTGGAGGACTCGTGTGTCCAAGGTTCAACACAAAGAATGTTTGAAGCGCTGCAATGGAATACTAGAAAGTATACCAAGAGAGGGTTGGAAACAGCTGGAGGAATGCTAGAGAATTGCTGGCATACCCAAAAATGGGAGAAAGCTTGATGGGATTTTTGGTTAGGTGTCATAAGACAGGATCAGAAGTTCTGATGTGCCCATGGTGCAGTCTTGTTTATGACAGGAAAGCAGCATAAGCATTCGAAAGAATTCCGTCTACACAATACCGGGACAAACAAAGGAGTAGCAGGGGCAGGTATGTAACCAATGCGAAAGGAATTCCAAAAAGGGCAGATAGCCCGCACCCCAAAGTGAATCGATAAGTCACCTTCAAGCCACCATCCAACATCCCAATAGACAAGTGGATTGAGTGTAGTCAAAGCAAGGGGAAAGGAAAAGACAAAGGAAAATGGCAGAATTTCGAAGAAGGTGGCAGATCCGCATGGGCATATCAAAGACAGTTCCAGTCAACAAAGTAACAAGCCTATGTTTCTGAGAACTACAAAGGAAAAAACCCAATGACAAGGACCCAGTGGCGAAGGTACCAAAGGACGAAGAAGGCTTAAAGGGAACTCACCAGCAACGAAGTGGGGGAATCCAGTACGAATCAAATTCCATCTGCTGCACTTGTCAAAGAGAAGCCACCAGCACAAAGGAGGCTTTTCTCCCCCAGAAAGGCTGAGGTATCCGTCAAAAGGGATCCAGAGGAACCAAATAACGAAGAGCCAACCAACGATGAGGACATGCTTACTGACAACTTTGACTCAGATAGGGAGTCCTCTCTGAATATCGTCTGCAATGTGGTTTATGTACTACCATATGAATATGATCGTGTAACGGAGGTAGAAGATTCTGAAGAGGAAGATGAATTAGAGATGGCAAATCACAAACCTGTACGCTATTATGTTATGAATAGTGGAGCAGTCGAAGAAC
Organism: Vicia faba; assembly: GCA_948472305.1. Lineage (NCBI taxonomy): Eukaryota > Viridiplantae > Streptophyta > Magnoliopsida > Fabales > Fabaceae > Vicia > Vicia faba. The sequence goes on along the minus strand of OX451741.1, from coordinate 605,845,753 downwards.
AGAACACGTTCTTTGAGAAACTAGACTAAGGTATGAAGAACCATATGAAGCCTCTCTTTATCATGGGAAAGGTGGAACAAGTGGGGATCAACAAAGTAATGATAGATGGGGGTGCTGCTGTCGACCTCATGCCTCAATTCTTGCTGAAGAGTGTTGTACCCCAAAATTTATCCTCTTTTCACACACGCATATTACTGGTTTTATGGTTATGTAATAAAGGTATATTTATCAAGCTTCATCAGGTTAAAAGTGACGTTTATTTCGCCAATGGATGTTCTCAGAGTATTTTCTGTGCTGAAGATCGGTTCACCGTTTTGCAACGATTCGGGGTTCAAAGATTCATAAGTCCAACCCGGTGCGTCATATTCAGGTGTTCTTTCGCCAAGATATCTCTGATAACATATTCTAAAATTCAAGTTCGGCTCAAGAGTCAATTCTTTAAAGAAGGTCTCTGAATGTCTGAGTTTTCTCGAAGATATATGGTGAAAAAGTGTGCTGAAAGTGCAGTTTCTACGCACTAAAAAATTCATAACTTGAAGATCGTGGCTTGTTTTGAACCCGTTCCGGTGGCCAAAATTCTGTCTTGACGTCATATATGTTTTCATATCTCACGGATGGAAGCCAATTTCAATCAGAAGGTCTTCAAAAATGCGGATTTATCAAGTATTTTCGTACAGAAAATTTGTGACAGAAGTTTATTTGCGTCATGTTCAGAAAACATAATTTGGTCGATTTTCATCGTATCGAGCTGGTTCCGGTGCCAAAATTTCAAAAATTGAGTTGGCTAAGTTTTCACATGAGGTATCGAGTTCGAACGGTATCCAAAATGCCTTTGTTTTTTGCTCAGAGTGCGCGTGACGCGCCGAAAATCCTAAATGCTGAATATTATTTCATCTGGGTCGAAACTTCGAAAATTCATAACTCGGTCAATTTTTATCAGATCGGGCCCATCTCTTTACACAAGGTCATTGACTCAGAGATCTACAACTTTGTTTCCAAGGTTGAGACCGGGTTCTACTCCGATCAATACCAGTTTTTTATTGAAGAACGTGTCAGAGTTGACACTGGAGCCCAAAATAAGTATGTCTGAGGCGAAACTTCATAAATTCATAACTAATTCACCATTTATCCGATTGAGCCTATTTTTGGACAGGAGTTAGTTCTTGATGTCGGATACATTTTGTTTTCACATTTCAACTTCAAAATTGCACTTAAGTCCCTGCAATTTAGCCCGGAACGTGACTGACTCAAGTGAATAAAAATCTGCACTATTGCTTGTGGTTATTGGAGGCCCAATTGCACATTCAAAGCCCATTTTTTCTCTCTAATTTCCCTTATATAATCTCATTCTTTTCACATAAACAAAATGGAAAAAAATATTTGCCACAACCCTATCAAAATATCAAATTCTTTCAAAAATCCTAAAAACCTTGAAATCCTTATTACAAACCCCCATCTCACTACAAACAAGCCATCATTGTTACAAACCCACATCTCACTACTTCTCCAGTAAAGGTAAGGCTGGTTTGATCTCCATAATCTAAAGGGTGTAGAAGCATTCATACATGCCATATCGGTTTTAACATTATAAAATTTCATATATTTATTTTCTTTTTATTTCATGGTATACTAATTTGTTTAATGTGTCTATGAGATTCAACACTACAGATTTGACTATTATGGTCCCATGCAGGTTTATTACAAAACACTGAGGTCGGATCATAACAACCACCAATGTATGGCAAGACATACATCCTGAGGAGGTTAAGGCAACCATCTGTTTAAAACTTTTTTCATAAAATCTAATATTTTTCACAAACCTTTGATTTTTTATAATAAACTTGAATAATTAATTTTAGGTTTTTTAATTTAATTTTAGGTTTTAAATTAATTTTTGGTTTAACAACCACCCATGACATTTGTATTATTTTTATTTTCTAACCCTATTTTTCATTGATATTTCTTCCCCTATCTATTTTTTGGCAAACTTGATTCTTTTTTACTAATCATTACACATAAATCTTTTTTTTTCAAAATTAACTTTTTTTATTAAAATTAATTAGGTTTTAGATTTTTTAATTAACCTTTACTTTTTTCAAAATTAACTTTTTTTTAATTCTAACTAATTAGTATTTAGGTATTTTAATTAACATTTTCAAAATTAACATTTTTTTAATTAAAACTAATTCGGATTTAGATATTTTAATTAACTTTTTTCAAAATTAACATTTTTTTTATTAATTAAAATTAATTAGGTTTTTTTAGGTTTATTTAATTAATTATCATAAATCATTTTTTTCATAAAAAATCACCAAAACATTTTCTTTGCTATTTTCATCTTATTTTTATTTTCCTAGATAAAGTGTATAGGCGTTCAATTGTAATAGCGTAGCTTTATTTTTCCCGCTTTTTTTATTTATCATTTTATGTAATTGCTTCCGGGATGTAATAGTTTTAAGATTTCTTTTCCACACTACTCACTATTATGTAATTGCCCCAAAGCTCTGTAATAGCTTAGGTTTACATTTCCGCCTTTATCTCCTACTACTATATTTTATGCAATGCTTAGATTAATAGGATTGTATGGAAATATAAAAATGAACGATAGAAAACCCTAATTGTAAGATAAATATAACTGAAAAAATACACTATTGCACACTTGCACCCCTAGGGTACTCTCCACTTGGTTGCATCGGAAAACAATGGTCATATCCCTCGAACGTAGGGATACTCTTAGCAAAGACCCTCGGTAAAAGTCATCATAAAGATCATAGTCCCTTAACGTCCCTCGAGTTGCCTACGAGAAATGATCTTGTCCCTCGATGTTGCCTACGAATATATGATGACAGTCCCTTTAAAATGCTAAGGTATCCTTACATGTTTCCTTCAATGACCATTACTCCCTTTCAATAGTCCCTCAAACATCCAACGACTAGGGTTACCTACTCATTAATAGTAGGATAACACGGTCTAAAGGATAGGAGGAAAAGAACGCCTTTTTTCGAGTAGGTAGATAACTGTTAGGTACTTGCTCAAAACAAAAAATCTTTTACACCATACACTTTCAAACAAACTTTTTAAACTAAAGTTTTCAAAACACTTCATCACACTCTTGAGGACCGACACAAGGGTTATCACGAAGTTAAACAAAAACTTTTCAAAACACACACAAACAATTTTCAAAATGAGCAAGTACCTAAGAGCCCATGGAAAACCATGGATAGAAAGGGTGCTAACACCTTCCCTTTCAAACACCTTCCCTTTCAGAAACATTCTCGAAAAAGGTTTTTTCTGTTCTTTTTCCTTTTCCTTTGTTGGATGAAATAAAAGTCGGTGGCGACTCTTGCTTACCGCGACATTTTATGAACAAAAAACGCAAACCAGTATTAATAGTCGGTTCTGCCACCGTATCACAAAGAGGATAGGTATGTATGACACATATATAAAACCTCATAATATGGTATTGTCTAATTATGAAGGAAAAATTGGCCATACACTTGACGTAGTTCAAGTTGACCTCACTGTAGGAACCATCACCAGACCAACGATGTTCATGGTTATAGCGACCAAGACAAACTACAATTTACTCTTGGGCCATGAATGGATTCATGGGATAGGCGCAGTTCCCTCCTCAATGCACCAACACGTGGAAATTTGGAGAGAATATGGAATTGTGGAAAATATTGAAGCAGACAAAAGCTATTATATGACAGAGGTTAACCAGATTGATCGAAGGAATTTTAATCGAAACTTGGCCAACATAGGGCCTTGCAGCGCTGCAGATGGCGCGTATGTGCCAAACAATAATGCTATGTACTTTCTGACCCTGCATCCAAGGCATGGATTTTGCTGGGATATAGAGACTTTGGGGCAGGAAGATGATGTACCTGGACTTCCAGGTATACGACCAACAGGCTGGAATGAGGAAGACAATGACCATGTCTGAATCTTCCTTCTTCGAAAAGATTTCCTCCTATTTGGCTGAAAACAGACTAAAAACGGCTTTAGAAGCCGAAGTAAAAATTATGGCTATAAAGGCCAAGGAAGAAATAAATCATGCAAAAGGACTGGGGATTTTCTTCAAGCCAACACCCCTGATAAAGAGAAGCCCGTCGAAGAAAAAGACCAAAGGCTAGACGCAATATATGATGATGGGCCTTGGGTATTCGAGAAGGATCCAGTGGCGTCGAACGCAAATATACTAGCGCAGGACCCTCTTGAAGAAGTGGATCTGGGAGATGGGACTATAAGAATACCCACGTATGTCAGTTCGAAGCTTAGTCCATGAGTGAAAGCAGAAGTGGTCCAGTTGCTTAAGGAGTACAAAGATTGTTTTTCCTGGGATTACGACGAAATGTAGGGTTTAAGCAGGGACCTGGTCGAACTGAGGCTGCCCATAAAAGATGGTAAAAAATCCATCAAACAGACACCAAGAATATTTGCACCAGAGATCCTCTCAAAGATATAGGAAGAAGTCGAAAGACTCTTGCGCTGCAAATTCATCCAGACCATAAGGTATGTTGAATAGATTGCAAATATAGTACCAGTAATTAAGAAAAATGGATCTCTTAGAGTATGCATAGATTTTCGTGATTTAAATTCTGCAACTTCTAAAGATGAATATCCAATACCGGTGTGTTGTACCCAAAATTTTTCCCTCCCATATTTCTCAATACATTGCAAGTGAGATCCTCAAGTTGCTCAAGGAAGTCCAAGGGTTGACCAGACAAACTCTCTCCTAAGGCAGTCTACCTCAGATTAGGGTTTCAATTTGCAACAAGGTGTTTGAGTCTAAAGGATCCCAAATTCTCACCATTGTCCTAATATTTTCTCAAGATTATCCATGTCAAGTTTCAAGTCTTGCAGAGGAAGTTTGCTCAGTCAATTGCTCAAAGACCTGGAAATCGACTGTGTTAGGGCAAAAGTCAACTGTGGCCCACACATACCGTCAAACTTCAAGATTTTTGGTCAACATTCTCATTTTGAAGTATTATTCATAATTTGATCAAGGGTTGATCATGATTCCTCAATAATTTCTCACAATTCATCAAAACCCAAAAGTTGCTAAATTAGGGTTTTGTAGGAAAAGTCAACTCAACTTTGACCAAGCATAAATTTCTCATACCTTATAAAAAATGACCCATCCAAAGCTCATTTTTAAGAGGATGGAATTCCCAACAATTCATCTTCAGCTCCCAAGTTCAAAATATGCACTCACAAGAAGATATAAATTTGGACATTATAGGTCATTTTGGAAAGTCAAGAAAAACACCTTTTTTGTCAAAGCTTCATACATGAATATGGAAGACCCAATTGAGATGAGACCAAAGTTGTTGCTTAGAGGACATCTTAATATTTCTAAAAAGTCAAAGAACACATCTCTAGGGTCAAAATTGAAGGAGTTATGCATTGGCAAAGTTGACCCTTTTTTCAAAATTGCCAAAAGTCAAAAGTGGCCAAAATTGCAATTTTTGTCAAATGGGCCCAACTTTTTATGCTTGTACTGAGTTTGTAACATGACCCACGACCCATGATCCTTCCCATTTGTCATTCTTTTATTTTTATCATTTATTTTGATTTTATTTCAATTAAATCTAATAAAATCAAAATAAAATCATGAAAATATCAAAAACTAATCAAAGCTTGAGATTTTGTGCATGTTTAGGTCTATTATACAACTGGAGATGGAATCAAATCGTGCAAGCTTCAAATGGACACAAAAAGATTATATTTTCTCAATTTGGAAAGATTTGCACAAAGGATCAAATCTTGAATCAATGATCATAATTGGAGAAGATTTGAAACCAAATTGCAACCCTAATTCATTCTAGGGTACATAAGGAACATATTCAGATCAAAAGCAAGGAGAGGGGAGGCGTGCAAGACAAAAAGAAAAGTTGCAAAAAACTCAAGAAAAGTGTAAACTGATTTTCAGGATTCAGATCAATTCAAAGCATTCTAGTCATCCCAATTGTTTCCTGGACGTTCTAGGATCCTATTCCAATCACTAACAAGCTTTCTAACATTCAGAAACGCACTGTAAGAGTCCCACGATATCCCTATTTTTTTGAATTCGTATATCATAATTCTGGAATTGTTAGCATGTTTTATTGACATATCCTTAATCCATGAGTTATTTGCAAGCTAATGGTGATACTTAATTGCATTTTCGTTAACTATACAGCAAGATGCCATAGTTAGGGTTCTTGCTTCATTTTTGGGGGTTTTTGTGTAGCGGTACAATTGGCCATGGATAAGGGTACCATGATGCTCGTGAGGTTGCCACGAGTTGATTGGTACCATTATTGTGCATTTATCATGCTTGCATAAGATTTTGGAAAGGTACAGGGTTGTACCTACGCCCATTTGTTCGTAGGTAAAAGTCTTGGATCTAAAACGACGGAGATGATGAGGAAGATGATAACGTGGCGCCCCATGGATGGTCCATTCAAATCTGCGCGCGTTTTAAGATTATGCTTTTTGTTTTACCATATTATATTTCTTTGTCATTAATCATACAAATAAGCAAGCTAGCTCAGACGGTCATCTTGCAGCGTGAAAATACCAAAGGGCCTGGGTTTGATCCCCAGGTCCCCATATTTGTTCCATATTATTTTTCTTTGCGTAATCAGGCACGCTAGCATCCAAGGCCTCCACCATACACCATCAATATTCAGCCAACAGATCTTCAACAAGGCATATCCAAGGCCTTATCCATGAGGGTCTACCATACGCCCAATCAAGCTAGCAACGTGGGATCTGGAAAAGTCAAACAGGCTAGGCGCTATTGGGCCCAGATTTGCCATCAACAACTCCTTTTTGCTATGATACCACCAGGTCCATTCTTGTTCCTCTTTTATTTTCTTTTGTTTAATTTAATTTAATTTAATTATTTTCTAACACAAATTAATTTATTTTTTTACAAAAAAATCATAAAATCAATTTCACAAATTTAGAATTTAGGTTTTATTTCATTTTATCAAATTTAATTTAATATTAGTTAAATTTAATTTTAGGGTAATTCTAACTTTTTGTAAATAATTAAAATCAAATTAGAAAAATTAGGGTTGACTTTGATTTAATTTTTCAATAAACAAAATACAAAAATAGGTTAACTTAATTATTTTTCTTAACTTAAATTAATTAGTAATTAGGTTTCTTTATTTATTCAATTAAACTATATTTTTCTCAAAATAACACAAAAACCACAAAAAAATGAATTTTCTTTTAACTAGGTTTAGTCGGGGTCAAAACCCTAATTCTCTCGTTTTCGTTTCATCGTGCGCGCTTATATTATTTTTGCAAATATTAATGTAACTGCTCACAGTATGTAATAGTTTAATTAGGATTTTCTTTATTTATCGTTTTTTACGAGTTTTTGGCTATGTAATTAATCCCCTACCCCGAAGCCTTGTAATAGCGTAGTTTTTATTTCTCGCATTTTAATTCTCGCAAAATATTAATTATTAGATGTATGATAATAGGATTGTATGACAAGACTGTATGTTAATTTAAAATGGCTAGAAAACCCTAATGTGCAAAGATAATAACTGAAATCAAATCACTCGCACATGCGCACTCTTAGGGTATACTCTCACTTCGGTTGCCTTCGGTAAGCGATCATTAAGTATGGGGTGTCTTAGTGGTTTCTTAGTGTCTTAGTGGTGTCTTAGTGTCCTAAGAGGGAAACCCACTTATATTCCCCAGCAGAGTCTAACCTTAGGATTTAGTTCATCATAAATTGCTTCTCTTGTTTGTTTTGGTTGCTTTACTTTTAAGGGTTTGTTTTGGGAGTTACTATATATCCTAACCCGGATCTGGGGGACACCTTTTAGGTAAGTAGCAATAAACTATTAGGGAACTGTACGACGTAGACCGATACGGTTGAAGCAGTAGCTACATTGATGTGGCACATTGGTTGGTACCGGTATCCCTTGTGGAGAAACGAGCAAATACGGGGCTGCTATCTGTGTCGTCAAGCATCAACTGACCTTAGAACCCTTAATAGACCAACTTGGCGAGTAGGAAGTAGTGAGATAGCCGGCCTCGGTGTAAAGCTGAGAACTGGTTGATACTCGATGCTACACTCATTGAGACCATACTCTCGAGATAGTTCCGGCCGCAAGAAAAGATTGCGTGAGCTGAAACCATGACCGATGGAGGATGTTCAGTGATATTGAGAATCTCTAGAACTCGGTTACTATTATTAGGACAGGTTAAACCAACCGAACTTCAAGAGGGTAATACCTTTGACTCAAGGCAAGCCTTAAACTTAAGGGCTTTTGTGTAACTTGTTTGCCTTTACCATGTCTGTTATCTAATATACCTGTTATTTTTATCATGACATCATGCATCATAACATAGCATGTATACTTCATTATACTAACCATTTCAAAGACCGAGGGGATTTATCTTTGTTCTGTTTTGCAGATTATGGCTTCTTTGTGCAGAAACACCATCCGAGTTAATTTTGTGCAAATACCTGCTCAACTCAAAGAGTTAGCCTCAAAAGTTTGAGACTTCTTCCTTCATTAAGAGACATGGTCAGCTTCTTAGCTTGGTTAATTCAAAGTTTGATGAGAAGATGATGAGTGTGCTTTTCTAGTTCTTCGACCCTGTGCATCATTGCTTCACTTTCCCATATTATCAGCTAGTTCCCACTTTGGAAGAGTTTTCTCACTTATTGGGCATATCCATCCTTGAGCAAATGCCCTTCACAGGTATGGAAGAGACTCCTAGACCAGAAGACATTGCTTCAGCTCTGCATCTAAAAAGGGCTGATGTAGTATCCAATTGGGAAACACGAAGTGGGGTTGAAGGTTTCTTAGCCAAGTTTCTGATGGATCAAGCTCAGTTATGCTGGGATAACTTGGATTTCCAGGCTTTCGAAGATATCTTGGCTCTCCTTATCTACAGTTTGGTTCTCTTACCGAATCCAGATTCCTTTATAGATGTGAATGAGGTTAAGATCTTCCTATATCGCAATCCTGTGCCTACTCTATTGGGAGATATCCAACATGCCCTCTACACTCGTACTGTGCGAAGAAGTGGGACTCTTATATGTTGTATGCCATTGCTGTCAAGGTGGTTTATTTTGCACCTCCCTAAGTCCGTATTGAAGAATGAAGAAGGTTTGGGATGGTCTTACAGGATAATGTCCCTTGCCCATACAGACATTCTTTGGAGTTCCAAGGCTATGGAAAACACTGTTGTCATTGATCTTTGTGGGGGATACCCTAATGTCCCATTGCTTGGAATCAGAGGGGGTATAACCTACAATCCTTGTTTAGCTTTGCGAAAATTCGGTCGTGCTCGGAGAGATGGTCCTCATGAGCTACTTCTTACGGATACTGCATTCGACTACAAGGAAGACGTTGACGAGCATCGCCAGAGGTTTATACGAGCTTGGGGCATGGTGAACAGATCTGACCCTCAAGAGCTAGGACCAAGGACTTCACTCCCTATGCAGCCTTACCTACAATGGGTCCGAGTGATCGCACTAAATCGCACTATGTTTCTGACTCAAATATCACATGTTTTCCTTAGTTTTTATTGTCATTTTCTCGTATTATGTTCCTTTTTCCTTTGTTTTCAGGATTCTTGTCATTTCAGAGCCTTCTGTGAAGAAACGAGCCAAAACGCCAAGAAATTAGGGTTTTTCAAGATATTTTGCACTTATGGCGTTCAGCACCGCGCTGGCTACAGGAAACGCGATGACGTGGCCCACTTTCACCCAGAGATCAACTGCCACGTTCCCATGATGTGGCGGTTCCAGGCGCCGCGCCCGCGGCCACCCTCACCGCGCCCGCGGCCTTCACAAAAAGGCTCCCGCTCAAAAGAAGTTAAGGGGCATGCTGGTCCTTACGCACCTCAAAGTTCCTCTATAAATAGCTTTCGATTCTCATTCTTTAGTTTCATCCAAGCTTAGTACAATCTTAAGCCATATACTATCAGTTTCTGTAAAGTAATAATCTCTTCACATCGGGGAGTTATTGCGGTGTAGATTGAGTTGTAATCGAGTCTTGGAGCACTTTGGTTGAAGTTCATCATACCGACCTTACTTTTCCGTAGATTTGTATCAGATTCAAGTCTCTGACCGGAGCAAGGTTCTAATTTATTGCATTTCTTTATTTAATTGCTCTTATCATAGTCTACACGTTTTATAGACTTTAAATGCTCTTACCATAGTCTACACGTTTTATAGACTTTAAATGCTCTTATCATAGTCTACACGTTTTATAGACTTTAAATGCTCTTACCATAGTCTACACGTTTTATAGACTTTAAATGCTCTTACCATAGTCTACACGTTTTATAGACTTTAAATGCTCTTACCATAGTCTACACGTTTTATAGACTTTAAATGCTCTTACCATAGTCTACACGTTTTATAGACTCGCACTTATTATGTCTGGCTAAACTATAAAGGTTAGGATGTAATGATTGTCATCGTGGTTGAGTTCCAATTATCATGCTAGTGAAAATACTCTGGGGATGTTTTGCTTCTAACTTAAGTCAATTGTGTTTAAATGTTTATTGGGTAAGATCGAAAGCCGTCCAAACTAATGATACGACTTGATTATTATTTAACCAAACAAAAAGAGCGACAACCGTTGATTGGTTAAATAGGAATCATTGACCTTTTTAGAAAACGATTTTGAAACTATTTTCGGACGCGTTTGTAGGTTTAAAATCTGACTCTTGGCCAAAAGCCAAAAGTCTCTTTAAGTTAATCTTTCCGAGTAAGATCACTTTTCTGTTAAGTCAAAACTATCAATTTCTTAAAAATAGGTTTATCTCTTTAACGCGGAAGGCACCCTTTATATGTGACAATAAAGGAATTTAATTTAAAGAGTAAACTCGGTTCTTAGTAGTCAAAAGCTACAGGTTCCCGTTAAACTGATTCTTTGCTATCAATAGAAAATACTGCCCCATAAGTAGGTTCATCTACGCATGACCGGACCAATATCTGATTACATGATTTACATTCCAACATGTCTTTTAAACTGTTATTTCCCTCGCATATTTACTTTGTGCACTGCACTCACATCAATATCCTTATTCGCCTTAGATAAGCACCTTAGCAATAGAGTTGATAGATTGACAATTGGTCTCTGTGGTTCGATAATCTTATATATTACTTCGATAGGCTGTACACTTGCAGTACTACATTTAGGCTATACGTTACAGATTAAACAGCCCATTAAGTTTTTGGCGCCGTTGCCGGGGACCAACTTCGTCAAATTTCGTACCCTATTGTTATCCCGTTTAGACTAAGGCTATTCTAGCCGGTAGATGCGTAGAAATCGTAGCACCGGCAACCTAATAGATCCTTTAGTAGAACCTGAACGTTACGCTCGTGCCCGTCTTTTTATTCGCAAGATAAGAAGAGCTATGGCAGAAGATCGTAACCAAAGACCGCTCAAGGAATTCGCCCAACCATCTAACGAGGAACCTAGTTCTAGTATAGTAAACCCTGCTATAACTACCAACAACTTTGAACTAAAGCCCTCGTTACTACAATTAGTACAACAAAACCAATTCGCTGGTCTCGCTACCGAGAACCCGAATCAACATTTAAAGGTATTTATCCAGTTAGCTGACACCCTTAAGGCAAATGGAGCCACGCCCGAAGCTATCCGATTAAGACTATTTCCTTTTTCCCTTAGAGGTAAAGCTCACGACTGGTTAGACGCCCTTCCAACTAACTCAATAACAACTTGGGAAGACCTTAGGAGAGCTTTTCTTGCAAGGTATTTTCCACCAAGCAAGACCGCTGTTCTTAGGAACCTGATCACTTGTTTCACCCAAAACCAAGGCGAATCACTTTTTGATGCCTGGGAGAGATATAAAGAACTTTTAAGAGCCTGTCCGCACCATGGCCTAGAGCAATGGTTAATCATACATACCTTCTATAATGGACTCCATTACAACACAAAGATGTCCATAGACGCTGCCGCTGGCGGAGCGTTGATGAACAAACCTTACCCTGACGCTTGTGCCCTAATAGAGGACATGGCCCAAAACCATGCCCAATGGGGATTAGAACGAGCGACAGTAGAGAAAAAGGAGAGCCATGGAGGAAAGCATGAGGTAAGTTGCATGGACATGATCAATGCCAAGATGGACGCCCTAGCCTTGAGAGTCGAGAACATGTCTCAAAACCCAACCACAGTAGCAGCAATCCAATCGGAGTGCGAACTCTGTGGAGCTCAAGGACATCAAACCGTTGACTGTAACCTTTTGAACGAATCAAGCTCAGACCAAGTTAACTATACTCAAGGGAACCCTTTCTCGAATACCTACAATCCTGGATGGAGGAACCACCCGAATTTATCTTACAAAAACAACAACCCTATCCAAAATCCCGGACCTTCGAGACCTCAAGGATTCCAAACGCAAAAACAAAACCAACCTATGCAAATAGTACCCCCAAGACCAAACCTTAAAGAAACCATAGACACCTTTATTCAAGCTCAAACCCAGCAAAATAAGGAGTTTATGAACCAACATATTCACACGAACGAACTGGTTACTCAACTAGCAACCAAGTTTGACCAGATAATAACCCACACCAAAATGCTTGAGACTCAGATTTCCCAAGTAGCACAAAACACCTCTGTACAAGTTGCACCTGGAGGACAATTCCCTGGACAAACTCAACCAAATCCAAAAGGCCAAGCAAATTCTATCACACTAAGAAGTGGAACCGCTTATGAAGGACCTAGAAATCCTGACTTAAGCACATCAGAAAAACCTATGGAAGATGCTACGCCCAAAGACCAGGTGGAGGAACCAGAGAAACCAGGAAAGCAATCAAAACCAGAAGTAGAGAAAAACACTCAACAACCTTATAAACCACCTATTCCATTCCCACAGAGGTTGAAAAACACCAAAGTAGAAAACCAGTACCAAAAGTTTATTAAGGTAATAGAGAAACTCCATGTTGAGATTCCTTTTACTGAAGCTATAACCCAGATACCATCATATGCTAAGTTTCTGAAAGATATTTTGACCAATAAACGACGACTCGATGATCCCAAGCCTTTAGAATGTCATTTTATATCCGAAAATAAACTCGCCAAGAAAGATAAAGACCCTGGAAGTTTTTCTATCCCTTGCATCCTAGGTAACCATATGATAGACAAAGCATTTTTAGACCTAGGAGCAAGTGTAAGTCTGATGCCTCTGGCCGTCTGTAAGAGGTTAAAATTAGGAGAACTTCAACCTACTAAGATGTCCTTACAACTAGCTGATAGATCTGTCAAATATCCCATGGGTATTTTAGAAGACATACCTGTCAAGATTGGTCAGTTGTACATTCCGACCGACTTCGTCGTAATGGATATCAAAGAAGATGAAGACATCCCAATCCTCTTAGGAAGACCCTTCCTATCGACCACCGGAGCTATAATAGATGTTAAGAAAGGGAAACTGACTTTCGAGGTAGGAGATGAAAAGATTGAGTTCATTTTATCAAAATTTCTAATGGCACCAGTGATAGGAGATGCGTGTTATGCCATCGACATCATTGATGAATGTGTAAATGAGCTCGAACAAAACGAATTATTAACCAAATTACCATCAACCCCTATTCTAGAGGATGACGGATTTGAGAGTATCGAACCGTACATTGACGACAACCTTTTCGAATGCTTAGCTCTTACCCATGACCTTATGCCACGTGCTGAGAAAACCACTATAGAACTTAAGGAACTACCCAAGAATCTAAGATATGAGTTTTTGGATGAGGAGATGAATAGACCTGTTATAATTAGCGCCACTCTAAACCAAATAGAAACAAATCAACTATTAGATACCTTGCGAAAATATCCCTCAGCTTTAGGGTATAAAGTTTCAGATTTAAGAGGTATAAGCCCATCCGTATGCATGCATCGGATTATGCTAGAAAAAGATTCGAAACCCTCAAGAGAACATCAAAGAAGAATAAACCCTATCATGAGTGATGTAGTCAAGAAAGAAGTTCTTAAGTTATTAGAGGCTGGTATCATATACCAAATTTCGGACAGTGAATGGGTAAGCCCAGTCCATGTGGTACCCAAGAAAGGAGGTATCACTGTTCTAAAAAATGAGAAAGGTGAGCATGTGGCAAAACGAACAGAAGGAGGATGGCGAATGTGTATAGATTACAGAAGGTTGAATAAGGCAACAAGAAAAGACCATTTCCCTCTCCCATTTATAGATCAGATGCTTGAACGTCTAGCAAGACACTCATGTTTCTGCTATCTTGATGGATATTCGGGATTTTTCCAAATCCCTATTTACCCAGAGGACCAAGAAAAAACCACATTTACCTGCCCTTATGGAACATTCGCTTATAGACGAATGCCCTTTGGACTCTGTAATGCACCTGCCACTTTCCAACGTTGTATGATGTCAATTTTCGCAGACTACCTAGATGGAATTATGGAAGTATTTATGGACGATTTTTCAGTGTGTGGGTTTGATTTCAAAAACTGCCTCTCGAACTTGGAGAAAATCTTAAAAAGATGTGTGGAAGTAAACCTTGTGTTGAATTGGGAAAAGTGCCACTTTATGGTAAGTGAAGGGATAGTCTTGGGACACATTATTTCTGAAAGAGGTATAGAAGTCGATAAGGCCAAGATAGAAGTTATAGAAAACTTAAACCCACCTAAGACCGTTAGGGAAATAAGAAGTTTCCTAGGACATGCCGGGTTCTACCGACGTTTCATCAAGAATTTTTCCGCAATAACTAAACCTTTAACTAACTTATTGATGAAGGATGTCGAGTTTGAATTCGACCAAAAATGTCTTGAGGCCTTTGAAGTTTTAAAGCAAGCTCTTATTTCAGCACCTATCATAAGACCACCTGATTGGACACAACCCTTTGAAATCATGTGCGATGCTAGTGATTTCGCTGTAGGGGCTGTACTAGGGCAAAGAAAAGACAAAAAACTGCATGCAATTTACTACGCTAGTAGAACACTAGACGCTGCCCAGCTAAATTATACAACCACAGAAAAAGAATTGCTAGCCGTAGTTTTTGCTATTGATAAATTTCGATCTTATTTGGTGGGAGCAAAAATAATAGTATACACAGATCATGCAGCAATCCGGTACTTGTTAAGTAAGAAAGATGCTAAGCCTAGATTGCTCAGATGGGTACTTTTACTCCAAGAATTTGACTTGGATATTAAGGATAAAAAAGGAGCTGAAAACTTAGTAGCTGATCATCTCTCTAGGTTAGAACACCTTAAGCCTGAACTTATACCTATAGACGATCACTCTACTTATGAAAGATTAATAGCTGGGATAAACTCAACTGAAGAAGAGACTTATGAGGAAATCTCAACCATGAACAACATACCATGGTACGCAGATATTGTAAATTATCTAGCCGCTGATATCATACCCCCCGACTTAAGCTACCAACAGAAGAAGAAGTTTTTCAGAGATGTTAAACACTTCTTTTGGGATGAACCCCTCCTATTCAAAAGAGGAATAGATAATATATTCCGACGATGTGTGCCGGAGGAAGAAGTAGGCAATGTCATTAAACATTGTCATGCTTCACCTTATGGTGGACATGCAAGCACGTCTAAAACATGCGCCAAAATATTTCAAGCAGGTTTTTATTGGCCTACTGTATGGCGCGATGTCCACACTTACATTACAAAATGTGACCGATGCCAACGCACTGGGAACATCTCAAGACGTGATGAAATGCCTTTAAGAAACATCCAAGAAGTGGAAATATTTGATGTCTGGGGTATAGATTTCATGGGACCTTTTCCTTCCTCAATGGGTAATAAGTATATCCTAGTAGCTGTCGATTATGTCTCAAAGTGGATCGAAGTTGTTGCATCACCCACAAACGATACCAAGGTAGTTATCAAACTGTTTAAGAATATTATTTTCCCTAGGTTTGGAACCCCGAGGTTAGTCATAAGTGATGGAGGATCGCATTTTATATCTAAGATATTTGACAAGCTTCTAAGCAAATACGGAGTAAAACATAGAGTAGCATCACCATATCACCCGCAAACCAGTGGCCAAGTAGAGGTATCGAATAGGGAGATTAAGCAGATCCTAGAAAAAACCGTATCATTATCCAGAAAAGACTGGTCTGGAAAACTTAAAGACGCCTTATGGGCTTATAGAACGGCTTATAAAACCCCTATTGGAACAACTCCTTATCAATTGGTTTATGGAAAGTCCTGTCATTTACCCTTCGAACTAGAACATAAAGCCTATTGGGCCATTAAATCCTTGAATCTAGATTACCTGAAAGCCGGAGAAAAACGTATCCTGGACATTCACAAGCTAGAAGAGCTTCGCTTGAATTCCTATGAGAATGCCATCATATATAAGGAAAGAACCAAAATGTGGCATGATAAAAAAATCATCAAGAAAGATTTCAACATTGGTGATCCTGTTCTCCTATTTAACTCAAGGTTACGACTTTTTCCTGGTAAGCTTCGTTCAAGATGGACAGGTCCATTTGAAGTGTCAAAAGTTCTAAAGTCTGGAGCAGTAGAAATCAAAAACAATTCATGTGCTCCATTTGTGGTAAATGGACAAAGACTGAAGCTCTACAAAGGAGGCGATTTGCCTGTTGACTACTCTAGTCATATTCTTATAGACCCACCAATACCCACATAAAGTAAGATCTAATCGTCAAGCTAAACGACGTTAAACAAGCGCTGCCTGGGAGGCAACCCATGGTTTATTCTTTATTTTATTTTATTTTATTTTAGTAATTTATATATTTTATCTGGACTAATTTCTTGTGTTTATATTTTCAGGATGCATCACCCCGATGGTATGGTTGTGATTTTCAGAGATGAAGCGCAAAAGGCCCGATTTGCTACCTTATCTGCTAGACCTATGGTACCCACTAGGTACCCCGATCAGAGCTGCATGGAGGCACTCGGGATTGAGCCAAGTATTCGGTATCTATGCAACCAACTTAGCTGGGATTCTTATGCCGATGATGTCCACAAAACCTACAGGAACCTTACTCTGGAGTTTCTTAGCTCTATGGACTATAATCCACGAGTAGGTGAAGGAGATGAGCGAGGACGCCTGAGTTTCAGATTGTTTGGCACCGAGTATACCCTGACCACCAAAGAATTTGGGGATTTGCTTGGTTTCCAAACTGGACCGACCGCTATAACTGAGTTCCCATTGAGTTGCTACATGGACAGAGACATTGACAAATTTTGGCAGGACATTACTGATAGAGCCAGTCTTGACCCCTCTACCCAGCTGTCCCGGAAGATCCATAACCCGGCCTTCCGATACTTCGAGATGATCCTATGCCACACTTTCTTTGGGAGGAGTTACTGTGACCACTTGGTCACCGCTGAGGAGATCCTTTTCTTATACTGTGCTAGTCAGTCCAGACCTATAGCTAGTGGAGGTTTTCTGATAGAGAGCCTCGAGCAGACTGCTCGATCCGCTGTAGGGCTCATTCATTCCGGAGGGAATGTGACACAGATAGCTTCTGCTTTGGGTTTAGACAGTATGATAGCACAGCTGACCCCATACTGTGGATATACTTTTCTGGATTTAGACTTTTGCATGGATCGTGGATTCATGAGGAGGGCCTCTTTCCACCCATATCGGTACAGATTGCTTATCAATGACCAGACAGTTTACACCTTCACCATGCCAGACCCTCAGATGACTTGTGTTTCCAACTCTGCTAACTGGAACTATTCTGTAGAAGGTTGGGGTGAGATATCAGAGTACACTCCAGAATACACTCCTGCCTCCGAAGAGTACACTCCAGAATACACTCCTGCTTCTGAAGATCCCACTCAGGACTACACTCCTGCCTCCGAGGACTCCGCTCCAGATCACACATCCCGACCCGAGGTTACACATACTACTGTTCTTACTAATAACCTCAGCTTGCAGGAACCTGATATTCGCACTCTATTGACTGCTATGCGCACTGAGATAACCACTCTCCGCAATGAGGTGGCTGACCTTCATTTGCAGTTGGAAGTAAATGATGTTACCTTCGCTGGTGAGTTAGATGAATTAGCTCACGAGGTGGCAGAGATTCGACGCCAGCTGACTGAGCTGCGTGGCCCAGGCACTCCTGCAGAGCATCCTACCGGTTGGCAATAGATCTTTATTGTTCACAAGATATCTAGTTTCAGTATTATTAGTATTATGTTGATTTCCTTTTCAGACTCATTTTTATTTTTGCATTATCTGTTTCCTGAGTTGTTAATATTTATTTTGATGACCCAATGTCCGTACCTATATCTATATATATATATATATATATATATATATGCATATGTTTTATTTATTTACTAATGTTTTTGTTTTTCTAGGTCACCATAGTTTTAATATCAAAATAAAATAAATAAACATGTGTATATGTATTCACGTACATATATGCACATTTATAAGAAAAATAGGTACACCTCCAGAAATTGAAGATAATGGCGAGGAAGAAAAAGCCCAATGGAAAGAAAGCCAGGCCAGCCCAACTGACCTCGACCTCACCGCGCCCGCGGTAGGCCCTGCCGCGCCCGCGGTGACGCAACGGTCACCTAACGGCTAGTAGCTCGTTTTTCCCCCCATTTTACCACTTTTTCAATTTCCAATCCCATTTTCTTCCAATTTTAACCCACTTTATTACCCATACCAACCCACTACATTTATTTCCATTATTTTCATCATAAATATTTACAACCACCATTTTCTTTCTTCCCTTCCTATAAATACCCCCTACTATATCATTTTCTTCCTCACACCTTCATTACTTCTACATCCCATTCTTTCTCTCTTTTTATCCACAAGAAAATCCTATGGAATGTCACGGTTACATTTTACGTGGTGGTCAAGCCGGAGAAAGGCAACTAAAGCGGCTTGAAAAATTGCTGACAACACCAATACACTCTACCAGGTATATCGATGAAAACTGTCTATATTCATTAGGTATATACCATAGTGTATTCTTCCTTCTAGATAAAATAGGTATGCATGATATTTTTGCTACTCAAGCACCGACCTACCCTAGGCTGACGTTCGAGTTTTTAAGTTCTTTAATTTATAACGTCTCTCCTAACACTGCTAGCACCGTAGGTGGAGTCAAATTTAGAATGTTTAATGTCGAATATGATTACTCCACTGACGGTCTAGCCGCCATGTTAGGATTGCCTTATGGGGATGGTGCCATTTGTGAAGCACCTTTAGACACGGATTGGGCATTTGAAGCATTTTGGGCCAGAATTACTAAACAAAATGCAACATCTTTTGATGGCCTTCTTGCTTCTCACATCCACAATCCTGCCCTTCGTGTCTTTAGATTTCTTTTAGCATCCACCATCTTTGCTCGGGAAAACCCAAACAAGGTGAATGCTAAAGAATTAATTATCATGCAGAGCTGCCTCACAGACACCAAAGTTAATCCCGTCCCATTCATGATTGCCCACATGCACCATGTTTTAAGAAAAGGTGGGCCGATTTCCTTTGGTGGACTGATTACCACTATTGCCCGTGCCATAGGATTGGATACGGAACTTGCCACCCTAGAACCACTTCCTCCTCGGATTGCAAATCTTAAATTTTTCAGGGATATGCGTTTATGCAAGACGAGGAAGGAAGGTGGTTACTTCCTAATGGTTGGAGGTGCTGCTGTACCCAGTGTTGTTATGCCTTGCACCCGTCGTACTGATATTCGATTTGAGCGTAACTGGACCTACGATCTCAACGCTCCTGCTTTTATTGGTCCGTTGCCCCCAAATATACCTTTAAATGAGGGTAACAACACTGATGATGAGTACGATTTCCAAACAGAGGAACCACCCCATTTTTCACCTTCACACACGGCACCTTCAACCTCTAACCCACATGCAGGTACATCTCCTAGCTTCCATGTCACTGAGGACATGTGGCGTGAGCATATGGCCCGAGAGGCCCAGAGGGACACCCTCCTTGCTACCTTGCAGCAACAGGCGGCCGACAACATGGCCTTCATGCAAGCGTCCCAAGAACAAAATGCTAGCTCTCTGCGCACTATTATGGAAAGTCAGCTGGCTTTTCAGAGAGAACAACACCTACACCAGACCACAAACGCTCGTCACTTCCAATTGATGGAGGCAACCCAAGGCACCCTCATTGGTCGGACCCAAGAGCTACAAGCGGCAAATGCCGCCTTGTCAGAGAGACTGGAGCAGCTTGTTTTGGACCGAGATAGCCGCCGTCGCAGCCGTAGCCGCCGTTCCGGTCGTACCAACCAGGATGGTGAAGGTCCTAGTGGCCCCCACTAGTGTTTTCAGGTACCTCCTCCTACCTTATTTTGGAACATTGAGGACAATGTCTGATTTAAGTGTGGGAGGAGCATTTATCGCTTTTATTTCCCATTTTTCGCTTTTATTTTCCGTTTTTCCTACTTTTATTTTCCTTCCGCATTTTTCCTTTTTTATTCGTAGTTAATAAAATGCATGTGATAGGCGAGTCTTTCTGCGTAGTGTACCCTTTCATTTCCCCCACCTTTTAGCCTTACAAAATTTTTATTTTTCAAAGATTTATGGTTGTTTTTAAGGATTTGGGCTATGAGACAGGTCCTAGATAGGGTCTGTTTCTCGGACACTCACTTTTTGAAAAATTCGTTATCATTTTTACACCATAAGCCTTTTTGAATATTTAGATTAGATCCTTTCTCCCCAATATGCTATGATTTTGAATAAAACTGTACAAATAGGTCTTCAAGTAGTTTATCTTAGCAGTCAGCTCCGGCCTAAGCATGCTCTAAGTGTGGGATCGATGAATATAAGTGGATGATCTCTATTTTTGCCTTAAAAGTTACAAAATAAAGTATGAATACGACTACGAGTTGGGTGATCCTCACAAAGATTACTTAACTCAAGAAAGTTGTAAACACTAACAAAAACAAAGAAAAAAATATATAAGGCATATCTGTTGTAGTTGGTTCAGAGGTATCTGGTGCTGAACTTGGTAGGGCGGACTACGGTCCGATCCCCCGCAACTGCAAATGGGTAAAATAAAAAGGGATTAAACCAACTCTTGTACCAGAATCCCATCACTTGAGATCAGAGTCACTAACCGGTCACTACACCATGAGTATGTACGGATAACGGGCTTAATGTGATTGCGCCTGAATGAAAAAGGACCTCGTACAAAAAGAAGTCTTAGCATAGTAAGGATATTTGGATCAATCTGTATACTTATGAGGTTTATGTCCGCATTTCTGCGAGTAGTGTAATTAAGATACCCTTGATTCAGATAGTTAGTGCCTGACAACACACCCTTACTCGGACTTAGAAGCCCTCTTTGCCCAAAACCTGTATACACCATAAATTTTCTTTCATCTACTTTTAAGAGTTGTTGCTTGAGGACAAGCAAAGGTCTAAGCGTGGGAGGATTTGATCGCACTAAATCGCACTATGTTTCTGACTCAAATATCACATGTTTTCCTTAGTTTTTATTGTCATTTTCTCGTATTATGTTCCTTTTTCCTTTGTTTTCAGGATTCTTGTCATTTCAGAGCCTTCTGTGAAGAAACGAGCCAAAACGCCAAGAAATTAGGGTTTTTCAAGATATTTTGCACTTATGGCGTTCAGCACCGCGCTGGCTACAGGAAACGCGATGACGTGGCCCACTTTCACCCAGAGATCAACTGCCACGTTCCCATGATGTGGCGGTTCCAGGCGCCGCGCCCGCGGCCATCCTCACCGCGCCCGCGGCCTTCACAAAAAGGCTCCCGCTCAAAAGAAGTTAAGGGGCATGCTGGTCCTTACGCACCTCAAAGTTCCTCTATAAATAGCTTTCGATTCTCATTCTTTAGTTTCATCCAAGCTTAGTACAATCTTAAGCCATATACTATCAGTTTCTGTAAAGTAATAATCTCTTCACATCGGGGAGTTATTGCGGTGTAGATTGAGTTGTAATCGAGTCTTGGAGCACTTTGGTTGAAGTTCATCATACCGGCCTTACTTTTCCGTAGATTTGTATCAGATTCAAGTCTCTGACCGGAGCAAGGTTCTAATTTATTGCATTTCTTTATTTAATTGCTCTTATCATAGTCTACACGTTTTATAGACTTTAAATGCTCTTACCATAGTCTACACGTTTTATAGACTTTAAATGCTCTTATCATAGTCTACACGTTTTATAGACTTTAAATGCTCTTACCATAGTCTACACGTTTTATAGACTTTAAATGCTCTTACCATAGTCTACACGTTTTATAGACTTTAAATGCTCTTACCATAGTCTACACGTTTTATAGACTTTAAATGCTCTTACCATAGTCTACACGTTTTATAGACTCGCACTTATTATGTCTGGCTAAACTATAAAGGTTAGGATGTAATGATTGTCATCGTGGTTGAGTTCCAATTATCATGCTAGTGAAAATACTCTGGGGATGTTTTGCTTCTAACTTAAGTCAATTGTGTTTAAATGTTTATTGGGTAAGATCGAAAGCCGTCCAAACTAATGATACGACTTGATTATTATTTAACCAAACAAAAAGAGCGACAGCCGTTGATTGGTTAAATAGGAATCATTGACCTTTTTAGAAAACGATTTTGAAACTATTTTCGGACGCGTTTGTAGGTTTAAAATCTGACTCTTGGCCAAAAGCCAAAAGTCTCTTTAAGTTAATCTTTCCGAGTAAGATCACTTTTCTGTTAAGTCAAAACTATCAATTTCTTAAAAATAGGTTTATCTCTTTAACGCGGAAGGCACCCTTTATATGTGACAATAAAGGAATTTAATTTAAAGAGTAAACTCGGTTCTTAGTAGTCAAAAGCTACAGGTTCCCGTTAAACTGATTCTTTGCTATCAATAGAAAATACTGCCCCATAAGTAGGTTCATCTACGCATGACCGGACCAATATCTGATTACATGATTTACATTCCAACCTGTCTTTTAAACTGTTATTTCCCTCGCATATTTACTTTGTGCACTGCACTCACATCAATATCCTTATTCGCCTTAGATAAGCACCTTAGCAATAGAGTTGATAGATTGACAATTGGTCTCTGTGGTTCGATAATCTTATATATTACTTCGATAGGCTGTACACTTGCAGTACTACATTTAGGCTATACGTTACAGATTAAACAGCCCATCACCGAGCTCATGCTCAGAAGCTTGGGATGCCCTATGAAGCAGTATTGCCAGTGATTGTGGAGCCTACTAATGAAGAGGGCATCCCTTATACAATCCTTTATCCTTACATGCCCACTGATCCTGGGGCATTGAAGAGGTCTTGGATTCAGCTGAAGGAGGAGAGGGATATCTACCGGGAAAAGTACCATGAGCAAGAAAGGAAGATTTTGAAGCTCACCAGGCAACTCGAGAATGAAAGAACGATCAATGACTACATCAGCACAAAGGGGAAGCGTCCATGGGATTTCTGATTTTGCTTTTTCTAGTTTAGATTTGTTTTCCGTTTATTTATTTGTAACGCCTCAAAGGCATTGTTGAACCTTGTTACTAGTTAATCTAATAAAGTTTGTTTATTTTTGGTTTACAAATTTGAATCTCCCAAAGTCTTTGAAATCATTACATACGCATCCCATTATCATGCACACCATTACAGGTACCATTACAGGTTTCTCATCATCTTCGCTGTTTATTTCAGCAGTTATGTCTTCCGATCAAGCTATCAAAGATCTTCAAGCGCAAAACACCCAATTCCAAGAGATCTTCTTGAGCTTGGCTAAAGGGCAAGAGGATTTGAAAACTCTCATTCTGAAAGAGAAAGAGAAGAAGAAGAAGAAGAAGAAGGCCTTTCTTCTGAGTATGGGCAAAAGGTTCGGGGATAGGTTGAAACAGCAAGCTGATCTGTCCTTTTCATCCAAGGAAGGGGAGAACCAAGAAGAAGAAAAGGGCCCCAGTCCTGCAGTTTCTGATAATGATACGGATTATGATGAGGAGAAATAACCTCCTGCCAAGGACAGGTACAAGCAATTAGAAGACCTTCTGAGTGCTATGGAGATTCAAAAGATCCCTGATTTGGATTTCAGAGAACAGGGACTGGTATCTGGAGTAGTAATCCCTCATGTGATACGGTGGGAAGAGAACTGACTGTTTTTGGAATGCTAGTTCGCGTTTTGCGTTTGTTTTCGCAAAATGTCGCGGTAAGCAAGAGTCGCCACCGTCTTTTATTTTATCTAACAAGGAAAGGAAAAAAGCACAGAAAAATTCCTTTTTCGAGATGTTTCTCGGGTTCGGAAGGTAGATTATAGAAAGGGAAGATGTTAGCACCCTTTCTATCCGTGGTTATCCACAGGCTCTTAGGTACTTGCTCAAAGTATTTTCAAAATTTGCTTTTCTTTGTGTTTGTGGGCTTGAAAGGAGTTTTTGTTTGAAAAGGTGTAAGTGCGAAAAGTTTTGTTTTGTTTTAGAATGAGCAAGTACTTAAGAACCATCTACCTACTCGAAAAAGGAATTAAATTGTGCTAATATCCTTTAGACAATGCTATCCCACTATTGATGAGTAGGTAGCACCGTTGTTGGAGTTTAAGGGTCAATTCGATTAAGGGACGTGTGGTCACTAAAGCAATGTTAGGACGCCTTAGCGGTAACCCTAATGTCTTAGATCATTTTTCTGAGGAAACCGTTTCGAGGCAACTTATGATCTTTGGACAAGAGGGCGACCTCTAAAACTTCCTATACTCAATGACCACGTTACGAAGGCAACCAAGTGAGGTGTACCCTAAGAGTGGCATGTGCAAGTGTGTTAGTTCGGTTAATTTTATCTGTACATGTCATGGGTGAGCTATGTTGATTTTAAGTTCATACATTTGATATTGTCATGCATTCCCTATTATCAAACATCTAACAGTTTATATTGTGCGGAATTTAAATTGCGGAAATTAAATCTAAGCTATTACAAGGCGTCGGGTATTTACATAGCCAAAAACAAACCCTTTAATTTAAATTGCAGAAAGTAAAATAAAGCGATAAATAATTAAAGTCCTAATTAAAATCTATTACATATCGGAAGCAATTACAATATTGGAATCAAATGTATCACGTGTAAGAAATTAAATCGGCGCATTTTTTAGGGTTTTGTCCCTTTTTGAAAGAAAGCATGTTTTTTGTTATTTTTTGAATTAAATGGAAATTAAATTAAGCTAACAATTAAATTAATTAATTAATTAAAATATTTTTGGGTTTTTGAATATTTAAGGAAATAAAATAAAATGGATTAATGTTAATAAAAAAACCTAATATTCTAAATTGATTTTAATTATTTGCAAAAAATGTTAAAAGTTAAACCTAATTAAATGCTAAATTGATTAAATTATATTTATTTACAAAAATAAAGTCAAATTTAATTTTAATAAATAAAAAAATATTATTTTTTGTGTTTTCTGATTTTATTAAGAAAAATAACTTGATTGGTTAATTAAACAATAAAAATAATAATCAAAAATAAAATAAATAAAATGAAAATATAAAAGGGAAAAGAAATAACCCAAGGGGGTATGGGCCCAAATTGGTGGTGAGATCTGCAATCCTGAGAGGCCCATTCACGTTGGCCTGATTGACTTTTGCCATCCCATGCATGCCTGTTGACTAGAGTTCATGATAGACGTTCAATCGTGGCCATTGGATTTGGCCTGGAGGCCATCTGGCGCCTGATGGGATGAGGAGTAAGGTGGACCACGCTTTGGAAATCACATGCAATTGCCTGAAGAAAAATTAAACAAATGTATTAGGGGACATGGGATTCGAACCCAGGTCCCATTGGACAATCCACTAACGTCTCCACCAACTGAGCCATTGCACGCTTTTGTTAAATGGATAAGTGGAGAATATTATATGCAAAAAACAATCAATATGCTGTAAATAAAAAAATAAAGCGCGCGAGATTTGAAAGGACGAATGGGAGGGAGACGCGTCAGCATCTTCTTCGTTGAAACATTGGTTTCTTACCTGTGGATTTTTATCCGCAGCAAGATCCGTGGGTTCATCCTAAAACAACTTCCAGGCCATATAAATGCGAACTAAGATCATCCCCATGCTCGTTTCTCCTCCCTGAGCACAACCATGGCCATTATTTGACCTAATTTTTCCTGAAAACAAAACGCCTAAAAAACAAGAATAAAAACCCTAGCTTCGGGTACAGGGTTACAGGCTACAAAAATGAAATCAAATATTGCAGAAACGTTCTAAATAGGCCGATTAACATGATTATGCAACGATTTTGGCAAAAGGATGCAAGAATAAGAGATCATGATTCCATGTTCAGGGCCACGTTCAAGAACACTTACAACGCTATTTAGGAGGCTTCAAGGCTTGATTTTGATTCCAATAGATCCAGTGGACGTCCAACAAGAGAGTAGTGTGGAGTTTTTGCCTTGGAAACGCCTCCAATATGGATTTCAGTTTCTCACTTTTAAAGCTTTTTTCAAGTTTTGTTTATGTGAATTCTGCAGCCTTTTTGGTCGTGTTCTTGATGCCTTTGCCTTGTATGAGTAATAAGGAATGAATTAGGTTAAAAATTTGGGCTTCAATCCATGTGAATTGATGATTTGAGATTTGATATGATTCCTCCATTAAAGGCTTCCAATTTCTTTCCAAATCCAAGATTTTGTGCATGATATGCCTTGGTACGAATTTGATTGGGTGTATCATGATAATTAAGACCTGTAATGATCAAAAAGATCTTATTCCATCAATTTTTGGATTTTATTTGAATTAATATTGATTTAAAATGAATTAATTCAATAAAAATCAAATAAATTAGAAAAATTAATGAATGGACATGAAACTGAAGATAGGACACGTGTATGGTGTGACAAGATCAAATCAAGTGGAAAAAAGTGGGCCCTTTTGTCAAAAATTGGAGTTTTGGTGATAGTTGACTTTTAGGAATTTTGAAAAAATGTCCAACTTCAACAATGCATAACTTCTTCAATTTTGAACTTTTGGAGATGTTCTTGGACTTTTTAGAAACCTTGAGATGTCCTCTAACCAACCCTTTTGGTATAATATCATTTTGATGTTCCATGCTCAAGTTATAAGTTTTGGCAAAAAAGGTGTTTTTGTTGACTTTAAAAAATGACCTATAATGTCCAAATTTGTAACTTTTTGTGAGTGCATTTATTGATCTTGGGGTGTGAAGATGGATTGTAGGAAATTTAATCCTCTTCAAAATTAACTTTGGATGGGTCGTTTCTCATAAAGTATGAGAAAGTTATGCTTGGTCAAAGTTGAGTTGACTTTTCCTACAAAACCCTAATTTAGCAACTTTTGAATCTTGATGAATCTTGAGCAATCCTTGATGAATCATCCTTAAAAATGAGAATGTTGGCAAAAAATCTTGAGGTTTGACTATTTGTAGGTCACAATTGACTTTTGCCTTAGCACAGTCGATTTTTGGACCCCTTGAGCAATTGATTGACCAAACTTTCTCTGCAAGGCTTGAAATTTGACATGGATGACCTTGAGAACATATTATGACATTGGGGAGAACTTGAGGTCATTTGGATGTAAGGACCTTGATGCAACACAAAACCCTAATCTTGAATTGACTGCCTTAGGAGGTGATTTGACTGTCCAACTCTTGAGCTATCTTTGAGCAACTTGGAGATTATTCTTGACATGTCTTGAGAAATATGGGAGGGAAAATTTTGGGGTACAACAGTTGCCCCTGTTCAATTTTCTTAAACCTAAGGATATAGATTGGCTTCCGAGCCTTTCGTGATCCGAAGGTGGAAGATAATTGAACTCTAGAGTGCCCAAAAATTTGCACTCGCATGGTGTAATATCAGCATTGTGATGTTGGGAATGGGCTTACAGATACCATTTGGAGATTGTTGGTAGGCGGATGGGCTTACAGATGCCATCTGCAGGAGTGTCGATCGCATAAGAGATTCCTCAGCGAGAACTTGCATACCTGTCGTTGTAGAAGATTCCGCTGGGGAAGCCTAACTTTTGTTGAGATTTAGGAACTTGCCTGTACTTCAAATGAGAGAATGCCTCGGCTGAGTCTTAAGAACTTGTCCATAATTCAATTGGGGGGAAACATCTTCATCAAGATCTAGGAACTGTCTGGTCTCCAACGTAGTATACCGTTGAAATTAGAGAACTCGTCCACACTATGACGGAGGAAAACATCAAGGTCTAGGAACTGACTAGTGCTCAACGTAGTATACCGTTGAGGTTATAGCGCTCTTCCACACTATGACGTAGGGAAATATCTTCATCAAGATCTAGGAACTGTCTGGTCTTCAACGTAGTATACCGTTGAAATTAGAGAACTCGTCCACACTATGACGGAGGAAAACATCAAGATCTAGGAACCGACTAGTGCTCAACGTAGTATACCGTTGAGGTTATAGCACTCGTCCACACTATGACAGAGGAAACATCTTCATCAAGATGTAGGAACTGTCTGGTCTTCAACGTAGTATACCGTTGAAATTAGAGAACTCGTCCACACTATGACGGAGGAAAACATCAAGATCTAGGAACTGACTAGTGTTCAACGTAGTATACCGTTGAGGTTATAGCACTCGTCCATACTATGATGTAGGGAAACATCTTCATCAAGATCTAGGAAGTGTCTAGTCTTCAACGTAGTATACCGTTGAAATTAGAGAACTCGTCCACGCTATGACGGAGGAAAACATCAAGATCTAGGAACTGACTAGTGCTCAACGTAGTATACCGTTGAGGTTATAGCACTCGTCCATAATATGACGTAGGGAAACATCTTCATCAAGATCTAGGAACTGTCTGGTCTTCAACGTAGTATACCGTTGAAATTAGAGAACTCGTCCACACTATGACGGAGGAAAACATCAAGATCTAGGAACTGACTAGTGCTCAACGTAGTATATCATTGAGGTTATAGCACTCGTCCATACTATGATGTAGGGAAACATCTTCATCAAGATCTAGGAACTGTCTGGTCTTCAACGTAGTATACCGTTGAAATTAGAGAACTCGTCCACACTATGACGGAGGAAAGCATCAAGATCTAGGAACTGACTAGTGCTCAACGTAGTATACCGTTGAGGTTATAGCACTCGTCCACACTTTGACATAGGGAAACTGTCGAGATTGAGAACCTTATCTGAAATTCAACCGAGGATAATTCAATTGAGATTTAAGAACCAGTTAGGTCTTCGACGTATGAGAACTTTAACTGTATCTTTCCTGAAAGGTAAATGTCAGTCATATGCAATGCATGATATGGATCAGGAAATGATGTTCTCAAAATAAATAAGATTGTATTCGTATGATGCGTATATGCATGTATCATGATGTATGAAAATGTGATGTTTTAGCTGGGGAAAATAAATCTCGGAGCTGCTGGAGAATAGAGTTGAGTTCTTCGTTTCCGCTGGGGATGATGAAAGAAGACGATTGTGAGAATAAACCTGCAGGAGAAAAGAACTCTGTTGGGGAATAAATTGATGAAGAGATTACTCCGATTTGAATTACTCTGTGGGGGAGAGATGTTCTGCTAAGGATTTTAACGATAAACTCCGCTGGGGATTCCGCTGATAAACTTCGCTGGGGGGTTTCAACGATAAACTCCGCTGGGGATGGATTACCGTTGTTGGTGATACATAATCTGTTGAGGATTGAACTCCTATTTGGGGAAAGAAAGAACTTCGCTGGGGGATGATCTTTCGGTTGCAACTTGCTGGGGATAACCCAGTTAGAATCTTGTGGGGATAAGCCTCTGAGTTCTACTGGGAATCATCCTTTGAACTCGGTTGGGGAGACTTATTCTTGTACTCCGCTGGGGGTAAGCTTCCAAAGTCTACTGGGGATGATGCTTCAACTCCGTTGGGGAAGCTTTTTTAGACTGCACTGGGGAAATGGCTCCACTAGGGTTATCTTGTATTCTGTCGGGGAACATTCTTATACTCCGTTGAGGAATATTAAGACTGCCAGGGATACTCTTATGCTTGCTGGGGAATATCTTTATACTCCGCTGGGGAATATTAAGACCTTTTGGGGATACCAAACCTTTTTAGCACTGATGGTGGATGAACTCTGCTTGGGGAGAGTATTGCTGATTTGTTCATAGTTGCAAGTCCCAGCTGGGAGAGCTATTATTACTATCTTATTATGCGGGGAGTGAAGGTATCCTAGCCATATTCTTCGGCTGAATCTACCTTTATACCTGGTGGACAGAGCAACTACACAGTTCGGATAATTCTTATTCCCCCTGCTTCTGATATTACAAGTAATTCATCTTTGTTTCGCATGTAAATATTTATGAGTAGCAATTAATGTCAAATGCATATATAAAAAATGAACATTGGACGTTCTTTGCAAAACAAAACAGATAAAGAGAAAACAGTTTGAAATTTGTCTAAAAATGAATTTGTATTAATTCTGACGTTTGGCCTGTAAATAGGCGCTTTTGTACAAGAGGCTGACGTCCTAGTAAGAGAACGCTGCCGAACAGAATTTACACAATTTGTGAAAAGAAAACAAAACAGCTATGTGAATAATCCCACTGGGTTCCAACTCTGCTATTTCCTTTATGTCTTCGAGCATCTCATCACTTTTCCACTGGTTGAAGGTAGATCAGATTGATTAGTGCCGTCTGAGCTTGATAGTCGATACCGGAGTCCGGATGCAAGGTGATCCAGTGGGACATAGTGTTACACTTTGATCCCTAATTTTTGCCTGGACCGCCCTTTCGGGTTTTCAATCCACCGGGATACCCTTTTTTGCCCAAGCCTCCTTTTCAGGTTTTCGACTTTCCAGGTGTACAAATTTTTTTCATTTTCATCCCTTATTTTTGCCCGAACCCTTTTGGTTCGCCGGGAAGCCCTTATTTTTGCCTAGGCCAGTCAACCTAGCGGGTCTTTGATTAGGCGTAGTATCTTTTCACTATGTCTGCATTGACGGGGTGAGGAAGGTCGTTACCGTCCATGGTGGTTAGAATCATAGCTCCTCCTGAGAAAATGTTCTTAACCGCAAATGGCCCTTCGTAAGTAGGGGTCCATTTGCCCCTGGGACCACCTTGAGGTAGAATAATGAGCTTGATCACCAGATCCCCAACTTGATACTCTTGTCGTCTAACTTGTTAAATGCCTTGATCATCCGCTTTTGGTATGTCTGACAATGACAAATAGCAGTAAGTCTCTTTTCGTCGATTAAGTTCAGCTGATCAAGCCAGGTCTGAATCCAGTCATCTTCACTCAAACCTGCATCCTTCATGATCCGAAGAGAGGGTATCTGAACTTCAATAGGCAAGACTGCCTCCATACCATATACCAAGGAATATGGTGTTTCCCCTGTTGACGTCCGAGCTGAGGTACGGTACCCATGAAGAGCAAATGGTAACATCTCGTGCCAGTCTTTGTATGTCACTGTTATCTTCTGCACAATCTTCTTAATGTTCTTATTAGCCGCTTCTACAACCCCGTTCATCTTCGGCCGGTAAGGAGAAGAGTTGTGATGCTGTATCTTGAACTATTCGCAGAGCTCAATGATCATCTTGTTATTGAGATTGGTACCATTGTCCATAATGATCCTCTCTGGTACACCGTATCGACAAATTAGATTGTGCCGAATAAACCGTGCCACGATGTTCTTGGTTACAGTAGCAAAGGAAGCCGCTTCAACCCACTTCGTAAAGTAATCAATCGCTACCAGGATGAAACGATGCCCGTTGGATGCCGTAGGTCTGATCTCGCCGATCACATCAATGCCCCACATTGCAAAAGGCCAAGGTGCTGTCAAGACATTCAGAGGAACTGGAGGTATGTGCACCTTATCAGCATAGACTTGGCACTTGTGACATGTCCGAGAATGCTGATAACAGTCAGCTTCCATTGTGGCCCAATAATATCCTGCCTGAAGGATTTTCTTTGCCATGGTGTGTCCACTGGAGTGAGTTCCGAAAATACCTTCATGTAACTCCGCCATGATCCTTTCTGATTCATTCTTATCCACACAACGCAGTAAGGTTGAATCATGGTTACGCTTGTAAAGGATGCCATTGCTGATGAAGAACTTTGCTGCAAACCTCCTCAGAAACTTCTTGTAATTAACAGATGCACCCTCGGGGTACTCCTGAGTTTCAAGATACCTCTTTACCTCATGAAACCAAGGCTTTTCTGTTACCTCTTCAGTCTCAATATCACAGCAATGTGCAGGTTTGTCCAGTCTTTCAATGATGATCCGGGGAGCTTCGTTGTCCCAATTGACTTTGAACATAGAAGACATCGTAGCCAGCGCGTCCGCCAACTGATTCTCCTCTATCGGGAAGTGTTCAAAGGTTATCTCCTCGAAATGGGGAAGCAACGTCAATACATACTCCTTGTAAGGAAGAAGATTTAGGTGTTTCGTATCCCAATCGCCTTTGATTTGACTGATCACGAGAGAGGAATCTCCGAAGACACTTAGAATCTTAATCCTTAGGTCAATAGCTGCTCGAAGACCCATGATGCATGCTTCATACTCCGCCATATTGTTGGTGCAGTTGAAACATAGTCGGGCGGTAAATGGAGTATGAGAGCCTTTAGGAGATATGATCACGGTGCTGGTGCCATTACCCAAAGCGTTCGAAGCTCCATCAAAGTACATAGACCATCGGGATCCTTCCTCAGGTCCTTCATCCGGTCCAGGTGTCTCACAATCAGTTACCAACATGATATTCCCGTCCGGAAATTCAAAGTTCATAGACTGGTAATCATCCACTGCCTGATGTGCCAAATGGTCTGCCAACACACTTCCCTTGATTGCCTTTTGGGTCGTGTATTGTATGTCATACTCAGTCAAGATTATCTTCCATCTTGCTATTCTTCCGGACAAGGCGGGCTTTTCGAAGATATACTTGATTGGATCCATCTTTGATATCAACAAAGTAGTGTGAGTCAACATATACTGTCTTAGTCGGCGAGCAGCCCATGCCAAAGCGTAACAAGTTTTCTCGAGCAGTGAGTATCGGGTCTCACAGTCGGTAAAATTTTTGCTAAGGTAATAAATAACATGCTCTTTTCGGCCAGACTCGTTATGTTAACCCAGCACACACCCCATTGAGTTTTCAAGTACTGTCAAGTATAAGATCAGAGGTCTCCCTTCAACTGGTGGAATCAGGATGGTTGGCTCTTGGAGATACTCTTTGATCTTTTCGAAAGCGGCCTGACATTCATCGTTCCAACGTACCACTTGATATTTCTTCAGTAACTTGAAGATTGGTTCACAAGTAGCAGTCAGGTGCGAGATGAATCGGGCAATGTAATTCAGACGTCCCAGAAAGCCTCTGACTTATTTCTCTGTTCTGGGAGCTAGCATCTTCTGTATAGCTTTCACTTTTTCTGGATCCACTTGAATACCTTTGTCGCTTACGACGAAACCCAGTAGCTTACCAGACCTCACCCCGAAGGTGCACTTGTTCGGGTTGAACCTCAGCTTGTACAACTTCAACCTGTCAAACAGCTTCTGCAGATGGTCAAGGTGTTCTTCCTCAGTATGGGATCTTGCAATCATATCATCGACATATACCTCGATCTCATGATGGATCATATCATGAAACAAAGCAACCATGGCACGCTGGTACGTTGCCCCAGCATTCTTCAGTCCAAAAGGCATGACCTTGTAGCAAAAGGTACCCCACTGAGTAACGAAGGTCGTCTTCTCCATGTCTTCGGGAGCCATTTTGATCTGATTATAACCGGAGAAGCCATCCATGAAGGAGAAGACCTTGTGCTGAGCGGTGTTGTCAACCAGAACGTCAATATGAGGTAGAGGGAAGTCATCCTTAGGGCTCGCCCTGTTCAAATCCATGTAGTCAACACACATTCAGACCTTACCATCTTTCTTCGGCACTGGAACCACATTGGCCACCCACTGAGGGTAAGAAGTAACTGCTAGAAAACCGGCATCAAACTGTTTCATAACTTCAGCCTTGATTTTCTCAGACATCTCTGGGCGCATACGGCGAACCTTCTGTTTCACTGGAGGACAGTCTTCCTTGGTAGGCAGGCGATGAACCACAATATCAGTATCTAAACCAGGCATATCTTCGTAAGACCAGACAAAGATCTCAACGTAGTCACGCAACATCTAAATTAACCGTTGTTTCACACTAGCTTCCAGATTTGCACCGATCTTGACCTCTTTCTTATCTATCTCGGTACCCAGATTCACTGATTCCACCGGCTCTTCATGTGGCTGAATAACCCTCTCTTCCTGGAGTAACAGTCTTGCAAGTTCACCAGGCACTTCACAATCATCTTCACCTTCGTCTTCGGCTAAGTTGATCGGATTTTCGAAGTCATAACTGGCAGTAGCAGAGTCGTTACCAGTGAGATCTGGAGTGGATGTGGACCTGTATATGTGAGTGTGTGTAAAATAGCTGTTTTGCAATATATAATAAAGAAAAACAAGGAGCGCAAAACTTGAAATGCAAGAAACTTACAATGCTTTTATTAATGATATATGAAAATGACACACATAAAGCCCTCACAAGTGAAGCCACGATGCCCCGGGTAAGACATCGGGCCATAAAGTTTAAAACATTGTCTATTACAAATTCAAAACAAAAGTTTCATTACTGGGTAACAAAAGTAATAGGGATGAAGTCCTTTGCTGTCCAGTTGCTCGGTCCACCGTCGGTAGTCGGGTAGATCCAGCTGTCGAACTCAGACTCTTCAACATCGTCTTCAATGGCATTCACTCCCGAGTTGCTGATGAACACGGGAGGTCTTCCGATCCGTGCATTCCGAACAGCCCTTTGAGCTTCTGCAGTGAAACCCAAACCAAACTTGTTATTCTTCTGTGTAAAATCAGGGAGTCGTCCCCAATTTGCACACCCACCTTTCTTAATAACAGCCCAGGCATCCTTGAGGGAAGCCATCTTCATAGGAGAATCTTCAACAACAGTCTCAGCTGACGTCGGTGTCTGGGGAACCTCTTCAAAATGCTGGAACGGGGTCTCAATGAACTCCCCATACATCTCTACATATCGGAAAGAGTTGAGGTGACTCACCATGTACTCTTCCTCTCCTTGAAATGTCACAATCTTCCCTTTGACCGGGTACTTCAGCTTCTGATGGAGCGTTGAGGTTACGGCCCCGGCTTTGTGGATCCATGGACGACCCAGCAAACAAGAATAAGATGGCCGAATGTCCATCACATAGAATGTAGAATTGAAAACCTGAGAACCAACCTTGATCAGAATATCAACTTCTCCATGTACCATCCTCTTAGACCCATCAAAGGCCCTAACAACAATGTTACTTGGCTTCAACTCCAACCCTTTGCAATCCAACCGCTCTAGAGCTTTCTTAGGCAAGACGTTCAACGAGGAACCAGTATCCACCAATACATGAGCGAGAGTAGTGCCCCTTCATTCAATAGAGACATGCAAAGCATCGTTATGATTCTTCCCTTTAGCAGTCAAGTCGGCGTCTGAGAAACCCAACCCATTATCAGCAGTCAAATTGGCCACACAATCTGTAAACTGATCAGCTGATGTCTCTTGTGGCACGTGGGCCGTTTTCAAAAAGGTAATCAGAGCCTTTTTGGCATGGGCCTCTGAGCACAGCAATAGTGACAACATAGAAATCTTAGACGGGGTTTGCCCCAGCTGTTCAACTACATTGTAGTCACTCTTTTTAATGATCTTCAGGATCTCTTCCATCTCTTGCTTAGAAGCTTCAACAGTAATTGTCTTTGGTGCCTCCGCCTGGGCAGACACATCAATGGTGATCCCTTTTCCCCGAGTGTCAGATGACTCGGCGACAGGGGTAAGAATAGGAACTTGATCAGGAATAGTGGCAGGTACACTGGCAGGTGTAATAACAACAGGTCTTCGGACAATTGGTGAAGCAATATCAGGTGAGAAAAGTCTTCCGCTGCGGGTGACTTTAGCAGGTCCAGTAATGTTGCCGATGTCAGTATCAGCATCTAACTCTTGCTTAACTCCATGAAAATAAACATCATCCCTATAGTGCCAAGGGACAGCTTTATCAGAGGTATAGGGGATGGTCCCCGGAACAGTAACGATCACAGGTGCGATTCTCGGAACAGATGTAATTCTAACAGGCTTCCTCGAGGGAGCCTTGGAAGAATTGTCGAAAATGGTAATGATGGCAACTTCTTCAGAATGAATTACGGGAACAACAGTCTTCTCGAACAAAATCTCTTTACTATCCATCAGGCGTTGGATACCTGATTTTAGAAGCGGACAACCGGTAGGTAGAACAGAACATGTATGGAAACCTTCGTCACAGCCCGGAAATAAACCGGCTAACAAAAGGTTCTTCTTTACAGTCAACAGAGGGGTAACAATATCATCCACAGAAACCACGAACAAATCTTCTTCTATAACATTTACTCCATGCTTGGGCATAGGAGCAGTCACAACATTAGGCCTCTCAGGCGCCTCAAACTCAATCTCCTTCGCATCAATTAAGTCTTGTACCTTGTTCTTCAAAACCCAACAATCGTCTGTATTATGCCCCGGGCTATCCGAGTGAAAAGCACAGCGGGCATTAGGGTTATACCTCGGTGATGTGGTATTTGGATTCTTCGGGGCTTCCTTTAGAACCACCAGATTAGTCTTCAGCAACTGTGGCAGAATCTGAGATAAGGTCATGCTGAGACGGGTGAATTGCCTTCGAGGTATCTCATCCTTTTGATGATTGTTGTGCTGTGGAGCACCAGCAGGTTTTGAAATAACAACCGCATTCACAGCTTGGCGGTGTTCGGGTCTATTCCATCTTCTTGCACTGTAGACAACACTAGACTCTTTCTTAAACGGCTTCTTCTCGATGCTTGATGAAGCACCCTTCTGTATCTTACCAGCCTTAATACTAGCCTCAATCCTCTCGCCGGTCAAAATAAGCTCAGTAAACCCAGACGAAGAGCTTCCAATCAGGTGGTTGAAGAATGGACCAGACAGGGTCCCCAAAAACATGTCAACAAGCTCCCGATCAGCCAATGGTGGTTGCACTCTACCGGCGAGGTCCCTCCACTTCTGAGCATAGTCTTTGAATCCTTCACCCGTTCCCATTGACATACCCTGGAGTTGGGTACGCGTAGGAGCGAGGTCGGAGTTGTACTGATACTGCCTGTAGAAGGCAGTAGCCAAATCTTCCCAACTGCGGATATTGGCTCCGTCCAACTGATAGAACCACTCAAGATGAGTCCCTGAGAGACTGTCTTGGAAGAAGTGGATCCAGAGGTTCTTATCAGCTGTGTATGACTGAATCTTCCTCACATATGACCGGAGGTGCAGCTTCAGACAAGAAACTCCATCATACTTAGCAAAGGCCGGTGCCTTGAATTTGTGGGGAATTACCACCCCAGATGATATACCTAGATCACCGAAGTCCAGACCAGGCACCTTTTGGACCTCCATAGCACTTAATCGATCTTCTAGTTGCTTGTATCTATCCTCGGCAGGAGGATATTGTTCTTCATCATAGTCCGTCTCGTTGTCGGAGACCACAGGACTAGGAGCCCTCCTTTCTTGTGGACTATCTTTCCCTCCAGATGAGGTGGTCAGATCAACTTCATTCTGTAGCCTGTTTCCAAACCTGTGCCCTGTGTTGAACAGGATGGTCCTCTTCTTCTTCTTCTCTTTCAGAATCAGGGTCTTCAGGTCTTGCTGACCCTTAGCTAGACTCATGAACAACTCTTGAAATTGGGCATTCTGGGCCTGGAGGGCCTTGATGGCTTGCTCAGTTGAAGGTTCAGCAGACATGATGAGTGAGCGCTGAAATAAACAGCGAAGAAGATAAGAGACCTGTAACGGGTACCTGTTTATGAAGTGCATGGGATGAAATGCGTATGTTTATGATTTCAAAGACAATCGAGAGATTCAAATTTGTAAACAAGAAATGAAACACACTTTATTAGATAAACTTCAAAATTCAAATTGTTCAACTGATTCCATTAAGGCGTTACATGAAAAGAAATATTGAAAAGTAAATAAAAGCTGGAAAGGAAATCATCAAAGGCCTATCAATGCTCCCATGGTCTCTTCTTCTCAGTGTGGACATAGTCGTTGAGAATCCGCTCGTTCTCCAGCTGCCTAGTCAACTTCTGGATCTTCTGCTCTTGCTCGTTGAACTTCTCTCGGTAAGAATCTCGTTCATCCCTCAGCTGCATCCAAGACCTTTTTAGTGCCCCAATGTCAGTGGGCATATAAGGATGGAGGAGGGTTGGAAGAACCCCTTCTTCATTAGCAACTTCAAGAGTGACAAGTCGGACGGCTTCATACGGTATACCCAGCTTTTGGGCACGGATACAGACCCATCTGAGATATGGATCCATCGGAAGTGAAGTCTTTGGGCCCAGCTCATGTGGATCAGATTGGTGAACTCTATCCCAAGCCCTTATGAACCTGCGACATTGCTCGTCGCTATCCCCTTGGAAATCAAAGATGATATGAGGCATTAGCATCTCATGAGGTCCTTCTCTTCTGGCTCTTCCAAATTGACGGAGAGCTAAGCATGGGTTGTAAGAAATTCCTCCATGGGTTCCTATCAATGGAACATTAGGATACTCTCCACAGCGATCAATGATGGTCACCTCATCCATACCTTTGAGAGTCCAAATGATGTCATTATGAGAGAGAGACATCACCCTATAAGCCCAACCCATTCCTTCTTTGTTCTTCAGCACTGACTTGGGGAGGTGCGAAATAAACCACCTCGATAATAAAGGAGCACAACACATCAAGGTTCCCCGCTTTCGGGCAGTACGAACATAGAGCTGATGAAGAATGTCACCCAAGAGAGTGGGTACAGGGTTCTAAGAGATGAAGATCTTTATGGCATTCACATCAACAAAAGTGTCAGGATTCAGAAACAATACCAAGCCATATATCAGGAGAGCCAGAATATCCTCGAACGCCTTAAAGTCTAGGCTATCCCAGAAGTAGTTAGCCTTGCCAACCAAGAACTTAGTCAGAAAGCCTTTTGCTCCACTCCTAGTCTCCCAATTAGCCATTACCTCCTCTTTGGTCAAATGAAGGGCTGCATCAATCTCTTCGGGCCTAAGGGTCTTCTCCTAACCAGTAAATGGGGTCTGCTCCAGAACAGAGATACTGAGCAGCTCAGAGAACTCTTCTAGGGTGGGAACCAGCTGATAGTCTTGAAAAGTGAAGCAATGGTACAGCGGATCATAGAATTGGACCAGGACACTCATCATCTGCCCGTCCAATTTGGAGGTGACCAAACTGAGAAGAGAACCATGCCTCTTGATTAAGGAAGTAGTGTCAGGCATCTTGGCAACCAACTCTTTAAGCAAGGTAGGGACTTGGACAAAGTTGATCTGGATGGTATTCTTACACATGGGCATCATGATGGCCTACAAAACAGAACAAAGATGAATCTCTCCTGTCTTTGAAATAGGTTAGTCCTTATGCAAGATGTATGCAATGTTATGATGTCATGATAGTAAGCACACCACAAGTATCCACAAATAGCAAACATGGTAAAGGCACACAAGTCACACAAAGAGCCCTTAGATTTCACGCTGGCAAGGAGCTTAGGTACTACCCTCTTTCAGTTCAGTTGGTTTAAACATGTCCTAAAAATAGTAACCGGGTTCTAGAGGATCTCAATATCACTGACTACCCTCGATCGGTCATAATTCCAATTTATCAACCTTTTCTTGTGGCCGGAATCATTGCGAGAGTTTAGTCTCAATGAGTGTAGCATATTGCTACTGTTCTATGGTCAAGTTGGTCAATTTAAGGTTCTAAGGTCAGTTGGTGCTTAATGACCCCTTAGAAGACCCATATTCTCCTCGTTCCAACACAAGGGATATCGGTACAGACTAAAGTGCCACACCAATGTAGCTACTGCTTCAACCGTGTCGGTCTACCTCGGACAGTTCCGTCACAGTTTATTGCTACTTACCTAAAGGGTATCCCCCAGATCCGGGTTAGGATCTATAGAAACTCCGATACAAGCCCACAAAGATAAATCATACAAAGCAACCAATTGAAAACAACAGTGATCTAATCCTAAGGTACACCTCACTTATAGATATCCCCAGCAGAGTCGCCAGTTCTGTGATACGGTGGGAAGAGAACTGACTGTTTTTGGAATGTTGGTTCGCGTTTTGCGTTTGTTTTCGCAAAATGTCGCGGTAAGCAAGAGTCGCCACCGTCTTTTATTTTATCCAACAAGGAAAGGAAAAAAGCACAGAAAAAATCCTTTTTCGAGATGTTTCTCAGGTTTGGGAGGTAGATTATAGAAAGGGAAGGTGTTAGCACCCTTTCTATCCGTGGTTATTCACGGGCTCTTAGGTACTTGCTCAAAGTGTTTTCCAAATTTGCTTTTCTTTGTGTTTGTGGGCTTGAAAGGAGTTTTTGTTTGAAAAGGTGTAAGTGCGAAAAGTTTGGTTTTATTTTAGAATGAGCAAGTACTTAAGAACCATCTACCTACTCGAAAAAGGAATTAAATTGTGCTAATGTCCTTTAGACAATGCTATCCCACTATTGATGAGTAGGTAGCACCGTCGTTGGAGTTTAAGGGTCAATTCAATTAAGGGATGTGTGGTCACTAAAGCAATGTTAGGACGCCTTAGCGGTAACCCTAATGTCTTAGATAATTTTTCCGAGGCAACCGTTTCGAGGTAACTTATGATCTTTGGACAAGAGGGCGACCTCTAAAACTTCCTATACTCAATGACCATGTTACGAAGGCAACCAAGTGAGGTGTACCCTAAGAGTGGCATGTGAAAGTGTGTTAGTTCAATTAATTTTATCTGTACATGTCATGGGTGAGCTATGTTGATTTTAAGTTCATACATTTGATCTTGTCATGCATTCCCTATTATCAAACATCTAACAGTTTATATTGTGCGGAATTTAAATTGCAGAAACTAAATCTAAGCTATTACAAGGCGTCGGGTATTTACATCGCCAAAAACAAATCCTTTAATTTAAATTGCGGAAAGTAAAATAAAGCGATAAATAATTAAAGTCCTAATAAAAAGCTATTACATACCGGAAGCAATTACAATATTGGAATCAAATGTATCGCGTGCAAGAAATAAAATCGGCGCATTTTTTAGGGTTTTGTCCCTTTTTGAAAGAAAGCATGTTTTTTGTTATTTTTTGAATTAAATGGAAATTAAATTAAGCTAACAATTAAATTAATTAATTAATACAAATATTTTTGGGTTTTTGAATATTTAAGGAAATAAAATAAAATGGATTAATGTTAATAAAAAAACCTAATATTCTAAATTGATTTTAATTATTTGCAAAAAATGTTAAAAGTTAAACCTAATTAAATGCTAAATTGATTAAATTATATTTATTTACAAAAATAAAGTTAAATTTAATTTTAATAAATAAAAAATATTATTTTTTGTGTTTTCTGATTTTATTAAGAAAAATAACTTGATTGGTTAATTAAACAATAAAAATAATAATCAAAAATAAAATAAATAAAATGAAAATATAAAAGGGAAAAGAAATAACCCAAGGGGGTATGGGCCCAAATTGGTAATGAGATCTGCAATTCTGAGAGGCCCATTCACGTTGGCCTGATTGACTTTTGCCATCCCATGCATGCCTGTTGACTAGAGTTCATGATAGACGTTCAATCGTGGCCATTGGATTTGGCCTGGAGGCCATCTGGCGCCTGATGGGATGAGGAGTATGGTGGACCACGCTTTGGAAATCACATGCAATTGCCTGAAGAAAAATTAAACAAATGTATTGGGGGACCTGGGATTCGAACCCAGGTCCCATTGGACAATCCACTAACGCCTTCACCAACTGAGCCATTGCACGCTTTTGTTAAATGGATAAGTGGAGAATATTATATGCAAAAAACAATCAATATGTTGTAAATAAAAAAATAAAGCGCGCGAGATTTGAAAGGACAAATGGGAGGGAGACGCGTCAGCGTCTTCTTCGTTGAAACACTGGTTTCTTACCTGCGGATTTTTATCCGTAGCAAGATCTGTGGGTTCATCCTAAAACAACTTCTAGGCCATATAAATGCGAACTAAGATCATCCCCATGCTCGTTTCTCCTCCCTGAGCACAACCATGGCCATTATTTGACCTAATTTTTCCTGAAAAAAAAACGCCTAAAAAACAAGAACAAAGACCCTAGCTTCGGGTACAAGGTTACAGGCTACAAAAATGAAATCAAATATTGCAGAAACGTTCTAAATAGGCCGATTAACATGATTATGCAACGATTTTTGCAAAAGGATGCAAGAATAAGAGATCATGATTCCATGTTCAGGGCCACATTCAAGAACACTTACAGCGGTATTTAGGAGGCTTCAAGGCTTGATTTTGATTCCAATAGATCCAGTGGACGTCCAACAAGAGAGTAGTGTGGAGTTTTTGCCTTGGAAACGCCTTCAATATGGATTTCAGTTTCTCACTTTTTAAGCTTTTTTCAAGTTTTGTTTATGTGAATTCTGCAGCCTTTTTGGTCGTGTTCTTGATGCCTTTGCCTTGTATGAGTAATAAGGAATGAATTAGGTTAAAAATTTGGGCTTCAATCCATGTGAATTGATGATTTGAGATTTGATATGATTCCTCCATTAAAGGCTTCCAATTTCTTTCCAAATCCAAGATTTTGTGCATGATATGCCTTGGTACGAATTTGATTGGGTGTATCATGATAATTAAGACCTGTAATGATCAAAAAGATCTTATTCCATCAATTTTTGGATTTTATTTGAATTAATATTGATTTAAAATGAATTAATTCAATAAAAATCAAATAAATTAGAAAAATTAATGAATGGACATGAAACTGAAG
Source organism: Vicia faba (assembly GCA_948472305.1). NCBI lineage: Eukaryota > Viridiplantae > Streptophyta > Magnoliopsida > Fabales > Fabaceae > Vicia > Vicia faba. The sequence goes on along the minus strand of OX451741.1, from coordinate 605,803,028 downwards.
ACAGGACACGTGTGTGGTGTGACAAGATCAAATCAAGTGGAAAAAAGTGGGCCCTTTTGTCAAAATTTGGAGTTTTGGGGATAGTTGACATTTGGCAATTTTGAAAACATGTCCAACTTCAACAATGCATAACTTCTTCAATTTTGAAAATTTGGAGGTGTTCTTGGACTTTTTAGAAACCTTGATATGTCCTCTAACCAACCCTTTTGGTATAATATCATTTTGATGTTCCGTTTTCAAGATATAAGTTTTGGCAAAAAAGGTGTTTTTGTTGACTTTCAAAAATGACCTATAATGTCCAAATTTTTAACTTTTTGTGAGTGCATTTCTTGATCTTGGGGTGTGAATATGGATTGTATGAAATTGCATCCTCTTTAAAATGAGCTTTGGATGGGTCATTTATCATAAAGTATGAGAAAGGTATGCTTGGTCAAAGTTGAGTTGACTTTTCCTATAAAACCCTAATTTAGCAACTTTTGAATCTTGATGAATCTTGAGCAATCCTTGATGAATCATGATCAACTCTTGATCAAATGATGAATAATACTTCAAAATGATAATGTTGGCAAAAAATCTTGAGGTTTGACTATTTGTAGGTCACAGTTGACTTTTGCCCTCACAGTCGATTTTTGGACCCCTTGAGCAATTGACTGACCAAACTTTCTCTGCAAGGCTTGAAATTTGACATGGATGACCTTGAGAACATATTAGGACATTGGGGAGGACTTGAGGTCATTTTAATGTAAGGACCTTGATGTAACACAAAACCCTAATCTTGAATTGACTGCCTTAGGAGGTGATTTGACTGTCCAACTCTTGAGCTATCTTTGAGCAACGTGGAGATTATTCTTGACATGTCTTGAGAAATATGGGAGGGAAAATTTTGGGGTACAACACCTCATAAGATAAAAGCTCATGTTTTTGCCAAGTACGATGGAGTATCCTGTCCAAGACTCCATCTCCGCTCGTACGTCAGGAAAATCCAACCCCACACTACTGATAGATATTTGTGGGTACACTTCTTTCAAGATAGTCTGTCAGGGACTCAGCTTGAATGGTTTTATCAATTGGAAGGAGCTAATGTCTGAAACTGGGAGGACCTTGCTGCTTCTTTCTACAGGCAGTATCAGTATAACTCCGACCTTGCTCCCACTCGTACTCAGCTTCAGAGTATGTCTATGGGTGCAAGCGAAGGTTTTAAGGACTATGCTCAAAAGTGGAGAGATTTGGCTGGAAGAGTCCAACCCCCTTTGTCTGACAGGGAGTTGGTTGACATGTTTTTGGGGATGTTATCCGGTCCATTCTTCAATCATCTAATCGGCAATTCGTCATTTGGGTTTACTGAGTTAATTTTGACTGGAGAGAGAGTAGAAGCTAGTATCCAAAGTGGTAAAATACAGAAAGATACTTCATCAAGTGCAGTAAAGAAGCCTTTCACCGGTAAGAAAGAAGCTAGTGCAGTCTATGGCCCGAGGGGCCAAAGCAGACCTGAACACCGTCAAGCAGTAAATGCGGTAGTGATATCAAGACCCACCATTGCTCCACAACGCAACAATCAACAAAGGGTGGAAAGACCATAAAGGCAGTTCACTCGGCTCAATATGACCTTGTCTTAAATTCTACCACAATTATTTAAGACCAATCTGGTAACTCTGAGGGAGGCCAGAAGAGTCCCAACACCATATCTCTGCTATATAACCCGAATGCTCGCTGCACCTATCACTCCGATGGCCTAGGTCATGATACAAACAACTGTTGGGCCTTGAAGAATAAGGTGCAAGACTTGATCAAAGTCAAAGAGATTGAGTTTGACACTCCAGAGAAGCCCAACGTCATAATTGCTCCTATGCCCAAACACGATCATGGAGTAAATGCCGTGGACGATGATTTATTTGTGACCTCTGTGGAAGAAATTTCTACTCCTTTGATGACAGTTAAGAAGAATCTATTGTTGGCCGGTTTATTTCCAGGTTGTGGCAAAGGTTGCCACATGTGTTCAATTCTGCCTGCTGGTTGCCATTTATTGAAATCAGGTGTTCAGCGCCTGATGGATAACAAAGAGATCCTGTTCGAGAAGACTATGATTCTGTTGGTTCCAATTGAAGAAGTTGCCATCATAACCATTTCCTCCAATCCTTCTAAGGCTTCCTCGAGAAAGCCTGTTAGGATTACATCCGTACCAAGAATTGCTCCATTAATCATTACTGTCCCTGGTCCTATCCCATACACTTCGGATAAGGCTATCCCTTGGCACTATGGGGCTGATATGTATTACCATGGAATTAAACAAGACTTAAAGAGTGAGGAAGCTGATGCTGATGTCAACAATATTGTCGGGGCTAGCAAGGTCACCAGAAGTGGAAGACTCTTTTCTTCCGAGATTTCCCCTCCGACTGTTCACAAACCTGTTGTCATTCCATCTGCCAGTACATCAGCTACTATCCTAGTTTCTATTCCAGTTATCACCCCTGTCACCGAGCCATTTGGCACTCGGGGCAAAGGAATCACAGGTGAGCCTACCTAGACAGAGGCACCTAAGAAGATCATTGTAGAAACCTCTAAGTAGGAGATAGAGGAAATTCTGAAGATTATCAAGAAGAGCGACTACAACGTAGTCGAGCAGCTGGGGCAGACCCCGTCTAAAATCTCCATGTTTTCCTTGTTATTATGCTTTGAAGCCCATGCAAAGGCTCTAATTTCATTCCTCAAGACTGCGCATGTGTCACAGGAAACTTCGGCTGATCAATTCAAAGATTGCGTAGCTAGTTTGACTGCCGACAATGGGTTGGGTTTCTCATATGCAGATCTGAATGCTAAAGGAAGAAATCATAATGATGCTCTGCACGTCTCGATCGAGTGCAGTGGCACTACTATGGCCCATGTACTGGTGGATACCAGGTCCTCGTTGAATGTGCTGCCAAAGAAAGCGTTAGACCGTCTAGACTGTGAAGGTTTGATTCTGAAGCCGAGCAATATTGTGGTTAGGGCTTTCGACGGATCAAAAAGAATGGTGCACGGGGAGGTAGATGTCCCTATTAAGGTTGGCTCTCAGACTTTTGCATCCACTTTCTACGTGATGGATATCAGACCATCATATTCTTGCTTGCTGGGTCGTCCTTGGATTCATAAGGCTGGGGCAGTAACTTCAATGCTCCATCAAATGTTGAAATATCCAGTAAAGGGGAAGATTGTTTCGGTACGAGGAGAAAAGGAGTATATGGTGAGCCATCTTAATTCCTTTCTCTACATGGAGATGGATGGGAAATTCATCGAAACCCCTTGTTAGAACTTTGAAGAGGTCCCCCAGACTTTGGCGTCGACTGAAGTTACTGCTGACAAACCTCCTATGAAGATGGCTTTCCTCAAGGATGCCAGGGCTGTAATCGAAAAAGGTGGGTGTGCAAATTGGGGTCAGCTCCCTGATTTCACACACAAAACTGACAAATTTGGTTTGGGATTTACTACAAGGGCTCAAAGGACTGTTAGGCGCGCGCGGATTGGAAGACCTCCTCTGCACATCAGTAATCAGGGAGTTAATGCGATTGAAGATGGTGAAGAAGATTCAGATATCGACAGTTGGATCTACCCTACAACCAATGGTGGATTGAACAACTGGACAGCGAAGGACTTCATACTTGTTTCTTTTATTACACATTAATTGACTTTTGTTTTGAGATTTGTAATAAACAGTTGAAACCTTACGGCCTGGTGCCTTGCCGGAGGAACCTTTGTATTTTCTTGTGAGGGCTTATTATTTGTCATTTTCATATATCATTAATAAAGCATTGGACGTTTCTTGTATTACAAATTTTGCGCTCCTTGTTTTTCTTTTTCTGTCTCTCGCTTTATAAAAAAACAGTTATTCTCTTACACACACTCACATATCATAATGCATATCCATATCCACTCTGGATCCCATTGATAACGACTCTGCTACTGCCAGTTATGACTTCGAAAATCCGATAAACCAAGCCGAGGACGAAGGTGAGGATGATTGTGAGGTACCTGGAGAACTTGCTAGACTGTTACTATAGGAAGAAAGGTCCATACAGCCTCATGAAGAGCCAGTTGAATTAGTAAATTTGGGTACAGAGGAAGACAGGAAAGAGGTCAAGATAGGTGCGAATCTGGAGCTTAGTGTCAAGCAACGGTTGATACAAATGCTACACGACTATGTTGAGATCTTCACTTAGTCTTATGAAGATATGCCTAGTTTAGACACTAATATTGTGGTTCATCGCTTGCCAACTAAAGAAGACTGTCCTCCGGTAAAGCAGAAGGTTCGCCGTATGCGCCCTGAGATGTCTGAGAAAATCAAAGCCGAGGTCATGAAACAGTTTGACACCGGATTTCTAGCTGTTACTTCTTACCCGCAGTGGGTTGCCAATGTTGTTCTAGTGCCCAAGAAGGATGGTAAGGTACGAATGTGTGTGGACTATAGAGATCTGAATAGGGCGAGCCCCAAAGATGATTTCCCACTTCCTCATATCGATGTTCTGGTTGACAACACCGTGCAGCATAAGATCTTCTCCTTCATGGATGGTTTTTCTAGTTATAATCAGATCAAGATGGCTCCTGAGGACATGGAGAAGACAACCTTTGTTACACAGTGGGGCACCTTCTGTTACAAGGTAATGCCTTTCAGGTTGAAGAATGTTGGGGCAACTTATCAACGCGCCATGGTCGCTTTGTTCACAACATGATTCACCATGAGATTAAGGTTTACGTTGATGACATGATCGCAAGGTCCCAGACTAAGGAAGAACACCTTAACCATCTCCAGAAACTGTTTGACATGTTAAAGATGTATAAGCTGAGGTTGAACCCGAACAAGTGCACCTTTGGGGTAAGCTGTGGGGTTTCATCGTCTGTGATAAAGGTATTCAGGTGGATCCTGCAAAGGTGAAGGCTATACAGGAGATGCCGGCTCCCTGCACAGAAAAGGAAGTCAGAGGCTTTTTGGGACATCTGAATTACATTGCCCGATTCATTTCACATCTGACCGCTACTTGTGAGCCGATCTTCAAGCTGCTGAAGAAAGATCAAGTGGTAAAATGGAATGATGAATGTCAAACCTCTTTTGAAAGGATCAAAGAATATCTTTAAGAACCGCCAATTCTGATGCCTCCAGTTGAAGGAAGACCTTTGATCTTATACTTGATAGTACTGGATAATTCAATGGGGTGCGTGCAGGGGCAGCATGACGAGTCTGGCCGAAAAGAGCACGCTATTTACTACCTTAGCAAAAAGTTTACCGACTGTGAGACCCGATACTCACTGCTCGAAAAAATTTGCTGCACTTTGGCGTGGGCTGCTCTCCGGCTGAGACAATATATGCTGACTCACACTACCCTATTGATATCAAAGATGGATCCAATCCAGTATATCTTCGAAAAGCCTGCCTTGTCCGGAAGAATAGCAAGATGGCATATGATCTTAACTGAGTACGGCATCTAATACACAACCCAAAAGGAAATCAAGGGGAGTGTACTGGCGGATCATTTGGAGCATCAGGCCGTGGATGACTACCAATCCATGAATTTCGAATTCCCAGATGAGAACATCATATTGGTGACCGACTGTGAAGAACCTGGACCGGATGAAGGACCCGAGGAAGGATCCCGATGGTCTATGTATTTTGATGGAGCCTCGAACGTGTTGGGTAATGGAATTGGTGCTGTAATTATATCTCCTGAGGGCTGTCATACTCCGTTCACCGCCCGATTATGTTTTAATTGCACCCACAATATGGCGGAGTATGAAGCGTGCATCATGGGTCTTCGAGCTGCTATTGACCCGGGGATTAAGTTCTTGAGTGTATTCGGAGATTCTGCTCTAGTGATCAGTCATATCAAAGGCGAGTGGGATATGAAGCACCCAAATCTTATTCCTTACAAAGAGTATGTACTGACGTTGCTCCCACACTTTGAGGAGATAACCTTTGAACACTTCCCAAGAGAGGAGAATCAGTTAGCGGACACGCTAGCTACCATGTCTTCTATGTTCAAAGTCAGGTGGGACAATGAAGCTCCCCAAATTACCATTGAGAGGTTGGACGAACCCGAACATTGTTGTGACATCGAGACTGAAGAGGTAGCAGATAAACCATGGTTTCACGAGGTAAGGAGGTATCTTGAGGCTCAAGGGTACCCCGAGGGTGCATCTGTTAATGATAAGAAATTCTTGAGAAGGTTCGCTGCAAAGTTCTTCATCTGTAATGGGATCCTTTATAAGCGTAACCATGATTCAACCTTACTGCGATGTGTGGACAAAAGCGAGGCAGAAAGAATTATGGCAGAGTTACATGAAGGTACCTTCAGAACTCATTCCAGTGGACATACCATGGCAAAGAAAATCCTACGGGCAGGATATTATTGGTCCACTATGGAAGCCGATTGTTATCAGCATTCTCAAACCTGTCACAAGTTCGAAGTCTATGCTGATAAGGTGCATGTACCTCCAGTTCCCCTGAATGTTTTAACATCACCTTGGCCTTTCGCAATGTGGGGCATCGACATGATCGGCAAGATCAGACCTACTGCGTCCAACGGGCATCGTTTCATCCTAGTAGCAATTGATTATTTCACGAAGTGGGTTGAGGCAGCTTCCTTTGCTACAGTAACCAAGAACGTCGTGGCACGGTTTATCCGACACAATTTGATCTGTCGATATGGTGTACCGGAGAGAATCATTACGGACAATGGTACAAATCTCAACAATACGATGATCACCGAGCTCTACAAACAGTTCTAGATTCAGCATCCTAACTCTTCTCCCTACCGACCGAAGATGAATGGGGCCGTTAAAGCAGCTAATAAGAACATTAAGAAGATCGTGTAGAAGATGATGGTGACATACAAAGACTGGCACGAGATGTTACCATTTGCTCTTCATGGGTACCGTACCTCAGTACAGACCTCGACAGGGGAAACGCCCTACTCTTTGGTGTATGGCATGGAGGCAGTCTTACCCATTGATGTCCAGATACCCTCTCTCTGGATTATGAAGGATGCAGGTTTGAGCGAAGATGATTGGATCCAGACCCTACTTAATCAACTGAACTTAATCGATGAAAAAAGGCTTACTGCTATTTGTCATGGTCAGACGTATCAAAAGCAAATGATCAAGGCTTTTAACAAGAAAGTCAGACGTCAAGAATATCAAGTCAGGGATTTAGTGATCAAACGCATCATACTTCCGCAAGGTGATCCCAAGGGCAAATGGACCCCCACATACGAAGGGCCATTTGTGGTTAAGAACATTTTCTCGGGAGGAGCTATGATTCTAACCACCATGGATAGTGACGACCTTCCTCACCCCGTCAATGCAGACATAGTGAAAAGATACTATGCATAATCAAAGACCTGCTAGGTTGACTAGCCTAGGCAAAAATAAGGGCTTCCTGGCGAACCAAAAGGGTTCGGGAAAAAGTAAGGGATGAAAATGAAAAAATTGTACACCCGGCAAGCCGAAAACCTAAAAAGGCGGCTTGGGCAAAAAAGGGTATCCCGGTGGACTGAAAACCCGAAAGGGCGGTCCACGCAAAAATTAGGGATCAAAGCGTAACACTATGTCTTGTTGGATCATCTTGTAACCAGACTTCGGTATCGACTATCAAGCTCGGATGACACCAATCAATCTGATCCACCTTCAACCAAGTAGCAAAGTGATGAGACGCTCGAAGATATAAGGGTAATAGCAGAGTTGGAACCCAATGGGGTTGTTCACATAGCTGTTTTTCTTTCTTTTTCACAAATTGTATAATTTATGTCTTTCAGCGGCGTTCTCTTACTAGGACGTCAGCCTCTTGTACAAAATACCTATTACAGGCCAACTTCAAAATTAATACAATTCATTTTACAATAAATTTCAAAATTGTTTTTCTTTTTCTGTTTTGTTTTGCAAGAACGTCCAATGGTTCATTTTTGATATATGCCTTTGACAATAATTGCTGCTCATAAATATTTACATGCGAAACAAAAGACAATTACTCGTAGTTCCAGGAACAGGGGAAAACAAGAAATGTCCAAACCTTACAGTTGCTCTACCCACCAGGTACAGGGATAGAGCCAGCTTTAGGATATGACTAAAGATACATACACTCCCCGCAGAGTAGGAAGTATCCGAAGACAGTGGTGTTAGCTCTCCCCAGTCGAGGTTCATAATCACGAATAAGTCGGCAAAATTCTCCCCAAGCAGAGTTTATTTATCGCCAAAAATAGAAGTTCACCATCAGTAGAGTTTATTTCTTCCACAAGCAAAAACTCAATCCCCGGTAGGGTTCATTATCACCAGCAAAGGTAATTCATCCCCAACTAAGGTTATTTCTCCAAATTAGCATATCTTCTAGCAGAGTATCTCTCTTCCCACAACGTCATTCTCTCGCCAATTTATTCTCCAACAGAGTCTCTCCCGGCGGAATATTCTCAAGCAGAATGGACGCAAGTCTCCGGCTAAACATCTTCGGTCACTATCCCCAGCGAGAACGAGGAACTCAACTCCTTGTACTCTCCAACAACAGTCCATGATTTATTTTCCCCTACTAGAGAATATCGCAAGAACATTGCATATCCATACATCATGGCATACGCATATGCACCATACAACATAATCTCATTTATTTTGAGAACATCATTAATCAATACATTTCATACATCATGACATTACATATGACTAACTCTTTACCTTTCAGGGAAAGATACAATCAAGTTCTCACAAGTTTTCTCTGGTTCAGTCAAATCAATACTAAGATTTCTATTCCATTTCAAGCTATGAAGCTCGGATTCGACCGGATAATATCTTGATTTCTCCAAAATACTACAAAGCCTAGAAGTGACCAGATAGTTGTATATCTTAAATTCAAGCTATGAAGCCCGAATTCGACCGGATAATATCTTGATTTCTCCCAAAGCCTGGAATCGACCAGATAGTGGTACATCATAAATACAAGCTGTGAAGCCCGAAAATCGACCGGAAAACATCCTAACCCTCAACAAATATTGTGAAGCCTGGAAATCGACCAGATAGCAATACAAGATACCATGAAGCCTGGACTCGACCAGATAATGGTATAAGACACTGCGAAGCCTGGATCACGACCAGATAGCAGCAAAAGACACTGAAGCCTGGGACACGACCTGATAACAGTATAAGGTACTACGAAGCTTGAAATTTAACCAAATAGCAGTTTCCTCGGCCAATTACTATGAAGCCCAGAAATCGACCGGATATTAGTATGCCTTAGATTCAAGTTGAAGCCCGGATGTGACCGGATAACCACTTAATCCCTTCTGAAGCCTGGATCACGACCAGATAAGAATTGAGAAATTGCAAAGCCTGGAGCACGACCAGATAGCAAGCCTAATCTCATCTCCCCAGTAAGTCACTGTAAAACCTGGAGCACGACCAGATAGCAGTCGGTCTTATTTTACTCAACAAACCAATGTGAAGCCTGGAGCACGACCAAATAGCAGTTCATTTTCACCTCCTCAACCAAGAGATGATTCCCCAGTAGAGTAACAGACAACTGAAGTTCCTAAAACTCAATCTCTCTCGAGATAGGGACCAGTATTCCCCAGCGAAGTCCTCCTGGACAACAGGCGTACGGGCTCTCGCAAAGGAATCTCTTATGCGATCGACACTTCTTCTGATGGCATCTTTAAGCCCATCTTCCGTCTTCGACTTCCAAATGGAATCTATAAGCCCATTTCCGACATCGCAAGATAAGTACCACTTCATGTGAGTGCAAATTTCTGGGCACTCTAGTGTTCAATCATCTTCCACCTTAGGATTTGTGATACGGTGGGAGAGAACTGACTGTTTTGGAATGCTGGTTCGCGTTTTGCGTTTTTTTTTCCGCAAAATGTCGCGGTAAGCAAGAGTCGCCACTGACTTTTATTTTATTCAACAAGGAAAGGAAAAAAGAACAGAAAAATTCCTTTTTCGAGATGTTTCTTGGGTCCGGGGGGTAGATTATAGAAAGGGAAGGTGTTAGCACCCTTTTTATCCGTGGTTATCCACGGGCTCTTAGGTACTTGCTCAAAGTGTTTTCAAAATTGCTTTTCTTTGTGTTTGTGGGTTTGAAAGAAGTTTTTGTTTGAAAGGAGTGTAAGTGCGAAAAGTTTTGTTTTGTTTTAGAATGAGCAAGTACTGAAGAACCATCTACCTACTCGAAAAAGGAATTAATCTGTACAAATGTCCTTTAGACAATGCTATCCCACTATTGAGGAGTAGGTAGCACCGTCGTTGGAGTTTTAAGGGTCAATTCGATTAAGGGACGTGTGGTTACTAAAGCAATGTTAGAACGCCTTAGCGGTAACTCTAATGTCTTAGATCATTTTTCCGAGGCAACCGTTTCGAGGCAACTATGATCTTTGGACAAGAGGGCGACCTCTAAAACTTCCTATACTCAATGACCACGTTCGAAGGCAACCGAGCGAGGTGTACCCTAAGAGTACGCATGTGCGAGTGTGTTATTTCGGTTAATTTTATCTTTGTACATGTCATGGGTGAGCTATGTTGATTTTAAGTTCATACATTTGATCTTGTCATGCATTCCCTATTATCAAACATCTAACAGTTAATAGTTGCAGAATTTAAATTGCGGAAATTAAATCTAAACTATTACAAGGCGTCGGGTATTTACATCGCCAAAAACAAACCCTTTAATTTAAATTGCGGAAAGTAAAATAAAGCGATAAATAATTAAAGTCCTAATTAAAGCTATTACATTCTGGAAGCAATTACAATAATATGGAAATATGGATCGCGTACGAGAAATTAGAACGACGCATTTTTTAGGGTTTTGACCCTCTTTTGAAAGAAAGCATGTTTTTGTTATTTTTTGAATTAGAAAGAAATTGAATTAGGTCAAAATTAATTAATTAATTAAATAAAAATATTTTGTTTTTTTTGAATATTTAAGGAAATAAAATAAAATGATTAAAAGTTAGTAAAACCTAGTTATTCTAAATTGATTTTAATTATTTGCAAAAAAGATATTGAAATTATACCTAATTAAAACTAAGTTAATTAATTAATTAATATTTATTTACAAAAATAAAATGATGAATTTAATAAAAATAATATTTTTTTTGTGTTTTCTGATTTTATTAAGAAAAATTTTAATTGGTTAGTAATAATAAAAACAATTAATTAAAACAATAAAACAAATAAATAAATATAATGAAAAGAAAATAAACCAAGGGGGTGTTGGGCCCAAGAGGAGGTAAATCTGGCAATTTGAGGCCCATTTATAAGCAAGCCTTGTTGACTTTTCCAATTTAGTGTGCGCCTTTGACTAGGGAACATGATGGTCTTCCATTCTTGGCCATTGGATTTGGCCTGGAGGCCATCTGGCAAGTGATCAAGTGATGATGCATGGTGAACCATAATTGCTGAAGCGCGCTGGATCTGCTGAAGAAAAATAATAATAGGCAATATGGGGGACCTGGGATTCGAACCCAGGTCCCATTAGACTATGCACTAACATGTTTACCAACTCAACCAATGCGCCTATTTGTTATTATACTGGATAAATAATATTATAAGAGAAAAGCAAATAATATACTGGAAATTAAAAAACGCGCGAGATTTGTTTGAATGGGCCAATGAAGATGAGCCACGTCTTCGTCTTCTTCAACAAAACCTGGTTTCCTTACCTGCGGATTTTTATCTGCAGCAAGATCCGTGGCTTGCTTCTAAAATGAACTATAGGCCATATAAATGCAAACGGAGACCATCACCATGCTCGTCTCTCCTCCCTGAACACAACCATGTCCATGGTTTGCCCTAATTTTACTTGTAGCAGAAACGCCTAAAAATAAGAAAGGAAAACCCTAGCTTCGGGCACAGGGTTACAGGCTATGAAAATAAAATCAAATGATGCAGAAAGTTTAGAAATTGAATGCCAAGCATGATTATACCAATGATTTGTCCAAAAGATGCCAAAATATGGAATCACGATCTCATGTACAGGGTCGTATTTCAAGCAACTTACAGTGCGTTGGAGAGGGCCTGGGACCTTGCTTTTTATTCCTATAGACTCAGGGGATAGCTATCAAGAATATATCATTGAGTTTTCTCTTTGAATTCGCCTCCAATATGGATTTCAGTTTCTCACTTTTCAAGCTTTTTTTCTTCAAGTTTTGTATCTGTGATTTGACAGCTTTCAGGTCATGTTCATGTATGCTTTGTGTTGTATATGTAACAAGGATTGTATTAGGTTAAAAATTTGGGCTTGAATCCATGAGCATTGATGTTTCAAGATTTGATATGATTCACCATTAACAAAGCTTCCAAAAATGTCAAAAACCAATATTTTGTTCATAATATGGCTTGATTCAAATTTGATCTGGTCCATGATGATAATTGAAAGCTGTATCAATCAAAAAGATTCCATTTGATCAAGATTTGGATTTTATTTGATTTTAAATGAATTAAATTATTAAAAATCAAATAAAATAGAAAAATCAATGAATGGACATGAAACTGAAGATAGGACACGTGTGTGGTGTGAAAAGATCAAATCAAGTGGAAAAAAGTGGGCCCATTTGTCAAAATTTGAGGTTTTGGGGATAGTTGACTTTTGGCAAATTTGGAAAAATGCCCAACTTCAACAATGCATAACTTCTTCAATTTTGAACTTTTGGAGGTGTTCTTGGACTTTTTAGAAAGCTTTAGATATCCTATAACCAACCATTTTGGTATCATCTTATTTTGATATTCCATGATCAAGTTATAAGCTTTGGCAAAAAAGGTGTTTTTGTTGGCTTTCAAAAATGACCTATAATGTCCAAATTTGTAACTTTTTGTGAGTGCATTTCTTGATCTTGGGGTGTGAATATGGATTGTATAAAATTGCAGCCTCTTCAAAATGAGATTTTTATGGGTCATTTATCATAAAGTATGAGAAAGTTATGCTTGGTCAAAGTTGAGTTGACTTTTCCTACAAAACCCTAATTTAACAACTTTTGAATCTTGATGAATCTTGAGAAATCCTTGATGAATCATGATCAACCCTTGATAAAATGATTAATTATCCTTCAAAATGATAATTTTGACAAAAAATCTTGAGGTTTGACTGTTTGTAGGTCACAATTGACTTTTGCCCTAGCACAGTCGATTTTTGGACCTCTTGAGCAATTGACTGACCAAACTTCCTCTACAAGGCTTGAAATTTGACATGGATGAACTTGAGAACATATTAGGACATTGGGGAGCATTTGAGTCCATTTGGATGTAAGGACCTTGATGCAACACAAAAACCTAACTTGAGATTGATTGCCTTAGGAGATGATTTGACTGTCCAACTCTTGAGTAATCTTGAGCCACTTGGGGACTTTTCTTGCAATGTCTTGAGAAATATGGGAGGGCAAATTTTGGGGTACAATAGTTGCCCATGTGCAATCTTCTTAAACCTGAGGATATATATTGGCTTTCGGGCCTTTCGTGATCCGAAGGTGGAAGATGATTGAACACTAGAGTGCCCAGAAATTTGCACTCGCATGAATTGGTATCAGCATTGTGATATCGGGAATGGGCTTACAGATGCCATTTAGAGATTGTTGGTAGGTGGTTTTGTCTTCTTTGACGGGATTGGCATCAGAAAAATCTTTAGGAAACGATTTTACTGGACCAGAGGGGGTCTTGTCTCTTTTGACTGGATTTGTCTCCTTTGACTGGATTGTCTTCTTTAACTGGATTGTCTTCTTTGATGGGTTGTCTCCTTTGACGGGTTGTCTCTTTTGACGGGTTATCTCTTTTGACGGGTTGTCTCTTTTGACGGGTTGTCTCCTTTGACGGGTTGTCTCCTTTGACGAGTTGTCTCCTTTGACTGGCTTCGCCTCAGAAAAATCTTTAGGAATCGATTTAACTGATTTTGTCTCCATTGACGGGTGGCCTCAGAAAAATCTTTAGGAATCGATTTAACTGATTTTGTCTCCTTTGACTGGCTTGGCCTCAGAAAAATCTTTAGGAATCGATTTAACTGATTTTGTCTCCATTGACGGGTGGCCTCAGAAAAATCTTTAGGAATCGATTTAACTGATTTTGTCTCCTTTGACTGGCTTGGCCTTAGAAAAATATTTAGGAATCGATTTAACTGGTTTTGTCTCCTTTGACTGGCTTTGCCTCAGGAAAATCTTTAAGAATCGATTTAACTGATTTTGTCTCCTTTGACTGGCTTGGCCTCAGAAAAATCTTTAGGAATCGATTTAACTGATTTTGTCTCCTTTGATATAGCTGAGAACTTAACTGCATCTTTCCTGAAAGGTAAAGGTCAGTCATATGCAATGCATGATGGGGATCAAGCAATGATGTTCTCAACATAAATGAGATTGTATTTGTATGATGCGTATATGCATGTATCATGATGTATGAAAATGTGATGTTTAGCTGGGGAAAATAAATCCCGGAGCTGCTGGAGAATAGGGTTGAATTCTTCGTTTCCACTGGGGATGGTGAACGAAGGTGGTTGCGAGAATAATCCTGTAGGAGAAGAGAACTCCGTCGAGGAATAAACTGATGAAGAGATTACTCTGTGGGGAATTACTCTGTGGGGAAGAGATGCTCTGCTGAGGATTTTAACGATAAACTCCGCTGGGGGATTCCGATGATAAACTCCGCTGGGTATGGATTAACGTTGCTGGTGATATTGAATCTGTTGAGGATCGAACTCCTGTTTGGGGAAAGAAAGAACTTCGCTGGGGATGATCTTTCAGTTGCAACTTGCTGGGGATAACCCTGCTAAACTTCTGTGGGGATAACCTTCTGAATTCTGCTGGGAATAATCTTTTGAACTCGATTGGGGAGATTTACTTTTATATTCCGCTGGGGATAAACTTCTAGAGTCTACTAGGGATGATGCTTCGACTCCGTTGGGGAAGCTTTTTCAGACCGTGATGGGAAATATTGACTCCACTGGGGGGTATTTTGTATTCTGTTGGGGAACATTCTTATATTCTGTTGAGGAATATTAAGACTGTCGGGGATACTCTTATACTTACTGGGGAATATTCTTATACTCTGCCGGGGAATATTAAGACCTTCTGGGGATACCAAGCCTTTTTAGCGTTGATGATGGATGAACTCTGCTTGGGGAGAGTATTGCTGATTCGTTCATGGTTGCAAGTCTCAACTGAGAGAGCTACCATTACTGTCTTACTCTGCGGGGAGTGAAAGTATCTTGGTCATAATCTTCAGCTGAATCTACCTTTGTACCTGGTGGACAGAGCAACTACACAGCTTGGACACTTCTTATTGCCCCTGTTTCTGCTATTACCAGTAATTCTTCCTTTGTTTCGTATGTAAATACTTATGAGCAACAATTAATGTCAAATGAATATATCAAAAATGAACATTGGGCGTTCTTTTCAAAACAAAACAGATAAAGGAAAAACAGTTCAAATTTTTTTTTTTGAAAATGAATTGTATTGATTTTGAAGTTTGGCCTGTAAATAGGCGTTTTTGTACAAGAGGCTGATGTCCTAGTAAGAGAACGCCGCCGAATAATAGAATTTACACACTTTGTGAAAAACTAAACAAAACAGCTATGTGAATAATCCCACTGGGTTCCAACTCTGCTATTGCCCTTATGTCTTTGAGCATCTCATCGCTTTGCTGCTAGTTAAAGATGAATCAGATTGGTCAGTGCCGTCTGAGCTTGATAGTTGATACCGAAGTCTGGATGCAAGGTGATCCAATGAGACATAGTGTTATGCTTTGATCCCTAATTTTTTCCTGGACCGCCCTTTCGGGTTTTCGGTCCACCGGGATACCCTTTTTTTCCCAAGTCGCCCTTTCAGGTTTTCGACTTGCCGGGTGTACAGATTTTTTCATTTTCATCCCTTATTTTTTCCCGAACCCTTTTGGTCCGCCGGGAAGCCCTTATTTTTGCCTAGGCCAGTCAACCTATCGGGTCGTTAATTATGCGTAGTATCTTTTCACTATGTCTGCATTGACGGGGTGAGGAAGGTCGTCACCATCCATGGTGGTTAGAATCATAGCTTCTCCTGAGAAAATGTTCTTAACCACAAATGACCCTTCGTAAGTAGGGGTCCATTTTCCCCTGAGATCACCTTAAGGTAAGATAATGCGCTTGATTACCAGATCCCCAACTTAATACTCTTGTCGTCTGACTTTCTTGTTAAATACCTTGATCATCCGTTTTTGGTACGTCTGACCATGACAAATAGCAGTAAGTCTCTTTTCGTCGATTAAATTCAGTTGATCAAGCCGGGTCTGAATCCAGTCATCTTTGCTCAAACCTGCATCCTTCATGATCCGAAGAGAGGGTATCTGAACTTCAATGGGCAAGACTGCCTCCATACCATATACTAAGGAATAGGGTGTTGCCCCTGTTGACGTTCGTGCTGAAGTACGGTACCCATGAAGAGCAAATGGTAACATCTCGTGCCAGTCTTTGTATGTCACTGCCATCTTCTGCACAATCTTCTTAATGTTCTTATTAGCTGCTTCAACAACCCCATTCATGTTCAGCCGGTAGGGAGAAGAGTTGTGATGCTGTATCTTGAATTGCTTGTAGAGCTCGGTGATCATCTTGTTGTTGAGATTGGTACCATTGTCCGTAATGATCCTCTCTAGTACACCGTATCGACATATCAGATTGTGCCAAATGAACCGTGCCATGACGTTCTTGGTTACAGTAGCAAAGGAAGCTGCTTCATCTTGGATGCCGTAGGTCTGATCTCGCCGATCATATCAATGTCCCACATTGCAAAAGGCCAAGGTGCTGTCAAGACGTTCAGAGGCACTGGAGGTATGTGCACCTTATCAGCATAAACCTGACACTTGTGACATGTCCGAGAATGCTGATAACAGTCAGCTTCCATTGTGGCCCAATAGTATCCTGCCCGAAGGATTTTCTTTGCCATGGTGTGTCCACTGGAATGAGTTCCGAAAGTACCTTCATGTAACTCCGCCATGATCCTTTCTACTTCATCCTTATCCACACAACGCAGTAAGGTTGAATCATGGTTACGCTTGTAAAGAATGCCATTGCTGAGGAAGAACTTCGCCGTGAACCTCCTCAGAAACTTCTTGTCATTAACAGATGCACCCTCGGGGTATTCCTGAGCCTTAAGGTATCTCTTCACCTCATGAAACCAGGGTTTATTTGCTACTTCTTCAGTCTCAATGTCACAACAATGTGCAGGTTCATCCAATATTTCAATGATGATCCGGGGAGCTTCGTTGTCCTAATTGACTTTGAACATAGAAACAATCGTAGCCAGCGCATCCGCCAACTGATTCTCCTCTCTAGGGAAGTGTTCAAAGGTTATCTCCTCGAAATGGGGAAGCAACATCAACACATACTCCTTGTAAGGAATAAGATTAGGGTGTTTTGTATCCCACTCGCCTTTGATCTGACTGATCACGAGAGAGGAATCTCCGAAGACACTTAGAAACTTAATCCTTAGGTTAATTGCTGCTCGAAGACCCATGATGCACGCTTCATACTCCGCCATGTTGTTGGTGCAGTTGAAACATAGTCGAGCGATAAACGGAGTATGAGAGCCTTTAGGAGATATGATGACAACGCCAATGCTATTACCCAAAGCGTTCGAAGCTCCATCAAAGTACATAGACCATCGGGATCCTTCCTCAGGTCCTTCATCTGGTCCAGGTGTCTCACAATCAGTCACTAACATGATATTCTCAAGAATTCATCAAAACCCAAAAGTTGCTAAATTAGGGTTTTGTAGGAAAAGTCAACTCAACTTTGACCAAGCATAACTTTCTCATACTTTATCAAAAATGACCCATCCAAAGATCATTTTGAAGAGGATGGAATTCCATACAATTCATCTTCATCTCCCAAGTTCAAAATATGCACTCACAAGAAGATATAAATTTGGACATTATAGGTCATTTTGGAAAGTCAACAAAAACACCTTTTTTGTCAAAGCTTCATACATGAACATGGAAGACGCAATTGAGATGAGACCAAAAGCGTTGCTTACAAGACATCTTAAGCTTTCTAAAAAGTCTAAGAACACATCTCTAGGGTAAAAAATGAAGGAGTTATGCATTGGCAAAGTTGACCCTTTTTTCAAAATTGCCAAAAGTCAAAAGTGGCCAAAATTGCAATTTTTGTCAAATGGGACCAACTTTTTATGCTTGCACTGAGTTTGTAACATTACCCACGACCCATGATCCTTCCCATTTGTCATGATTTTATTTTTATCATTTATTTTGATTTTATTTCAATTAAATCTAATAAAATCAAAATAAAATCATGAAAATATCAAAAACTAATCAAAACTTGAGATTTTGTGCATGTTTAGGTCTATTATATAGCTGGAGATGGAATCAAATCGTGAAAGCTTCAAATGGACACAAAAAGATTGGATTTTCTCAATTTGGAAAGTTTTTCACAAAGGATCAAATCTTGAATCAATGATCATAATTGGAGAAGATGTGAAACCAAATTGCAACCCTAATTCATTCTAGGGTACATAAGGAACATATTCAGATCAAAAGCAAGGAGAGGGGAGGCGTACAATTGGCCATGGATAAGGGTACCATGATGCTCGTGAGGTTGTCACGAGTTGATTGGTACCATTGTTATGCATTTATCATGCTTGCATAAGATTTTGGAAAGGTACAAGGCTGTACCTACGCCCATTT
Source organism: Vicia faba (assembly GCA_948472305.1). Classification (NCBI taxonomy): domain Eukaryota; kingdom Viridiplantae; phylum Streptophyta; class Magnoliopsida; order Fabales; family Fabaceae; genus Vicia; species Vicia faba. The sequence goes on along the minus strand of OX451741.1, from coordinate 605,784,380 downwards.
GTCCATAGGTAAAAGTCCTGGATCTAAAACGACGAAGATGATGAGGAAGATGATAACATGGTGCCCCATGGATGGTCCATTCAAATATGCGCGTGTTTTAAGATTATGCTTTTTGTTTTACCATATTTTATTTCTTTGTCATTAATCATACAAATAAGCAAGCTAGCTCAGACGGTCATCTTGCAGCGTGAAAATACCAAAGGGCCTGGGTTTGATCCCCAGGTCCCCATATTTGTTCCATATTATTTTTCTTTGTGTAATCAGGCGCGCTAGCATTCAAGGCCTCCACCATACACCATCAATATTCAGCCAACAGATATTCAACAAGGCAGATCCAAGGCCTTATCCATGAGGGTCTACCATACGCCCAGTCAAGCTAGCAACGTGGAATCTGGAAAAGTCAAACGGGCCAGGCGCTATTGGGCCCAGATTTTCCATCAACACCTCCTTTTTGCTATGATACCACCAGACCCATTCTTGTTCCTCTTTTATTTTCTTTTGTTTAATTTAATTTAATTTAATTATTTTCTAACACAATTTAATTTATTTTTTTACAAAAAAGTTATAAAATCAATTTCACAAATTTAGAATTTAGGTTTTATTTCATTTTATCAAATTTAATTTAATATTAGTTAAATTTAATTTTAGGGTAATTCTAACTTTTTGTAAATAATTAAAATCAAATTAGAAAAATTAGGGTTGCCTTTGATTTAATTTTTCAATAAACAAAATACAAAAATAGGTTAACTTAATTATTTTTCTTAAATTAATTAGTAATTAGGTTTCTTTATTTATTCAATTAAACTCTATTTTTCTCAAAATAACATAAAAACCACAAAAAAATGATTTTTCTTTTAACTAGGTTTAGTCGGGGTCAAAACCCTAATTCTCTCGTTTTCGTTTCATTGCGCGCGCTTATATTATTTTTGCAAATATTAATGTAACTGCTCACATTATGTAACAGAGTTTTTATTTCTCGCATTTTAATTCTCGCAAAATATTAATTGTTAGATGTATGATAATAGGATTGTATGACAAGACTGTATGTTAATTTAAAATGGCTAGCAAACCCTAATGTGCAAAGATAATAACTGAAATCAAATCACTCGCACATGCGCACTTTTAAGGTATACTCTCACTTCGGTTGCCTTCAGTAAGCGATCATTAAGTATAGGGTGTCGTAATGGTTGCCCTCTTGTCTAAACAAAGATCAAACGTCCCGTTCGAAAATGTTGCCTCAGAAATGTTGCCTCGGAAATGTTGCCTCGAATATGATCTTAAGATATTAGGGTTATTACTAAGACGTCCTAACATTGCTTTAGTGATCGTACATCCCTTACAAATTGACCCTTACAACTCCAACAACGGTGCTTCCTATTTCTCAATAATGGGATAGCATTGTCTAAAGGAAACAAGGACAAAAATAATCTTTTTTTTCCGAGTAGGTAGATGCTAGTAGGTACTTGCTCAAAATAAACTTTTTCACACTTACACTCTTTTCAAACAAAGTTTTCAAAAACACTTCGTAACACTCTTGAGGATTGATACAAGGGTTAAAACGAAGTAAAACAAAACTTTTCAAAAACAAACACACACAAGCAATTTTCAAAAGATGAGCTAGCACCTAAGAGCCTGTAGAAAACTACAGATAGAAAGGGTTCTAATACCTTCCCTTTCTATAATCTACCCCCCGTACTCAAAATCTCGAAAAAAGGAATTTTTCTGTGCTTTTGTCCTTTCAAGTTGGATAAAATAAAAGTCGGTGGCGACTCTTGCTTACCGCGACATTTTGCGAATACAAAACGCAAAACACAAACCAGCATTTTTCAAAACAGTCGGTTGTGCCACCGTATCACACGGTGGCTGAAATGTTAGTAGATTCTGCTACTGGTTTTGAAGATCTTAGTATGCTGGATGGGTATTCAGGATACAATCAAATTTTTATTGCAGAAGAAGGTGTGACAAAGACAACATTTCGATGCCCTGGGGCAATAGGCACCTATGAATGGGTGGTTATTCCATTTGGTTTAAAAAATGCTGGGGCAACTTATCAAAGAACCATGAACTCTATATTTCACGATTTCATAGAAACTTTCATGCAGGTCTATATTGATGATATAGTAGTGAAATCTCTATCAGGATCTAGTCACTTGGATCACCTTCACCAGTCATTCGAACGAATGAGAAAACATGGCCAGAAGATGAATCCCATTTAATGTGCATTCTTTGTGCATGCTGGTGACTTTCTTGGTTTTGTGATCCATAAGAAAGGCATAGAAATCAACCAAAACAAAACAAAGGCAATAATGGAAGCGAAAGCGCCATCAACAAAGAAAGAGTTGCAATCACTACTGGGAAAGATAAACTTCTTGCAAAGATTTATATCAAACTTAAGTGGTCGAACTCAAGCCTTTTCCTCACTCTTGCGGCTAAAGCAAGGAGATTTTGAATGGAACGAAGAACATCAAGAGTCATTTTAGAAAATAAAACAATACTTGATGCATCCACATATTCTAACGCCTCCTCAAAGAGACAAGTGCATGAGGTTATACATATCTACGTCAGATAAAACTATAGGAAGCATGCTGGCTCAAGAGGATAAAAATGACATCGAAAGGGACATTTACTACTTAAGTATAGTACTGAATGACGCAGAGACTAGATATAGTTCAATATAAAAATTATGTCTTTGCTTGTACTTCTCATGTACTAAGTTTAAATATTATATAAAGTTAGTTTACGTTTACGTTTCCTCATATTTTAATGTTATTAAGCATATGCTGTCAAAACCAATTCTACATAGTCGAATTGGTAAGTGGGCCATGGCCCTAACAGAGTATTTTTTAACCTTCATGCCTTTAAAAGCAATGAAGGGGCAAGTAGTCTCTGATTTCATTGTCGACCATACATTGGTCAAAACATCCCAAAACCTTGTGGAATTGGAACCTTGGAAATTGTTCTTTGATGGTTCTACACATAAGGAAGGAAGTGGAATTGGGGTTTTGATTATTTCTCCAGATAAAATTCCAACAAAGCTTAAGTACAAAATAGATGGCCCCCCTTGTTCGAACAATGAAGCGGAATATGAAGAATTGATAGTAAGACCTGAAGCTTTATTGGAATTGGGGACAACTAGTGTCGAAATAATGGGTGACTCTGAATTAGTGATCAAGCAAATTACCAAAGAGTACAAGTGCATAAAAGAAAACTTGATATTTTACTTTGTGATAGCAAATAGATTACTCCATAAAATTGAATATGTAGCAAATAGATTACTCCATAAACTGAATATGTAGATATCAAGCACATCCCCAGGCTGAAGAATCAAAAAGCAAATGATTTGGCCCAGATTGCCTCAGGATATAAAGTATCAAAAGAAAGATTGGAAGATTTGATCGAAGTACGAGGCAAGGTACTAGCTACTAAACTTTCTCCAACAGATTTAAAAAACTCAAGTCTAGGTTATGCAAACGAAGTACATTTCGAAGTATTAGCCACAGACAATTTAGCGAATACAAATTAGAGAAATCCAATAATAAGTTGCTTAAAAAACCCAACAGCAAGTACTGAAATAAAGGTAAAATATCATGCCTTAAGTTTTGTTCTAATAGGCAACGAATTGTTTAAGAAAACCCCAGAGGGGGTCTTGTTGAAATGTTTAGGAGAAAGTGAAGCTTATTTAGAACTAGCCAACGTGCATAGTGGGGCATGTGGAACACATCAAGCAGGTCACAAGATGAAGTGGCTTTTGTTTCGATATGGCATGTATTGGCCTACAGTTCTAAAAGATTGTATAGATTTTGCCAAAGGATGCCAAAAGTGCCAGATTCATGCAGGAATTCAGCACGTTCCTGCAAGTGAACTACATTCGATTGTTAAGCCATGTCCTATTAGGGGTTGGGCATTAGATTTGATTGGAGATATTAGGCCATCATCTTCAAAAAATCAGAAATACCTCTTGGTGGGAATATATTATTTCACAAAATGGATAGAAGCAATAACTTTGGTGAATGTTGATCAAGAAAGCATCATCGAATTCATCCAGAGGCATATAGTTTATAGGTTTGGAATTCCAGAAACTATTACAACAAATCAAGGATCTGTATTTACTGGTCGAAAGATGAAAGAATTCGCTAAGAATACGGGTTTTAAATTACTAACTTCTACGCCTTATTATGCACAAGCAAATGGAAAAGTTGAAGCAACTAACAAGTTGAAGCAGCTAACAAGGTAATCATTGGTTTGATAAAGAAACATGTGGGAAGAAATCCAAAGAATTGGCACAAAACTTTAGATCAAGTCTTATGGGCTTGTCGAACATCCCCAAAGAGGCAACAAATGCAAATCTATTTCACCTAACATTTGGACATGATGTAGTTTTGCCAGTAGATATTTACTTACAGTCAGTCAGAATCCAAAGACAAAACGAAATTCCCGCAGATCTTTATTGGGAAATGATGATGAACGAATTGGTGGATTTAGATGAGGAAAGGTTACATGCTTTGGAAATTCTAAGAAGGCAAAAATAAAGGGTATCCAGAGCATATAATAAGAAAGTTAAGGGAAAAACCTTCTCAAATGGTGATATGGTTTGGAAGGCGATTCTGCCAATGGATCGAAAGAATAAGTTATTGGGAAAATGGTCTCCGCATTGGGAAGGCCCCTTTCGAGTCATTCAAACATTCACTAACAATGCATATGAAATCGAAGAACTAGCAGAAGATCGAAGAATCTTGAAAGTTAATGGTAAATATTTGAAAAAATACAAACCTTTTCTTCAAGATTTAAAGATTGCGACAAACTAGTAAATTAGTGAAATAATGAAGCCAACATGGTGTAAAACATAAACGTGCCAAAATGTCTTTGTCTAAGCGTGCTTATAATACAAAGCAAATACAACAAATGGTTTATTACATAAATCAAAACGAGATATTTTTCTTCATCCTTTCATACTTGATTTTTGTTGGGTAAAGCTTATACTGAACATCGGCGTGTATGCTATTAAGGCGTACAATGTCTTCAGTCATTGCTGAAGCTCTTTTGACATGCTCAACGCTCTGTGCAGCCAAAGTATCAGCTTCAGTAGTGTCCAATCCTTTGATAGCAGATTGTTTTGCCCTAGCATCAGCTATTTTCTTCTACAACTCCATAATGTGAAACTCCCAAAGTGTGATCGAAGCGGTGTAAGTGTCGAATTCTGCTTGGGTTGCCTTCCTCGAAGCCAACAAATCCTTAGATGTTTTAGAAGCAATTTGAGCTTTGTCAAATTCAGCAGTTTGCTCATGTTCTTTTGCTTGAAGCTTCAAAGTTGCATCAACCTCCCTGTTGTACTTTTCGCAGATTTGGTCATTTAGATTTTGAATATCTATTAGGACCTTGCCTACATTAGCAGGACAATCAGTAATGTTGATGCGATTAATCAGCTTTTCACCCCAAAGCGAGCAATAACATCCGTTTTCAGCACTTCGAACAAATCAGCTTCGAATACAACTTTTTCACTTGCTGAAGGAGTTCCTTACAAGAAGCTTCACTAGCGCTGGCACCAGATTGAGTCGAAGTCCCAGAAGCAATTTTGTCTAAAGAAGAATCCCTTAGAGCCATCATCAAATCCACATATTTTAGGGGATCACTCTTCTTTAGTGCTATTTTTTCCTCCTCGGTGAGTGTTGGAGTCAGGATGGGATATGGAATTGATTGAACTTATGTGTTTGGTTCGTCAGTAGTATCAGGATGTGTCGGATGAGTATCTTCAGGTTGTGGTTCAACTTCCTCCATGTCCTCATCTTCTCGAAAGTATGTCTCAACCCCATCTGAATATTGCTCTTCGTCCTCAGCATAATCCATATAAAATTGAGCCCTTTTTAGAGAAGAATCTATAGGGATGCTTTCAGAATCTTCATTTTCCTCCAATATTTGCTTGCCAAACACTGGCAAGTCATCTTCACTAGGAGAGGAAGTCTCATATTCGACTTGGACGTCATCTGCTTTAGATTGGGGAACCATAGTCAAAGACCCTTTATTTTGGACAGCACCACTAGATGTGGGAGGAGGGGAAGGAGTCTCTGTATTTAGAGGAGCATCTTGGTTGATAGGAGAAATGGGAGGAGTAGTGGATTTATCCTGCAGATAAAAAAAGCTGTTAGGTCAAAAGATATTTGAGCAAGAAGTAAAAGATTGGAATAAAGATGTACCTTTTGATCATCAGGGTTAGAAGCATTGCTGCCAATATGCTCCAAAATTACAACCCCGGAGTATGCAGGTTAAACTTCACGTTGAGGAGGAGGAAGGATTTTTACTTCCACATCTTTTTGATTGGTGGTTTGATATGGAACACCCTTCGACGTTGTGGCTTTCTTATGTTTCTTCTTGGCCTTGAAAGGAGTGAGGGGGACTTTGTCATGATCATTAGGAATAATGATTGTTTCTTCGTCAGAAGATTTTCTTTTCTTTGGTGTTCTAGGGGGTAAGCCACTACCCTAAAAAGAGAAGATTGCAAGGAAAGTCATGGTCAGAGAATGCAGAAAAGTAAGAAGGATTTTTAGAAATAGTACCTTTACATTCTTCGCTACTTTTTTGGGGGAAGTACCCTTTGTAGAAGAGAGTCCTTAGCTGGAAGAAGTTCCTGTTTTGAGGCAGTAGCCGAATCCATATTCGTTGTAGGTTTTTCCTTCTTTGTAGTTTTCCTTTCAAAAGCTATAAAACACTATCAAGTTTAGTCAAATGCTCGAAACTGGAAATTTCCAAAATAAGAATTAAAAGAACCAAGGAATCCTTTGGTTCCACACCTTCATTTGTCGGAGACATAATAGAGACTGCTGATAAGTCATAGTGAAGGAAACCTTTTAAACTGTGTAGAGTGCACTTAGTCGAAACCACCCTCTTAGCAGGTTTTTGGGAGTCACTTTTTAACTCATTGAAAATATTTCCACAAGTAAACCAATCTGGATAGGGTGGAAAGAACGCTAAGGCGAAATTAGCACTAGGCAATTTTGGAAATTTTGGTGGTTGAAACTCAAAGGCCAAATCATATATATGTTTGGGTTTTACAGAAGAGGGAATCTTTAAACGTGGAAGTTTCTTTGTAAATTTTTCTTTTAAAGTAGATGCTGCTTGGGAAACGGTTCGACTAAGATTGGTTGGATCATAGACAGTTTCAAAGAATTTCTGGAAAGCTCGAATTTCTTGAGTATGAGTTAGTTTACCTTTTGGGGCGTTTTCCCGCACAAGGAAAAAGCTTTTGTTAAATGTTCATTTATTTGAGCAGTGTCGAACATGTGCTTCGAATAAAAGTCAGTCCACCAGGTATAAAAGCCTTTGGTCATGTAGAAAGCAGGATGATAAGGAATGAGACCAAATTCAGCAAAATTAGCATGGTACTCTTGGTGTTTCTGGATATCTTGAACGGAGTAATCTACACCTACAACGCAGATATCACATTTTCGACTGAAAAGAGGCTCAGGGATAAGTTGACACAATCCAAATTGTCGAGAGACTAAGTTGGGTTGATAAGCTAATAAGCAAACATGGCTCTTCACTGGTAAGATCCTAGAGACTAGAAGTCTAGGAAGAAGGAATGCGTGATATATGTTTTCAATGCTAGTGTCTGCATTCTTTACAATATCTTCCATTGACAAGGTAAACCAGGAGGGACCATGAGTTCTACTGGCGAAAGGAGCCATAGTGGGAGTGAAATTGTGAAGTTTCGAAAACATCAACATATATTTAGTGAGGCAAGCTTGAAGGGTCCTAGCATCATCACTGGGAGTTAGTCGTAAGAGTCTAATTCCTTCAATACTTCGACCTACTATTTTAGGGTCCTCTTCATCAATATTTCCAGCAGTTTGGAGAGAGGGTTCAAAAGTGGCATTTAGCCACAATTGAAGTAGCCAGTAAGGTTCAGATAGAAGTAAGTTGGTACCTGCTTCATAATCTTTTAGTTTGGCAGCAGTGGCCCCTAAACTTTCATACAAATTGGATAAAAGCAACTCATTTAAGCATACCTTTCGACCAGAATGTAACTGGTTCGCCAAGGTTAGAAATCTCTTAGCCACTTGCAGAGATTTGCAACAAAAAATGAATTTAGATAACCACATAGCTAAGAAAGCTATATGCTCAACATCAGAAACCTCTTCACCGTCCACATGATATAGATCTATGTAAGTACTAAAAGTGGAATTTTTAACATTAAAGTCAATGGTGTTTTCCGACTCCAAATAGGGATTAAAGGCCTCTCTAGTAGGAGGAAGTCCAATAATGGAAGCTATATCAAAGAAGGTGGGAGTTATCATCCCACAAGGGAGGTGAAAGGTGTTATAGGTACTATCCCAAAAATACAGAGAAGCTAATAGAAATGACTGACAATAACTAAAGCCTAATTTCGACATTTGAATTAGGTAAAAAATTCCCAATTCTTTCCAAGCTTGAGTTTTCTTCTTCTCAACTTTAGTAAGCCAAGCTAAGTAAGATTTATATAAGGTTGGACATGATCTAAAAGGTGTAACACCCCAATTCTACCCGATAATTATAATTGTAAATCAGAGTTATAAAATTCATCCAACTGAATCAGGATGCCACAAATTCAACTTTAAAAACACATTGAATTCAACGTGGATACATAACACTTTAAAACTTCGGATGAACTATCAACATAATAATTTAATCTCTTAATTCAACAACTTAAATATCTACGCAGCGGAATTCATAATAACATCTTTGTCCATCGTTACAGCAACTTCAAAATAACACATACTTAGCAACAATCAAATTAAAGTTCAACAACTTAAATAATCAATAATTAAAAGCAACAAGCATTCATCCCCCCGAGTGTTACGTATCACAGCAATAACACCAACGTAAACTACCGAAGGTATATCGCCTTCACTCTTGATTACCTACACGTTACCAACGGAAGGGTAACATTCAAACAGAAGGGGTGAGATATCTGACAATATAATAAAGCATATGATAAATAATATATTAAATTAGATCATATAATATCACCACTTCTCATCTTATAAACAACAATAATCTCAACAGAATGCCACACATTTACCGCATCAATACACAACTTCTTTATGCAATCATATAATGCGACTCAATACTATGCAAATGCATGTGGTACCATTGGAGCAGAACTCCCATCTCAAAATAATAACCAATAAATAGAGGCATCAACAAGGCATAAGCCTTCATCTTAATATTCGCCAATACAAGCCATCTTAACGAGCATCAACTCCATCTTGAAATGCAATGTATGCGACACAATCATGAATGTAATAACAACAACCATAATTAACAACATCTCAACACAACATCATCGTTGGCCAGAAGCCTACATCTTAATAACTGCCCATTATTAGAGGCATCTCAACATAATTCATCAACATCATTCATCAACATCATTTATCGACATCATTCATCAACATCATTTATCAACATAAATCAACAACTCAACCATAACAACAACACAACGACAAATCGACAATCCTTCAAAGTTGGCCATAGGCCTACAACATGATATTGCCTATAATTAATTAATCATCTAAGGCTCACCTCTAGTTAACTAACCTCTACATATTATTAATTCTGTAATACTACATCATTATCATCATTAATCTTACTGTTATGAACCAAACAATAATCTATAATTGTCTTATCCTTATCATTCTTCACAAAATCATCATAGAGATTAACGCGGGAAGCTAACTCTAATCCTAATTTGGGTTACTAGGATTCTTATTCTTATCCTTAATTTTAATCCTTAAGAATGAATTTCATCGCATTATCTATCCAACACTTTGAACGACACCTCAAACAGAGTCCGGGAACTCATGTTACAACCTTTTGAAACGAATCTGCCAAAAATCAGACTACATGAGTCGACGCGTAATGTCTTGAGTCGACATGTACTGGGCTAAAATTCCTGCATGAGTCGACGCGTAATCCCTTTGTATCGACTCATACTGAGTCTGCAACACTGCATGTATCGATGCATAGTCCCATGTATCGACTCATCCCGATTCTAAAAAACTGCATGTATCGATGCATGCTCCTTCGTATCGACTCATCCTGAGTCCAAAAACCCGCATGTATCCATGCATGGCCTTTTGAGGTTGACGCATATTGTTCTGTCATAAATATTTTCTGCAATTTCACTGTGTTTTCACTATGGTTTCCCTGCCTTAGGCCCTAAAAACATCCTCTAATCAAGGTAATCATCAAATATAATTATCCTATATTTCTACATCGAATATACAACATTAGGGCATCATTATTCATCTTTAAATCATTGATCTTCATCATACAACAATATATACATTCAATCATAAACAAACAACTTTTCACATTTAATCCCACATACTACTCATCATAAACCCTATAATAGAGTCAGAACCCCACCCTTACCTTGGATTGGAGGCTGCTCTATAACTTTTCCAATTGAATTCCGTTCTGCCTCTTTTCCTTCTTTTTGCAACTTTCACGTTCTCTTTCTCTTCTTCCAACCCTTATTTCCTTCTCTTCTTACTGCTTCTTCTTTTTCCTTGTTATATCTAAAAACTAATATAATAACCCTATAATAATTATTATATCTTAATGGGCTTAAAACTCCTACATCCCATTTTCTACTACTTCTATTCCTTAAAATAGGCCCACATCAAATAATATTATTACTCTAATATTATTCCACAACTTAATAGAATAAACAAATCCAATAACAATAACATATCAAATATCATCATAACACAACTTCACAAATATCCAAAAATTATTTAATTAAATAATTAATTAAATTACGGGCGTTACAACTCTCCCCACTTAGAATATTTTCGTCCTAAAAAATTTACCTTAATCAAACACCTCAGGATAGGAGTCTCGCATCTTGCTCTCCAACTCCCAAGTCATGCTTTCTCTAGCAGCTCCTAGCAAACCACTTTAACCAAGGCAATCTCTTTGCCCCTCAGAGTCTTTATTTCACAATCCGCGATCCGTACATGCATCGTCTCCACCGTAAGTTCATCCCGTACTTGCACATCATCCATATGAATCACATGAGATGGATCTGAAATATATTTCCGGAGCTGTGACACATGAAACACATCATGCAAATTCGAAAGATTATGCAGTAAAGCCACTCTATAAGTAACATTCCCCACTCTCTCCAAAATTTGATATGGTCCAATAAAACGAGAAGTGAGCTTCTTAGACTTTAATGCTCGCCCAACACCAGTCACATGTGTGACTCTAAAAAACACATGGTCACCCGCTTTAAATTCTAAATCTTTCCTCCACTTGTCATGATAACTCTTTTGTCTACTTTGGGAAGCTTTCATATTTTCTCGAATCAACTTCACCTTCTCAGTAGTCTCACGAACAAGTTCAGGTCCAAGTACTACACTTTCACCAGATTCATGCCAACATAAAGGAGTTTTACATCTTCGACCATACAACGCTTCAAAAGGTGCCATCCCAATACTGGAATGGTAACTGTTATTATAAGTGAACTCTATCAACGGAAGATAAGTATCCCACGAACCTCCTTGCTCATGAACACATGCCCTCAGCAAGTCTTCCAACGATTGAATATTCCGTTCAGTCTGATCATCTGTCTGAGGATGATACGCCGAACTCAACCTCAACTTAGAACCCAACGCTTCTTGTAAACTCTTCCAAAAATTAGAAGTAAATCTTGGATCTCTATCTGACACAATGCACAAAGGAACACCATGCAACTTCACAATCACACTAGTGTAAATCTTAGCCAACTTTGACACTGGAAAACTGATGTTAATAGGAATAAAATGAGCCGACTTTGTAAGCTTATCAACAATCACCCAAATTGAATCATGTCCTCTTAAAGTATTAGGTAACCCCATCACAAAGTCCATTGAAATGCTATCCCATTTCCATTCTATAACTTCTAACAGTTGCATCAACCCTGCAGGCTTCTGATGTTCAACTTTCTTCTGACAAGGCAAACATGCATACACAAACCGAGCCACATCACTCTTCATTCCAGGCCACCAAAATAAACCTTTCAAATCTTGATACATCTTTGTAGCTCCTGGATGAATACTCAACTAACTTCTATGACTCTCTTCAAGTATTACTTTCTTCATCTCAGCATCAACAAGAATACAAATCTGATTACGAAATCTCAACACACCTTGCGCATCTAGCTTAAAATCATTATTCTCAGACTGATCGATCCCAACCATCGAATCTACCAGTTTCACATCCAACTTCTGAGCTTCTCTGATACTGTCTAGAAGTTCATTATTAATCTTCAACATACCCAACATAACACTCTGCGACATCACCTTGCAAACTAAGCTCATATCTCTGAACTTTTCAATTAATTCCAACTCTTTAACCATCTTTGCCGACATATGTAAAGTCTTTCGACTCAACACATCGGCTACCACGTTTGCTTTTCCTGGATGATAATTCAATCCGAAATCATAATCCTTTAACAATTCCAACCATCTCCTTTTCCTCATATTCAACTCCTTCTGATTGAATAAATACTTTAAGCTCTTATGGTCACTAAACACTTCAAATCTAGAACCATAAAGATAATGCCTCCAAATCTTCAACACAAAGACAACTGCAACAAGCTCTAAATTATGCGTAGGATAGTTCTTCTCATGAGTCCTCAACTGCCTTGACGCATAAGCAACTACCTTATCATTCTGCATAAGCACACCTCCTAAACCCATCTTAGAAGCATCACAGTATACCACAAAAGGTTCTCCCGGATTAGGTAACTTCAAAATCAGAGCCGACATCAATCTCTTCTTCAATTCTGCAAAAATTTCTTCGCACTGAACATCCCATACAAAATCTCTACCTTTACAAGTCAACTTAGTCAACAGAAGTGCCAACTTAGAAAAACCTTCGATAAACCTTCTATAATAACCAGCTAATCCCAAAAAGCTTCTAATCTCAGTACCTGACCTTAGAGTTTCCCATTGCAACACCGTATCAACCTTCGATGGATATACAACAATGCCACTACCTGAGATCACATGACCAAGAAAACTAACCTCCTTTAACCAGAACTCACACTTAGACAGCTTTGCATACAACTTCTTCTCTTTCAAAACTTACAATACTACTCTTAAGTGTTCTGCATGTTCTTCTTCTGACTTAGAATAAATCAAAATATCATCAATAAACACCACCACGAATCGATCCAAATAAGTATGAAAGATACAATTCATGTATTCCATGAATACTCTCGGTGCATTAGTAACACCGAAAGGCATCAATGAATACTCATAATGTCCATAACATGTTCTGAAATCCGTCTTCTGGATATCTTCATCCTTCACTTTAATCTGATGGTAACCCGACCTCAAATCAATCTTACTAAACACACGAGTGTCCACCAATTGATCCATCAAGTCATCTATTATTGGAAGCAGATACTTGTTATTAATCATTACTTTATTCAGTTGTCTATAATCAACACAATGCCTCATACTTCCATCTTTCTTCTTTACTAACAACACTGGAGCTCGCCACAACGATACACTTGGTCTTACAAACTTATTTTTAAGTAACTCTTCCAATTGCTTCTTCAACTCTGACAATTCAGATGCAGACATCCTGTATAGTGCCATAGACACAGATCTGGTACCAGGTACAAGATCAATTGCAAATTCAACTTCCCTCTCTGGCGGTATATCAGGAATCTCATCGGGGAAAACTTCAGGAAATTCACACACCACTTGCAATTCCTCAATTATAGCTTGAGTCTCTACAGATAGCGACACCATCAACGAGAACATATGTGCTTCTTCTTGCATCAACTTCCTCAACTGTCTAGCAGACAACAGACTGTCTTCCTCTTCTTCAGGAGTAGAAAACCTCACTGACTTGTCATAACAGTTAATATGAACACAGTTATGCTCTAACCAGTTCATACCCAAAATCACATCCAAACCTCTTAAAGGCGAACAAACCAAATCAACAGCAAAGTATTTGTCGAAGATTGACAAAGGACACTTTAAACACACAAAAGAAGTAGTTACCGACCCCTTGGCTGGAGTGTCGACAACCATTTCACCATTCATAGAAGACAAGATAAGACCCAATCTTTCAACACAATCGGCAGCAATAAAACAATGAGTAGAACCGATATCAATAATAGTAATTAAAGGAGTACTATTAATGAAACATGTATCTCTGATAAGTCTGTCCTCAACAGTGGTCTGATACTCAACCAAAGCGAACACTTTACCACTTGTCTGCGCCCTATTTGGTTTCTGACACTGACTACCAAGGTGTCCTTCTTCACTACAATTGAAACAAATAACATCCTTATGCTTGCACTCAGATACAACATGTCCGTTCTTACCACAACGAAAACACCTCTTTACTTCAACAGTACACACATTATTCTTATGCCCAGGTTTCCCAAATTTAAAACAAACAACACCAGCAGGAGCATCTCCCCCACTAGTCCTCTAACCCTGAGCAGCTTTCTGTTTACCTTTACCAGCTGGGGTATCATAAGGCTTACCATGATTATGTTGGTACTTACCCCTCTTCTCACTGATAATCTTGTAATGAGCATTACTATCCTCCTCATAAATCCCGCAACTATCAATCAAATTAGCAAAGACACGTATCTTCTGGTATCCAACTGCCTTCTTGATCTCTGGGCACAACCAGTTCTCAAACTTGATACACTTCAAAAACTCAGCATCTGCCTCACCATAGTGCAGATAAAACTTAGCCAACTCAGAAAACTTTGCAGCATACTCAACAACCGACATATTCCCTTGCTTCAGCTTAAGGAATTCAATCTCCTTCTTACCACGAACATCTTCAGGAAAGTACTTCCTCATAAATTCCCTACGGAACACAGCCCAAGTGACATTTTCACCTGCAACTTCCAATCTTTGACAAGTCGCTAGCCACCAGTCATCAGCCTTAACTACTAGCATATGAGTACCATATCGAACCTTCTGCGCTGGAGTGCAGTCCATCACACGGAAGATTACCTCAATCTCTTTCAACCAATCCAACTCTCCATCAGGATCATACTTTCCCTTGAAGGTAGGCAGATTCTCTCTCTGGAAAGTTGCCAAACTACGAGATCCAGCATTCCCATCAGCATTCAGCTGATTCTCCATCGCATGCGCCATTGCTTCTAAAGCAGAAGCAAGTGCAACATCATTCCTTCCAGCCATCGCAACTTATCACTACAACATAAACAACGATTAGAACTCAAATTAACAATACTCGATTGTTAGACAACTACGACTCGACAACTTGGTCGGACGGACCAACCTTTACTATGATAACAACTTTGTAACACCCCAATTCTACCCGATAATTATAATTGTAAATCAGAGTTATAAAATTCATGCAACTGAATCAGGATGCCATAAATTCAACTTTAAAAACATATTGCATTCAACGTGGATACATAACACTTTAAAACTTCAGATGAACTATCAGCATAATAATTTAATCTCTTAATTCAACAACTTAAACATCTACGTAGCGAAATTCATAATAACATCTTTGTCCATCGTTACAATAACTTCAAAATAACACATACTTAGCAATAATAAAATTAAAGTTCAACAACTGAAATAATCAATAATTAAAAGCAACGAGGATTCATTCCCCCGAGTGTTACGTATCAGAGCAATGACACCGACTCGAACTATCAAAGGTATACGGCCTTCACTCTCGATTACCTGCACGTTACCAACATAAGGGTAACATTCAAACAGAAGGGGTGAGATATCTAACAATATAATAAAGCATATGATAAATAATATATTGAATTAGATCACATAATATTACCACTTCTCATCTTATAAATAAAAATAATTGCAATAGAATGCCACACATTTACCACATTAATACACTACTTCTTTATGCAATCATATAATGCGACTCAATACTATGCAAATGCATGTGGTACCATTGGAGAAGAACTCCCATCTCAAAAGAATCTCCAATAAATAGAGGCATCAACAAGGCATAAGCCTTCATCTTAATATTCGCTAATACAAGACATCTTAACGAGCATCAACTCCATCTTGAAATGCAATGTATGCGACACAATCATGAATGTAATAACAATAACAACCATAATTAACAATATCTCAACACAACATCATCGTTGGTAAGAAGCCTACATCTTAATAGCTGCCCATTATTAGAGGCATATTAACATCATTCATCAACATCATTCATCAACATCATTTATCAACATCATTCATCAACATCATTTATCAACATAATTCATCAACAACTCAACCATAACAACAACACAACGGAAGATCGACAATCCTTCAACGTTGGCCATAGGCCTAGAACATGATATTGCCTATAATTAATTAATTATCTAAGGCTTACCTCTAGTTAATGAACCTCTACATATTATTAATTCTGTAATACTACATTATTATCATCATTAATCTTACTGTTATGAACCAAACAATAATATATAATTGTCTTATCCTTATCATTCTTCACAAAATCATCATTGCGATTAACGCGGGAAGCTAACTCTAATCCTAATTTGGTTTACTAGGATTATTCTTCTTATCCTTCATTTTAATCCTTAAGAATGAAGTTCATCGCGTTAGCTATCCAACGCTTCGAACGACACCTCAAACGGAGTCCGGGAACTCAAGTTACAACCTTTGGAAACGAATCTGCCAAAAATCAGACTACATGAGTCGATGCGTGATGTCTTGAGTTGACGCATACTGGGCTAAAATTCCTGCATGAGTCAATGCGGAATCCCTTTGTATCGACTCATACTAAGTCTGCAACACTGCATGTATCGATGCATAGTCCCATGTATTGACTCATCCTGAGTCTAAAAACCTGCATGTATCAACGTATGCTCCTTCGTATAGACTCATCCTGAATCCAGAAACCCGCTAAATTCAACATGCTAACTTAACAATTGGGCATAAAAAACATGCTAAGTTCAACATGCTAACAATTATAGCATTTTGACTAATGCATACTGGAGCATACTTCGACTACAACATTGCAGGTCTTCGACCCCAGCATGCGAACCAGGTTCAGCCTCATGCTTAGATCCTATCGAATTGTCGAACCAAGATACTACCCTTCAAACATAATAGAGTTCGATCCAATACCTCATAAATCTCCACATTGGAAAAAACTCTAAAGCATCAAGAAACAAACTAGATTTCTTTATGCAACTTTATCAACTACATACAGTGAAAAAATTTGCAACTTGGCAAAGTCTTGTTGATCATATCAGCAACATTATGATCTGTCGAAACCTTCAACACTTGGACTTTTCCATGCTCGATTACTCCTCTGACAAAATGCAGCCTCATATCATTGTGCTTAGTTCGCTCATGATAGGATGAATTCTTCGACATGTGTATTGCATTTTAATTATCATATTTAACAATGATAATTCGACCTTGAAGTTTCACCTGCTTTGTAAAATCTTCAAGCCACACTGCTTATTTAACAGCTTCAGTGAGGGAAATATATTTTGCTTTAGTGGTTGATAAGGCGACAACCTTATGAAGTGTCGCTTTCCAGCTGATTGTTGTGCTAAACATAGTGAACACATATATGGATGTTAATTTGTATCTGTTAACAGGGATCCCTGTGGGGATTATTTATTCAGAGTATCGAAGTTGGAGATTTTTTCCTCCATGGGGACGAGGATAGAGGGAAAAGTTTCCATGATGACACTTTGGGGCAGGGATTGGGAAAATATCCTCCGCCTTGTGAATTCCCCGACTCCGACAATATTATTTAACTTTTATATTTTATATATTATATAATCTACAATTATATAATTTTACATTAAGAATATTAATGCATTAGAAAATGAGGAGTCATTAGTGGATAATTTTATTTTTATGTTTTATTGTATAATGAATTGTTTCACTATCCAAGTACTCAAACGTAGAAAAGTGAACCCAATACATAGAAAGTACAATGTACATAAAAAGCACTTGTCTCCTCCATTCATCATCTCATCTGTTCTCATCATCATCACAACAACCACTCTCCTTTGTTCATCGTGCTTATGGTAATTACTCTTCAAATTTACTTTACTTCCATTAGTAACATGTTTTTCATTCAATTAATAAATTAGTATGGATTTCCACACTCACACATAATCAACCACTTGCGGTGGTGACAATGGTACTGTGATAGTAAATTAGCGGAAGCATGGTAGCAACATGTTGTGTTAATATTTATTTATTTTTACATAAACAAATATTAACAACAAGTGCTTTTTTTGTTATTGATGCAAGATGTATTTTATTTATAAAAAAATAAAGATGCAACATATATGTATTTTTTTTATAAAAGGAAAAAATAACGAAGTGTCATAGTTTTAATCAAAAAGTATAGAAATTTTCTTAAGATTCGATCTCTGTGGATCTCCGTGAGGATCTGTGGGGATGGAGGTGGGGAAAAACATTCCTTCTTGACGGGGATGGGGAATAAATTTGGGAGAGGGACGGGGAGCGTGGAAGCATCCTATGAACATTCTCCGCCTCGTTGACATCCCTAAACACATAGCGAGAAATAGATTTTCTGGAATCCATACAACCTGCATAATCAGAGTCAACATATCTTTCGATTACTATTTTATTATCTTCACCACAGGCTCCACCATAAGTTAAGACTCTGTTCAAAACTTATTTATGTACCTTAAAATCCACTCCAATGCTTGCCAGTGAGACTTTCCAGAATTCACCATGTACCTGCTTACAAGACTTACTACATATGCTATATCGGATCTAGTACATACCATAACATACATCAAAGAACCTACTATGTTAGCATATGGAATACTATTCATATAAGTTCTTTCGACCTGACTACTGGGACACTGATCTATACCCAACTTAAATTTAGGGTTTGCCAGAGTCGCAACAGGCTTTGAATCCGACATACCAAACTTGTCGAGAATCTTCCGTAGGTATGCCCTCTTGAGATAAGCATAATTTTGATTGCTTTCTATCTCTTAAGATGTCAATCCCAAGAATCTTGGATGCAGCTCCAAGATTCTTCATGTCAAACTCCTTATTGAGTTCAACCTTCCCCTTCACTACATCCTCGACATTGTTACTTGCTATGAGAATATCACCCATATAAAACAATAAAATAACAACTGAACTTCCAAGTCAAAATCTGAAGTAATCACAGTGGTCAAACTGACTTCTAATGAAACCTATGTGTGCCATGAACTTGTCAAATCTCTTATTCCAATGTCGAGGAGATTGTTTCAGACCATATAATGACCTATTTAGCTTGCCAACATAAGCTTCCTTTCCTCTTTCTATATACCCTTCAGGTTGCTTCTTTAGGATTGTTTCATATAGATCTCCATACAAGAAAACAGGCTTCACATCTATTTATTCCAGTTCTATGTCGAACTATGCCACCATGGCAAGTAACATTCAAATGGACATGTGCTTCACAACAGGAGAAAATACATCATTTAAGTCAACACCTTCTTTCTGAGTGAAACCCATTGTGACCAATCTTACCTTGTATATTTCCGACGTCACTCCTTTGATTCCTTCCTTAACTTTGAAAATCCACTTACATTTGACTAACCTGACTCCAGTAGGTTACTTGATCAGTTCCTAATTGTGATTATCATGAAGAGATTTTATCTCATCATCCACGATCTTCAACCATTCAATCTTATTTTGACTCCTCATAACTTCCTTATAGTCTTTAGGTTCTTCATCTAGAACCTCACTTATAGAGTTTAAGACATAAGCTATGAGATCTGCATACCCAAGTCTTTGAGGTGGATTGATGACTCTTCTTGACCTATATCTAGCCAACATGTAGTCATTGACAGTTTCCTCAACTTCCTCTGAATCTTCAGCATCTTGTGCTTCTTCTTCGACTTGATCTAGGATACACAATTCAACATCGACATGCTCCACCTCAGTAGTAATATCTTCATGTTCCTAGCTCTAGGAACCATAGCCTATAAGTTTTGACTCCTTCAGGATATCCCACGAACATGCATCTCAGAGCTCTAGGTTCGACCTTGTCTTGCCTAATGTGAGCATAGGCTACACAACAAAATACTTTAAGTTTGTCGAGATTTGGTGGATATCCCGACCAAACTTCTTCAGGTGTCTTCATATCTAACACAGTCAAAGGACATCTATTTATTAGATATGTTATTGTCGAAACAGCCTCTGCCCAAAACACCTTCTTTAATCCAACACTAGTCAACATGCATCTAAATATTTCCAAAATTGTTCGATTAAACCTCTTGGCCAAACCATTTTTTAGGGAGTACATATAGTAGTTCTATGCCTTGCAATACCAGAGGTTACACAAAAAATGTAGAACGCCTCATTGCAAAGTTCAAGGTCATTGTTGGTTCTCAACCTCTTGACCTTTCTGCCAATCTAATTTTCGACCAAAGTCTTCCAACTTTTGAAATTACAAAAGTTTCATCCTTAGTCTTCTGGATGAATACCCATAACTTTCTGGAATAATCATCAACTATGGATAGAAAATACGTTGCTCCTGAATGTGATGGACACCTTGCAGGCCCCCAAAGATCAGCATGAATGTAATCAAGGGATCCATGTGTTCTTTGTTTGCCTTTATTGAACTTCACTCTGCAATATTTTCCAAGTACACAATTCAAAAAACTTAAGCTTTTCGACTTTGTCTCCACCAAGTAGGTTTTGTTTCCCCAATTTGATCATACCCTTTTCACTGACATGGCCCAATGTCACGTTCCAAATTTTTGTCTTCGACAAAGGTTTCATGGATGTGACATCTGCATAACTACTTACAACTTCAACCTCAAGGGTATACAAGCCATGTTTCTTCACGACTCTCAAGACTTTCAGTATAGAACCATATTTTAGAAAAATTATGTCAATCGTAAAACCCTATAACTAACACATATCAATTATATTACTAAACTCTATTTGAAACTCTATTAGCAAACATTGCTCTCAATCTATAATAACTTCTCTCACCAACGTTGTCATGGGTAGGTTTCAAGTGCCTTTAAATAGAGATTTAATGGATTCATCAAAGTCTATTGTTATGTGACCCCATCACCTACCCTCGTCGAATGCCCATGTCCACTTCTCCAATGAGAATTTATCCACCTACCTTAAAGCTTGCTCATTTGAAAATCTTATTTTCTTGCGGTATGGTTTGAATGATAGTTGGTATAAAGCATGCCCTGCATTGTAAGACGGTAAATGGCCCAACCAACATAGACGGCCAAATAGCCTATAAACTATATGTAATTTCCTTGGTAAAAAAATGATAGGAGGGACCAAGGTATTAAACTTCCATTGCTTAAAAAATGTGCACAATCATTTAGTATTAATCGATATGTCTTTCGAGGAAGACAAAATACGTAAAACTAGAGTTTACATTATGCTACTTATAGGTCCTTTTTATTTCCGACTACTTCGGACGATAATGTACATATAATGTGGTTTACCTTATTAGAAGATATAAATAAAATAAGAGCATATACTCGGGGATACGCTTATTTAGCACATTTTTATAGGGCTTTATGTAAAACCTCAAAGGTAGATGTACACACCTTTCCTAAATGCACATTCTTGCTTCAAGCATGTGAATGGTTGAGATTGCATTCCATACTAGCAATAAATCATCATACTTTCTTCTTCCAATAACAAAAAATTAAGTTTCTAACCTAATAATATTTTCCTTGTAAAAAAAACCTTATAATATTTTATAATTTTGTTCTAGGTTCTACTCTTATGGGATGAATTTTGTAAAATGTTCTCATTAATGTGTCGTGGCTAATCGATCATTCATAAAACACATATGACCATACAATGTATGACCACTAAACTACTCATTACTTAATACATTTTTAATATTAAGTTTTAGTAAACTAACAAATAAATCTTTATGCATAAATGTATTTAGAGTCCATATATTGATATACCAGATGCATATTTAATGAATATAGACGATGCATCTATCTGGACTTTAACGACAACAATTGTGAGGCTCACTACTATGGAAATGCACCATAATGATAATGTTAAAATACAATTTGGCATGCATTAGAACATCACATTTTCACTTAGGTGCTTCAAACATAAAGACAAGAGTAAAGTGTCAGCCCATATGCATTTGAAAATTGGAAATACTTCAACAAGACAGAGTATCATCAATGAAGGAGCTACCAAAACTTTGTCATGGTGAACTATGTCATGCCAACTAAATATAAACTAAGTTCTCAATGCATGAAATGGTATAGATCGATTAACCCATATTAATGAACAAACATCATCTTAAAATTTCCAAGACAACCAACAACAAACATGTACTCATATCTCAACACAACAAAATTACCAAACCACGCCACAATCGTTTATTGACACCCAAAACCTATAAATGTCATACACCCATAGCCCAACACAAAAAAATTATTAAACAACATAAAAACCTTTCGTTAACACCCAAAACCAGTACATATCATATATCAAATTAAAAAACCAACTGTATAACTATTTCTACTGACAAAAACCCTGATATTTTAATAATTATTTTTAGCAACAAACACCAGCCACCAACCCATCATGTACATACCAATATACACAACGAACACCATATCATACAAACATAAACTTCGAAACACCATAACAAAAAATTCCTTTTTACCCCACACAAAAATTCACACCAAACCCATCACTCTACCAAAATTATTATTGCCTGACTATTACCAGATCAACCCAAACAACAATACAACCAAATTTTAATACAAAGGCAATGAATTAAACAATAACACATCAACTAATTATAATTCCTCTTACAAAATGAATGCATTTATTTTTCCCCATGAAGGTGCATGGACTTCTTCTTAACCACCTCAGAAGAACCAACTGGGGCATCATCAAAATTAACACCTCATTGATTAGGGAATTGAATGGCACTTCAATGAACCACATCAGTAATGCAAAAAAAGTATTATAGTTTTTATTATATTTGAGTAATATTTTATTAACTTTCCTAATTAATTTTTATTTAATAATTTGTTATGAATAATTAATTAACTATCATAATAACTGTAACTAAGTAAGAATATTGTATTGGATAATACTTATAAATAATGAAAAGATATTTATTTAATAAAGACAAATTATTGAATAGAAAAGCAAAAACAAAAAGGACGAGGAGCGTTAAAACTAATCCATCAAACAACTAGCAAAAAACATAGTCGCATATGTCCAATATATCCTTAAAAATACTTTCAAAAACACAAATAGGAAGTGAATTTCACAAAGTGTCCTAATCAATAAAAAAACCTTTATTGGTTAATCTATAAAACACATGTATTTTCCTCTATGAAAATGTGAGATATCTTAAATCTAAAGGAACATATAGTGTGTAAAGTATTCTTCTACTTAATTAAAAGATGCCAAGGGAAAATATTCATATTAGAAAATGTACGAGTGGAAAAAATTGGGTTAATTTCAAGCTAAATATTTCTTTTATTCCTTCTGTTAGCATATTCGATAACAAATACGATTTCATTTAGTTCATCTTTAAAGGAGGTGGAAACTCCAATATTAGTTGAGAAAAATCTTAAGAATATTCCTAACTTATACCTAAATATGCCACCACAAGTTGATATTCTAGGATTTCCTTTTGAAGCTCCATCGTTGTTACACTTAATCCAATTATAAATAGGAAAACACTGTTGTACCCCAAAATTTGCCCTCTTATTTTCTCAAAACATTTCTCACAAGATCTTCAATGGTTCAAATTTGCAACACTGATACATCAAATTAGAGTTTGAGTTTGCACAAGGACAATTGGACTTTTAATGCCTCAAATGACTTTCATGGATCATTATGAACCTTTAAGATTGCTCATGTCAAGTTTCAGGCCTTGGATCACAAAATTGTTCAGTCAATTGATCAGATGACCTAAAAACAACAGTACTGATGAAAAAGTCAACTATACCCTAAAAAGTCAAACTTTGACTTTTTTGTCAACATTACATTCCAAAGATCAAAATTCATCAAGACATTCAAGAATATCAAGATTGATCATCAAGAAGTCAAGAAAGTCAAAAGTCAACCTGAAAAGTCAAGATTTAGAAATTTTCTAAGTGTTTTTA
The DNA here is from genome assembly GCA_948472305.1 of Vicia faba. Lineage (NCBI taxonomy): Eukaryota > Viridiplantae > Streptophyta > Magnoliopsida > Fabales > Fabaceae > Vicia > Vicia faba. Next base: position 605,760,235 of record OX451741.1, on the reverse strand, counting down.
CACATGATAATCTCATCACTTTATGCCAATTTTTCACCAAGATGCAAGACGGTTCAAGGAAAACTTTCAACATGAAAGTCGTAGGTCTCGATGAGATCTACAACTTTTCTTTACTGATCAAATCCTAGAAGTTCTTGGATTTTGATTTATAAATTCATGAAGTCATGACATTTTCATTTAACACTTAGAGAAATTTTCAACAAATTTTGTTCAGGATTTTATCCCAACTTCTTGGCATTTTTTCACATAGTTACAAGATAATTTTGTCAAAATGACTAACATGAAAGTTATAGAGGATGTTTCAAGCTTTCCAAAATATCCAAGAGAAAGAATTTATCATACTTGAGCTAGGAGATTCAAGGGCTTGAAGTTGGGCATCCATCCTTGAATTGTAAGTCATTCTATTGAAGAACACATAACAAAACCCTTATGCTATACTGCATAATCTTATGTTGAATACCTTCTTGCTTTCAAATATCTATGTAATTTAATGTTTACACAAGAGCTTGAGCTATTACCCAAGTGTTTGAGCCATTTTCCAAAAGATCTTTCCATTTATGGCATAAAGGTACCATTGCTACTCTTGAAAAGCAAGCCTTTTGGTACAAAGTTTGTATTAAGCCCATACCTTGCTTGTTGCTGATTATACTCCACCATAAATCATGGAAAGTAGCTCCTCTATACCAGAAACTTTGGTACTTCATCTTGGGACTATGGAGTACTTGAACTAGTTTGATCTTTGTAATTCAACCAAACCATAACATGTTGTCTTGCAAACCTAATCAACTCATATGCACAACCTCTTGCCTACAAATAGAAGAAGCATTTGCAATAGAAAGAGGTTATAAAAAATAGAGAGAAGGGCCAAAAAAATAGAAGGAGAAACTAACACTCAAAATCATTTTTGCTGTCAAAAAACCAGATTTGTCCACAAAACCTCCATTTTTGAGCTTTGAAGTCCAAATCTTTGAATCTTATACCTTGAAAGTTTTCTCCAAACAAATCATCCAAGAAACTTCACATACACCATATAAAAGTTGCTCAAACATAAGAATAACTTCTGTAACATCACTATCCCCATCTTCCAAACTCAAAAAACATACATTGCAACTTGACTTGGTTGGAACGGTTCAACCATTTTCAGCATAAAAGGAAAGTTAGAACTACTTTAAGAAGGTTCAAAGGATCTCGATTAATCACCACTATACACTCAAAAACATCCGTACGTGTTCTATAGCTTCTGCTTTGAGAGGTAAACTTTCTCAAACTGTGATATCATTGTTCATATATCATTTGCTTTTGCATTCAAAAGATATAACAAGACAAATCAAAGAGAAAAAACTAACAAAAATCCAGACCAGAGGCTGACACGGGTGCCCGTGTCACACGACACGGCCCGTGTCAGCTTAATTGGGTTAAAAAACATAGTAAAATGCAGGGACAGAAGCTGACACGGGTGCCCGTGCCACATAACACGGCCCGTGTCAATGTTACTGGTGCATACACGAGCAGAAAAAAGATGGACAGGGGATGACACGGGCGCCCATGTCACGTGACACGGCCGTGTCAGGTTGGCTGGAACCAAAAAATGCAGAAAAGTCATGGACATGTCCTGACACGGGTGCCTATGTCCACTGACATGGCCCGTGTCAGCTCAGGCACCAATTTTATTGATTTTTGAGATTTTTTAAGATTATTTTGGACATATTCCATTGCTTGGAAATGACCTAACATTATAAAGCTTTTGTTTTCAAATGAAACCTCAAAAATATTTTTCTAAACAATTAGTTTTTTTTGTTAACTTAGACTTAGGTTTTTCTTCAATGAAATTAATTACAAAACCTTTTCTATAAAAAAAAACCTAAAAAACAATTTCTCTCACTTTACATCTTCTTGCATATTTTTACTATTTTTGCATTATAAATTATGTAATTGTCAAAGTCTTTTAATAGTAATTAGGGTTTACTTCACTTATCATCCCCATTTGTAAATTTGTATTCCCCTCCCTTAATGATGTAATAGCATAGTAATTTTACTTTCCGCAATTTATCGCTTTCATATAATGTTAGTAATTAGGATTTGTATGGAAAGATAAAACCAACAAGTAGATAACCATAATTCAAGATAAACAAGCATGTAGATAAAACACATTTGCACACTTACACCCTTAGGGTAATTCCACTTGTTGTCTTACAAAAATGACCATATTATGCATGTGAGGTATCTTAGCAAAAATAAGCAAAAAATACAAGATCATAGTCCCTCGATGATGCTATCCATGTTGCCTTTCAAAATGATCTTAGTCCCTAAATAAAATGCTAAGATATCTTACAACATTGCTAATCATGGTTATACAATGACCCACGCCCGTCCCTTTTACATCCAAAGATAGGGCTACTTACTAAATCAATTGTAAGATAACAATGTCAAAGGAAAGAAGAAATGAATATGAAAGACTTTTGAGTAGGTAGAATGTTCCTAGTTACTTGCTCAATTTCAAAACAAAAACATTCTTTCTATTTTAAAAAATAAACACCTACACTTTCAAAACATCTTACAAACTTGAAAACATTTTCAAAAGAACAACATCTTTGTATACATTCTTACGAACGAGAATCATTACAAAGATTTCCTAAACAATGGCCTCTTTACAAAATAATTTCAAAAAACCACACAAAGCACAATTTCAAACAAAAGCAAGTGATCTAGAAAGTAACTAAGAGCCCATGGAAAACCATAGATGAAAAGGGTGCTAATACCTTCCCTTTTCATAATCTATCCCCCCGAACTCAAGAAATAATCTCAAAGGTCTTTCCTGTACTTTTTCACCTTTCCTTTTGGATAAAAAAAAAGTCAGTGGCGACTCTTGCTAACCGCAACATTTGCGATCAAACGCAAAACACCCAAGTCAGTTATCCTACCGTATCACAAACACCAATTAACATGCAAGATTCTAGATAAGGGAAATTGTGATATAAACGTAGTCGAAAACAAAAATTTCCCTTAAGTTGGTCCTTACGAATGATCATGATCAGTGATTGAATCGGTTACCTATTATGGCCATTAACACCTTTGATGCAAAATTGAATGAATGATCACAAGCGTTGAATGAAAAACAATGCTTCTACTTAGTCCACATGAACATAGTGCCTTCATGCCAAACCAGCTAGATGTGGTTATGCTTTAATCACATTTATATGGGTAAGGCACATGTCTGATTAATTATGGTAATGTTTCAAATTATACGTACAGACGAGGAATATGAAACTGGCTAGATGCGTCCATGCTTTGAACTGCGCTCAACATGACAGAGGATCGTAACCAACCAAAGATAGAGGATCCTCATCCTTTCCTCCAAGGTGAAAGCTCGGATCAGGGGTGGACGTCTCCATGCTTCACCTTGCTCACCCTTAGATTGCCTAGATTCAAAGGGGGATACACCAGCTACGTGTGAAACCTTGTATTTTTTTGACATGGGGTATTTGAATGTTGTATGCTAACATGCAAAGTGTCTTTGATAGCACCCCTTGAGAAATTGGTTGTTATAGCCGAGCATACTAAGCATTTTTGGTAGCTTCCCTGGATTCTGAAGATGCATGAGGCGTTTTGGGGAATTAGTTGTTGCAGTCGAGCGTACTAAGCATATCCGACATTACCCCTGAATTTTGAAGATGCAAGAGGCGATGCGGGGAATTGATTATTGTAGTCGGAGGTACTAAGCGTCTCTGACAAATTGTTCCTAGAAGGAGTTAAACCCAAAGACCTTTAAGGTTCATCCGATGTCTCTACCACTACGTAAATGTACATTGGTGACATATATTTCTCATGATTTATAGTAATATTAAACAATTCTGAATCTAAGGCCCTGTTTGGTAAGAAACTTTTTTAGCTTATAGTTTATAGATTATAAGCTCATATGACAATAAAATACTTGTTTGTTAACAGTCTTTTCATCACGGGCTTATAGTTTATTTTACTAGCTTATAGCTTATTTTCTAGGCGCTATTTTAAATAGTGTTTTAGCTTATAGCTTGTCATTTTTTCTTCCATTGCTACCCTTATTATTTTATCTAAAATCCACTACTAATCTTTATAATTTAATTTAAAATAAAATAATTATATATTAAATATCTTTTATGTCATTTTAGTTTATCAATTAATTAAACTGTTAATTTTAGCAAACACTTCAATTAGCTTATCAGCTATAAATCGTTGGCCATCAGGCATCAGCTATAAGTTATCAGTTATCAGTTATAAACTATCAACTAATTTATCATCCAACCGTTGTTTTTACCAATCAGGGCCTAAAACAAAAAATACGCCAATGTACATTAGTGATAGATAATTCTCATGATTTATAGTAATATTAAATAATTTTGAATTTAAGACAAAAATTATAAATTTTAACCATGTGTCTTGAACCCAATTCTCTTAAGATTAAGTAGTAGTCCCTTTACTATTAGACCATTATTGTTAATATTTCTAATGATGAATACTTAACTAAATAATTCAGAATAAATATTTATTTATTTATTTATTTCAAATAACACACAAATTTAAAAAAATATAAATCTTAAATATAATTAATCAAATAGAAATACATTAAATAATATTTAATTAAACTACTATTAAATTAATTTATTATTATTTTATTTTAATTTAAATAGTTTTAGAAATTAACTGATTATTTAATTTGAATTAATTAAACATTTAATAATTAATTGATATACTATGAAATTAATTAACTATTATTTAATTTGAATTAATTTGAAATAAGTATATATTTATTTATGTGTTATTTAATTTTTATTCAATATTATTTAATTTATTTCTATTTGATTAATTATATTAGCATTTATATTTTATTAATTATACTTTTAAAATTTTGCATTATTTGAAATAAGTAAATCTGTATTTGTATGTTATTTGAAATAAGTAAATAAGTAAATGTTTATTCTAAATTATTTAGTTAAGTATTCATCATTAGAAATATTAACAATAATTGCTCTAGTAGTAAAGTGACTACCATTTAATCTTAAGAGATTTGGGTTTGAGATCCAGAGTTAAAATTTTATAATTTTTGTCTTAAATTTAGAATTATTTAATATTATTATAAATCATGAGAATCATCTACTACCAACGTATTTTTTGTTTTAGATTTATAACTATTTAATATTACTATAAATTATGAAAAATATATGTACATTGGCATAGTGGTAAAGGTATATGATGAACCATAAAGATTTTTGGGTTTGATTCCTTCTAGAAACTTTTTTTTTTTTGCATTTTTTTGTATTTTCAAATCTGAATTTTTTAAAATAAAAATAAAAATAAATTTAGTATTTAAAAAATGAAAAATAAAAAATAATATCCAATATGGCATTCCAATCACGGTTTAAAATTAAGAAAAAAACCAATTTGAAAAATATAAACAAAATATCTAATTTGTCCTCTTAACTATACATTTGGGTTCATATTGGTTTCTTAATTTTTTTTCTTGTCACTTTGTTCCCTTAAGTTCCAAAAAATTTCATTTCAGTCTTTTTTCTCTAATTAGAGACGAATTTAGCGACCAATTTCAAAAATTTTCCGCCGTTAATTAAACAAAAAGGACTAAAATGAAATATTTTGAAAGTTAAGGGACGATGGTGACAAAAAAAAATTAAGAAACCAATCTGAATCTAAGAGTATAATTAAGGGGACAAAATGAGTATTTTGTCAAAAAAATATTAATAAAATGACTAATATGACCCGGTTAAATTTTCTAAAGGATTAAATCATATATTTTTATTGAGATTTATTTGAGTTCTTAATTTTTGTGAGAGACTAAAATAAACTTTCACTCATGATCTAGTTTTAAAAAAAAACCTAGAGAACCAAAACCACGCTGGATCTGAGTTACTTTGGTTGTTAGAATAGTGAGATTTTGTTAAAATTTTGTTGCCTTGTTGGAAATTTTATTGGTTAAGGAGAAATTGTTTTAGGGTTGCATGAATGACATCGTGAGAGTTAGGTGGCGTGATCATGGTGATAGGATTTTTATAAGTAGGGGTGAGAAGGGATCAGACCAACTAACAGGGATTTACGATCTAGCCTACACAAATCTAGGTTAGGTAAGATTTTTTTTAAATAAAAAAAGCTTAAACTTTTTTATAAGCCTATTTAGCTAAAAATACTAGGCCTTAGACCATTAAAAAATCCTTTTAAGCCTATCGAATCGACCTATTTAAATAAGCCTGAATAATTTTATTTTATTATTATATTATATTTTTTAATTTGAATTAAATTATAAAAAATAAAACTTAATTATCTTGAAGAACTTATGAAAATAGGATGAAAATTCCTTCTGAACAAATTTATAAGTTATTTTCATAAGTTTTCTAAGCAAATAGTTTCACAAAACTTATGTTACTAAGTAAGCTAAGATAACTCAATACAAATAATATTTTGGTATCATTGATCTTTTAGTTTTTTTTGTCTATATAACATTAATTAAATTGCTAATTTACATATCTTCAAATGAAATATGCTTTTAAATAGGCTAACAAGCTAATCAGACGTTTGAAAAGGCCAAACTCAAGTCTAAAATTGTTGGAAATAATTTATATTTACAAAAAACAGACAACACCAATTCTATCCCTCAAACAAAGAAATATACTAGTCTTGATAGCTTTTGTCAGAACATATGTCAGCTGCTTCTGGGTGCTACAGTGCATAACTTCTAATATTCCACTCTGAACCTGATTCCTCAGAAAGTGATACTTGGTCTCAATGTGCTTGCTTTTCCCATGCAGCACTGGGTTCTTGGCAAGATTGATTGCAAACTTATTATCAATCATTAGCTTCAGAGGTTTATCTACCTCAATTTTCAGATCTTGCAGCAAGTTCAGAATCCACATAGCTTGGCATGCAGTTAGAGCTTCTGCAATATATTCAGCTTCACATGTTGACAGCGCAACAACAAGTTACTTCTTGGAACCCCAAGAAATAGGACCTCCCAGAAATAAGTACCCCGAAGTACTTCTTCTTTCAACTCTGTCTCCACACCAATCAGAGTTTGAATAACTCAGAAGTTCTGATTCGATCTTTCTTCCAGAAGGAAATAACACACCATACTTCAAAGTTCCCTTCACATACCTCAGAATCCTAACAGCAGCTTGGTAATGAGACCACTTTGGTTTACTCATAAATCTGCTAACCATTCCAACTGTATAGAAAATATCAAGTTTGGTATTACACAAATACCTTAGAGAACCAACCATCTATTTGAAGGTTGTAGCATCCACATCCTCTCCATCAGAATCAGAGTCCAACTTCTGATTTATATCAACAGGTGTGATAGCAACTTTTCAACTCTCTAGCTCAAATCTCTTCAAAAGCTCAAGTTCATACTACATCTCATGTCTTAAACCAATAAGTCATTTGTTAGGTCAAAAGTAAAAAATTGAACCTCCTCAGTCAAAACCCTAATTTTGACTATTTTGCCTTTTTGATGATCTGATCAAATTTCTTGAGGAATTGTGATCCAAACTTGATTAATTGACATATATGAGTTCATAATGTTGATATGGATAAAAATTATGAATTTTGATTGTAAATTGACCACAGTTGACTTTTTCCCTAATACAACTGATTTTTGGTCAACTGACTGAGCAAAAATGTGATCCAAGACTTGAAACTTGACATGAGCAATCTTGAGAGTTCCTAATAATCCATGAAAGTCATCTGGGGCATTAAAAATCCATTTGTCATTGTGAAAACTCAAACCCTAATTTTGAGTTGTCAGTGTTGAAGAGCTGTCTTGAGCTGATCAAACCTTGTGTAGTCTTGAATCAATGGAGATCTTATGAGATATTTCTTGAGAAATAAGAGGGCAAATTTTGGGGTACAACACATACCAAAAGAAATTAAAAAGAAATAGATGATCTGTAGATTGAGTTGAAACCCATGAAATTAAAAAACAACACCAAATCTAAATCAACAAACTCCAAACATCACAACACAACCCTAATAAATTAACCCCTTTTCTATCAAATAAAATTCTAATAAAAATTCAACATTAAGATTACCAAACTGTGAAAACATTAAATCTACAACATTATTTGCAGCAGTATAGTTGACGATTTCATTTATGGAATGAAATTGGTGCAGATGAAGAAGAAGAAGGAAGATGCAGATAAAGAATATAATGAAATTTGTGAAACAATAAATGGATTTTGAAACGTTATTTGGAATTGGAAGTTGTTAGGAAGAGGAAGAAGAGAGGACGGGAGAGAGAGGAAGAAGAAGATGAAGGGGTAAAGAATTGAAATTTATAGTGTTGTTTTGTAACCGTATCTGGAAGAGATGGCAGGGTTTAGCCAATTTTGTGTAGAAAGAAAATTGTAAAAATCAAAGAGGCTATCCATGTGGCTTGTAATTGGAACATAAGGACAAAATAGACTTTTTGGATAGAATCACTTTTCTTATATTATAGATTTGTAGTAGTTGAAGCTTATTTATAATATACTAAAGCAAGTGACAATATTTTTAGAGGTTTTTACTACAATATTCAGTTTTCTTGAGTCAATATCCAAATTATTGTAATTTTCAACATTAGTCCCAAATTAACCATGTTTCATAGAGTTTTAAATAAAAAAGAATTTATATTCTAAGGAACTCCAATATTTTTGGCACTCCCACTTTATTTCAAGAGGATACCTTAATGTTGTTAGCGTCTCTATATAAAATTTTAAAGAGGCATTAATATTATTGGTGTTTGTTGTAAAAAACGATATCAAGAATAGAGTATAAATAAATTTTGACTACCAAGAAATCTATAAAGGCAAGGAAAAACGAGAATTAAAAAGAACACAAAAATTGGTTATAAATTGATATTCTTTACTTTCTCTTTGAAACAAGATTACAAGTGTAACAAAATAAAAAGTAATCCCTAATTAGAATTTGCATTGTGCAATGATGAGAGACTAGTATGCTATTTATTAGAAAACTAACACATTAAACTAATGAACTTTTACACACAGACCCATTACAAGCTAACTTAGGGAACAAGCTAACTTGACAATTGGGCATAACAAACATGCTAAATTCAACATGCTAACAGTCATAGCATTTTGAATAATGCATACTGGAGCATACTTCGACTACAACGTTGCAGGTCTTCGATTCGAGCATGCGAACCAGCTTCAGCTTCATGCTTAGATCCTGTTGAATTGTCGAACCAAGATGCTACCCTTCAACCATACTAGAGTTCGATCCAATACCTCACAAATCTCCATATTAGAACAAACTCTAAAGCATAAAGAAACAAACTAGCTTTCTTCATGCAACTTTATCAACTACATACAGTGGAAAAATTTGCAACTTGGAAAAGTCTTGTTGATCATATCAGTAACATTGTAATCTGTCGAAACCTTCAACACTTGGACTTTTCCATGCTCGATTAATCCTCTGACAAAATGCAGCCTCACATCGTTGTGCTTGGTTCGCTCATGATAGGATGAATTCTTCGACATGTGTATTGCATTTTAATAATCACATTTAACAATGATAATTCGACCTTGAATTTTCATCTGCTTAGTAAAATCTTCAAGCCACAATGCTTATTTCACAGCTTCAGTGAGGGAAATATATTTTTCTTTAGTGGTTGATAAGGCGACAACCTTCTGAAGTGTCGCTTTCCAGCTGATTGTTGTGCTAAACATAGTGAACACATATAGGGATGTCAATTTGTATCTGTTAACAGGGATCCCTTTGGGGATTATTTATTCAGAGCATCGAAGTTGGAGATTTTTTCCTCCGTGGGGACGGGGACGGAGGGAAAAGTTTCCCTGATGACACTTTTGGGCGGGGATTGGGAAATTATCCTTCGCCTTGTGAATTCCCAGACTCCAAAAATATTATTTAACTTTTATATTTTATATATTATATAATCTACAATTATATAATTTTACATTAAGAATATTAATGCATTAAAAAATGAGGAGTCATTAGTGGGTCATTTTATTTTTATGTTTTATTGTATAATGAATTGTTTCACTATCCAAGTACCCAAACATAGAAAAGAGCATCCAATACATAGAATGTACAATGTTCATAAAAATCACTTGTCTCCTCCATTCATCATCTCCTCTGTTCTCATCATCATCACAACAACCACTCTCCTTTGTTCATCGTGCTTATTGTAATTACTCTTCAAATTTACTTTACTTCCATTAGTAACATGTTTTTCATTCAATTAATAAATTAGTATGGATTTCCACACTCACATAATCAACCACTTGCGGTGGTGACAACGGTACCGTGGTAGTAAATTAGCGGAAGCACGGTAACAACATGTTGTGTTAATATTTATTTATATTTACATAAACAAATATTAACAACATGTGCTTTTTTTGTTATTGATGCAAGATGTATTTTATTTATAAAAAATAAAGATGCAAAATATATGTATTTTTTTTATAAAAGCAAAAAATAGCGAAGTGTCATAGTTTTAATCAAAAAGTATAGAAATTTTCTTAAGATTCGATATCCGTGGATCTTCGTGGGGATCTGTGGGGATGGAGATGGGGAAAAACATTCCTTCGTGACGGGGATGGGGAATAAATTTGGGAGTGGGGAGGGGAGCATGAAAGCATCCTCTGAACATTCTCTGCCCCGTTGACATCCCTAAACACATAGCTAGAAATAGATTTTCAGGAATCCATACAACCTGCATAATCAGAGTCAACATATATTTCGATTACTATTTTATTATCTTCACCACAGGTCCACCATAAGTTGAGACTCTGTTCAAAACTTATTTATGTACCTTAGAATCCACTCCAGTGCTTGCCAGTGAGACTTTCCAGAATTCACCATGTACCTGCTTACAAGACTTACTACATATGCTATATCGGATCTAGTACATACCATAACATACATCAAAGAACCTACTATGTTAGCATATGGAATTCTATTCATATAAGTTCTTTCGACCTGAGTACTGGGACATTGATCTATACCCAGCTTGAATTGAGGGTTTGCCGAAGTCACAATAGGCTTTGAATCCGACATACCAAACTTGTCGAGAATCTTCCGTAGGTATGCCTCTTGAGATAAGCATAATTTTGATTCTTTCTATCTCTTAAGATGTCAATCCCAAGAATCTTGGATGCAACTCCAAGATTCTTCATGTCAAACTCCTTATTGAGTTCAGCCTCCCCCTTCATTACATCCTCAACATTGTTGGTTGCTATGAGAATATCACCCATATAAAACAACAAAATAACAACTGAATTTCCAGGTCGAAATCTGAAGTAATCACAGTGGTCAAACTGACTTCTAATGAAACCTATGTGTGCCATGAACTTGTCAAATCTCTTATTCCACTGTCAAGGAGATTGTTTCAGACCATATAATGACCTGTTTAGCTTGCACACATAAGCTTCCTTTCCCCTTTTTGTATACCCTTCAGGTTGCTTCATAAGGATTGTTTCATATAGATCTCCATACAAGAAAATAGTCTTCACATCCATTTGTTCCATTTCTATGTTGAACTGTGCCACCATGGCAAGTAACATTCGAATGGACATGTGCTTCACAACAGGAGAAAATACATCATTGAAGTCAACACCTTCTTTCTGAGTGAAACCCCTTGCGACCAATATTTCCTTGTATCTTTTCGACATCACTCCTTTGATTCCTTCCTTAACTTTGAAAATACACTTCCATTTGACTAACCTGACTCCAGTAGGTTACTTGATCAGTTCCTAATTGTGATTATCATGAAGAGATTTTATCTCATCATCCATGGTCTTCAACCATTCAGTCTTATTTTGACTCCTCATAACTTCCTTATAGTCTTTAGGTTCTTCATCTAGAACCTCACTTATAGAGTTTAAGACATAAGCTATAAGATCTGCTTACCCAAGTATCTGAGGTGGATTGATGACTCTTCTTGACCTATCTCTAGCCAACATGTAGTCATTGACAGTTTACTCAACTTCCTCTGAATCTTCAGCATCTTGTTCTTCTTCTTCGACTTTATCTAGGATACACAATTCAACATCGACATGCTCCACCTCAGTAGGAATATCTTCTTGTTCCAGCTCTTCTTCAGATATCTCTGCACTTCGACCAACGTCATCAGTTTTCTTGAAATCCATCTCAGTTTTATTGAAAACTACATCTCGACTATTGATACACCTCTTGTGACCTAGCTCTAGGGACCATAGCCTATAAGCTTTGACTCCTTCAGGATATCCCATGAACATGCATCTCAGAGCTCTAGGTTCGACCTTGTCTTGCCTAATGTGAGCATAGGCTACACAACAAAATACTTTAAGTTTGTCGAGATTTGGTGGATATCCCGACCAAACTTCTTCTGGTGTCTTCATATCTAACACAGTCAAAGGAAATCTATTTATTAGATATGTTATTGTCGAAACAGCCTCTGCCCAAAACACCTTCTTTAATCCAACACTAGTCAACATGCATCTAACTCTTTCCAAAATTGTTCGATTAAACCTCTTGGCCAAACCATTTTTTAGGGACTACATGTAGTAGTTCTATGCCTTGCAATACCAGAGGTTGCATAAAAAATGTCGATCGCCTCATTGAAAAGTTCAAGGTCATTGTTGGTTCTCAACCTCTTGACCTTTCTGCCAATCTGATTTTCGACCAAAGTCTTCCAACTTTTGAAATTCACAAAAGTTTCATCCTTAGTCTTCTGGATGAATACCCATAACTTTCTGGAATACTCATGAACTATGGATATAAAATACGTTGCTCCTGAATGTGATGGACACCTTGCAAGCCCCCAAAGATCAGCATGAATGTAATCAAGGGATCCATGTGTTCTTTGTTTGCCTTTATTGAACTTCACTCTTCAATATTTTCCAAGCACACAGTTCAAAAAACTTCAGCTTTTCGAATTTGTCTCCACCAAGTAGGTTTTGTTTCCCCAATTTGATCAGACCCTTTTCACTGACATTGCCTAATGTCATGTGCCAAAATTTTGTCTTCGACAAAGGTTTCATGGATGCGACATCTGCATAACTACTTACAACTTTAATTCAAGGGTATACAAGCCATGTTTCTTCATGCCTCTCAAGACTTTCAGTATAGAATCATATTTTAGCAAAATTATGCCAATCATAAAACCCTAGAACTAACATATATCAATTATATTACTAAACTCTATTTGAAACTTTATTAGCAAACATTGCTCTCAATCTATAATAACTGCTCTCACCAACATTGTCATGGGTAGGTTTCAAGTGCCTTTAAATAGAGATTTAATGGATTCATTAAAGTCTATTGTTAAGTGACCCCATCGCCTACCATCGTCAAATGCCCATGTCCACTTATCCAATGAAAATTTATCCACCTACCTTAAAGCTTGCTCATTTGAAAATCTTATTTTCTTGCGGTATGGTTTGAATGATAGTTGGTTTAAAGCATGCCCTGCATTGTAAGACGTTAAATGGCCCAACCAACATAGACGACTAAATAGCCTATAAACTATTTGTAATTTTCTTGGTAAAAAATGATAGGAGGGACCAAGCTATTAAACTTTCATTGCTTAAAAATGTGCATAATCATTTAGTATTAATCGATATGTCTTTCGAGGAAGACAAAATACGTAAAACTAGAGTTTACATTATGCTACTTATAGGTCCTTTTTATTTCCGACTACTTCGGACGATAGTGTACATATAATGTGGTTTACCCTTATTAGAAGATATAAATAAAATAAGAGCATATACTCGGGGATACACTTATTTAGCACATTTTTATAGGGCTTTATGTAAAACCTCAAAGGTATATGTACACACCTTTCCTAAATGCATAGTCTTGCTTCAAGCATGTGAATGGTTGAGATTGCATTCCTTACTACCAATAAATCATCATAATTTCTTCTTCCAATAACAACAAATTATGTTTCTAACCTAATAATATTTTTCTTGTAAAAAAAACCTTATAATATTTTATTATTTTGTTCTAGGTTCTACTCTTATGGGATGAATTTTGTAAAATGTTCTCATTAATGTGTCGTGGCTAATCGATCATTCATGAAACACATAGGACCATACAATGTATGACCACTAAACTACTCATTACTTAATACATTTTTAATATTAAGTTTTAGTAAACTAACAAATAAATCTTTATGCATCAATGTATCTAGAGTCCATATATTGATATACCATATGCATATCCAACGAATATAGACGATGCATCTATCTGGACTTTAACGACAATAATTTTGAGGCTCACTACTATGGAAATGCACCATAATGATAAAGTTAAAATACAATTTGGCATGTATTAGAACATCATATTTTCATCGAGGTGATTCAAAGATAAAGACAAAAGTAAAGTGCCAGCCCATATGCATTTGAAAATTGGAAATACTTCAACAAGACAGAGTATCATCAAGAAGGAGCTACAAAAATTTGTCATGGCGAACTATGTCATGCCAACTAAATATAAACTAAGTTGTCAATGCATGACATGGTATAGATCGATTAACCTATATTAATGAACAAACATCATCTTCAAATGTCCAACACAACCAACAACAAACATATACTCATATCTCAACACAACAAAATTTCCAAACCACACCACAATCTTTTATTGACACCCAAAACCTATACATGTCATACACCCATATCCCAACACAAAAAAATTATTAAACAACATAAAAACCTTTCATTAACACCCAAAACCAATACATATCAAATATCAAATTAGAAAGCCAACTGTATAACCATTTCAACTGACAAAAACCCTGATATTGTAATCATTATTTTTAGCAACAAACACCAACCACCAACCTATCATACACATACCAATATACACAACGAACACCATATCATAAAAACATAAACTTCGAAACACCATAACAAAAAATTCCTTTTTACCCCACACAAAAATTGACACCAAACCCTTCATCTACCAAAATCATTATTGCCTCACTATTACCAGATCAACCCAAACAACAATACAACCAAAATTTTAATACAAGGGCAATGAATTAAACGACAACACGTCAACTAATTAGAATTCCTCTTACAAAATAAATGATTTTCTTTTTCCCCGTGAAGGTGCATGGACTTCTTATCAACCACTTCAATGAACCACATCGATAATGCAAAAAAGTATTATTGTTTTTATTATATTTGAGTAATATTTTATTAACTTTTCTAATTAATTTTTTTATTTTACTAATTATTTTTATTTAATAATTTGTTATGAATAATTAATTAATTATCATAATTAACCGTAACTAAGTAAGAATATTGTATTGGATAATACTTATAAATAATGAAAAGATATTACTTAATAAATACAAATTATTGAATAAAAAAGGAAAAAACAAAAAGGACGAGGAGCGTCAAAACTAATCCATCAAACAACTAGCAAAAAACATAGTCGCATATGTCCAATATATCCTTAAAAATACTTTCAAAAACATAAATAGGAAATGAATTCCACGAAGTGTCCTAATCAATAAAAAAACCTTTATTGGTTAATCTATAAAACACATGTATTTTCCTCTATGAAAATGTGAGATATCTTAAATCTAAAGGAACGTATAGTGTGTAGAGATTTCTTCTACTTAATTAAAAGATGCCAGGGGAAAATATTCATATTATAATGTACGAATGGAAAAATTTGGGTTAATTTCATGCTAAATATTTCTTTTATTCCTTTTGTTAGCATATTCAATAACAAATATGATTTCATTTAGTTCATCTTTAAAGGAGGTGGAAACTCCAATATTAGCTGAGAAAACTCTTAAGAATATTCCTAACTTATACCTAAATATGCCACATCAAGTTGATATTCTAGTATTTCCTTTTGAAGCTCCATAGTTGTTACACTTAATCCAATTATAAATAGGAAAAAACCAATTAACATGCAAGATTCTAGATAATGCAAATTATGATATAAACGTAGTCGAAAACAAAAATTTCCCTTAAGTCGGTCCTTACGAATGATCATGACCAGTCATTAAATTGGTTACCTATTGTGGCCATTAACACCTTTGATGCAAAATTGAATGAATGATCATAAGCGTTGAATGAAAAACAATGCTTCTACTTAGTCCACATGAACATAGTGCCTTCATGCCAAACCAGTTAGATGTGGTTATGCTTTAATCACATTTATATGGGTAAGGAACGTGTCTGATTAATTACGATAATGTTTCAATTATACTTACTATGATACGGTGGGAGAACTGACTTGGGTTTTGCGTTTGTTTTCGCAAATGTTTCGGTTGAGCAAGAGTCGCCACCGACTTTTTATTTTATCCTAAGGAAAGGTCAAAAAGCACAGGAAAGACCTTTGAGATGTTTTCGTGGGTCCGGGGAGTAGATTATAGAAAGGGAAGGTATTATCACCCTTTCTATCCATGGTTATCCATGAGCTCTTAGTTACTTGCTTAGATCACTTGCTTTGCATTTTCAGTTGTTTGAAATGGTGCTTTGTGTGTGGTTTTGAAAGATGTTTTGAAAAGAGGCCATTGTTGTGGAAACCTTTGTAATGACTCGTGTTTGAGTATATACAAAGGTGTTTTTGTCTTTTGAAAAGTTTTCAATGTTTTTTTGAAAGTTGTTTTGAAATTGTGTTGTGAGGTGTGTTTTTGAAAAGTAGCAAGGATGTTTTTTGCAAGTTTGACCAAGTAACTAAGAGTTTGTCTACCCTATTTTACTCAAAGATCTTTCCTTATGTTTTTAACCCTTTTAATAGTGTTGTTTCACCATTGTATTTGGTGAACAACCTTGTGTTAGGATGTAAACGGGACGGGCGCGGGTCATCGTATAGACCATGAAAGCAATAGTGTCAAGTGCCTTTGGCAATTTTCTTGAGGGACTATGATCATTTTGTTTAGGCAACTCCGATAGCTTCATCGAGGGACTATGATCATTTTGTTTGTTTTTGTTTTGCCAAAGTACTTGACATGCAACCATGGCCCATTTTTGAAGGCAACAAGTGGATGAAACCCTAGGGGTGCAAGTGTGCATTGTTTGTTTTTCATGCATGTTTATCTTGAATTAGGTCAAGCTATTTGTTGATTGATTTTGCATACAAACCCTAAGTCTAAGCATGGCATAATTTGGAAACTTTTAAATGTGCGAGAATTTAAAGTCCTAGATTATTACAACATGATTATGGGGATGGGGATACAAATTTGAATTGGGGGATATTTGACAAGGAAATAAAATCTAAATTATTACAACCATATCGAATATACAAGTTAATATTTAACATTTAAATAAATACAATTAAATAAATATCAAAATGCAATGTATTATGCAAAAAAAAGAAGATTTTTTATGTATGTAAAAAAAGTTTTAATGTTTGAAGTATAAAAAAAATAAAAAAAAAGTCATATTTTTGATTATTTTTGTGGTTTAGGGCAAAACCCTATATTTGAATAAATAACATTTATTTATTAATTATGCATAATATATATTAATTTATACAAAAAATAATAAAAAAGGAAGTATATTGTAGAAAAAGTATTTTTGATGTCAAATATTAAATAGAAATAAAAAGTATTATTTTTGTATTTTTTGCCCTAATAAAATAAAATATACAAGTATTTATATATTATATATTAAATATGCTAAATATGTACAAAATAAAATATTAATTATTTACAAAAAATGTATATTCAAGAAAATATTTTCAAAATGTAAAGAAAAATAATGACTAAAAAATAAATATTTTTTATATTATTTTTAGGGTTTTAATAAAAAAAGGATTTGTATTATTTATATACATATGCTTAATAAAGTAAATAAATGCCAAATAAATATAAAAAGATGTGAAAAATTATTTTTGATGTTTTTTATATTTGAGCAAAAAATATAAAATCAGAATCAAAAAGAAAAATGCAAAAATGTCAAATATTTAGTCAAATGGGCCAGGGGGTGCAAATGGAAAAAAAGGGTGCAAAAAGCCAACTGACTCAGGCCCAGCCCAAGCCAACCCTCTTCAACCTCCAGCACTGTCAAACACGCGCATCCTTGTTCAAAATACAAACTCCTGATTCTTTGATTTTTAGCCAAAACTCATAACACAAACATTGTAGAGCATCAAACCATGATTTCAAACATATATAACACTTGACCTAACTCTAAGAAACCAAGGAGAATTTCATCATCCCCAATTTCTGACCTAGCTTTTTTTCAATTTTCATGACTGAAATTCTCACAGCACGCTTAACATAAATGAAAAATGACCACATGTATGGCTTCAGGGCTATGAGTAGGACATGTTTCATTCACAAACCTAAGTCTAAACATGCCTAGATAGAGAGATAGAAGTCCATAGATTACCTATTTCAGCTTGACTTGGATAGAGCAATGTAACAACCTTCAATGGAGTTTGAGCTTCTGTTGAGTTTGCCTGAAGTCCAAGGATGCTTTTCCAATACCTAGCTTGCTTTGAAACACCCTGTATCGTGCTGTAGAAGTTCACCTGCACAGCTTAAAAATTAAAATGGCAAATGAGGTTAGAGGTGTTACAGCTGGTGTTTAAGGCTTGAAATAGTTTAGGTGGATGGTATGGAAGGTGTTTGAACAGGTTTTAGCCAAAGCGCATGAGTGGATTGAGTTGTGGACCTCAATCTGCAGCAGGTGCCCTGTTTTTGCAGCAAGATGGTGTTTTGGTGTATTAGGAGGTATGAGGGGTGGTTGAGTCGTGTTTTAGGTCAGTTGGGATGTGTGGAAGATGAGTACAAAGTTTGTTCTAGCTTGTACTTGCAGGAAATGAAAGTTGTATATGTTTTGCAAAGTTACTTGTTTTTGAAGCCAAGATGTTCAAGTTGACAATGCAGGCCTGTGACCTCTATCATATATGCTGCAGCATTTGCTCTTGGTAAATGGTATTTGTGTACTCAAACTTGCCTCAAAGATCTGGCCCCATGTCTCAAGGATTTGTAATTTGACATAAAGTGATACTTTATCAAAATGGAAACTTTGCTTTTTCTAATTAAGGGTTAATTCTATGTGTAATGCCCAAATGGATGAAATAACACCTTAACACAATGGTTAGGCATTAAATTATTGAGTGTGAAGAGGTTTAGAGGCCTGCAAGCTAGCATAAACCATGCTGATTTGAAAAATGCAAATGTTATGAGCATGCCTTGGCCATGAACAAAAGTGAGTTTTGGCCAACTTTGTGAATTCGATTCTCTCTAACCACAAGGGTGTTTGAGAAGTTCTTGGACATTTTGGAAAGCTTGGAACATGTACTACAATCCATCTTTGTAATGCAGATTGAAAATACAAGTGGAACCATGTGAAAAATGGCCAAGAAGTTGGACCAAAATCCTGCCTAGAATAGGGCAAATTTCTTCTAAGTTAAAAGTGTTTGGTACCCTTGTTCCAAAAATCATAACTTGAGATACAAGCTTCTTTTGAGAAAACTTTGTGAATCAAAGTTGTATATTTTGAAATGGAATACAACTTTCATGTTTCAAGTTTTGTTTGAATCCAATTGCATCTTGATGAAAAAATGGGGCAAAGTTAGGAAAAAATAAGAAAATTTCATAACTTAGAAAAATTCTAAGTTATGAAAATTTTCATTTTAAACCCTAATTTGCAATTTTGGGTTTCTTGATGAAAAAGTTACATAATTTGACATGTCTTGATGAAAAATGAATCTTGGCACTTGATTTTGACCAAAAAGTCAAAGTTTGACTTTTCAGTATACAGTCAAATTCTGATCAGTTGACTGAAAAATTCATCTGTCAATCCTATGCATTTGAGATCTTTTGAACTTTTTGAATGAGTCAATACAATGCCATTGAGTCCTTGAGTCCATATGTGAGCTTGGTTTGCCATTGGTTAGGTCAAACAGTCAAAAATTGCCTTTGTGCAGTCAAAACCCTAAAAATGACCATTTTGCCCTTTTGATGATCTGATCAAATTTCTTATGGAATTGTGATCCAAACTTGACCAAATGGTTCATATGAGTTCATTATGTTGATGTGGGTCAAAAATCACGAGGTTTGACTGTCAATTGGCCACAGTTGACTTTTTCCCTAATACAGCTTTCTAGGTCAACTGTCCAATTGACTGGGCAAAGATTTGAATCAAGGCTTGAAACTTGGTATGGATAAACTTGTGAGTCCAACATGAAGCATGAAAGTCACTTTGGTAATTTTAGGTCAAAACATCCCTGTGCAAACTCAAACCCTAATTTGGGTCAACAGTGCAAGGAAGGGTCTTGAGCAGAGCAAACCCTAACTTGATCTGGAGTTCCTAGAGTCTTGTGATGAGAAAATGTTGATGAAATGAGAGGGCAAATTTTGGGGTACAATAGTTTCCCCTGTTCAATCTTCTTGAACCTGAAGAGTTAGATTGGCAGGTTTGCCTTTCGCGACTTGAAGGTAAAAGAGAATTGGACACTAGAGTGCCTGTAAATTTGCACTCGTCAAAACAATAGGTGCGGGAATGGGCTTAAAGATGCCATTTGGAGATGGTAGAATCTTGCTGGAGATGGGCTTAAAGATTCCATCTGGAATGTATGTTATAGGTGAAAGAAATGAGTATCAGAAAGGTGTTCATGTTTTGGAACATCTCTGAGCTGGGGGTCTGAATAAGCAATAGATTGACATCCGTATTTGGAAGCATCCGTAAACTATTTTCAAAAGTTGAATCTGAACAAGCGATAGATTAACATCCGTATCTGGAGAATCCGTAAACTGTTTTCAGAAGTCTTGACGTTGAATAAGCAATAGATCAGCATCCATGTTGGGAAGCATCCGTAAACTATTTTCAAAAGTTGAGTCTGGAATTGAGAAGGAACCGGTGTAGGGTTGCCTAACGATGAGTCCGTGTAAAACTGCATCTGAATTGGAGATCTGTATGAGTAGCAGAACGACTTCCGTGCCTGAAGTGTATCTGAAACTGTAACTAGATAATTGTTAATGATAGCCTTTTATTCTTATCCTGAAAAGGACAAAATGTTAGCTAAACACAAAATTATGTTGCATGATATGTATGATGCAATGAATTGCGTTTCGTCAATGTTTATGATATATGAATGTAATGGATGTGCATGTAATCTGAGTAGCTGTCTTGCTGAGGAAGACGAATCCTGGATAATGAAATCTTTGACTGCTGCCGGGGAAAGTAAATCCTTGACTGCTGCAGGGGATTGAAAATCCTTTGATTGTTGAAAATGAGAAGTCCTGGGACCAGTATTGGGGAATCAGGAGCTTGGGTTGTATGTCAATCTACTGGGGGTTCCTGTCTTGAGGAGATCTTCACTGGGGAATATCTGAATACTCTGAGGAATTGAGAATGAGAGTCTTCATTTTGCTTGGGGGAATTAATGTTTGTGGGGAATAGCCATACTTTTGAAAAGTAGCTATCTTGTTGGAGAGTAAGCTCAGGGCTCCGGGAAAAGCTTATTCCCGTTTGGAAGAAGTTCAGGAGTTTTAGGTTGTATGCCACTTTGAGAATGAGAATTTTCATTCTGTCGGGAATATCAGGAACTCGGGTTATATGCCACTTTGAGAATGAGAATCTTCATTCTGTTGGGAATATCAGGAATTCAGGTTGTATGCCACTTTGAGAATAAGAATCTTCATTCTGTCGGGAATATCAGGAAGTTGAATTGTATGTTGAGAAGCAGGAAGGTAATCTACATTTGGGGTATCTGTGGGTTGAGGATAAATTCTGAATGAGTGACAGAATGGCAACTGTGTCTGGAGCGTATCTAGACTGTATCTGTAGTTGAGATTGGTATGAGTAGCAGAATGACTTCCGTGTCTGGAGTGTATCTGAAACTGTAACTGGGATCTGAATAAGTGACAAAATGGCAACCGTGTTTGGAGCATATCTGGACTGTATCTTGGAATTTGAGATCTGTATGAGTAGCAGGATGACTTCCGTGTTTGGAGTGTATCTGAAACTGTAACTGGGATCTGAATAGGTGACAGAATGGCAACCGTGTCTGGAGCATATCTGGACCGTATTTGGAGTTTAGATCTGTATGAGTAGCAGGATGACTTCCGTGTATGGAGTGTATCTGAAACTGTAACTGGGATCTGAATAGGTGACATAATGGCAACCGTGTCTGGAGCATATATGGACCGTATCTGGAGTTTAGATCTATATGAGTAGCAGGATGACTTCCGTGTCTGGAGTGTATCTGAAACTGTAACTGGGATCTGAATAGAATGGCAACCGTGTCTGGAGCATATCTGGACCATATCTTGGAATTTGAGATCTGTATGAGTAGCAGGATGACTTTCGTGTTTGGAGTGTATCTGAAACTGTAACTGGGATCTGAATAAGTGACAGAATGGCAACCGTGTCTGGAGCATATCTGGACCTTATTTGGAGTTTAGATCTGTATGAGTAGCAGGATGACTTCCGTGTCTGGAGTGTATCTGAAACTGTAACTGGGATCTGAATAGGTGACAGAATGGCAACCGTGTCTGGAGCATATCTGGACCGTATCTTCCAACAGGTGATGAAGGAAATTTTGAACGCTCTTGAATTCCAGCAGGTGATGAAGGAATTTTGAAAGACCTTGAATTCCAGCAGGTGATGAAGGAATTTTTGATGATGACCGCAATTTCCAGCAGTTGATGAAGGAAATTTTGAACGACCTTTCAACTTGAAATGTAATTTTGCTTTGGAGAGTAAATCCTTGACAAATGTTGGGGAAATAAACCCATGACCGTTGGTCTGCTAGAGAGGTGATGAACTTCTCGAGGACGCTTGAATTTCTTTTCAGAAAGATTTCAGAGAGGTTTCATCACTGCCCCTAGTATCAGATGCTTGTGGCCTTGTCAGGAGATTAGCCTGTTCGTAACCTTGAGATTGACATTCGAATGCCCCAAGTGATGATGAGGGAGACTTGCCCCAAGTTATCCTGCAATTGAGTGATTTCTTGAAGTCTTGACTGGACTGCCCCAGGTTCACCGAACTTTTGAAAGATTTGTTGAAATCTTGACTGGACTGCCCCAGGTTAACTTTGAAAGATTTGTTGAAATCTTGACTGGACTGCCCCAGGTTAACTTTGAAAGATTTGTTGAAATCTTGACTGGACAGCCCCAGGTTAACTGGACAATACCAAACCAAGTCTCTTTTGTTGACGATAGATTTTTGCAATGGGAGTATCATCCACTTGAAGTGATTTTACTCACCGAGAGAGTTTTCGTTCCTCCGAACATTCACTGTATGAATTTCTTTGCTGTTAAACAAGTAAACCATATGCAAACAACAATATTCAAATAATGCAAAGTTTATGTCTGTCTCGAAGTTTTGGAAAATGCGTTTTTTAGCAGAAAACTTTTTATAAGATAAATTCAACACAAGATTTTAGGGCAAAGCCTTACAAGAGTCGGGATACCTTTTGTAACAGTATGCTTTCGAACTAACCCATGCTTCAATTAGGACTTTTGAAGGGTTGTAACGTGGCTTGGTTCACGGTTTAAGAAATAATGGATAAAGGCTCAAAGTATATTTGTACCCACCCGCTCTTCGTGATGTCCTTCAATCCTAAACTCAGTTAATTGTGCGTCGAACTCTATTCGAGTTTGGAATGACTTTTTGGTGATGGTTCACAAGTTGGATTTTGGAAGGCAGTCATCATCTCCTTTTTTGCAACATTTTTCATGTTATTGAGGATTTGTAATGACCTCGTTCTTTTGATTTGTTATCCCTAACTTTTGCCTGACTGTTCCCGTTTTCGAGATTACAGTCAACGGGATGCCCCAACTTTCTTAAGCCTCCTTTATAGGTTTTGGCTCAGTGGGCTTTTCTCTTTTGAGAGGTAATGACTGTCTATGAGATAGGGAACCATCACTGCCTTTTTGATTCCAAAGGAATGTTTTTTTTTGATGTCGTTCGTTGTATTACGAACTGAGAGTTTGCGACTTTAATGGGCATCCTTTTTGAACTAACTGAGAGACTACCCTGCCCCAGGTTTAAATCAAAGGTTTCAATTTGTTTAGAACAGAAAACTCCTACCTCTTTGGCTCGAAGGGGTTGACTAGGGATTATCTTCCTTATAACTCCAGTGTTTAGGATTTGAAAGAAACGCCTGTACATCGTCAGCAAGGTCTGTTCAGAAGCATATTGTATGAGATTACGGTATTATTTCGTCATCCTCCCTCTAAAGGCTTGTAGCTTTTATCAAGAGTTAAGTATCGTAAAGAAAGCACAAGAATAGTGAAAACGAATGGATGAATTCAAGACAAACATATGCAATGCATTAATGAAACAGAGTTTGACATCAACAGATAATTGTTTAAATAACAAAATAAATTACAACTTGAAAATTCAAATGGAACAAAAGTCTCTCAGTTCGAGCTTTGTCATTTCAAATGGAGAAACCTTGGCGGAATATTTTCATCTCACCATCTGGCATGAATTCCAGCACTCCTTCGTCAATAAAGTCTTGGATCTTGTTTTTCAAAGCCCAACAGTCATCAGTGTCATGTCCAGGACTATGGGAGTGGTATACACAAAACGCGTCGGGGTGATAGCTAGGAGAAGAAGTCTTAGGGTTCGGATGAGGAACCTTTAAAGCAAGCAGGTTGACCTCCAACAAGCGTTTCAGTATCAGAGATGATGGTATGTCAGTCTCAGAGAAATGTCTTCCAGACGTATTTTTCTTATGCCGATTACCCTGTTGACGCTGACGAGGTTGTTGTTGGGCTTCTGACCCTGAAGCAAGTTAAGGAGCTTTTCCCTTGTCTTCTTGTCTCAAAGGGGGTTGAATGATGACTTAATCTTCAACCTTAGGTGTTTGCCCCACTTGGTTGTCCCGAAGCAGCTTGTTGACGAGGATCCTGAGCACTTCTTGTCTTTGAGCTAAGTCTTGAATGAGAGCCATCTGGCCCACCAGCTGTCTCATTATCTGGATCTTTATTGTTGCCAACTCGATTTGTAGCCCTTCCAACTGATCATTCCTGATGCCTCCTGGATTCCCTAGGACCAGGCCCCTTGTGAGAAGAGCTTTTATCTCTTCTTGCCCCTGGGATAGATTCAAGAACATTTCTTGAAGTTGGGCGTTTTGAGCCCGGAGATCTCGGTTGTCTGGTTGGAAAGCCATTGCTGAAATAAACAGCGAGAACATGAGAGACCTGTATTGGGAGACCTGTTATGCAATGATATGTATGACACATGTATGCAATGTTTTCAAGAATCTCTCGAGATAGACACAAGAAAATGTTAGAGGTTGAACTTCGATCAACATCTTTGATTGGAGAACCTTGTAATGGTGGATGTCTTTCCACGAGAATCAAGCTCACCATGTCAAGTGGGTCATAGCCCCTGATTCAAGTTGTTGCACTAGATCTTTGATGGCGTTTGTTTAGAGGAAAACCCTCTTGCCCTTTGGTACACGTCTGGTTCAACGTGACCCTGCATCAAAAGACCCCCGAGATCCTTGAAATGGTTATTGTAAATGCTATGGTATGATGTTATGATGTTATGTACATGTATGCAAAAGCAAGTAAGTGTATATACAGGTAATCATATTCACACAGAACAAACAAGTCCTTAGGTTTAGGCTTGCATGGGGTTTGTAGGTAAGTACCCTCTTGAAGTTAGTTGGCTCATCCTGTCCAAAAATAGAAACCGGGTTCTAAGGAGCTCAATATCACTGGATTATTTTCTGTGTTCATTGTTTTGGTTTAGCCACTTAACTGGCGACCAAAATATTCCAAGAAAACAATCCTCAATGAGTGTAGTATCGAGTATCTACCAACTTCGGACTGCACCAAAGTCGGTCATCTCACTACCCCTAAAAAGGCCAAGATGGTCAAGTAAGATTCTAGAGTTTGTTAGTGCTTCATGACATCGCTCAGCTGCCCCGTATTCTCCTTGACTACTCAAGGGCTACCGGTACTCACAAATATGTCACACTAACATAGCCACTGCTTCAACCGTGTCGGTATACCCCGCACAGTTCCCTCACAGTTTATTGCTATTTACCTAAAAAGGTACCCCTAAATCCGAGTGTAGGATTTACAGCAAACCCAAACAAGGAACCCAAAAAGTAAAGCAATCAAAGCAAGCAATGTAAAGGTGATCTAAAACCCTAAGGTAACCCCACTTTTAGAAATGTCCCCAGCAGAGTCGCCAATTCTGTGATACGGTGGGAGAACTGACTTGGGTTTTGCGTTTGTTTTCGCAAATGTTTCGGTTGAGCAAGAGTCACCACCGACTTTTTATTTTATCCTAAGAAAAGGTCAAAAAGCACAGGAAAGACCTTTGAGATGTTTTCGTGGGTTCGGGGAGTAGATTATAGAAAGGGAAGGCATTAGCACCCTTTCTATCCATGGTTATCCATGGGCTCTTAGTTACTTGCTTAGATCACTTGCTTTGCATTTTCAATGGTTTGAAATGGTGCTTTGTGTGTGGTTTTGAAAGATGTTTTGAAAAGAGGACATTGTTGTGGCAACCTTTGTAATGACTCGTGTTTGAGTATATACAAAGGTGTTTTTGTCTTTTGAAAAGTTTTCAATGTTTTTTTGAAAGTTGTTTTGAAATTGTGTTGTGAGGTGTGTTTTTGAAAAGTAGAAAGGATGTTTTTTGCAAGTTTGATCAAGTAACTAAGAGTTTGTCTACCCTATTTTACTCAAAGATCTTTCCTTATGTTTTTAACCCTTTTAACAGTGTTGTTTCACCATTGTATTTGGTGAACAACCTTGTGTTAGGATGTAAACGGGACGGGCGCGGGTCGTCGTATAGACCATGAAAGCAATAGTGTCAAGTGCCTTTGGCAATTTTCTTGAGGGACTATGATCATTTTGTTTAGGCAACTCCGATAGCGTCATCGAGGGACTATGATCATTTTGTTTGTTTTTGTTTTGCCAAAGTACTTGACATGCAACCATGTCCCATTTTTGAAGGCAACAAGTGGATGAAACCCTAGGGGTGCAAGTGTGCATTGTTTGTTTTTCATGCATGTTTATCTTGAATTAGGTCAAGCTATTTGTTGATTGATTTTGCATACAAACCCTAAGTCTAAGCATGGCATAATTTGGAAACTTTTAAATGTGCGGGAATTTAAAGTCCTAGATTATTACAACATGATTATGGGGATGGGGATACAAATTTGAATTGGGGGATATTTGACAAGGAAATAAAATCTAAATTATTACAACCATATCCAATATACAAGTTAATATTTAACATTTAAATAAATACAATTAAATAAATATCAAAATGCAATGTATTATGCAAAAAAAAAAGATTTTTTATGTATGTAAAAAAAGTTTTAATGTTTGAAGTATAAAAAAAATAAAAAAAAAGTCATATTTTTGATTATTTCTGTGGTTTAGGGCAAAACCCTAATTTTGAATAAATAATATTTATTTATTAATTATGCACAATATATATTAATTTATACAAAAAATAATAAAAAAGGAAGTATATTGTAGAAAAAGTATTTTTGATGTCAAATATTAAATAGAAATAAAAAGTATTATTTTTGTATTTTTGCCCTAATAAAATAAAATATACAAGTATTTATATATTATATATTAAATATGCTAAATATGTACAAAATAAAATATTAATTATTTACAAAAAATGTATATTCAAGAAAATATTTTCAAAATGTAAAGAAAAATAATGACTAAAAAATAAATATTTTTTATATTATTTTTAGGGTTTTAATAAAAAAAGGATTTGTATTATTTATATACATATGCTTAATAAAGTAAATAAATGCCAAATAAATATAAAAAGATGTGAAAAATTATTTTTGATGTTTTTTATGTTTGAGCAAAAAATATACAATCAGAATCAAAAAGAAAAATGCAAAAATGTTAAATATTTAGTCAAATGGGCCAGGGGGGTGCAAATGGAAAAAAGGGGTGCAAAAAGCCAACTGACTCAGGCCCATCCCAAGCCAACCTTCTTCAACCTCCAGCACTGTCAAACGCGCGCATCCTTGTTTAAAATACAAACTCCAGATTCTTTGATTTTTAGCCAAAACTCATAACACAAACATTATAGAGCATCAAACCACAATTTCAAACATATAAAACACTTGACCTAACTATAAGAAACCAGGGAGAATTTCATCATCCCCAATTTCTGACCTAGCTTTTTTTCAATGTTCATGACTGAAATTCTCACAACACGCTTAACATAAATGAAAAATGACCACATGTATGGCTTCAGGGCTATGAGTAGGACATGTTTCATTCACAAACCTAAGTCTAAACATGCCTAGATAGAGAGATAGAAGTCCATAGATTACCTGTTTCAGCTTGACTTGGATAGAGCAATGTAACAACCTTCAATGGAGTTTGAGCTTCTGTTGAGTTTGCCTGAAGTCCAAGGATGCTTTTCCAATACCTAGCTTGCTTTGAAACACCCTGTATCGTGCTGTAGAAGTTCACCTGCACAGCTTGAAAATTAAAATGGCAAATGAGGTTAGAGGTGTTACAGCTGGTGTTTAAGGCTTGAAATAGTTTAGGTGGATGGTATGGAAGGTGTTTGAACAGGTTTTAGCCAAAGCGCATGAGTGGATTGAGTTGTGGACCTCAATCTGCAGCAGGTGCCCTGTTTTTGCAGCAAGATGGTGTTTTGGTGTATTAGGAGGTATGAGGGGTGGTTGAGTCGTGTTTTAGGTCAGTTGGGATGTGTGGAAGATGAGTACAAAGTTTGTTCTGGCTTGTGCTTGCAGGAAATGAAAGTTGTATATGTTTTGCAAAGTTACTTGTTTTTGAAGCCAAGATGTTTAAGTTGACAATGCAGGCCTGTGACCTCTATCATGTATGCTGCAGAATTTTCTCTTGGTAAATGGGATTTGTGTACTCAAACTTTCCGCAAAGATCTGGCCCCATGTCTCAAGGATTTGTAATTTGACATAAAGTGATACTTTATCAAAATGGAAACTTTACTTTTTCTAATTAAGGGTTAATTCTATGTGTAATGCCCAAATGGATGAAATAACACCTTAACACAATGGTTAGGCATTAAATTATTTAGTGTGAAGAGGTTTAGAGGCCTGCAAGCTAGCATAAACCATGCTTATTTGAAAAATGCAAATGTTATGAGCATGCCTTGGCCATGGACAAAAGTGAGTTTTGGCCAACTTTGTGAATTCGATTCTCTCTAACCACAAGGGTGTTTGAGAAGTTCTTTGACATTTTGGAAAGCTTGGAACATGTAATACAATCCATATTTGTAATGCAAATTGAAACTCCAAGTGAAACCATGTGAAAAATGGCCAAGAAGTTGGACCAAAATCCTGCCTAGAATAGGGCAAATTTCTTCTAAGTTAAAAGTGTTTGGTACCCTTGTTCCAAAAATCATAACTTGAGATACAAGCTTCTTTTGAGAAAACTTTGTGAATCAAAGTTGTATATTTTGAAATGGAATACAACTTTCATGTTTCAAGTTTTGTTTGAATCCAATTGCATCTTGATGAAAAAATGGGGCAAAGTTAGGAAAAAATAAGAAAATTTCATAACTTAGAAAAATTCTAAGTTATGAAAATTTTCATTTTAAACCCTAATTTGCAATTTTGGGTTTCTTGAGAAAAAGTTACATAATTTGACATGTCTTGATGAAAAATGAATCTTGGCACTTGATTTTGACCAAAAAGTCAAAGTTTGACTTTTCAGTATACAGTCAAATTCTGATCAGTTGACTGAAAAATTCATCTGTCAATCCTATGCATTTGAGATCTTTTGAACTTTTTGAATGAGTCAATACAATGCCATTGAGTCCTTGAGTCCATATGTGAGCTTGGTTTGCCATTGGTTAGGTCAAACAGTCAAAAATTGCCTTTGTGCAGTCAAAACCCTAAAAATGACCATTTTGCCCTTTTGATGATCTGATCAAATTTCTTATGGAATTGTGATCCAAACTTGACCAAATGGTTCATATGAGTTCATTATGTTGATGTGGGTCAAAAATCACGAGGTTTGACTGTCAATTGGCCACAGTTAACTTTTTCCCTAATACAGCTTTCTAGGTCAACTGTCCAATTGACTGGGCAAAGATTTGAATCAAGGCTTGAAACTTGGTATGGATAAACTTGTGAGTCCAACATGAAGCATGAAAGTAACTTTGGGAATTTTAGGTCAAAACATCCCTGTGCAAACTCAAACCCTAATTTGGGTCAACAATGCAAGGAAGGGTCTTGAGCAGAGCAAACCCTAACTTGATCTGGAGTTCCTAGAGTCTTGTGATGAGAAAATGTTGATGAAATGAGAGGGCAAATTTTGGGGTACAACACTTATAAACGAGGAATATGAAACCGGCTAGATGCGTCCATGCTTTAAACTGCGCTCAACATAACAGAGGACCGTAACCAACCAAAGATAGAGGATCCTCATCCTTTCCTCCGAGGTGAAAGCTCAGATCAGGGGTGGACGTCTCCAGGCTTCACCTTGCTCACCCTTGGATTGCCTAGATTCAAAGGGGGATACACCAGCTACGTGTGAAAGCTTGTATTTTTTTGACATGGGGTATTTGAATGTTGTATGCTGATGTACAAAGTGTCTTTGATAGCACCCCTTGAGAAATTGGTTGTTATAGCCGAGCATACTAAGCATTTTTGGTAGTTTCCATGGATTCTGAAGGCGCATGAGGCGTTGTGGGGAATTAGTTGTTGTAGTCGGGCGTACTAAGCATATGCGACATTACCCCTGAATTTTGAAGATGCAAGAGGCGATGCGTGGAATTGATTGTTATAGTCGGAGGTACTAAGCGTTTCTAACAAATTGTTCCTAGAAGGAGTTAAACCCAAAGACCTTTAAGGTTCATCCCATGTCTTTACCACTACGTCAATGTACATTGGTGACATTAATTTCTCATGATTTATAGTAATATTAAACAATTCTGAATCTAAGGCCCTGTTTGGTAAGACACTTTTTGAGCTTATAGTTTATATATTATAAGCTCGTATGACAATAAAATACTTGTTTGCTAACAGTCTTTTCATCACGAGCTTATAGTTTATTTTACTAGCTTATAGCTTATTTTCTATACGCTATTTTAAAAAGTGTTTTAGCTTATAGCTTGTCGTTTTTTCTTCCATTTCTACCCTTATTATTTTATCTAAAATCCATTACTAATCTTTATAATTTAATTTAAAATAAAATAATTATATATTAAATATCTTTTATGTCATTTTAGTTTATCAATTAATTAAACTGTTAATTTTACCAAACACTTCAATTAACTTATCAGCTATAAATCGTTAGCCATCAGCCATCAGCTATAAGTTATCAGTCACCAATCATAAGCTATAAGCTATCAACTAATTTATCACCCAACCGTTGTTTTTACCAATCAGGGCCTAAAACAAAAAATATACCAATGTACAATAATGATAGATAACTCTCGTGATTTATAGTAATATTAAACAATTATGAAGTTAAGACAAAAATTATAAATTTTAACCATGGGTCTTGAACCCAATTCTCTTAAGATTAAGTAGTAGTCACTTTACTATTAGACCATTATTGTTAATATTTCTAATGATGAATACTTAACTAAATAATTTAGAATAAATATTTACTTATTTATTTATTTCAAATAACACACAAATTTAAAAAAATATAAAAAAAATGTAAATCTTAAATATAATTAATCAAATAGAAATACATTAAATAATATTTAATTAAACTACAATTAAATTAATTTATTATTATTTTATATTAATTTAAATACTTTTAGAAATTAACTAATTATTTAATTTGAATTAATTAAATATTTAATAATTAATTGAATTACTATTAAATTAATTAATTATTATTTAATTTGAATTAATTTGAAATAAGTATATATTTATTTATGTGTTATTTAATTTTTATTCAATATTATTTAATTTATTTCTATTTGATTAATTATATTAGCATTTATATTTTATTAATTATACTTTTAAAATTTTGCATTATTTGAAATAAGTAAATCTGTATTTGTATGTTATTTGAAATAAGTAAATAAGTAAATGTTTACTCTAAATTATTTAGTTAAACATTCATTGTGATACGGTGGGAGAACTGACTTGAGGTTTTGCGTTTGTGTTCGCAAATGTTTCGGTTTAGCAAGAGTCGCCACCGACTTTTTATTTTATCCTAAGGAAGGGTCAAAAAGCACAAGAAAGACCTTTGAGATGTTTTCTTAGGTTCGGGGAGTAGATTATGAAAAGGGAAGGTATTAACACCCTTTTCATCCATGGTTTTCCATGGGCTCTTAGTTACTTGTTTAGATCACTTGCTTTGCTTTTCAATTGTTTGAAATGGTGCTCTTCAATTGTTTGAAATGGTGCTTTGTGTGTGGTTTTGAAAGATGTTTTGAAAAGAGGCCATCGTTGTGGCAACCTTTGTAATGATTCTTGTTTGAATGTATACAAAGATGTTTTTGTCTTTTGAAAAGGGTTCAATGTTTTAAAGTTTGATTTGAGAAATTGTGTTGTGAAGTGTGTTTGAAAAATAGCAAGGATGTTTTGCAAGCTTTTGATCAAGTAACTAAGAGCTATCTACCCTATTTTACTTAAAGATCTTTCTTGTGTTTTTAACCCTTTTAACAGTGTTGTTTCACCATTGCATTTGGTGAACAACCTTGCATTAGGATGTTAAACGGGATAGGCGTGGGTCATCGTATAGACCATGATAGCAATTGTGCTAAGTATTTTTGGCAATTTTCTTAAGGGACTTGATCATTTTTGTTTAGGCAACCAAGATAGCGGCATCGAGGGGCTATGCTCTTTTGTTTTGTTTTTGTTTTGCCAAAGTACCCAACATGCATACCATGACCCGTTTTTGAAGGCAACAAGTGGATTGTAACCCTAGGGGTGCAAGTGTGTATTGTGTTTGTTTTTTATGCATTTTTGTCTTTGATTAGGTCAAACTATTTGTTAATTTGATTTTGGCATACAAACCCTAATTCTCTAATCATGGCATAATTGAAAGCGTAAAAGTGCGAGAATTTAAATTCTAAGCTATTACAACATGATTATGGGGATGCGGGTACAATTTTGAATAGGGGGTATTTGACAAGAAATATAAACCCTAGTTACTATTACATCCAAATTGAATCTCAAATGCATCAATATTTAAATGTACAATATTTAAATAAACAAAATAAATAAACATTAAATAAAATGTATTATGCAAAAATAAGTTTTTATTTGTTTATGTATGTAAAGTATTTTTAATGTGAAAAAGGTATAAAGAAATAAAATAAAATAAAGATTAATTTTATTGTTAAAGGGGTAAACCCTAATTTCTTTAAGAAAATAATTATTATATATTATTTATATACAAAAAATATATTAATATGTACAAAAATAAAATATATTGAGAAAAAAGTGTTTGTTAGTATAAATAATAATAAAAATAAAAATGTAATATTTTTGTATTTTTATTCTAAGTATTTAATAAAATAAAAGTATATATGTAGGTGGTCGAGGTGTTCTTCTTCTGTCTGTGAACGGGCTATCATGTCGTCTACGTAGACTTCAATCTCATGATGTATCATGTCATGAAACAAAGTTACCATGGTGCATTGATAGGTTGCCCCGACATTCTTCAGTGCGAATGGCATCACCTTATAGCAGAAGGTATCCCACTGCGTGACAAAAGTAGTCTTATGCATGTCTTCGGGGGCCATTTTGATCTGGTTGTATCCCAAGAATCCATCCATGAAGGAAAATATCTTGTGTTGAGCTGTGTTGTCAACCAAGATGTCGATGTCTGGCAGTGGAAAATCATCTTTAGGAATAGCCCTGTTTAAATCCCGATAGTCCACACACATTCTGACTTTGCCGTCCTTCTTAGGCACGGGCACAATGTTAGCAACCCATTGTGGATAGGAAGTAACAGCCAGAAAGCCAACATTGAATTGCTTCATTACCTCAGCTTTGATCTTTTCAGACATGTCGGGCCATATTCGGCGGACCTTTTGTTTGATCGGTGGACAGTCTTCTCTTGTAGGGAGACGGTGGACCACGATATCTGTGTCTAATCCCGGCATGTCTTCTTAGGACCAGGCGAAGATTTCAACATATTCATTCAACAACTGCACTAAGCGTTCTTTGACACTTGGTTCCAGGTTGGAACCCACCTTAACCTCTTTCTTGTCTTCCTCTGTTCCCAAGTTGATGGTTTCTAACAACTCTTCATGGGGCATAATAGCCCTCTCTTCTTGTTGCAAAAGTCTGGCTAACTCTCCTGGCACTTCACAGTCTTCATCACCTTCGTACTCGACATGATTAACCAAATCTTCAGAGTCACCGAAGGCTAAAGCAGAAAAGTCACCCATGGAATCCGGAGTGGATGGGTACCTGCATTTTGTGAGTGTGGGTGTGTGTGTAAGGGATAGCCATCCTTAAACAAAACAAAATGTAAAAGGAAAGAAAATGAACATAACCGTTTATAGATGAAAACGTCCAATGATTCATTAAACATGGCATATGATAATGAAGAAAATCAAGCCCTTACAAATGGACCTATATGCCCCGGGCAAGGCATAAGGTGAAAATAGTGTACGAATTGTTTAGTTATTACAGACCAAAATAGGAAATTGTTCAAAGATAAATTACTGGTTGATGAAAGTGATGGGAATGAAGTCCTTCGCTTCCCAGTTGCTTAATCCTCCTTTGACGGTTGGAAAGATCCAATATTCAAAGTTGTCTTCTTCATCATTATCTTCTAAGGCATTAATTCCATGGTGAGTGATTTTTATGGGTGGTCCTCCAGCCCTGGAGCGACGCACAACTTTCTGGCCAGCAGCAGTAAAACCTAGTCCGAACTTATCCGTCTTGTGAGAAAAATCAGGCAGTTTCCCCCACACTGTACTCCTTCCTTCTTTTATTACGGCCTCCGCATCTTTGAGGGATGCCATCCTAGACTCAGGCTTGGAAATGATAGGCACATCTGTCATTGTCTTTGCAACTGCGACCCCAGGAGAAACCTCTTCAAAATGTTGGAAAGGCGTTTCTATGAACTCGCCATCCAACTCCACATAGCGGAAGGAGTTGAGGTGACTTATCATGTACTCTTCCTCACCGTGAACCGTTATGATCTTTCCTTGAACTGGATACTTTAGAATTTGGTGCAAAGAGGAGGTGACTGCCCCAGCATTGTGGATCCACGACCTTCCCAACAAGCAAGAATATGAAGGACGGATGTCCATCACATAAAAGGTAGAGTTGAAAATTTCTGTGCCCACCTTGATAGGAATGTCCACTTCTCCATGAACCATCCTCTTAGAACTGTCGAAGGCTCTAACAACGATGTTACTGGGCTTTAAAGTCAAACCTTCGCAGTCTACCCTGTCCAACGCCTTCTTCGGTAGGACATTCAAAGATGAACCAGTATCAACTAGGACATGGGCCAGCGTAGTCCCTCTACACTCTACTGAGACGTGCAACGCGTCATTGTGCTTCCTTCCCTTGGGGGTCAAATCAGCATCGGAAAAACCAAGACCATTATCAGCAGTAAGGCTAGCCACGCACTCTTGAAACTGGTCAGCCGAAGTTTCTTGAGGCATGTGTGCCGTCTTTAAAAATTTGATCAAGGCCTTAGCATGGGCCTCAGAGCATAGTAGAAGAGCCAACATGGAGATTTTGGAAGGGGTCTTCCCTAGCTGCTCCACAACATTGTAGTCACTCCTCTTGATTATTTTTAAGATTTCTTCCATCTCTTTCTGGGTGGTCTCGGGGATTACCACAGTCTGAGCCTTCATCCTGACAGGCGCTTCTAGTATCCCCTTACCCTTATCGGTAGTATCAACAGCTGGTCTAGCTTCGGGAGCATCCAATTCTTCAATTATCGGGATTTGCACAGATGGCTTGACAGGTACAGAAACTCTCGAGGGTCCAAAGACTGCTCGTGGAGGAGAAATCTCCGTAGAGAAGATCCTTCCACTGCGAGTTATCTTGCTCGTTCCTGCAATATTCCCTATATCAGGGGTTTCATCATCGGAATTCTCTTGGACCGATTCAATCTGTTTGATACCATGATAGAAGATTTCTCCTCCGTAGTTCCATGGTATCGTTTTGTTAGATTTATACAGGACAAGCCCCGACATGGTGATTTTCAACGGCACAAACTTAGGATCAGGCGTAATCTTGACAGGCCTTTTGCAGGCCTTGGGAAGATTGTCGGAGATGGTTATTATGGCAATGTCATTGGTTGAAGTAACAAAAGTAGAAGGAGTAACATGAGTGATAGTATCAACAAGAGTCTTTTGAAAGAGTATTTCTTGGGTATCCATAAGGCGTTGGATGCCTGATTTCAACAGTGGGCAGTCAGCTCGTATGTTTAAACAAAAGTAACAGTCTTTTCCACATCCAGGGAATATCCCAGCTCTCATCAAATTCACTTTAATCACTGGTAACAGAGTCAAAAGGTCAGCAACATTGGTAACATGAAGATCTTCAATAACGGCATGAACATTATGACCGTGCTTGGGCATTGGGACAGAAATCACATTTGGCTTTTCGGGTGCATCGAATTCTACCTCCTTGGCGTCAATCAAGTCTTGTATTTTGTTCTTAAGAGCCCAACAGTTGTTGGTATCATGCCCTACACTGTCATAGTGGTATGAACCATTTGCATTGGAGTGGTAATAAGGAGAAGAGGTATTAGGGTTCTTCGGTGCTTCTTTCAAATTGGTGAGATTCAGTTTTAACAGATGAGGGAGTACTTGAGCCGGTGTCATGTTGATTCGAGTGAACTACCGTTGTGGCCTTTCTACCCTTTGCTGATTAGATCTTGGCTGATTGCTGCGAGGTTGATCGGTTGAAGAGTTTTAGATCATCACATCCCCCACCGTTGGTCGGCGCTCGGTTCTTCCTTGATTTTTCTGAGAATAAATAGCAGAAGCTTCCTTTTTAGCTGGGAAGGTCTTCTTAATAGCAGTGAACGCGGAGGCATCTTTCTGAATCTTACCACTTTTAATGCCATCCTCGACCCTTTCACCGGTCAGAATTAATTCGGTGAAACCTACAGAGGAACTCCCGATTAAATGATTGAAGAAAGGGCCAGACAGGGTCCCTAAAAACATGTCAACCAGCTCTCTATCCGACAATGGTGGCTGCACCTTTCCAGCCAGATCACGCCACTTCTAGGCATACTATTTAAATCCCTCATTAGAAGCCATACCCATACTCTGTAGCTGAGTACGAGTAGGTTCTAAATCCGCGTTGTATTGGTATTGTCGGTAGAAAGCAGCAGCTAAATCTTCCCAGTTATGAACCTCAGACCTCTCAAGTTAATAGAACCAGTCTAATTGCGTGCCTGACAAACTATCTTGGAAAAAATGGACCCAAAGATCTTTATCAGAAGAGTGGGGTTGGATCTTTCTGACGTAGGATCTCAGATGCATCTTTGGACAGGACAAACCGTCATACTTAGCAAATGTAGGAACTTTGAACTTGGGAGGAATGACGATCCCAGCGACCAACCCTAGTTCTTTGAAATCTAAACCAGGTACCCTTTGCAACTCCATTGCTGCCAACCGATCCTCAAGATTTTTATACTTATCATTTGCCGGGGGATATTGCTGTTCAGAGTAATCTTCGTCCTCTTCCTGCTCTTCTTCTTCAACTTCAGATTCAGAAGGCATCGCAGTTCCTTTACCTTTACCAGCCCCTTCATTAGACGTCGAGGGGAACTCGAGAACTTTTCTAGCATGGCTTTCAAACCTTCTTCCCATAGTGGCCACACCAGGCCTTTTCTTCTTTTTCTCTTTATCTTTCTCCAACAGTGCTTTAAGGTCCTCTTGACCCTTTTCTAAGGTCATGAGGAGTTGCTGGAATTGCGAATTCTGTGCTTGCAGATCCTTAACCGTCTGCTCCAAATCCATCTTGCTGAAATAAACAACAGAAATATAAGGAAACCTGGTGTGAAGACCTGTTTATGCATATGATGAATGATATGTTATTCATGTAATGCATTCAAGGATTCAGAAATTCAAATTTGTTGCGAACAAAAAGACACACGTCATATTGAGAAGAAATTTGTTAATACATAAATGCCCTATGGGCAAAATATTACAAAATTCTTAATGTAAAAAGACATTGCGCATCCTCTTTGGTGCGATGTAAGTGTTGAGAGTCTCCTCTTCATGAAGTCGGCGGGTAAGCTCCAAAACCTTCTTTTCACTGGCATAGAAGCTGGCTTCAAAAGTATTCCGCTCTTCCTTGAGTTGGATCCAACTCTTTTGCAATTCTTCCAATGATGTTGGCATGTTTGGATGTAGGAGGGTGTATGGAACCTCTCCTTCCACAACAGGCTCTTTGATCATGGGGAGAATGTGAGGGTAAGGCTTCATAAGACTCTAGGCGCGGGTTCGTACCCACTTGAGATAAGGCTCAAGGGGGATGGAATTCTTGTGCCCCAGTGTCTTACTATCTACCTTGTTGGGCATCCTCCAAGCTCTGATGAACCTTTGTCGAAGTCCTTGCGCATCGTTGTCGAAGTCAAAAACTAGGTCAGGAATCAGCATATCATGAGGGTCATCCCTCCGAGCATATCCAAACTGTCTTAAGGCTAAATAGGGGTTGTAGGTAATGCCTCCCCTAATGCCAAGTAGTGGGACATTAGGGAATTCCCCACAACGATCAATGATGATGACATTTTCTCTGGACCGAGAACACCAATGAACATCAGAATGTGTGAGGGTCATCAACCGTTGTGACCACCTTAAACCCTGCTCATTTTTCAAAACTGATTGGGGAAGGTGAGAAATAAACCACCTTACTAGAAGAGGAGTACATCACATGAGAACACCTCTTTTCCTCATTGTTCGTGTGTAAAATGAGTGTAGGATTTCCCCAAGCAATGTAGGCACAGGATTCCGAGATATGAAAATCTTGACATCATTCACATCTATAAGTTGATCAGGGTTTGGGAACAAGACCAACCCATAGATGAGGAGTGCCACAATCTCTTCAAAAGCTTGTAGATCTAGAGAATTCCAACAGTCTTGTGCCTTCTCAAACAGAAACTTTGCCAAGAAACCCTTGACACCACTTCTGGTTTCCCAATGACCTTTGATATCAGATGGTTGCAAGTGTAATGCTTGAGCAACATCTTCAGGATTTGGTTCTTTTTCCGTACCGTTGTAGGGTAGTTGATGAAGAATAGGAATCCTCAAGAGTTGAGAAAATTCCTCCAAAGTTGGTACTAGTTGGTAATCAGGGAATGTGAAACAATGGTGCAGGGGGTCAAAGAACTGGAAGAGAACTTTCACCATGTCTTCTTCAATGTTGGAGTTGACCAAGTTGAGAAGTCTACCATGTCTTTCACTGAAAGGAGAATTTTCTGGAATCTTGGAAGTAAGCTCCTTGAGTTGAGGAGGGATTCTCACAAGGTTGACTTGAATTGTTTTCCTGCGAAGTGATTCCATGACCTACAAAACAAGAACAAAGATGAAGATCCAAACCCTTGAAATGGTTAGTGGATGCATATGATGCTTTATGATGTTTATGATGTATGCACAAGCACATGTACAAACAAGTCACACAAGATCCTAGTTTCAGGCTTGCATGAGGTTTCATAGGTAAGTACCCTCTTGAAGTTAGTTGGCTCAACCTGTCCTATAAATAGTATCCGGGTTCTAAGGGGCTCAATATCACTGGATTATTTTCTATGTTCATTGTTTTGGTTTAGCCACTTAACTGGCGACCAAAATATTCCAAGAAAACAAACCTCAATGAGTGTAGTATCGAGTATCTACCAACTTCGGACTTCACCAAAGCCGGTCATCTCACTACCCCTAAAAAGGCCAAGATGGTCAAGTAAGGTTCTAAGAGTTCATTAGTGCTTCATGACATCACTCAGCGGCCTCGTATTCTCTTTGATTGACTCAAAGGCTACCGGTACTCACAAATATGTCGCACTAATATAGCTATTACTTCAACCATGTCGGTATATCCCACACAGTTTCCATAATGTATTGCTATTTACCTATGAATGTTTCCCAAAAATCCGGGTGGAGGATTCAAACCCAAGCAAGAGAACCAAATGTAAAGCAATCAAAGCAATCAAGATAAGCATGCAAAGGTGATCTAAGCCCTAAGGTTACTCCACTTTTAAAGTATTCCCCAACAGAGTCTCCAGTTCTGTGATACGGTGGGAGAACTGACTTGAGCTTTTGTGTTTGTGTTCGCAAATGTTTCGGTTTAGCAAGAGTCACCACCGACTTTTTATTTTATCCTAAGGAAGGGTCAAAAAGCACAGGAAAGACCTTTGAGATGTTTTCTTGGGTTCGGGGAGTAGATTATGAAAAGGGAAGGTATTAGCACCCTTTTCATCCATGGTTTTCCATGGGCTCTTAGTTACTTGTTTAGATCACTTGCTTTGCTTTTCAATTGTTTGAAATGGTGCTCTTCAATTGTTTGAAATGGTGCTTTGTGTGTGGTTTTGAAAGATGTTTTGAAAAGAGGCCATCGTTTTGGCAACCTTTGTAATGATTCTTGTTTGAATGTATACAAAGATGTTTTTGTCTTTTGAAAA
This sequence comes from Vicia faba, assembly GCA_948472305.1. Lineage (NCBI taxonomy): Eukaryota > Viridiplantae > Streptophyta > Magnoliopsida > Fabales > Fabaceae > Vicia > Vicia faba. Next base: position 605,719,767 of record OX451741.1, on the reverse strand, counting down.
GGGTTCAATGTTTTAAAGTTTGATTTGGGAAATTGTATTGTGAAGTGTGTTTGAAAAATAGCAAGGATGTTTTGCAAGCTTTTGATCAAGTAACTAAGAGCTATCTACCCTATTTTACTCAAAGATCTTTCTTGTGTTTTTAACCCTTTTAACAGTGTTGTTTCACCATTACATTTGGTGAACAACCTTACGTTAGGATGTTAAACGGGACAGGCGTGGGTCATCGTATAGACCATGATAGCAATTGTGCTAAGTATTTTTGGCAATTTTCTTAAGGGACTTGATCATTTTTGTTTAGGCAACCAAGATAGCGTCATCGAGGAGCTATGATCTTTTATTTTATTTTTGTTTTTCCAAAGTACCCAACATGCATACCATGACCCATTTTTGAAGGCAACAAGTGGATTGTAACCCTAGGGGTGCAAGTGTGCATTGTGTTTGTTTTTCATGCATTTTTGTCTTTGATTAGGTCAAACTATTTGTTAATTTGATTTTGGCATACAAACCCTAATTCTCTAATCATGGCATAATTGAAAGCGTAAAAGTGCGAGAATTTAAATTCTAAGTTATTACAACATGATTATGGGGATGCGGGTACAATTTTAAATAGGGGGTATTTGACAAGAAATATAAACCCTAGTTACTATTACATCCAAATTGAATTTCAAATGCATCAATATTTAAATGTACAATATTTAAAAAAACAAAATAAATAAATATTAAATAAAATTTATTATGCAAAAAAGAAGTTTTTATTTGTTTATGTATGTAAAGTATTTTTAATGTGAAAAAGGTATAAAGAAATAAAATAAAAAAAGATTAATTTTATTGTTAAAGGGGTAAACCCTAATTTCTTTAAGAAAATAATTATTATATATTATTTATATACAAAAAATATATTAATATGTACAAAAATAAAATATATTGAGAAAAAAGTGTTTGTTAGTATAAATAATAATAAAAATAAAAATGTAATATTTTTATATTTTTATTCTAAGTATTTAATAAAATAAAAGTATATATATATATATATATATATATATATATATATATATATATATATATATATATATATATATATATATATATATATATATATATATATATATATATATATATATATATATATATATATATATATATATATATATATATATATATATATATATATATATATATATATATATATATATATATATATATATATATATATATATATATATATATATATATATATATATATATATATATATATATATATATATATATATATATATATATATATATATATATATATATATATATATATATATATATATATATATATATATATATATATATAATATTGTATAAAATAAAATAAAATATTTACAAAAATAAATTATATTTTATAATAATATTTTCAGTATGAATGAAATAAAAAATAAAAGTAAAACTATCATTTACATTATTTTTAAATTAAACAAATAATATAAAAGTATTAATAATGTTTTAAAAAAAATAGAATAAAATGCCAAATAAATGTAAAAAAATTGTGAAAATATTTTTAATCATTTTTTATAGTTGGAAATAAAATAAAAAAGTCAGAAAATAAAACCAAAATTCAAAAATGCAAAAATATAAGAAATTGGGCCAGAGGGTGTGAAACTGAAAATGGGGGGTGTTGGAAGCAGAAACAAGCCAACCCAACCCATTTCCACTTCATCTTCTTCCTCCAGACAAAAAACGCGCGATTGCCCTGTTCAAATGCTACATCTTGTATACGTGATCTTTTGCCAAAACTCAAAACATGAAACTTGTAGAGCATTAAACCACGATTCTAACCTTATAAAAAACATGATCTAACTCTCAAAGACCAGAGAGAATTTCTCTGGCCCTAAAATCTGACCTAGTTTTTTCAGCATGTTCATGGATGAAATTCTCTTAGCACGCTTAATATAAATGAAAACTGAGAATATGTATGGCTTCATGGCAATGAGTACTACATCTTTCATTCACAAACCTAAAGCTAAATGTTCCTAAATAGAGAGATAGGAAGTGAGAAAAAACCTGTTTCAGTTGGATTTGAGTAGGACAATGCAGAGCTTCTCAATAAGTTTAGAGGTGTCTGGTATCTTGCCTGAACTTCACTTGATCTTTTCCAATAGCTGGCTTGCCTTGAATGTCCCTGAATCAGCCTCTAGAAGTCAACCTGCACAAGCTTGAAACGAAAATGGTGAACACTGTAAATGGAGTTACAGTTGGAAATGGAGGTTTGGGATAACTTGAGTGAGTTGAGTGGAAGGTATTGGAACAGGTTTGAGGCAAAACGCACGAGTGGTTTGTGTGATGGATGTGAATCTGCAGGGAGTGCCCTGTTTTGCAAGAAGAATGTGATTTGGTGTTTTGGAAGGATTGACGGTTCAACAATTCCTGTTTCTGGCTCAAGGCAATGCACAAAACTTGTTTTGAATGTTGGCAAGAGTTGATTATATCAGATGCTCAAGTTATGTCCTTTTGGCAAGTTGACTTGTTTTGAAAGAAAAGTGTGAAGTGATATGAGGTAGGCATGTACAGGCTATCTCCAAGCATGCACAATTTTCTTGTACCTTTGCCTGAGTTTGTGGAACTTGTTTGCTGCAAAGAAAGAAGTCCAAGACTCAAGAAATACAAAATTGCAAAAAGTATGCTTTATGGAAATGGTATTGCAACCTTTATGCCATAAATGGATTTATTCATTGTGCCAAGCTCCACTGATCAGAATAAGACTAATGTCCAATGTATTTGCATTTAATTTTTGAGTGTGAATTGGTTTAGAGACCTGTAAACGAGTACAAAGCTAGTTTGGACAGATTTTGCAACTTGTGTCAACATGAAAATGCCATGGATCAAAGTGAGTTTTTGCCAACTTCAAGCATTCGATTCTCCCTAACCACAAATTTGTTTGAGGAGTTCTTGGACAATTTGGAAAGATTGCAACAAGTAATATAATCCATCTTTGAAATTCAACTTGAGACTCCAAGTGGAACTATGTGAAAAATGGCCAAGAAGATGGGTCAAAATCCTGCCTAAACTAGGGCAAAATTTCTCTAAGTTAAAAGTTTTAGGGACCCTTGTTCCAAAAATCATAACTTGAGATCCAAGCTTCTTTTGAGAAAGCTTTGTGAATCAAAGTTGTAGACTTTGTGGAGGAATACAACTTTCATGTTGTAAGTTTTGTTTGAATCCATTTGAATCATGGTGAAAATGTGGGGCAAAGTTAGGAAAAATTAAGAAAATTTCTATGAATTTTTTCAATTTCAAACCCTAATTTGCAATTTTGGGTTTCTTGATGAACAAGTTTCATAATTTGACACATCTTGATGAAAAATGACCCTTGGCACTTGATTTTGACCAAAAAGTCAAAGTTTGACTTTTTAGTGTACAGTCAAATTTTGATCAGTTGACTGAAAAATTCATCTGTCAATCAAATGCATTTGAGATCTTTTGAACTTGTTGAATAGGTCAAGATAATGTCGTTGAGTCCATGGTTGAGCTTTATTTGTCACTGGCTAGGTCAAACAGTCAAAAATTTCCTTTGTTTAGTCAAAACCCTAAAAATGACCATTTTGCCCTTTTGGTGATCTGATCAAATTTCTTGTGGAATTGTGGTCCAAACTTGATCAAATGGTTCATATAAGTTCATAATGTTGATGTGGGTCAAAATTCATGAGGTTTGACTGTAAATTGGCCACAGTTGACTTTTCCCTAATACAATTGATTTCTAGGTCAACTGTCCTATTGACTGGGCAAAAATTTGATTCAAGGCTTGAAACTTGGTATGGACAAACTTATGAGTCTAACATGAAGTATGAAAGTCACTTTGGGCATTTTAAGTCAACAAAATCCTGTGCAAACTCAAACCCTAATTTAGGTCAACAGTGCAAGGAGGTGTCTTGAGCAGAGCAAACCCTAGCTTGGTCTTGAGTTCCAAGAGCCTTGTGATGAGAAATGTTGATAAAATGAGAGGGCAAATTTTGGTGTACAACATTCATCATTAGAAATATTAACAATAATTGGTCTAGTAGTAAAGTGACTACCATTTAATCTTAAGAGATTTGGGTTTGAGATCAAGGGTTAAAATTTTATAATTTTTGTCTTAAATTTAAAATTATTTAATACTATTATAAATCATGAGAATTATCTACCATCAACGTATTTTTTGTTTTAGATTTATAACTGTTTAATATTACTATAAATTATGAAAACAATATGTGATCAAGGTACATTGGCATAGTGGTAAAGGTATATGATGAACCTTAAAGATCTTTGTGTTTGATTCCTTCTAGAAGCTTTTTTTTTGTTGCATTTTTTTGATATTTTCAAATATGAATTTTTTAAAATTAAAATTAAAAATAAATTTAGTATTTAAAAAATGAAAAATAAAAAATAATATCCAACATGGCATTCCAATCACGGTTTAAAATTAAGAAAAAAAAACTAATTTGAAAAATATAAACAAAATATCTATTTTGTTCTCTTAACTATACGTTTGGGTTCATATTGGTTTCTTAATTTTTTTTCTTGTCACCTTGATCCCTTAAGTTCCAAAAAAAATCATTTTAGTCTTTTTTCTCTAATTAGAGACGAATTTAGCGACCAATTCCAAATTTTTCCGCCGTTAATTAAACATAAAGGACTAAAATGAAACATTTCGAAAGTTAAGGGACGATGGTGAAAAAAAAATTTAGGAACCAATCTGAACCCAAGAGTATAATTAAGGGGACAAAATGAGTATTTTGTCAAAAAAATATTAATAAAATGACTAATATGACCCGGTTAAATTTTCTAAAGGATTAAATCAGATATTTTTATTGAGATTTATTTGAGTTCTTAATTTTTGTGAGAGACTAAAATAAGCTTTCACTCATGATCTAGTTTTAAAAAAAAACCTAGAGAACCACGCCGGATCTGAATTACTTTGGTTGTTAGAATCGTGAGATTTTGTTAAAATTTTGTTGCCTTGTTGGAAATTTTATTGGTTAAGAAGAAATTATTTTAGGGTTGCATGAATGACATCGTGAGAGTTAGGTGGTGTGATCATGGTGATAGGATTTTTATAAGTAGGGGTAAGAATAGACTAGACCAACTAACATGGGTTTACGATCTAGCCTATACAGATCTTGGTTAGGTAAGATTTTTTTTTAAAATAAAAAAGGCTTAAACTTTTTTATAAGCCTATTTAGCTAAAAATACTAGGCCTTAGACCATTAAAAAATCCTTTTAAGCCTATCGAATCGGCCTATTTAAATAAGCCTGAATAATTTTATTTTATTATTATATTATATTTTTTAATTTGAATTAAATTATAAAAAATAAAACTTAATTATCTTGAAGAACTTATGAAAATAGGATGAAAACTCCTTCTGAACAAATTTATAAGTTGTTTTCATAAGTTTTCTAAGCAAATAGTTTCACAAAACTTATGTTACTAAGTAAGCTAAGATAACTCAATACAAATAAATTTTTGGTATCATTGATCTTTTAGTTTTTTTATCTATATAACATTAATTAAATTGCTAATTTACATATCTTCAAATGAAATATGCTTTTAAATAGGCTAACAAGCTAATCAGACATTTGAAAAGGCCAAACTCAAATCTAAAATTGTTGGAAATAATTTATATTTACACAAAACTGACAACACCAATTCCATCCCTCAAACAAAGAAATTGATCAGTCTTGATAGCTTTTGTCAAAACATATGCCAGCTGCTTCTGGGTGCTACAGTGCATAACTTCTAATATTCCACTCTGAACCTGATTCCTCAAAAAGTGATACTTGGTCTCAATGTGCTTGCTTCTCCCATGCAGCACTGGGTTCTTGGTAAGATTGATTGCAGACTTATTATCAATCATTAGCTTCAGAGGTTTGTCTACCTCAATCTTCAGATCTTGCAGCAAGTTCAGAATCCACACAGCTTGGCATGCAGTCAGAGCTCCTGCAATATATTCAGCTTCACATGTGGATAGTGCAACAACAGGTTGCTTCTTGGAAACCCAAGAAATAGGACCTCCCAGAAATAAGTACCCAGAAGTATTTCTTCTGCCAACTCTGTCTCCACACCAATCAGAGTCTGAATAACTCAAAAGTTCTGATTCGATCTTTCTTCTAGAAGAAAATAACACACCATACTTCATAGTTCCCTTCACATACCTCAGAATCCTGACAGTAGCTTGGTAATGAGACCACTTTGGTTTACTCATAAATCTGCTAACCATTCCAACTGTATAGCAAATATCAGGTATGGTATTACGCAAATACCTTAGAGAACCAACCATCTATTTGAAGGTTGTAGCATCCACATCCTCTCCATCATAATCAGAGTCAGACTTCTAATTCATATCAACATGTGTTGTACCCCAAAATTTTCCCTCTCATTTATCAAATATTTTCTCACAAGATCTCCTTGGGTTCAAGACTGCACAAGGATTGATCAGCTCAAGACACTTCCTTAAGCAATGATGATTGAAATTAGGGTTTGATATTGCACAAGGATAATTGAACTTTTAATTCCTCATATGACTTTCATGGATCATTATGGACCCCCAAGATTACTCATGTCAAGTTTCAAGCCTTGGATCACATTTTTGCGTAGTCAATTGAGCAGTTGACCTAAAAATCAGCTGTATTGGGGAAAAAGTCAATTATGGTCAATTTACAGTCAAACTTCATAATTTTTTATCCATATCAACATTATGAACTCATATGTATCATTTTATCAAGTTTGGACCATAATTCCTCAAGAAATTTGATCAAATCATCAAAAGGGCAAAATGGTCAAAATTAGGGTTTTGATTGAGAAAAGGCAATTTTTGATTTTTGAACTAGAAAAGGGTTAGTTGGTTTGAGGCATAATCTCAAGAGTTCAATTGCATCATTTTGACCTAATGGCATAACTCAAAACATTGCTCAAGATTAATTGATTGATAGTTGATTTTCAGTAAACTGATCAAAAGTCAACTGTACATTGAAAATTCAAACTTTGACTTTTTGATCAAAATCAAGTGTCAAAGATCACAATTCATCAAAACATGTCAAAATATGAAAAATTTTCATCAAGAAATCAAAAAGTCAAGATTTCATTTTGAAAAGTCAAAGTTTTCAAACTTAGAATTTTTTCTAAGTGTTGAAAACTTCATATTTTTTCACAACTTTGAGCCAATTTTTCACCATGATGCAAGATGATTTAAAAGAAACTTTCAACATAAAAGTTGTAGATCTCCACGAGATATACAACATTTCTTTACACAAATTCTCCTAGAAATGCTTGGATCTCAAGTTATTAATCCATGAAGTCATAGTCATGAAACTAAAACACTTAGTGAAACTTTGAACATTTTAGGTCAGGATTTTGACCTAACTTCTGACCCAAGTTTCACATAGTTCCATTTGGATTTTGCAAAACTGATTCAAAGAGGGGTTGTAGAGCACATTACAATATTTCCAAAATGTCCAAGAACTCCTTGAGATCATTTGTGAGCAAGGAGAATCGAAGGTCAGAAGTTGGGGTTTCAAGTTGTTTTACAAGGAAAATTTTGTGATGAACAAAATTAAAATCTCAAACCTATGTTGCACAATCTTGCTTTGCAGGCCTATAAACCTCAAGATCTCTCCACAATCAGAAGATTACACTTGCTTTTGAGCTATTATCCACTTGATTCAAGCTTTATCCAAGGTAATTTTCCATTAATGGCACAAAGGCACCATTGCCATTTACATAAAGCAAGCTTTATGCAAAGTCAACTTGCATTGAGCTTTGCACTTGTTCCTTATACACAAACTTCCTATACAAAGTCAGATAATTTTGTTTAAAGTTGGTAACCACTCTAGATAGCTTTGTACTATGCATTAAAACCATGTCTGTCAACCTTACTTCAAAAACAAGTCAAGAAGCCAAAACATGTGATCTGGTGCTTCTGACCGCCTCAAGTATCCAAACCTTTTCCATACATAAACACAAGTCATTTGCAAGAAAACACAGGCATGCTCAAGCCATGAAACTCCCTAAAACCCAGAATCACCAAAAACATCTAAAAACTTTCCATTTATGAGTTTTGAATCCAATCTCCAAATTTGCTCGTGCGTTTCTTAGCCTTTTAATTTCAAAAGCTTCTAAATAACATATACAAACAATTCCAACACCTGCAACACGACGGTAACACCTCCATCACCATCCACCATTTTCAAAAACAACACCTTGCACCTTGACTTCTCCAGAACTTCTCAGCCACTTTCAGCTCAAGCCAAGCATCACATTAGCTTTCTGGAAACTTAAGGAAGCTAACCCAATCACTGGAACTCCTCAAAAGCTGCTCAAACTCAAAACACGATACCCTCTTGTAAGGTGAGTTTTCTGACTTTTGAACTCTTCATACAAGCGTCATTAATGGTTTATTTGTGAATAATAAATGTAGACATCATTGCGCTGAAGCTGTACATATCCTTAGTTTTCATTTACATGGCTTGAGCTTAGAGAATTTTAAGTGTGAAGTTTCTAAAAAAATTAGGGTTCAAATTAGGGCCAGAGAAATTCTCATTAATCTTTGATCTATAGCTTTAGTTGTTTACATGGTTAGATTCGTGAGGAAAAATAGCACATTTTTCATGTTTACATTTTCCATTTTTGTTGAGAAATGAATGAGTTACAGATGGTCTAGCTGGCTGAAGGTTGAAGATGAAGTACAGGTCATGGAGATGTTTCATATTATGTATTTGTTCTTTCACATAAGTTAACGGATGTACGGCCACCCCAGTGGTAAGACAACGCGCGTTATTGGTAGAGCTCTTGGGTTCGAACCTCAGCGCGCTGCCTTTTGCATTTTTTCATATTTTTTGACATCTTTCTGTTTTTGCAGCGATTGGGCCAGCAGTTTGGGCTTTTCTTTCCTTTTTTTTACCCTCTAAATCATTTCCAAACCCCCCTGACTTATCTTTATATTTTATTTTTTATTTTCATTTTCTTTATTATTATTATTAATATTATTATTAATATTATTATTAATACCATTTTTTGTTACTAATAAAAAGGAAACCCAAAAATATTTATATTTATATTATTTATTTTTATTTAGTTTATTTTTCATAAAACTAAAAGAACAAAAACATTTTCTTTAATAAATTAATTTCCCTTTTTTAAAATACTTAGATAATAAATTTTAATTATTATTATATTATTTTCTTGTAAATTAAAATCAATTTAGAATTTAGGACTTTTTATTTAATATTTTTATTAAATTCACAAAAAACCCTAAAAAACTTGTTTTCTCTAAATTAATTTATTTTACTAACTTAATCTTAATTTTCTTATTTTTAGTTAATTATTTTATTTTAATTAATTAAGTCAAAAACCCTTTTCATGAAAAATCAAATAAAAAATCACATTTCTTCTTACATTTTATATTCTTGCATTTTTATCTTTATCTTGTATATTTGTTCAAGTTCAATATGGTTGTAATAGATAATTAGGGGTTTGATTTCTTGCAATTTCCCATTTGTAATTTGTATACCCCCTCCCCTAAATGATGTAATAGCTTAGTATTTTTATTTTTCGCAATTTAAATGCTTTATATACAAATGCTAGTAATTAGGATTTTGTATGGAAAGATTAAAACCAACAAATAGCAAACCCTAATCAAGACAAATCAAGCATGTAAACCAATACACTTGCACACATACACCCTTAGGGTAAATCCACTTGGTTGCCTTACAAAAATGGCCATATTATGCATGTGAGGTATCTTAGCAAAAACAAGCAAAAATACAAGATCATAGTCCCTCAATGATCCTATCCATGTTGCCTTTCAAAATGATCTTAGTCCCTAAAGAAAATGCTAAGATATCTTGCAACATTGCTAATCATGGTTATACGATGACCCACGCTCGTCCCTTTTACATCCAAAGATAGGGTTACTTACCAAATCAATGGTAAGATAACAATGTCAAAGGAAAGAGGAAATAAATATGAAATACTTTTGAGTAGGTAGATTATTCCTAGTTACTTTCTCAATTTCAAAACAAAAACATCATTGCTATTTTGAAAACAAACACCAAAACTTTCAAAAAACATCTTTTCAACTTGAAAATATTTTCAAAAGATCAAACACTTTGTTTACATTCTTACGAACGAAAATAATTACAAACTTTGCCTAAAACAATGACATCTTTACAAAATACTTTTAAAAACCATACAAAGCACAATTTCAAACAAAAGCAAGTGATCTAGCAAGTAACTAGGAGCCCATGGAAAATCATGGATAAAAAGGATGCTAATACCTTCCCTTTTTATAATCTACCCCCCGAACTCAAGAAAACATCTCAAAGGTCTTTTCTTTTCATCCTTTCCTTTTGGATAAAAGAAAAGTCGACGACGACTCTTGCTAACCGTAACATTTGCAATCAAACGCAAAACAACCAAGTCAGTTCTTCCACCGTATCACAACAGATGTGATAGAAACTTTGTAACTCTCTAGCTCAAATCTCTTCAAAATCTCAAGTTCATACTACATCTAATGCAAAATGATTCCTTTCTCAGAGTACATAAACTCCATTCCCTAGAAAGAAACTCATTTTCCCAAGATCTGTCATTTCAAACGCATTCATCAGAACCTTCTTGAACTCAACTATCTCTTGTTCAGAACTTCCTGTGAGTAATTTGTCATCAACATACAAATATACCAGAATCATATTACCTTCTGAAGTGTGCTAAACATAAACACCATACTCCATCTCACACTTCTGAAACCCTTACCCCTTGAAAAATGAATCAATTTTCAGATTCCAGGCTTTGGGCGCTTGCTTCAATCCATACAAGGCTTTATGTAATTTTAACACCATCCCTTCTTGATTCTTTTTCTCAAATCTAGGAGGTTGTGATACGTATACCTCTTCTTGTAATAGACCATTCAGAAATGCAGATTTTACATCTAAATGCATCAGAGGCCAATTCCTGTTAGCAGCTATTGCAATCACTAGTATGATTGTTTCATGTCTCGCTACAGGTGCAAACACTTCAAAGTAATCTAACCCAGGCTTCTATAGAAAGCCTCTTGCTACTAATCTTGCTTTGTATTTGTCAATTGATCTATCTGGCTTTAGCTTATGCTTGAAAACCCATTTGACGTTGATGGCTTTCTTGCCTTTTGGAAGTTCTGTCAGCTTCCAAGTCTTGTTTCTGTCTATAACATCAAGTTCTTCTTTCATGGCCTGGAACCAGACTTGTTACTTAAGAGCCTCTTTCGTACTCACTAGTTCAGAGTCTACTAACATTGCACACTGAATAACTTCTCCTTTAGAGTTTACTTCAGTGTCTTGTAACATGTCAAACTCTGCAAATCTTCTTGGGATGTTTCTAACTCTTTGTTGCCTCTGAATTTGAACTTCAGAACGTCGGACACCAGAGCTTTCCCCTTCATAAGCTCTTGCTTTAGAAATTGGACTTTCTCCAGAACCTTGACTGTCTTTAGAGTCTGGAAAATTCCCAGAGTCTGAATCACCATCGGAGACAGAGTCAGAATCATCTTCACCTTCTGAATCTTCTTCAGAGCCAGAGTCTTTACTAGCTTCAGAAACATGTGTTTCTAACTTTTCTTCAGGAGTTCTCTCATCAGAGTCAGGACGAGACCTTTCCCAATTCTAGACTTCTGATTCTTTTACAATGACATCTCTCCTGAACTCAACTTTGTTAATTTCTGGACAATAAAGTTTGTACGAACCTGTAATGTGGTACCCCACTAGTAACATAACTTTACTTCTATCATCCAACTTCTGTCTTCTGGAACATGTTTGTAACATACAGAACCAAACACCTTCAGATGACTAACACTTTGCTTATATCCAATCCACTTATGAATAGTAACTATTTTCTTCAGCTTGTTGGACATCTGTTGAGCACATAACATGTAGTGGCAACAACTTCTCCCCACAGAGTATGAGGAAGCTTCTTCTCTTTCAGCATGCTTCTCACCATATCAAGCAAAATACAGTTTCTTCGTTCAACAAGACCATTGTGTTGAGGAGTGTTGTACACCAAAATTTGCCCTCCTCTTTTTCACAAGAAATCACAGCTTCGGGATTTTCCTGATTTTTAAGATTTGGTTTAAGAATCGGTCAAACAGACTTTTCTTATCAGTCAGACAAAATTAAGGTTTTCATTGATTTTGAATCAGTCAAGCAGATTATTAGGGTTTCTTTGAGTTTGGCTCAGGGTTTGATCAGGCGGACGTTTCTTTGACAGTAAATCCAAAATTAGGGTTTGCGCACGCATTCTCAAAAGGAATTGAGTCCACAACATTTCATTTGACTGTCACATGGTTTTGACGCTTGTTCAAGATTTCTGTCTGTCTCTCAAAGTCTAAACATATGGGATATGAGTTGAGACTTCTGATTGAAAGTTTGAAGTTTTAAGTTTGATCAGTGAGGTAAAAGACGTATGGGCGTTTGTTTGTTTGACTGTGCAATACATACGGTTAATTGGAACGTCGGGCTTATTGTTGGTTAATGCGAAGTTGCAAGACTACAATGTTTATTAATTATTTATTTTATCTAAGTTAAAATAATTGGGATGCATTTCCAGTCGTTTTAATTCAAGAGATTTAAATAAATAAATAAACAGTGTAAAGTAAAGAATTATCCGACAAAAGATTTTTTTATTCATTTTCAATTGTTGTTGCAAGTGTTATTTGAATACAGTAAATTTATTTACAGTGTTACAATGACGTTTATTACAATGATTAAAAATAAATTAAATCTACATCCTAAGTTTCTTAAAATCTTCATCTTCTACTGCTGCTTCCCTTGCCCCAATTGATATTTACCTACAAAGCCAGAAAAAGGAGAAGTCAATAACAGTTAAATTGGAAAGGCATTTTTCAGACAATTAATCATAAAAGTTCATCATTAAAGGTTGTTGGCCGGAATCATATTATTTTGGGTTTTCATCATATTTTACTCATCCTCTTTGCAAAACACAAGAAAATTCCTCTTCTTGGTTCACAAAGAGGAAAGTAAAATTGTTTGCAAGCATGGAATTAATTAAATACAAGGCTGCATAATTTCAAACTGAAAATGCCAAACCAAATTGCAAACTGAACAAACAAGTTGCACAATGCATAAAGGCAAACAAAACTGTCAACCAAACTGTCAAAGAAAGACAAAAGAAGCTGTCAAAGAAGCTGTCAAAAACTGTCAACAAGTACACAAAAAGCAAATGCAGAAAATCTGGAAAGATGCAGAGGAAAATCAAATTGCAAGCAAGCAATATTGTCAAAACCTTTTTCATCATTTTCCAGCCACAACCTTTTCAGAAAAAGCTATTCTAAAGCATTAAAATATGCTTTCTGGAGAGAGAGAAGAGAAAAGTGAAGCAGGCTTACAGTTTTTGGGCAGGCTTAGAAGAGATAAATATAACATTATCCTAACACTGTTAAGGGGGCAGAACACATAAAGAAAAATATAACATAAAGCTGTAAACACATAACACAAGCCCTCAAGCCTGCTTCAGACTGCCTCAAACCTGTTACAGAAGCAAGCAAACAAAAGCTTGCCTCAAGCCTTGCAGCCTGCCTCAAACCTGTTACAGAAGCAAGCCTCAAGCCTGTAACCAAAACAAGCCTGTAGCCTCAAAACTGCCTTCAAGCTTACAAACTACTTCAAGCCTCAGGCCTGTACCAGCTAACAAACTTACATAACCTTACCAAAACCTCCAAACTTACAAACTGCACAAGCTTGCCTCAAAGAAGCAAGCCTCCAAGCCAAAAACCTGTCAAACTGCATAGCATCACAAGCCTGCTTCAGCCTGCCTAAAAAACCTGTCAAACTGCACAAGCTTGCCTCAAAGAAGCAAGCATCCAAGCCTAAAAACCAGTTATCAGAACAACAACTGAAACACCAACTCAGAATCATCATCATCATTGAAAAGGCCAAGCCCAAAAGAGAGGAAAAGAAAAGTCAGAAGCAAAAACAACTGAAGCAAGCATCTCAGATATCATCATCATCGAAAGTTCACCCAAATCAAAAAATAGGAAAAATCAAAGAACAACAATAACCATATTTTCAGAAATAATCATCATTGGAAGTCAACAGCATCAAGAAAAGAAAAAGTCAGAAGAAAAAGTAACATCAAGATCATCAATATCAAAACAACACTGAAGCAAGCATCTCAGAATCAAAATCATCATAGATAAGCAAAAGTTTAGAACATGCCATTGGAAATAAACGAAGCATTCAGATAGGAAGAGAGACAGAAATGAATGAGCTAGGGTTTTAAGAAACCTCATCATAAAACCAAAGCAAGGTTGAAGATATAAAGTACCAAGAAGCCAACAAGCATCGTCACGGTCCCTCCGCCTTGGCCACCTGAGAAGTGCCGCCGTCCACTCCTCTGTCTCCTCTCCAACAACAAACCCTAAAGGTATTGTCCTCCTTCCTTTTTTTACACCTCACATAAACAAATAACACAAGATTAGAACATATAAAAGTTAAAACATGCAAGATAAGAATCCGAAAACCCTAAAAACATGAAGAGAAAAAAACGTTACTCTTTTCGTCATCGCCGGGTACAACCGTGGAGAGAGGAAAGATTGGAGGTAGCGCCTGGTAGCCTGAGGTGTGGAGGGAGCATCAGAAACCATGGTCGAGAATGATGAAGAGACGAAGAAGAAAGGAGAGGAGCGGCGTCGTTCCAAACTGAAACCTTGTTCTGAAACAAAACATTGCAAACCCTAAAAAAATGTTAACAAAGCATTTGGGCATGCCCTTTGAACTGAACCATCAAGCCCAATACAAACTGGCGCCTCACCCCGCCTTTTCCTTTTTTGTTCTTAGTTTTTTTTGTTGTTATTTGGGCCAAGAACAAACCCCCTAAGCCCATTTAATTTCTTTAGACAAATCAATCTTTTTTTATCACCTTATTTCTTTTTTCATAACTTATTTTTTTAAGTAAAATAATATATTAACTTTTTGCACAAAATTTTCTTAATGTTTATTACATTTTAAAAAATACATAAATAATTAGTTTGTTTTGAATTAAATACTTTTCTCTTTAAAACCCTTTTTATTTATATAACATTAACAAAAATACAAAAATAAATAAATACTTAATAAATACTTAATAAAAATACCCTTTTTATTTATATAACATTAACAAAAATACAAAAATAAATAAATACTTAATAAATAAACACTTGTAAATAATCATGTGCATGGTACAATACTTTTGATTCTCTTTTATCCTTATACTTTGCTATATTTTCACATTGAGAATGTGATGATTCGATTTGGTTGTAAATAATATTTGGACACTACTATCCTGATAAGACTCATCCCCATTTGTAAACATTTGTACCCCCATCCCCGGATACTTATTTGTAATAGCTTAGACTTTAAATTCCCACAATTTATTGATTTCCATATACTGTATAGTAATTAGGGTTTGTATGCGAAGATTCAAAATCAACCGCTAGATAACCTAATACAAGACAAATGCATGAAAATCAATACACAATTCACACTTGCACCTCTAGGGTAACCTTGCCTGTTGCCTCGGAAAAATGCACTCATGTCCCTCGAGTATGAGACACTCTAGAAAATGTCCCTTCGATAAACAAAGATCGTAGTCTCTCGATGACCCTCGATGTTGCCTTCGATAAAATGATCTCGTCCCTTACAAAATTGCTAGAGCGTCTCACAAGTTTCCTTCAATGATTGTATACGATGACCCGTGCCTGTCCCGTTTAACATCCTAACGTAAGGTTGTTCACCAAATACAATGGTGAAACAACACTGTTAAAAGGGTTAAAAACATAAGGAAAGATCTTTGAGTAAAATAGGGTAGACAAACTCTTAGTTACTTGATCAAACTTGCAAAAAAAACATCCTTGCTACTTTTCAGAAACACACCTCACAATACGATTTCAAAACAACTTTCAAAAACAACTTTCAAAAACATTGAAATATCTTTTCAAAAATACACACACCTTTGTATATACTCAAACACGAGTCATTACAATGGTTGCCTAGACAAGGCATCTTTTTAAAAACATTTTCAAAACCACACACACAAAACACCATTTCAAACAATTGAAAAGCAAAGGCAAGTGATCTAAAACAAGTAACTAAGAGCCCATGGATAACCATGGATGAAAAGGGTGCTAGCACGTTCCCTTTTCAAAATCTACCTCCCGAACCCACGAAAACATCTTAAAGGTCTTTCTTGTGCTTTTTGACCTTTCCTTAGGATAAATAAAAATTCGGTGGCGACTCTTGCTAAACCGAACAAGTGCGAAAACAAACGCAAAACCTCAAGTCAGTTCTCCCACCGTATCACAGAACTGGCGACTCTGCTGGGGAATTTTCTAAAAGTGGGGTTACCTTAGGGTTTTAGATCACCTATACATGATTTCTTTGATTGCTTTGATTGCTTTACTTTTTGGGTTCCTTGTTTGGGTTTGTTGTAAATCCTACACCCGGATTTGGGGGCACCTTTTTAGGTAAATAGCAATAAACTGCGAGGGAACTGTGCTGGGTATACCGACATGGTTGAAGCAGTAGCTATGTTAGTGTGACATATTTGTGAGTACCGGTAGCCCTTGAGTAGTCAAGGAGAATACGGGGCCGCTGAGCAATGTCATGAAGCACTAACGAACTCTAGAACCTTACTTGACCATCTTGGCCTTTTTAGGGGTAGTGAGATGACCGACTTTGGTGCAGTCCGAAGTTGGTAGATACTCGATACTATACTCATTGAGGATTGTTTTCTTGGAATATTTTGGTCGCCAGTTAAGTGGCTAAACCAAAACAATGAACACATAAAATAATCCAGTGATATTGAGCTCCTTAGAACCCGGTTTCTATTTTAGGACAGGATGAGCCAACTAACTTCAAGAGGGTACTTACCTACGAACCCCATGCAAGCCTAAACCTAAGGACTTGTTTGCTTTGTGTGAATATGATTACCTGTATATACACTTGCTTACTTTTGCATACATGTACATAACATCATAACATCATACCCTAGCATTTACAATAACCATTTCAAGGATCTCGAGGGTCTTTTGATGCAGGGTCACGTTGAACCAGACGTCTATCACAGGGCAATAGGGTTTTCCTCTAAACAAACATTGTCAAAGATCAAGTGCAACAACTTGAATCAGGGGCTATGACCCACTTGACATGGTGAGCTTGATTCTCGTGGAAAGACATCCACCGATACAAAGTTCTCCAATCAAAGATGTTGATCAAAGTTCAACCTCTAACATATTCTTGTGTGTACCCCAAGAGATCCTTGAAAACATTGCATACATATATCATACATGTCATTGCAGAACAGGTTTCTCATACAAGTCTCCTTATCTTCCTGCTGTTTATTTCAGTAAGATGGATATGGAACAAACGGTGAAAGATCTCCAAACTCAAAACGCTCAATTCCAACAAATGCTTCTGGCTATGGGTAAAGGGCAAGAGGATCTGAAAGCTCTCCTTCTCAAAGACAAGAAGAAGAAGTCCAAGAAGGCAACAGGCATCCTGAAAAGAAGACCTAAAGCCCTAGATCTTTCAACTCCATCCAACGTAGACGATAGTCTTGAAGAAGACCACAATTTGGAGATCAATGATGTTGAAGCTGACTACTCCGAAGAAAAATATCCTCCCGCTGACGACAAGTATAAACAGTTGGAGGATCGCCTCAGTGCTATGGAGATTCAACAGATACCTGGCTTGGATTTAGGAGACATGGGTTTAGTTTCTGGATAAGTTATCCCTCCAAAGTTCAAAGTCCCTACCTTGGCCCTGTACGATGGAGTCTCTTTCCATAAGATGCACTTAAAATCTTATGTCCGCAAGATTCAGCCATACACAACTGATCCAAAGCTTTGGATCCATTTTTTCCAAGAAAGCTTGGTAGGGACTCAACTCGAGTGGTTTTATCAATTGGAGAGTTCTCGCATCCACACCTGGGAGGACTTAGCTGCTGCTTTTTACAAACAGTATCAGTACAATGATGATCTTGCACCAACTCGTGTGCAATTGCAGAACATGACCATGGGTTATGACGAGAACTTCAAAGGATACGCTCAAAAGTGGAGAGATCTGGCTGGTAGGGTGCAACCCCCTTTAACTGACAGAGAGTTGATTGACATCTTCATGGGAACTTTGATAGGGCCTCTCTTCAATCACTTAATTGGAAGCTCCTCAGCCGGGTTCACCGAGCTAATACTGACCGGCGAAAGGGTCGAAGCTGGCATCAAAAGTGGAAAGATCCAAGGAGCTACACCCTCTGATGCACAGAAAATCCCCCACAATGGGAGGAAAGAGTCCAATGCTGTGAACAGTCAAAAAAGTCACTGACACATAGGGGCAGTCCTGGTCTCTGGTCCTACGTCACACCGACAACAGCAGAAGGGAAATCAACGAAGGCCAGACGAGCCTAAAAGACAGTTCACCAACATCAACATGTCGTTGTCTCAAGCGCTGCAACACTTATTGAGGATGCATTTGATTGCATTGATAGGACCTCATCCAAACACCAAGACTTCTTCTCCTAACTACAATCCTAAGGCCACATGTGCTTATCATTCTGACAGTCCTGGGCATGATACTAACGATTGTTGGGCATTGAAGTACAAGATTCAGAATTTGATTGATGACAAGGAGATTGAGTTTGGTCCTTCGGAGACTCCAGCATAATCAATGCTCCTTTGGCAAATCATTGAGAGCGTCTTTGTTCCATTTGAATTTTCAAGTTGTAATCTCTTTTGTTATTCAAACAATTATCTATTAATGTCAAACTCTATTTCATTAATGCATTGCATATGTTTGTCTTGAATTCATCCATTCGTTTTCACTATTCTTGTGCTTTTTTTATGATATTTAACTCTTGATAAAAAGCTACTATCCTTTAGAGGGAGGATGACGAAACAATACCGTAATCTCATACAGTATGCTTTTGAACAGACCTTGCTGACGATGTACAGGCATTTCTTTCAAATCCTAATCACTGGAGTTATAAGGAAGATAATCCCTAGTCAACCCCTTCGAGCCAAAGAAGTAGGAGTTTTTTTTTTGTTTTAAACACAAATTAAAACCTTTGATTAAACCTGGGGCAGGGTAGTCTCTCAGTTAATTCAAAAAAAAGATGCGCATTGAAGTCGCAAACTCTCAGTTCGTAATACAAATGAATGACATCAAAAACTTTCCTTTGGAACCAAAAGACAGTGATGGTTCTTTATCACATAGGCAGTCAATCTCTCAAAAGAGAAAAGCCCACTAAGCCAAAACCTACAAAGGAGGCTTAAGAAAGTTGGGGCATCCCGCTGACTATAATCTTGAAAACAGGAACAGTCAGGCAAAAGTTAGGGATAATAAATCAAAAGAAAGAGGTCATTAGAAATCCTCAACTACATGAAAAATGTTGCAAAAATGATTGCCTTCCAAAATTCAACTGGTGTGAGCCATCACCAAAAGGTCGTTCCAAATTCGAATAGAGTTCGACGCACAATTAACTGAGTTTAGGATTGAAGAACATCACGAAGAGCGGGTGGGTACAAACATACTTTGAGCCTTTATCCTTTGTTTCTTAAACCGTGAACCAAGCCACGTTACAACCCTTCAAAAGTCCTAATTGAAGCATGGGTTAGTTCTAAAGCATACTGTTACAAAAGGTATCCTGACTCCTGTAAGGCTTTGCCCTAAATCTTGTGTTGGATATGTCTTATAAAAAGTTTTCTGCTAAAAAACACATTTTTTCAAAACTTTGAGACAAACATAAACTTTGCATTACTTGAATATCATTGTTTGCATTTGGCTATTTGTTTGACAACGGAGAAATTCACACAATGAATATCCGATGAACGAAAGCTCTCTCAGTGAATAAAATCACTTCAAAAAGGATGACACTTCAATTGACAAATCTCCTATCAACAAGGGGACTTGACATGTCACTATCCAGCACACCTGGGGCAGTCCAGTCAAGATTTCAACAAATCTTTCAAAAAAAATTGGGGCAGCCCAGTCAAAATGTCAAGAAATCACTGAATTACAGGATAACAAGGGGCAAGTCTATGTCTCCGACACTTGGGGCATTGAACGACAATCCCGACAAAGGGTTACATACAATCAAACATTCCAGGCAGTGCCACAAGCACTTGTTACTAGGGGCAGTGACAAATCTCCCCAAAACCCTTCTCATAGGATGATTCCCCAGCTTGAGTTTGCCTCTCCGACTACTACAAATCAAAGGACCACAAATCCTCTTCTCCAGTAGACTACCCTACAATACCCAGCAAGTTACTGCGAAACCTGAACCCGATCAGATATCAGTTCAACTTCGACTCCCCAGTAGAGCAACGGACGACTAAGACTCCTGAACTTTTTTTTCCAAGCAGAAATAAACATACTCTCCACAGAGTTTTCAACTTCCCCCAGCGGAGTTCTCCTCAAACAACGAAACAGGAACCCATTGGAAATATTTTAAGCAAAGTTTGAAGACACACATACTCTTCAACAGCAGTCCAGGATTTTCAATCCCCAGCGGCAGTCAATGATTTATTTTCCCCGACAGCGGTCAAAGATTTTATTATCTCCCGCTATCCAGGATTTATCTTCCTCAGCAAGACATCTCATCAGCCTACATACGCATACATCACGTTCATAAATCATGAGCATTGACAAAACACATATATTGCATCATACATTTCATGCAACATAACTTTGTGTTTTAACTAACAATTTACCTTTTTCAGCAAAAGGTCGACAACAACCTTTTTTAAAAATTCCAGATGCAGTATTACACAGACTCATCATCAGGCAACCCTACCCCGGTTCCTTCTCAAATTTCAGATGCAGTTTTACACGGACTCATCATGAAGCAACCCTACACCGGTTCCTTATCTTTCCAAGATGCAGTTTTACACGGACTCATCACGAAGCAACCCTACACCGGTTCCTTCTCAATTCCAGATGTAGTTTTACACTGACTCATCATGAAGCAACCCTACACCGGTTCCTTCTCAAATTCAGATGCAGTTTTACACGGACTCATCATGAAGCAACCCTACACCGGTTCCTTCTCAATTTCAGGTGCAGTTTTACACGGACTCATCATCAGGCAACCCTACACCGGTTCCTTCTCAACTTCAGATACAGTTTTACACAGACTCATCATCAGGAAACCCTACACCGGTTCCTTCTCAAATTCAGATGCAGTTTTACACTGACTCATCATTAGGCAACCCTACACCGGTTCCTTCTCAACTTCAGATGAAGTTTTACACAAAATCATCATCAGGAAAACCTACACCGGTTCCTTCTCAAATTCAGATGCAGTTTTACACAGACTCATCATCAGGCAACCCTACACTGGTTCCTTCTCTTTCCAAGATGCAGTTTTACACGGACTCATCATCAGGCAACCCTACACCGGTTCCTTCTCAAATTTCAGATGCAGTTTTACACGGACTCATCATGAAGCAACCCTACACTGGTTCCTTCTCTTTCCAAGATGCAGTTTTACACGGATTCATCACGAAGCAACCCTACACCGGTTCCTTCTCAATTCCAGATGTAGTTTTACATGGACTCATCATGAAGCAACCCTACACCGGTTCCTTCTCATATTCAGATGCAGTTTTACACGGACTCATCATCATGAAGCAACCCTACACCGGTTCCTTCTCTTTCCAAGATGAAGTTTTACACGGACTCATCATGAAGCAACCCTACACCGGTTCCTTCTCAAATTCAGATGCAGTTTTACACGGACTCATCATCATGAAGCAACCCTACACCGATTCCTTCTCTTTCCAAGATGAAGTTTTACACGGACTCATCATGAAGCAACCCTACACCAGTTCCTTCTCAAATTCAGATGCAGTTTTACACGGACTCATCATGAAGAAACCCTACACCGGTTCCTTCTCAATTCCAGATGCAGTTTTACACGGACTCATCATCAGGCAACCCTACACTGGTTCCTTCTTAAATTCAGATGCAGTTTTACACAGACTCATCATCAGAAAACCCTACACAGGTTCCTTCTTTCAACTTACCAAATTACAATTCAACAAGAATTCTTGGATGACATATTTAAGCCCATCTCCAACAACTATCCATCATATCTCCAAATGGCATCTGTAAGGCCATTCCCGACATCACAATACCTGTAGAGATTGAAGATCAATACCTGTAACAAGCCAGGAAAACTATCTTTCTTTCTCAGGTCAGAGATTAATACCTGAAACCAGACAGGATAAATATCTACTTGACCAACTCATGCTTATTCAACTCCAAGACTTCTGAAAACAGTTTACGGATTATCCAAATACGGATGTTAATCTATCGCTTGTTCAGGCTCAACTTCTGAAAACAGTTCACGGATGCTTCCTAACATGGATGTCAATCTATTTCTTATTCAGACCCCCAGTTCAGAGATGTTCCAAAACATGGACACCTTTCTGATACTCATTTCACTCACCAACGACATACAGTTCAACGAACATTCTAAGATGGCATCTCTAAGCCCATCCCCCGACAAGATTTTGTCACATCTCCAGATGGCATCTTTAAGCCCATCTCCAAATGGCATCTTTAAGCCCATTCCCTCAAACTACGCTTTAACGAGTGCAAATTTTTTTTTAGCACTCTAGTGTTCAATCTCCTTTTACCTTCGAGTCGCGAACGAAAAACTTGCCAATCTAACTTTTCAGGTTCAAGAAGATTGAACAGGGGCAACTGTTGTACCCCAAAATTTGCCCTCCTCTTTTTCACAAGAAATCACAGCTTCGGGCTTTTCTTGATTTTTCAGATTTGGTTTAAGAATCGGTCAAACAGACTTTTCTTATCAGTCAGACAAAATTGGGGTTTTCATTGATTTTGAATCAATCAAGCAGCTTATTAGGGTTTCTTTGAGTTTGGCTCAGGGTTTGATCAGGCGGACGTTTCTTTGACAGTAAATCTAAAATTAGGGTTTGCGCACGCATTCTCAAAAGGAATTGAGTCCACAATATTTCATTTGACTGTCACATGGTTTTGACGCTTGTTCAAGATTTATGTCTGTCTCTCAAAGTCTAAACATCTGGGATATGAGTTAAGACTTCTGATTGAAAGTTTGAAGTTTTAAGTTTGATCAGTGAGGTAAAAGACGTATGGACGTTTGTTTGTTTGACTGTGCAATACATACGGTTAATTGGAACGCCGGGCTTATTGTTGGTTAATGCGAAGTTGCAAGACTACAATGTTTATTAATTATTTATTTTATCTAAGTTAAAATAATTGGGATGCATTTCCAGTCGTTTTAATTCAAGAGATTTAAATAAATAAATAAACAGTGTAAAGTAAAGAATTATCCGACAAAAGATTTTTTTATTCATTTTCAATTGTTGTTACAAGTGTTATTTGAATACAATAAATTTATTTACAGTGTTACAATGACGTTTATTACAATGATTAAAAATAAATTAAATCTACATCCTAAGTTTCTTAAAATCTTCATCTTCTACTGCTGCTTCCCTTGCCCCAATTGATATTTACCTGCAAAGCCAGAAAAAGGAGAAGTCAATAACAGTTAAATTGGAAAGGCATTTTTCAAACAGTTAATCATAAAAGTTCATCATTAAAGGTTGTTGGCTGGAATCAGATTATTTTGGGTTTTCATCATATTTTTCTCATCCTCTTTGCAAAACACAAGAAAGAAAATTCCTCTTCTTGGTTCACAAAGAGGAAAGTAAAATTGTTTGCAAGCATGGAATTAATTAAATACAAGGCTGCATAATTTCAAACTGAAAATGCCAAACCAAATTGCAAACTGAACAAACAAGTTGCACAATGTATAAAGGCAAACAAAACTGTCAACCAAACTAGGCAAACCAAACTGTCAAAGAAAGACA
Source organism: Vicia faba (assembly GCA_948472305.1). Lineage (NCBI taxonomy): Eukaryota > Viridiplantae > Streptophyta > Magnoliopsida > Fabales > Fabaceae > Vicia > Vicia faba. The sequence goes on along the minus strand of OX451741.1, from coordinate 605,695,873 downwards.
AAAGAAGCTGTCAAAGAAGTTGTCAAAAACCGTCAAACAGTACACAAAAAGCAAATGCAGAAAATCTGGAAAGATGCAGAGGAAAATCAAATTGCAAGCAAGCAATATTGTCAAAACCTTTTTCATCATTTTCCAGCCACAACCTTTTCAGAAAAAGCTATTCTAAAGCATTAAAATATGCTTTCCGGAGAGAGAGAAAGAGAAAAGTGAAGCAGGCTTACAGTTTTTGGGCAGGCTTAGAAGAGATAAATATAACATTATCCTAACACTGTTAAGGGGGCAGAACACATAAAGAAAAATATAACACAAAGCTGTAAACACATAACACAAGCCCTCAAGCCTGCTTCAGACTGCCTCAAACCTGTTACAGAAGCAAGCAAACAAAAGCTTGCCTCAAGCCTTGCAGCCTGCCTCAAACCTGTTATAGAAGCAAGCCTCAAGCCTGTAACCAAAACAAGCCTGTAGCCTCAAAACTGCCTTCAAGCTTACAAACTGCTTCAAGCCTCAGGCCTGTACCAGCTAACAAACTTACAGAACCTTACCAAAACCTCCAAACTTACAAACTACACAAGCTTGCCTCAAAGAAGCAAGCCCCCAAGCCAAAAACCTGTCAAACTGCATAGCATCACAAGCCTGCTTCAGCCTGCCTAAAAAACCTGTCAAACTAAACAAGCTTGCCTCAAAGAAGCAAGCCTTCAAGCCTAAAAACCAGTTATCAGAACAACAACTGAAACACCAACTCAGAATCATCATCATCATTGAAAAGGCCAAGCCCAAAAGAGAGGAAAAGAAAAGTCAGAAGCAAAAACAACTGAAGCAAGCATCTCAGATATCATCATCATCGAAAGTTAACCCAAATCCAAAAATAGGAAAACTCAAAGAACAACAATAACTACATTCTCAGAAATAATCATCATCGGAAGTCAACAGCATCCAGAAAAGAAAAAGTCAGAAGCAAAAGCAACATCAAGATCATCAATATCAAAACAACACTGAAGCAAGCATCTCATAATCAAAATCATCATAGATAAGCAAAAGGTCAGAACATGCCATTGGAAATAAACGAAGCATTCAGATAGGAAGAGAGACAGAAATGAATGAGTTAGGGTTTTAAGAAACCTCATCATAAAACCAAAGCAAGGTTGAAGATACAAAGTACCAAGAAGCCAGCAAGCATCGTCACGGTCCCTCCGCCTTGGCCACCTGAGAAGCGCCGCCGTCCACTCCTCTGTCTCCTCTCCAACAACAAACCCTAAAGGTATTGTCCTCCTTCCTTTTTTTACACCTCACATAAACAAATAACACAGAAGATTAGAACATATAAAAGTTAAAACATGCAAGATAAGAATCCGAAAACCCTAAAAACATGAAGAGAAAAAAACGTTACTCTTTTCGTCATCGCCGGGTACAACCGTGGAGAGAGGAAAGATTGGAGGTAGCGCCTGGTAGCCTGAGGTGTGGAGGGAGCATCAGAAACCATGGTCGAGAATGATGAAGAGACGAAGAAGAAAGGAGAGGAGCGGCGCCATTCCAAACTGAAACCTTGTTCTGAAACAAAACATTGCAAACCCTAAAAAATTATTAACAAAGCATTTGGGCCTGCCCTTTGAACTGAACCATCAATCCCAATACAAATTGGCGCCTCACCCCCCCCCCCCCCCCCCCCCCCCCCGCCTTTTCCTTTTTTTTTCTTAGTTTGTTTTTTGTTGTTATTTGGGCCAAGAACAAACCCCCTAAGCCCATTTAATTTCTTTAGACAAATCAATCTTTTTTTATCACCTTATTTATTTTTTCATAACTTATTTTGTTAAGTAAAATAATATATTAACTTTTTGCACAATTTTTTTTTAATGTTTATTACATTTTAAAAAATACATAAATAATTAGTTTGTTTTGAATTAAATACTTTTCTCTTTAAAACCCTTTTTATTTATATAACATTAACAAAAATACAAAAATAAATAAATACTTAATAAATACTTTAGGTTAACCTTTTGATCACTTGTAAATAATCATGTGCATGGTACAATACTTTTGATTCTCTTTTATCCTTATACTTTGCTATATTTTCACATTGAGAATGCGATGATTCGATTTGGTTGTAAATAATATTTGGACACTACTATCCTGATAAGACTCATCCCCATTTGTAAACATTTGTACCCCCATCCCCGGATACTTATTTGTAATAGCTTAGACTTTAAATTCCCTTAATTTATCGCTTTCCATATACTGTATAGTAATTAGGGTTTGTATGCGAAGATTCAAAATCAACCGCTAGATAACCTAATACAAGACAAATGCATGAAAATCAATACACAATTCACACTTGCACCTCTAGGGTAACCTTGCCTGTTGCCTTGGAAAAATGCAATCATGTCCCTCGAGTATGAGACACTCTAGCAAATGTCCCTTCGATAAATAAAGATCGTAGTCCCTCGATGACCCTCGATGTTGCCTTCGATAAAACGATCTCGTCCCTTACAAAATTGCTAGAGCGTCTCACAAGTTACCTTCAATGATTGTATACGATGACCCGCACCCGTCCCGTTTAACATCCTAATGCAAGGTTGTTCACCAAATACAATGGTGAAACAACACTGTTAAAAGGGTTAAAAACATTAGGAAAGATCTTTGAGTAAAATAGTGTAGACAAACTCTTAGTTACTTGATCAAACTTGCAAAAAAAACATCCTTGCTACTTTTCAAAAACACACCTCACAATACGATTTCAAAACAACTTTCAAAAACAACTTTCAAAAATATTGAAATATCTTTTCAAAAAGACACACACCTTTGTATATACAAACACGAGTCATTACAATGGTTGCCTAGACAAGGCATCTTTTTCAAAACATTTTCAAAACCACACACACAAAACACCATTTCAAACAATTGAAAAGCAAAGACAAGTGATCTAAAACAAGTAACTAAGAGCCCATGGATAACCATGGATGAAAAGGGTTCTAGCACCTTCCCTTTTCATAATCTACCTCCCGAACCCACGAAAACATCTCAAAGGTCTTTCCTGTGCTTTTTGACCTTTCCTTAGGATAAATAAAAAGTCGGTGGCGACTCTTGCTAAACCGAACAAGTGCAAAAACAAACGCAAAACCTCAAGTCAGTTCTCCCACCGTATCACAAGGAGTATATGCTCAATTCATTCACCTCACAGAACCTTCTGAATTCTGTGGAGTTATACTCACCACCACCATCAGTTCTAAGAATCTTCAGAGTCTGACCACCCTGATTCTCAACCTTCAGCCTGAACTTCTTGAATTCAGCAAACACCTCGTGTTTGAACTTTATGAGAGATACCCATATCATTCTGGTGAACTCATCAACAAATGACACAAAGTATTTATTCCTTCTAATCGACGCTACTGGAAATGAACCGCACACATCAGAATGCCCTACTCCCAAGGTATGCTTTGCTCTTCGAGCTACTTCTGATGCAAATGGTAATCTTGGTTACTTCCCTTCTATGTACACCTTGCATGACTTCTCAGGCTTCTTGATTGTAGGAATTCTATGTACCAGCTTCTTTGATTTCAGATCTCTAAAATATAAATTAAGGGATGATGTTGGAAATAATTTATATTTTAGAAATATCTAGGAATATCTTTTTATATCTTTGTTAGAAGATATTTTAGTATTTTATTATACCCTAATTTTGTGTATAAATATCCTAGTAGTAGGTAGGTTAATGTAATTTCATTATTCCTTATTTTGTAGCCATCATTAAATATATTTCTTTTTATCTTTCATCTCTCCTTGTGCACCAACAAAAATAAATCTATGACAAACTATAGGCCAAACTCAGACTTTGAAATTTTTAACAGATCAGGCTTATGCTTGACAAAACCTAGTTCGACCTAGCTCATTCTCATCCCTACTTACAAGAAAGAAAAGATAAAAGAAAAAGTTCATTTAAGAGCCGAATATATATATATATATATATATATATATATATATATATATATATATATATATATATATATATATATATATATATATATATATATATATATATATATATATATATATATATATATATATATATATATATATATATATATATATATATATATATATATATATATATATCATCAAAATTATTTTAATTATAACTTATCAAATGAACATCAAACGTAAAATATAATAATTTATTATATTTATCAGTAGGTAGGGGTGAGAATAGATCAGACCAGTTTACAGGAGTCTATGGTCTAGCATATTTGAGATTCGGTCATATCAGACTTATTTATTAAAAAGGTTGGGCTTAAACTTTTTTAAAAATCTATTTAATTAAATAGGTCCGACTTAGACTATTAAAAAAGTCTATGAAACCTTATAGGCCTATCTATATTTTTTTATAGATATTAAAATTAGTCTAAATAGATTGGTCTATATATATATATATATATATATATATATATATATATATATATATATATATATATATATATATATATATATATATATATATATATATATATATATATATATATATATATATATATATATATATATATATATATATATATATATATATAAGAAAAAAAGGGTAAATAGGCTGGCCTATATATGTATATATAAGTCTACATATAAAGTTTCTTAAATAATATAGATTTATTGAAAATTTTAATGAAAAACAGACTTTTAAATAGACTTTCAAAATAGATTAGACTTTTAAAAAAGTCAGACTAAATTAAAAAAACGAGCCTATAATAGACTATAAATCAGACTCAGACTTTGTAAATTTATCATAGGTCAGACTCAAATCTTATAAAGTCTAACCAAATCTAACCTATTTTCACCCCTACCATTAAGATAAATTTAATATATTTAGAAACTTAAATATATTTTACCATTTGTCAAATTCAAGATTATAATTTGAGACAAATGGTACAAGATATTTTACTTTGATTCTTTATCAATTAAGTTGGATAAACATTTGTGAAATAAATGGTCATTTTATATTTTTAAAGCAATTTTTAGTTTAAAATAAAAAAATTTAATATTCTTTTTAATTTCGTATATTAATTTCAGAATTGATCATTAACTCTTCAAAAATTATTATATTAGTAATTTTTGTTTCATTAACGAAGAATTTAATTATTAATTTTTTAATTTCTTTATCTCTAATTCAATAAAAATAATTAATATAATATATTTCGAAGAGTTAAGAAATTAATATAAATTCTTTTTAAATTAAGAAATTAAAATAATTTTACATACGTGATAAAAAATAATATTAAACTTTTTAGAAACAAAAATTCTAATTAACTTAAATCGCTTGACTTTTTGCAAGATTACTATTATACTTTTACATAAATGTTTTTTTGTACAAATCAAATAATAATAATTACTAAAAATAAAAAAATTATACATAACTGTAAAGTCTCATATTTAAACTCAAATAATATCAATGATAAATAAAGTTGTGTTAATTTTGAACAATTTCTTTTTTTCTTCTTCTTCTTTTGGAACAAAGGAGGACTAAAAATCCAAAAACAAAAAGAAACTACAAAAGAAAAACATGAGGGATAGTTCCCCTACTATATTAGAATTGACAATTTGAGAAATCTCTATTAGCTTTTATTAAAATGACTTTGATAAAACTACATCCCACAAGTGGATAAGAAACTCTACGGGTGGACAAATGTATATCACAAATTCTTTCTTTTCTAGTATGATTCTTAAAAACATTATTGATAGAAATAGGTCCCTCGATCATTAAATATCACAAAAAATCATCAATATATCTTCACACACAAAAAATAATCAGCTTCAAGTTATTGTCAGAGGAATTCGACGTTTTATAGGATAGTTTCCTTACATGCGTTGTCATTTTGCCAGCTATTCTCAATTCCATTATTTTGCCAAAATTTGATTGTTCATTAGATTGGTACATCCGTATTTTTGGCTTTATTTATTCAAGTCCATTTAATTAAAATCTGTGTACCTAAATATCCATGGACCTACAAACTCTGACTGTGACTTCTTCTGTCCAAGGGCAAAGATCCTACCCATTTATAAATTATTGTAAGGGCCTAATTCTCTGTGGCTATGTCATTGCAGGACATTGGCATGAGACTTTTAGTCATATAAATCACTTGAGTTTTTTTTATTGAAAGTCGAATTTGTGTTTTATATTGTCATAGTACTTGGACTATGTGTTTGGATATTCTTTTTATTTAAATTTAAATGAGAGCTTTTTCTTTTACTCTTTTAGGTTCTATTTCTTAAGACACGATTTTAAGTTTATAGCTTCCATAACAATTTAGATATATTTAATAGTTTTTTTATTACAAATTTATATTTTACTTTTCAGACACTATTTCAAATAACGTTTTAATTTATACATTATAGTTTTTTTTCTTTCATTTTCATCTTTATTATTTTAAAGAAGTCCACTTTTATCTTTTCTAATTTATTTTAATTTAAAATGAAATATTTATATATTAAATATCTTTTATGTTGTTTTACATTTATAAATTAGTTGAACCGTTAAATTTGTCAAACACTTCAATTAACTTATCGGCTATCAGTTTCAACCACCAACTATAAGCTATAAGTGTTATAATTAATTTAGATTTAATTAGATATTAGTTTATATTTAGGAATATCTTTTAGATTGTTTATATCTTTGTTAGAAGATATATATCTTAGATCTTCTTATATCTTTGTAGAAGATATATTTTAGATTTAATTTGTGTGTATAAATAGCCTAGTGGAGTAGGTTATTGTAATTCATTGTAAATCCTTATTTTTGAAGCTATCAGTAAATATTCCTTTTGCCTTTTATCTTCCTTGTGCTCCAACATTTGGTATCTAGAGCTCCTGGTTAGAAACTCTGGAATTTGGGAAACATTGATTTCTCATTGAGTTTATGCGTAAATTGCACAAGGTAGAAGATGAACGGAAACGACGATATTCATTCCAAGCTTCCAGTATTTGATGGCAAAAACTGGAATCGTTGGAAGATCCAGATGCGCGTGTTATTTGGTTCTCAAGATGTGTTAGATCTTGTCACTGATGGCTATAATCTGTTAGAAGCAGACGCAACAGAGGCCCAGAAGATAGCACAGAAGGCGCTGAGGAAGAAAGATCAGAAAGCGTTGTTCTACATCCATCAATGTATGAATGTGAATGTGTTTGAGAAGATTGTTGATTTTGAAATAGTAAAGGCTGCGTGGGACACACTGGTCAGATGTTACGGTGGTGACGCATCAGTGAAGAAGGTGAAGCTTCAGTCTCTCAGAAAGCAATATGAGAATCTCAACATGAAGGACAACGAGAAGGTTTCTGAATACATCTCTAGAGTGATTCTGATTACTAATGAGATGAAAGCATGTGGAGAAACTCTGTCTAAATAAGTAATTATTGAGAAGATCTTGAGATCTTTAACTTCTCAGTTTGATTACATTGTTGTAGCAATTGAATATTCCAAAGATCTGAGCACCATGAGAGTTGAAGAGCTGCAAAGTAGTCTAGAGGCACATGAGTTGCGTATGACTGCAAGAACTTCTGAGAGGGAAGTAGAGCAGCAGGCTCTGAAAGTAACTTTTGGTAAGAAGCATCAGAAGCAGACTTGGTCAGAAGCCAGGAAGAGAACTAATGGTGGTCAAAAATCAGAAGCTTCAAACTATGATAGGTAGAAGAATATCCAGAAGGGAAAGGAGAAGTCTGATAAAAAGAATGTTCAGTGTTACTGTTGTAAGAACTTTGGTCACTATGCTAGAGATTGTTGGTCCAACAAAGAAAGGAAGTCAGAAGAAGCAAATATAGCAAGAGGAGACTCTGATGATGAACCTGTGCTATTATTGGCTTCTGAACCTGATGATCTGAATTCATCAGAATGGTGGTATATGGACACAGGGTATTCAAACCATCTTACTGGAAACAAGAAGTGGTTGGTTGACTTTGACTCTGGGAAGAGTACAAAGATCAGATGCGCTGATGATAAATACCTCAATGCAGAAGGTATGGGAAATGTCAGAATCATTCTAAACAATGGGAAACCAGCTATGATCCAGAATGTTTGGTATGTACCTGGCATGAAAAGCAATCTGATGAGTGTGGGACAACTGGTTGAGAAAGGTTTTTCAGTTACCATGAAGAACAATCTTCTGAAGTTGTATGACTGTAATCAGAAGCTGATTATGGAGTCAGAACAGGGAAGGAACAAAACATTCAAGGTGAATGTTAGAACTGCATACTCTGAATGTCTTAGTGAAACAAGTGTTGTCAAGGAGAGTGAGTTGTGGCACAGAAGATTTGGTCATCTGAATTTCATAAGTTTAGGGCATCTGAAATCAAAGAATCTGGTACATGGAATTTCTATAATCAAGAAGCCTGAAAAGTCATGCAAGGTGTGCATGGAAGGGAAGAAACCAAGATTACCCTTTGCATCAGAAGTAGCTCCAAGAGCAAAACATGCCTTGGGAGTAGTACATTCTGATGTGTGCGGTCCGTTTCCAGTAGCATCGACTGGAGGGAATACATATTTTATGTCATTTGTTGATGAGTTCACCAGAATGACATGGGTATCTCTCATAAAGTTCAAACATGAGGTGTTCGCTGAATTCAAAAAGTTCAGACTGAAGGCTGAGAATCAGAGTGGACATACTCTGAAAATTCTTAGAACTGATGGTGGTGGTGATTATAACTCCACAGAATTCAGAACTTTCTGTGAGGAAAATGGAATTGAGCATGAGGTTACTGCTCCATATACTCCTCAACATAATGGTCTTACTGAAATAAGAAATCGTACTTTGCTAGATATGGTGAGAAGCATGCTGAAAGAGAAGAAGCTTCCTCATACTCTGTGGGGAGAAGCTGTTGCAATTGTGTGTTATGTGCTCAACAGATGTCCAACAAAGAAATTAAAGGGAATAGTTCCTATTTAGAAGTGAACTGGAGATAAGCAAAGTGTTAGTCATATGAAGGTATTTGGTTCTGTATGTTACAAACATGTCCCAGAAGCCAGAAGACAGAAGCTGGATGATAGAAGTAAAGTGATGTTGCTGGTGGGGTATCACAGTACAGGTTCATACAAACTTTATTGTCCAGAAACTAACAAAGTTTAGTTCAGCAAAGACGTCATTATAGAGGAATCAGAAGTTTGGAATTGGGAAAAATCGCGTCCTGACTCTGATGACAGAACTTCTAAAGAAAGGTCAGAAATACATATTTCTGAAGCTAGTAAAGACTCTGACTCTGAAGAAGATACAGAAGGAGAAGATGATTCTGACTCTGACTCCGATGGTGATCCAAACTCTGAAGACAGTCAAGGTTCTGGAGAAAGTCCAATTTCTGAAACAAGTGCTTCTGAAGGGGAAAGTTCTGGTGTCCAAAGTTTTGAAGGTCCAGTTCAGAGGTAACAAAGAGTTAGAAGCATCCCAAGAAGATTTGTAGAGTTTGACATATTGCTAGACACTGAAGTAAACTCTGAAGGAGAAGTTATTCAGTGTGCAATGTTAGTAGACTCTGAACCCGTGAGTATGAAAGAGGCTCTTAAGCACCAAGTTTGGTTACAGGCCATGAAAGAAGAACTTGATGCCATAAAGAGAAACAAGACTTGGAAGCTGACAGAACTTCCAAAAGGCAAGAAAGCCATCAACGTCAGATGGGTTTTCAAGCAGAAGCTAAAGCCAGATGGATCAATTGGCAAACACAAAGCGAGATTAGTAGCAAGAGGCTTCCTACAGAAGCCTGGGATGGATTACTTTGAAGTGTTTGCACCTGTAGCGAGACATGAAACAATCAGACTAGTGATTGCAATAGTTGCTAACGGGAATTGGCCCCTGATGCATTTAGATGTAAAATCTGCATTTCTGAATGGTCCATTACAAGAAGAGGTGTACGTTTCACAACCTCCTGGATTTGAGAAAAAGAATCAGGAAGGGATGGTGTTCAAATTACACAAAGCATTGTATGGATTGAAGCAAGCGCCCAGATCTTGGAACTTGAAGATTGATTCGTTTTTTAAGGAACAAGGGTTTCATAAGTGTGAGATAGAGTATGGTGCTTATGTTCAACACACTTCAGAAGGTAATGTGATTCTGGTCTGTTTGTATGTTGATGACATATTACTCACAGGAAGTTCTGAACAAGAGATAGCTGAGTTCAAGAAAGTTCTGATGAATGCGTTTGAGATGACAGATCTTGGAAAAATGAGTTTCTTTCTAGGGATGGAATTTATATACTCTGAGAAATGAATCATTTTACATCAGATGAAGTATGAACTAGAGCTTCTGAAGAGATTTGAGCTAGAAAATTTCAAGGTTGCTGTCACACCTGCTGATACGAATCAGAAGTTGGATTTTGATTCTGATGGAGAGGATGTGGATGCTACAACCTTCAAACAGATGGTTGGTTCTCTAAGGTATTTGTGTAATACCAGACCTAATATTTGCTATGCAGTTGGAATGGTTAGCATATTTATGAGCAAACCAAAGTGGTCCCATTACCAAGCTGCAATCAGGATTTTGAGGTATGTGAAGGGAACTCTGAAATATGGAGTGTTATTTCCGTCTGGAAGAAAGATCGAATCAGAACTTCTAAGTTATTCTGATTCTGATTGGTGTGGAGATAGAGTTGATAGAAGAAGTACTTCTGGGTACTTATTAAAATTTCTGGTCGGTCCTATTTCTTGGTGTTCCAAGAAGCAACCTATCATTGCTCTGTCAACTTATGAAGCTGAATATATTGCAGGTGCTCCGACTACATGTCAAGCTGTGTGGATTCTGAACTTACTGAAAGATCTGAAGATTGAGGTGAATAAACCTCTGAAGCTGATGATTGATAACAAGTCTGCAATCAATCTTTCCAAGAATCAAGTGTTGCATGGGAGAAGCAAGCATATCGAGACCAAGTATCATTTTCTGAGGAATCAAGTTCAGAATGGAATAATAGAAGTTGTGCACTGTAGCACTCAGAAGCAGTTGGCAGATGTTTTGACAAAGGCTATCAAAACTGATCAATTTCTTGGTTTAAGGGATGGAATTGGTGTTGTCAGTTTTGGGTAAATATAAATTAAGGGATGATGTTAGAATTAATTTAGATTTAATTAGATATTAGTTTATATTTAGGAATATCTTTTAGATTGTTTATATCTTTATTAGAAGATATATATCTTAGATCTTCTTATATCTTTGTAGAAGATATATTTTAGATTTAATTTGTGTGTATAAATATCCTAGTGGAGTAGGTTATTGTAATTCATTGTAAATCCTTATTTTTGAAGCTATCAGTAAATATTCCTTTTGCCTTTTATCTTCCTTGTGCTCCAACAATAAGTTATCAGTCATCAGTCATCAACTATAAACTATAAACAATCAGCTAACTTATCAGCCAACTGCTATTTTTATCAAACAAATTCTTAACCCCCCTCTCACCCTACACGCACACACGCGCGCGCACACACGCACACACACACACACACACACACACACACACACACACACACACACACACACACACACACACACACACACACACACACACACACACACACACACACACACATATATATATATATATATATATATATATATATATATATATATATATATATATATATATATATATATATATATATATATATATATATATATATATATATATATATATTCTATTATGGAATCACTTGCAAGGTTAACACTTGAATGCTCAAGTCATTATGTGAGAAAGAAGAGTGAAGTGAAATTGAATTTGAAACTTATTACATTAGTTTGGAACCTTCTCTCTATATAGGAGATAAAATCTCGCTATTTGTTACGAGCGAATTGCGGAGAGCTGTTGGATGTAAATACAGTTGAGATCCTTTGCCATAATCAGGATGACAATTCTCGTGTATTGAGTGGATTCTGGACGGAATGTGGTCCTTTTGTGGTGGTCGGTCGAGGTTGATATGACCGGCCTAGAATAATTGTCTGCAAAGCTCTTGTTCGTGCATAATAAGGAAAGGGTTTTAGTATGTCAACCTCAAATGTTGACCATTCCTTCAATCACCTTCAGACGTGCGATATAGAAAAGTTCCAGTTTCTTGGGAATTTATGATTTTAATGCCCTGTGCTTTAAAACGTCTTTTTGGAAGTATCATCATTACGACTCTTGAGAACTAAAACTCTTGAGTATTTTGTGCATGTGATTTGACATTTGGTGGAGTCTGCATTCTAGATTATAATTTTTGAAGAGTCAATGCTACTTTCTTTGAGTCATTCCTCACTGTAGCAACTACCTTCTTCTTTGGTATTTTACTTCCATATATCTGAAAAGTTAGTGCATTATGAGAAAAATCACAGAAAATAACTCATAAGTCCTAGAAGAATGCTCCATCTTTTTGGGTGGATTCTATCTACTCTTCCACTGTTTCTGCTTCCGCTAAAGTGGGTGATCTTGACAACGCCTTTACTAAAGTTAGTCCACCTTCCTACTAGGAAATATTAAGTCCCATCAAAGATGAAAGAATATGCAATAAGTTTGGATATTTTTCCATTCCCTTATATGAATGTACTTTGCCCTTCATGAGTATTCGAGTTCCTTTCACTGCCTTGGAGATAGAGGTTCTGAAGCACCTGTCAATGACTCCTTCACAAATTCATCCTGCAAGTTGGGCATACGTGAATGTATACCAATATTTCATATTACCTCAACCCAATATTTCCAAATGATTCATCGTCTCACACTACTCCTTCAACAAAAACCACTGTTCTTCGAAGCTTTTACTCAATCGAATCCAATATTTGCAAAATCTTATATAACCCCCAAATAAACACTATGATATTGGAGGATAAACCCTAGCTTTTTCCAGATGAAACCCCCAAAGACTCTCAACCCAATAAATCAGTTACACCAAGTCTATATAGTACCCAAACAAAAATGATTATGTGTAGTTTATGTGTGTGTATGCATAGATGATAGGTTGAAGATGATGAGAAATATTTGTATGTGTTTATAATTTCATCAAGTTGAAAATGATGCATGTATGAAGTATTTATTTGTGTGCAAGTTGGAGGCAAAAGGGAAACTTAGAAGTTTGAAAAAGAATGCAATTTTTAAAAAAAAATGCAGCATGTGCCGAAACATATAAGTCACGTGTCGACACATTTTATAACATGTGTCGACCTATTCAAGATCATGTCTCGAAACATAGTTACTTAAGCTACAAGCTTTAAACATAAGTTGTATGTGTCGACACATAGAAGAAATTTTGTAGTATGTGTCAACCTAAAATAGATGTATGTGGTGACACATAATTACAAATGCTACAAGCTTTAATATTTACCCACATGTGTCGATACATGTGTCGTATGTGTCGACACATAAACCTGTTTTTCATGCAGAAACTGATTTTTAATGCATGATACCTTTTCTAACATGTTCTAAATGCATTCTAAGTACCCTAATGCAAATGTGCACATAATTACTCAGAGATATCATCCAGTATACAAAAATGCTAAAATTATCCTAGTTTTGACATCATGAAAAACATCTAATGGGCAAGTGCACTCACATACTCCCCCTTTTCTATGATGGCACAACTTACGACGACAATGTCTTCATGAAGACTCCCCCTAAAATATGCATCATAACTTCGTCTCCTCATATTATTCTCCCCATTGACAACATCAAAAAGAGACCAAGAAAGCCATGAGAAGTATCATTTATCACACAAATACTAATATATCACACATAAACATTTTTTCAAAGAATAAAGATGCACTCACATATACACATATACATGGAGTGATGCAAAATTAATCATAAATAATAGGAAATACACATACCATAATAACAAATGCTAAGGCATGAAATATAATGGATGTAATGCAAGAGCAAACTCTTGAGTCACTGTAAAAACATCATGGTTACACACCACTTCACAATGGGGCTCCCAATGCTGCACACGCATGTGCCTAGCTTGGCAAAAATATATCACCATTAAAACGAAAAACCAAATATGCTCTCATAACATGTGACATGACCTAATCAAGAATTTCATTTGCATGATAACATGCTCAAATTAATTTACACGCGAATGAATAGATAACAAACTTACAAGAAATGCAAGAAATAATGCTAGAAAACATGCTTGTACGTCAAGAACATATACTTCAAATGAGAAAGAATCAATAACATGAAGTCACTATAAGCATATAAATTGATAACACACAATGATTGTCAATTGAAAATTTTGGAAGTGAATATTCATGAATTATATCATATATTGAGCATATCAAGCATTTGGAACATAAATAACATTGCAATGGCAAATGGCTTACTTTCCAGGAGAAAATGGAACAAAATTACATCATAGATGAATGGAACGGAGGATGCACTCACATAGTATGAAACTCTCAAATGAAAGTTAGAGAATATGTCATGCTACGTAGGAAGTGGTGACATATCTCAATATGCTTAGTGCGAGAATGTAACACCAGATTTTTGGTTAGGTTTATCACACTAGTGTTTCCCCACATGATAGGAATACGTGAAAGTTTGATATCAAAGTCAAGTAATTGTTGTTTGAGCCACAAATTTGAGCAAAATAACTACCGGTTGCAACATATTCCGCCTTGGCTGTTGACAAAGCAACGAAAACTTGTTTCTTGCTATTACAACTAACTTAGGAATTTGAAAACATATGGCAAGGTTCAGTAACTTTTTCGATCTGACTTGCAACTGAAAAAATCGAAACCGAAATAACCAACCAAACTATAATTGCTTCCTTTGTAGTACAAAATCCCATACTTAGATGTACCATGAAGGTATCTAAAGACGCACTTAACCGCTTTTAAATGTGATTCCTTATGAGCCGATTGATATCAGGCACACATACAAACTCTAAACCTAATGTCAAGCTTTAATGAAGTAAAATATAGAATATATCCAATCATACCTCTATATTTCTTAACATCCATATCCTTACCATTTACTCTTTATCCAAGTTACCATTTATTGGCATTGGAGTGTAAATTAATTTTGCCTCATCCATACCAAATCATTATAGTGATTTGTGACAATACTTTGTTTGACAGACAGACGTTCCTTCATTGAGTTGCTTGATTTGATGTCCGAGAAAGTAATTCAACTCCCTCATTAGACTCATCTCAAATTCCCCCTGCATAAGATTAGAAAACTCTTTGACCAAATGCATGTTAGTAGAACCAATATGATATCATCAACATAAGTTTGAACTAGAAGTATGCGATTCCCTTGACATTTAATGAAGAGTATTGTATATACCTTCCCTCTAGAGTATCCTTGGTCAAGTAAGAATTTTCTAAGCCACTCATACCAAGTCCAAGGGGCTTGTTTGAGACCATACAAAGCTCGTTTTAGCTTATAAACATGATTAATTAATTTAACTCATCTTGCATGGCCAGAAGCCAATGCTCATCAAGAAAGGAATCTTTTTCATTTTTAGGTTCAACTTAAGACACAAATTCAAAGTGATAATAGTAATTACTTATCTTAGAGCGAGTAGTTACTGCTTTGGTGATGTCTTCAAGAATGTTGTCGATGGGATGATCCTTGGAAGTTCTCCACTCTAAGGGGAGATCATCCTCTTTATTTTGAATTTCATATTCTTCTTTTCACAATCGTCATCTTCCTCCTCCTCATATTTCATCGACTCAGGTTGATCAATTCCTTCTTCGATGTCCTTGAGTATGTCTTCTACAAATGTACCTGCACCATGAAAAGAAATACCTTGCCCGAATTTTTTTAGATAAGACTCATCAAAAGTAACATGTATTGATTCTTCAACTATAAGTAATCTCTTATTAAATACTCTATAAGCTTTACTTGATTGAGAGTATCCAAGGAAGATACCTTCATCATCTTTTGCGTTAAAATTTCCAAGGTTATCCTTACCATTGTTTAAAACAAAGCGTTTGCATCCGAATACACGAAGATGTGATACATTTGATTTTCTACCTTTTTAAAAGTTCAAATGGTGTTTTGTCTAATATAGGAGGTATAAGTATCCTATTTAAGACATGACACGTTGTTCCAACAACATCAGCCCTAAAATATTTAGGTAGACAACTATCATTGAGCATTCATCTTACCAACTCCTCTAAAACACGATTTTTGTGCTCCATAAAACCATTTTGTTGTGAAGTCCTAGGAGCTGAAAATTTATGTTCAATACCATATTTATCACAATATTCCTCAAAGAGGTGGTTTTCAAATTCATCTCCATGATCGCTTCGAATAGCAACAATTTTTCATTTTTTTGGTATAACGTTGGAAAACTTGTGAAAGCCAAAAAAGTCTCATCTTTACTATGCAAAAAGATGGTCCAAAAAATTATAGAGTAATAATCTACAATAACAAAACTATAGTAGTTACCACCTAGGATTTTAGTCTGTGAGGGACCAAAGACATCCATGTGGAGAAGGTCAAGAGGTCTCGAAGTTGAAACAATGCTTTTTAATTTAAATGAGACTATTGTTTACTTCCCCTTTTGACATGCATCACATAGGTGGTATTTTGAAAACTTCATTTTAGGTAGACCGATCACTAAATCTTTTGAAACCACTTTTATTAGTAAATCAAAGTTGACATGAGCTAAGCGTCTATGCCATAGCCATGAGTCTCCACTCACAGTAACAAGACACTTAGCATTAGTCAAAGATACATAATTAAAGTCAAGCATATAGATATTGTTTACCCTCACACCATTAAAAATACAATCTTTATTTTCATTAAGTACAATCATGCAATGAGTTTTTGTAAATGATACTTTATACCCACTGTCGCACAATTTGTTAGACGATGGCGCCTTATCTAGAGGGGGGGGGGGTGAATAGATCAACAAGCCAAAATTCCAAATAAAAATTTGATTTTTAAAAGTAATTGAAAAGAGTGCACGCGAAAGGTTTTGATATTGATAAAAAACGTCGTCTATATGAACCTAGATATTGGAACTTGAATATGAAAAATAAAGTGCTTTATGGAATGAACAACATAATAATGAGTTTATAAACTTCAATCAAGTAACACAATAGTATTCGTTTATAGAGAGTTACTAGCAATACTATTTCCAATGGTAACAATAAAAAATAACGAACTATGCAATTTGTCGAACACTTGGTGTGACCAAAATTTTCAGAATTTTCCTTTGAGTTGTGTTGATATAAAAAAGAACTTATAAGCAAAAGTGATTATAAGCTAATAAACACCCAATTCAAAACAAACACAACCACAGAAAAATTCTTACGAGTCGATCGTTTAATCAATGCTATTTAACAAATTGCTTAATGAAAAATAAAACAAGTAAATCAATAAGAAAAAGAGACACGAGGATTTGTTTAGAAAGTTCATCAATCATCCTTGCTATGGCTACATCTCTCCCCAATTCCAATTTTGTAATTAGGATAATTTCTTACTATGCAAAAAGTCGTTACAAGAGAAATGTTTCAAGAGAAACCCTACAAACCCTAACCGTTTGTTATTGATTCAACCCCTTCTCTTATTTTGATCTTGAGAAAGACCAATACACAATAGCATAAAAATTGATTTATCTAATCTTGCTACTCCTTTGGGTACCAAACTCCAAAGCTTTTTCACGCACGATCAAGTGTACCTATTGCACACAAGACACTTCAGTTCAATTCGTCGTTCTCGTGCTACTTCCTTGGGTACCAAACTCCGAAGGATTTTCACTAGGCCATAATTCTCTCTTGAATGTCTTGCACGAAAACTTCCAAATCTGCCAAAGATCTTGGAGGACAAACCTGCGATTTTTACGGATAAAAACCCCTGAAAATCTCAACTCAATATTCTCGGCTACACAAGAACCTAATTGGATGTTATCAAACCTCACCTAGATGGCACCCTGACAAAATATGATTATGTGTGATTTATCAGTGTGTATGCATATGTTGGAGGTTGAAGGTGAAGACAAAATGCAATATGTGTTTATATTTTCATCAAGTTGGAATGATGCATGAATAATGTATTTATAGTTGTGGAAGTTTAGATGAAAAGAGGTAATTTTAAGAATTAAAAAGAATTGAAAAATTGATCCAATCAAACAATATGTGTCGACTTGAAAAATGTATGCACCAACACATAAGTCAATAATTAACTGTATGTGCCGATTTAAAAGGGCTAATATACCGGCCTATGCATGGAAGTAGCAATTTTCTTTAAAACTACAGTACATGTGCCGACCTAAAAATTGTATGTGCCCACACATAAAATAGAAAACCTGAAAGTTACAATATATGCAAGCCTTTATGGATGCATGTGTCGGCCTATGACCTCCAGAGACTACAGGCTTCAAAACTGAGTTGCATGTGTCGGCCTAAAACATGTATGTGTTGACACATGCAAGAAAAAATTATATAGAAACTTGTTTTTCAAGACTTTGGTCAATTTTAAAATGGTTTTTAATCATTCCGAAGACCTCTAATGCAATGGAGTGCCACAAGACATAGAGATACCGTCCAATATATAGAAATGCCAAGTTTTCCTAGTTTTCACATCATGCAAAACATCTAGTGGTGAAGTTGTACTCACATACCCCCTTTTTTTATGATGGAAAAACTTGTGACGATCCATTTCATGTAGTTATGGAAGGCTCCCCCTGACTTTGTGCTTCCCAAATTCATCTCGCATATGCTTCTCCACCTTTGACAACATCAAAAAGAAAGATAGCAAACCGTGGGAAGTATCATATTCTAATACAAATACTAATATATCACTCAAAGATGTTTTTGCTTAGAAGAGCAACAATCACATATCCCCATATATATATATATATATATATATATGTGTGTGTGTGTGTGTGTGTGTGTGTGTGTGTGTGTGTGTGTGTGTGTGTGTGTGTGTGTGTGTGTGTGTGTGTGTGTGTGTGTGTGTGTGTGTGTGTGTGTGTGTGTGTGTGTGTGTGTGTGTGTGTGTGTGTGTGTGTGTGTGTGTGTGTGTGTGTGTGTGTGTGTGTGTGTGTGTGTGTGTGTGTGTGTGTGTGTGTGTGTGTGTGTGTGTGTGTGTGTGTGTGTGTGTGTGTGTGTGTGTGTGTGTGTGTGTGTGTGTGTGTGTGTGTGTGTGTGTGTGTGTGTGTGTGTGTGTGTGTGTGTGTGTGTGTGTGTGTGTGTGTGTGTGTGTGTGTGTGTGTGTGTGTGTGTGTGTGTGTGTGTGTGTGTGTGTGTGTGTGTGTGTGTGTGTGTGTGTGTGTGTGTGTGTGTGTGTGTAATGATGCAAAATTGATAAATAATAAGTAAACAACATTACAACATATGTAATGCAATGCATGATGAATAAATAATGTGATGCAAGAGCAAACTTTTCAAGTTGCTTCTATAGCATTACAATTAAGTAACACACTATAATGGAACTCCCGATGCCACACATGCATATGCCTAGCATAGTGAAAAGAACATGTCACTACTCAATCCAAAATGAAAATGTTTGTCGTGAAATGTGACCAACTACAACAAGAAACGTATATGCAAATAACATACATACATGTAACTCAAGCACAAATGCAAGAAATAAACTTAATAAAAACACATGCTTGCACAAAAATAACAAACTTATACAAATATGAAATAATTAATACAGGAAGTCATTATAAACATATACATTGAAAACACACAATGATTGCCAATAAATATTTTTGGAAATGAACATTCATGGTTTTCGTCATTTGAGAAAATATCAAGAATTTTAAACCAACAAATGAAACGCATTAAGGCAAGTCTTAATTTCTAGGAGAAAATTTGAAACAATATTACCTCACTCTTGATGGAACAGAAATTGCACTCACATGATGTACCATAATCAAACAAATAGTTAGATCAAAAGTATAAAGTGAAAGCAACAAAGAAAAATTAAGCAATACAGGAGATATCAATGATCCCTAATTCCCCACTGTTGTACCCCAAAATTTTCCGTCTCATTTCATCAACATTTCTCATCACAAGACTCTTGGAATTCAAGGTCAGGCTAGGGTTTGCTCTGCTCAAGACACCTCCTTGCACTGTTGACCTAAATTAGGGTTTGAGTTTGCACATTGATGTTTTGACCTACAATGCCAAAATTGACTTTCATACTTCATATTGAACTCACAAGTTTGTCCACACCAAGTTTCAAGCCTTGATTCAAATTTTTGCCCAGTCAATTGGACAGTTGACATAGAAATCAGCTGTATTGGGGAAAAAGTCAACTGTGGCCAATTGACAGTCAAACCTCATGAATTTTGACCCACGTCAACATTATGAACTCATATGAACCATTTGATCAAGTTTGGATCACAATTCCACAAGAAATTTGATCAGATCACCAAAAGGGCAAAATGGCCATTTTTAGGGTTTTGACTATACAAAGGCAATTTTTGACTGTTTGACCTAGCCAATGGCAAATAAAGATCAACCATGGACTCAAGGACTCAATGAAATTGTCTTGACCCATTCAACAAGTTCAAAAAATCCAAAATGCATAGGATTGGCAGATGAATTTTTCAGTCAACTGATCAAAATTTGACCGTACACTGAAAAGTCAAACTTTGACTTTTTGGTCAAAATCAAGTGTCAAGGGTCATTTTTCATCAATACATGCCAAATTATAAGATTTGTTCACCAAGAAACTAAAAAATGCAAATTAGGGTTTAAAATGGAAAATTTTCATAACTTAGAATTTTTCTAAGTTATAAAATTTTCTTATTTTTTCCTAACTTTGTCCCATTTTTTCACCAAGATGCAAATGGATTCAAACAAAACTTACAACATGAAAGTTGTAGTCCATCACAAAGTATATAACTTTGATTCACAAAGTTTTCTCAAAAGAAGCTTGGATCTTAAGTTATGACTTTTGGAACAAGGGTACCTAAAACTTTTAACTTAGAGAAATTTTGCCCTAGTTTAGGCAGGATTTTGACCCATCTTCTTGGCCATTTTTCACATATTTCCACTTGGAGTTTCAAGTTTCATTTCAAAGATGGATTATAGTACATGTTTCAAGCTTTCCAAATTGTCCAAGAACTCCTCAAACACCTTTGTGGTTAGGGAGAATCGAATGCTTGAAGTTGGCAAAAACTCACTTTGAAACCATGGCCAATACATGTTCATACCAAATTGCAAATCTGACCAAAATAGCTTAGTACATGATTACAGGCCTCTAAACCAGTTTACACTCCAAAATTAAATGCAAATATATTGGATATTGGCATTGTTCCGATCAAGAGAGCTTTGTACAGTGAACATTGCCATTTTAAGCATAAAGGCCACACTTCCATTTTCATAAAGAGCACTTTATGTCAAATTGCTTTTTCTTGAGCCTTGGAATTTCTTCATTTGCAGCAAACAAGCTCCACAATCTCAGGCATAGTACAAGAAGCTGGTGCATGCTTAGAGATAGCTTGTACAGGCCTATCTCACTTCACTTCCAACTTTGCTTTCAAAACAAGTCAAAGGGCCAAAAGCTTGTATCTCTCATATCTGATAAAACCAACTAAAACAAAGTTGTAAAACAAGTTTTGCATATCCTCACAAGTCAGAAGCACGAGCCCTTGACCCCTTAAACCTCCTTGTACACAAAATCACCATTCTTCTGCAAAACAGGGCAAGCCCTGCAGAATCACCTCCATCTCTACTTTGCCTCGTGCGTTTGGCCTCACACTTGTTCCAATACCTTCCATTCAACTCACCTAAACTATTCCAGACCTCCATTTCCAGCTGTAACACCATTAACACACATTTCCATTTTTATTTGTAAGCTTTGCAGGTTGAGTTCTGTAGCACGATTCAGGCTACTTCAAAACAAACCAAGCATTGGAAAAGCTTCAATGGACCTCAGGCAAACTCAAAAGAACCTCAAGCACCCTTGGAAGTTGCTGCATTGTCCAACTCGAAGTCAACTGAAATAGGTATTTCATGAACTTCTATCTCTCTATTTAGGAATAGTTAGACTTAGGTTTGTGAATGAAAGATGTTGTATTCATAGCCCTGAAACCATACATGTGCTTAGTTTTCATTTATATTAATCATGCTAGGAGAATTTCGTTCATGAACTTTCTGAAAAAACTAGGTTAAAAATTAGGGCCAGAGAAATTCTCTCTGGTCTTTGAGAGTTAGCTTAAGTTTTTTATATAGTTAGATTCGTTGTTTGATGCTCTACAAGTTTCATGTTATGAGTTTTGTCAAAAAAGCAAGGAATCAGGAGATAACATTTGATACACAGAACGCGTGTGTTTCTGAACTGAGGAAGAAGATGAAGTTGTTTCTGGGCTGGGCCTGTACAGGCTTACTTTTGGCACTCCCCACTTTTCTTTTTACACCTCCTGACCCATTTCTTGTATATTTGCCATTTTTGCATTTTTATTTCATTTCTGATTTTGATATTTTATTTTCTAATGTAAAAAAATACTAAAAATATTTTCATAAATTTTTGTATTTATTTGGCATTTATTTTAATTATTTCTAGTATTAATACATTAAATACTTTATATTTACTTTTGTTTAAATGTAAAAATAATGTAAAAAATACTTTTATTTTATATATATATATATATATATATATATATATATATATATATATATATATATATATATATATATATATATATATATATATATATATATATATATATATATATATATATATATATATATATATATATATATTTTATTAAATAATAAGAACAAAAAACACAAAATTAATACATTTTTATTTTTATTAATATTTTATACTAAAAATACCTTTTTTTTCAATATACTTTTATTTTTTGTACAAATTGATACATTATTGTATATAAATAATAAATAATACTATTTATTTAAGAAATTAGGGTTTTTGCCCTAAAAACAAAAATAATTAAAATTGACTTTTAATTTATTTACATTTCACATAAAGAATACTTTTTACATACATAAATTTTTTTTTTTGCATATTACATTTTATTTGATATTTATTTATTGTATTTATTTAAATATTGCACATTTATTTGTTATGCCTTATACATTCAATTTGGTTGTAATAATTTAGGATTTAATTTCTTGCAAAATAATCCCCAATTCAAATTTGTACCCCCTCCCTATATCATGTTGTAATAGTGTAGAATTTAAATTCTCGCACCTTTAAATGCTTTCAATTATGCCATGATTAGACCTAGGGTTTTGTATGCGAAATCAAATTAACAATTAGTTTGACCTAATCCAAGATAACAAGGCATGAAAATAAACACAATGCACACTTGTACCCCTAGGGTTTCAATCCACTTGTTGCCTTCAAAAATGGGTCATGGTATGCATGTCAAGTACTTTGGCAAAACAAAAACAAAACAAAAGATCATAGTCCCTCGATGATGCTATCTGAGTTGCCTAAACAAAATGATCAAGTCCTTCAATAAAATTACCAAAAATACTTGACACTATTTCTATCATGGTCTATACGATGATCCGCGCCTGTCCCGTTTAACATCCTAACATAAGGTTGTTCATCAAATACAATGGTGAAATAACACTGTTAAAAAGGGTTAAAAACATGAGAAAGATCTTTTGAGTAAAATAGGGTAGACAACTCTTAGTTACTTGATTAAAAGCTTGCAAAACATCCTTGCTATTTTTCAAACACACTTCACAACACAATTTCCCAAATCAAACTTTCAAACATTGAACCCTTTTCAAAAGACAAAAACATCTTTGTATACATTCAAACAAGAATCATTACAAAGGTTGCCTAGAAAAGGCATCTTTTTCAAAGCATTTTCAAAACCACACACACAAAGCACCATTTCAAAAGCAAAGGCAAGTGATCTAAGCAAGTAACTAAGAGCCCATGGATAACCATGGATAGAAAGGGTGCTAATACCTTCCCTTTCTATAATCTACTCCCCGAACCCAAGAAAACATCTCAAAGGTCTTTCCTGTGCTTTTTGACCTTTACTTAGGATAAAATAAAAGTCGGTGGCGACTCTTGCTAAACCGAAACATTTGCGAACACAAACGCAAAATCCCAAGTCAGTTCTCCCACCGTATCACAGAACTGGCGACTCTACTGGGGAAATTTCTAAAAGTGGAGTAACCTTAGGGCTTAGATCACCCTTTGCATGATTATTGTTTTCTTTGATTGCTTTACATTTGGTTCTCTTGTTTGGGCTTGAAATCCTCTACCCGGATTTGGGAAACATTCATAGGTAAATAGCAATACGTTGTGGAAACTGTGCGGGGTATACCGACATGGTTGAAGCAATAACTATATTAGTGCGACATATTTGTGAGTACCGGTAGCCTTTAAGTCAATCAAAGAGAATACGGGGCCGCTGAGTGATGTCATAAAGCACTAATGAACTCTTAGAACCTTACTTGACCATATTGGCCTTTTGTTAGGAGTAGTGAGATGACCGGCTTTGGTGCAGTCCGAAGTTGGTAGATACTCGATACTACACTCATTGAGGGATGTTTTCTTGGAATATTTTGGTCGCTAGTTAAGTGGCTAAACCAAAACAATGAACATAGAAAACAATCCAATGATATTGAGCTCTTTAGAACCCGGTTACTATTTATAGGACAGGTTTGAGCCAACTAAACTCAAGAGGGTACTTACCTATGAAACCTCATGCAAGCCTGAAACTAGGATTTTGTGTGACTTGCTTGTACATGTGCTTGTGCATACATCATGAACATCATAAAGCATCATATGCATCCACTAACCATTTCAAGGGTTTGGATCTTCATCTTTGTTCTTGTTTTGTAGGTCATGGAATCTCTTCGTAGGAAAACAATTCAAGTCAACCTTGTGAGAATCCCTCCTCAACTCAAGGAGCTTACTTCCAGGATTCCAGAGAATTCTCTCTTCAGTGAAAGACATGGTAGACTTCTCAACTTGGTCAACTCCAACATTGAAGAAGACATGATGAAAGTTCTCTTCCAGTTCTTTGACCCCCTACACCACTGCTTCACATTCCCTGATTACCAATTGGTGCCTACTTTGGAGGAATTTTCTCAACTCCTGAGAATTCCTATTCTTCATCAACTACCCTACAACGGTACGGAAAAAGAACCAAAGCCTGAAGATGTTGCTCAAGCATTACACTTGCAACCATCTGACATCAAGGGGCATTGGGAAACCAGAAGTGGTGTCAAGGGTTTCTTGGCAAAGTTTCTGTTTGAGAAGGCACAAGACTGCTGGAATTCTCTTGATCTACAAGCCTTTGAAGAGGTTGTGGCACTCCTTGTCTATGGGCTGGTCCTGTTCCCAAACCTTGATCAACTTATAGATGTGAATGCTGTCAAGATCTTCATATCCAGGAATCCTGTACCTACATTGCTTGGGGACATCCTACACTCATTTTACACACGAACAATGAGGAAAAGAGGTGTTCTCATGTGCTGTACTCCTCTCCTAGCGAGGTGGTTTATTTCTCACCTTCCACAATCAGTTTTGAAGAATGAGCAGGGTTTAAGGTGGTCACAACGATTGATGACCCTCACACATTCTGATGTTCATTGGTGTTCTCGGTCCAGAGAAAATGTCATCATCATTGATTGTTGTGGGGAATTACCTAATGTCCCACTACTTGGCATTAGGGGAGGCATTACCTACAACCCTTGTCTAGCTTTGAGACAATTTGGATATGCTCGGAGGCATGGCCCTCATGACATGCTGATTCCTGACCTAGTTTTTGACTTCGACAACGATGCGCAAGGACTTCGACAAAGGTTTATCAGAGCTTGGAGGATGCCCAACAAGGTGGATAGTAAGACATTGGGGCACAAAAATTCCACCCCCTTGAGCCTTATCTCAAGTGGGTACGAACCCGCGCCCAAAATCTTATGATGCCATACCCTCATATTCTCCCCTTGATCAAAGAGCCTGTTATGGAAGGAGAGGTTCCATACACCATCCTACATCCTAACATGCCAACATCATGGGAAGAAATGAAAAAGAGTTGGATCCAACTCAAGGAAGAACGGAATACTTTTGAAGCCAACTTCTATTCCAGTGAGAAGAAGGTTTTGGAGCTTACCCGCCGACTTCATGAGGAGGAAACTCTCAACACTTACATCGCACCAAGGAGGATGCGCAATGTCTTTTTACATTAAGAATTTTGTAATATTTTGCCCATGGGGCACTTATGTACTAACAATTTCTTCTTAATATGACGTGTGTTCCTTTTTGTTTGCAACAAATTTGAATTTTTGAATCCTTGAATGCATTACATGAATAACATACCATTCATCATATGCATAAATAGGTCTTCACACCAGGTTTCCTTATCTTTCTGCTGTTTATTTCAGCAAGATGGATTTGGAGCAGACGGTCAAAGATCTACAGACACAAAATTCACAATTCCAGCAACTCCTTATGACCTTAGCAAAGGGTCAAGAGGATCTGAAAGCTCTGTTGGGGAAGAATAAAGAGAAAAAGAAGAAGAGGCCCGGGGTAGCCACTTTTGGAAGAAGGTTTGAAAGCAATGCCAGAAAGGTTCTTGAGTTCCCCTCAACGTTGGACGAAGGGGCTGGAAAAGGGAAAGGGGCTGCTGTACCTTCCGAATCTGAGGTTGAAGAGGAAGAGGAGGAAGAAGACGAAGACTATTCTGAACAACAATACCCTCCAGCGGATGATAAATATAAGAATATTGAGGATAGACTGGCAGCCATGGAGTTGCAGAGGGTCCTTGGGTTGGATTTTGAAGAACTAGGGCTGGTAGCTGGGATCGTTATCCCTCCCAAATTCAAGGTACCGACATTTGCTAAGTACGACGGTCTGTCTTGCCCAAAGATGCACCTGAGGTCGTATGTCAGAAAGATCCAACCCCACTCATCTAATAAAGACCTCTGGGTACACTTTTTCCAAGACAGTTTGTCTGGCACGCAGTTGGACTGGTTCTATCAGCTCGAGAGATCAGAGGTTCACAATTGGGAAGACTTAGATGCCGCTTTTTATCGTCAATATCAATATAATGATGATTTGGCGCCCACTCGTACTCAGTTACAAAGTATGGGGATGGTTTCCAATGAAGGGTTTAAAGAGTACGCCCAGAAGTGGTGTGATCTAGCTGGAAGGGTGCAGCCACCGTTGTCAGATAGGGAGTTAGTTGACATGTTTCTTATCTTAAAGCATGTTGTTACCCCTTTGGTGATTTCACCAATAATATTTTCCATAGGATGATCCTTGGAGGTTCTCCACTCCAATGGAAGATAATAATCTTCTTATTGAATTTGGACATCATCCTTCTTTTCTTGGTTGTTATCTTCCTCCTTCTCAACTTCCACCGCTTTAGGTTGATCAACTCCTTTTTCGGTATCCTTGAGTATGTCTTTGGTATTTGCACCTACGGCATGAAAAAAACACCTTTCCCAACACTGTTTAGGAAAGACTAATCAAAAGTAACATGAACCGTCTATTCAACAATAAGTAATCTCTTGTTATAAACACTATATGCTTTACTAGATTGTGAGTATCCAAGAAAGATACCTTCATCGGCTTTCGCATCAAATTTTCCAAAATTATCCTTTCCATTATTTAAAACAAAACATTTACATCTGAATACATGAAGATGAGAAAAATTTGGTTTTCTACCTTTTAAAAGTTCAGGAGTTTTATCAAGAATAGGACGAATAAGTATCATATTCAAGACATAATATGTCATGCTAATAGCATTGACCCAAAAATATTTTAGTAGACCACAACCATTGAGCATTGTTCTTGCCAACTCCTATAAAACAAAACTTATACGCTCCCTAACACCATTTTGTTATGGAGTTTTAGGAGCTGAAAAGTTATGTTCAATACCAAATTTATCACAATATTCTTCAAAGAGGTGGCTTTCAAATTCTCCTCCATGATCTCTTCGGATGGCAACATTTTAAAATTCAACTTATTTTGGGATAACTTGGCAAAATGTGTGAAAGCCGTGGATGTTTTATCTTTGCTACGCAAGAATAGTCCAACATAATCTAGAGTAATCGTATACAATTACAAAACCATGGTATTTTCCACCTATGCTTTTGGTCCTTTATGGTCCAAATAGATCCATGTGAAGGAGCTCAAAAGGTATCGATGTTGAACCAATGTTTTTAGATTTAATAGAGACTCTTGTTTGTTTGCCCTTTTGACATTCATCACATAGGTGACCTTTTGAAAACTTTATTTTAGGTAGACCAATTACTAAATCTTTTGCAACTATTTTATTAAGTATATCAAAGTTGACATGTGCCAAATGTCTATTGAAGGTGCGAGAAACACAAGAAAGAGGGGTTTGAATTGGGTTGCAACAAATATAATCTTATCGCAACTCAAACACAAAGATAACAAGCGAATAAAAATAGATGAACATAATTATTTTTATTCTGGTTCACTGTATACTAAGTTACCCCCATCCACCCCGCAAGGTGATTTGTCTTATACACAAGAACTTATTCCACTATAATCAACCATATTACATACAACCACAATAAGTCTGATCAACCCTACTGGTACTCCCAATAAGTCTATCGATCCTTATTGCAAACCCACTATGAGCGCACCCAAAGTCTTCTTAAGAATCCAGACTACACAGAGTTTCCTAAGGAACCTATCAACAACAATTAATTACAAAGATGTGTATACAAAGATGCTTCTACATAAGTAGATTACACAATGTTTAAGTACAACAACACAAAAGTGCTGATAGCAATATATGAACAAAAGCTCCTTGCTTATTTAAAAAACTATACAAAGAATTACTCAACTGAGTTTGTGCAACAATTTGGTGTAGTTTTGTAGAACTGATTCATTGATTTCAAATTCTTCTAAGTACTTCTTTTACAGATGAAAGAAGAGATCTGTTGGAGGGTACAATAGGAAACACAAATACAATTATTTTGTTCCTAGCGGTCATGGTGAGATTGATAGACAATAGTACAAAAAGGTTTGTCCTTGCGCCAGTCTAGAGAGTAGAGGTTACAATGTACTTTTGTACTTTTATACTCACTATCACACACAATCCCTTAGTCTTGATCTTTGTCTTCTATGTCTTCATAGGCTTATGATTTGTTTCGTTGATGAAGCATGTTGTAGAAGGATCAAAACTATGTATCTTCATAAGCTAAGTCTTTAGAGCCTTTTAGGGCTTGTTCAGAGAACCCTTGCCTTTAGAGTCTCCAACACTTGGTCTTCATAATGTGTTCAGATCTTTAGAACTCTTTCAATAGAACCTTTTCTTCAGTTTCTTCAGAACTTGGAAAATCAGAAGTAAAGCTTTAGAAGGCCTCAAAAGCTTTCTTGCATAAGTCACGGTCTAAAGCTCTTTTACAAAGGTTCCTTAGAACCGTTGTATAAGAAGCATTCTAGAACCTTGACTTAACTTGTAAAACACCAAAGGTATTCTTCCAGAGTGTTGAGTTCATAACCTGATGATGTCACACGCCTTCTTACCAGAGTTAGAACCTGTTTAGCAAAAACTATACACTAGACGGAAACCATTAGAGTACACAATTGTTCTCTAAGGTAACATGTAAAGTTATCATCAAAACTTAAGGCCAAGTGTAGAATCAATCTTGTTCTCACAATCTCTCCCTTTTTTATGATGACAAAACCATGTATTTTGATAGAACAATTCATACAAGGTAATCAGCACAAAATGCAAATTTAGTAAAGCTAACCAGCTCCCCTGAATCTGTTAATACCCAAAATCTCATTTATACTTGTTCAAAGTCATCCCCTAATCCCAAGACTCACAAAATGAATTTTGTAGTACACAAGGTAACATAGAGAAGGAATATTTCTCCATTGACATCTCATCACAGTCTGACTAGAAATACCTGGTCTTCATCTCAGAACCTGGATTTCTATAAGAACACTATGAGCCAAAAAAATATGTTTAGTCATTGTCTTGATGACTTGCATCAAACATCAAAACTAACTTGCTGGTTCTTCTAGAAACTAGAATCGTGCCACCAGATGGTGCACAACAACATATCATTAGAATATTCAACACCTGAACCATTGCCTGACTGACCATGCCTTTCGAACACGTCTTATGACCACGTCTCAGACCATGTATCTTGAACATGTCTTAGAACATGTCTTAGACCATTTCTTAGACCATGTCTTATACCATGTCTTAGGACATGTCTTAGACCATGTCTTATAACATGTCTTAGAACATGTTTTAGACCATGTCATAGACCATGTATTAGAACATGTACTTTAGAACATGTCTTCTAAAGGTTCACAACCTTTGAACAAAGCGTAGTTCACAGCAGACTTACTAAAATTCTAGAAAGTTCACAACTTCTGAAGTATCAGAGTCTGGTAAAACGTAACCTGGTAACAAAACTTTCAAAAAGTTTACAACTTTTGAGTAGTCTCGTAGTAAAGAGCAAACATTGAAGAAGTACACATTGACATTCTTTCAGATAGTCCATAACTTCTGAAATGAATGAAAGTAACATATCAACTTTTTTAAGCTTCCAGACAATTCAGAACTTCTGAAGCGTCAGAGTATGATCACCATATTTTTAGAAATTCCATAACTTTTGAACAAAATATGTTGTCAAGACACGTGATTACCTTACTTTTAGAGAGTTCACAACTTCTAAATAGTGTGGTGTATAAGAGCTTGATTAAGCATATTTTTAAAATGTTCTCAACTTTTTGAACAATGGGTGTTATCAACGCACGATTACATTACTTTAAGAAAGTTCACAACTTCAGAATAGTAGGTGTATCAGAGCTTGATTTAACTATATTTTCAAAAAGTTCACAACTTCTGAAACATACAGTGTATCAAGGACTAATTCAACCTTTAACTTAGTCATAAACTTCTGACCATAACAGAGTATCAGGACATGATTCATTTTAGACAATTCTCAACTTCTAACGAATATATGTTTTCAGATGCTGAACTCATTAGAGGATTCTTCACACATCTTGATCTTGTCTTCTGATTGGCAGATGATAATCTTCTAAAGGCTAATTTAAACCTGTCTATGAGAACCAAAGAACTTTTTCAAAGTTCCTAAATCAAACATAAAACAAACTGTTAGCAGTAAAAGCATTATATCATGTTTTAGTTTGAGATCTTGAGACTAAACACTATCAAAATCATATACTTTTTCTCCCCCTTTTTCAGAAATCAAAAAGGTTTAAAAGAAAAAAATAATTGTTTCATTAAAACACAGGGATAAAGATATAATTGTTTTTAGAAACAAAAGGAAATTTTTTCATTGATTAAATGTTCGGGATAAATTCATGGAAATGAACATTAAGGTATGTTAGCGCACATTATACCAGAATGAGAATATGAATATGTTAACACAAAAACAAACTTTTATTCATTAAAAGGGAAAGGAGTAGAAACACAATACAACAAAGGGAAAACAAAATACAAAAGAAAGAAAAACACTATTTCTCATCAACCATCAAAGACTTTACATCTTTTCTCCAAAAGACCATTCTGTGGTCCATTTCTCTGGACTATGCCAACAATCCCATCCTTGAAGAAAAGTCCAGACAAAACTCTTCCAAATGGTATGTAGGACTTGTAGTGACCTCTAGAAAGAGTAATTGAGTCTTGAAGGAAATTGTGGGGCAAGTTTATTTGAACGTTATTAACCAGGAGAAAGATGAAAAGTCGATCATTATAAGACAAAGTGTCTTTGTTCACTCCTCTTGGAAGAAAATTGGTTAACATGAGCTTAAACCAAACTCTAGGAACTGGCAGAAGATTTTGAGGGTTGGTAGGTTCATAATTGGATGATGTGTCATGGAGAGGAACAAGCCCCTCAACAAAGGAATACTGAAGCTGGAACTCTTCGACAGTGATACCAGTGTTGACGCAACCGATGGTAACAATGATGGATAAAGGAGTAATAACGATGGGTACACTAAAAACACGAGATGAAATGGAACACCCTTTACACCTAACAAAAGCATATTTCCAGAAATATTTTACAAGATTTGTGTAGATGGGTCCATGTAGCATGGTGAGATAACTTGACCAGTCTTGACAATGCATGGTTAGGTTTATACTGGAAGTAACCTCTCTTTCTCTTATACGAAGAATATTGGTTTGTTCTTCTAAAACGACTTCAAGAAGGTTCTTATTTCCACGTAAGGTTATTAGTGACATGAAAATAGGATGCAAGAGATGAATAATTTTGATTAAGAAATGGGTATTTTAAGTAAAGGTAAGGAAACATAATAGACAACAAAAAAAGTGTTCATAGAAAAGACATACTTGAAAATGACAAGCCACAGAAAACGTATTAAGGTAAAGATAAAGTAAATTTCCAAGACAAATGATAGACATGAATAGAATACTATTATTATACCCTAATTTTTGCCCCTAATATCTCTCATCATTTCAATGTCAACCCAATCATATCAAGATCACACACTAGGGTTTGGTTCTTCTTCCTATCTTTAGGTTTGTTCATAGAAGATGACCAAGCACTTTGATTTGTACAGTTTTGTACATGTGTTTTTTTATGATTGATTGACTTTTAACTAAAAATATAATGTATATTTTCTCTATGGATGTTGACATTATAGGTGATGCCACAACACATTTCATCAGGTTGATTCATAAGTTCATGAGTTTATTTCCATGCCTTCTTCAATAATAATTCATTGAGATTTAAACTTCATCTTTAGGTGTGTTTCAATATAAAATTATTTCAAAGCCTACTATGTCTTATCATGCTCTACTTTGCTAAGGAAAGTCAAGAGATGCAAGATTGATTAAAGAAGTTTGACCTATTTTACAAGTTCTTGATTCCTTGATTACAAGTGCATAATTTTCTCAATTTTCAACATTTGGAAGTGATTATTGTTGATATGTGTTCTTATTATCATCCACAACAACTTCTCTTCACATAGAAAAAGCAATTGTGCAAGAAATATTGTCAAAAGTTGAAAGGGGTTCCAAGTCATTTTGATGCTTTAAGATATAGGGTTTTGAACTTATAAGGACTATATCTTGTTCATATTTTGAGAATTTTGAGTTATTCCAAAGATATGTTTATATTTAAATGGTTATTAACAAATTACTTCAAGATTTTCAAGCAAATTTTATATAGAAGATCACTAATGATTGAGAAAGATTACAAGTCCTCTAGATAGACCATCAAATTCTTTTGAGTGTCTTCAAAAGATCCTAACTTGGTCAATTTTTATCATCTTGAGCTCGTTATTTTTTCAAAATGATCTTAAGGATGTTAAATTTAAATCTCTTTTTGGTTCTAAGCTTGAAAATGATTTCAAGATGCTTTTTGAGCTCAAAAGATTATAGGTCATCTCATGGGTTTTCACCAATTTCACAAGATCATAACTTGTTCAATATTTGGAATTTTTTAGTGATATAAGTTTCACAATACTCTTTAGTGAGTCAACTTCAAGCTAGCTTCAATAATCAAACCATGATTTTGAAGGAAGACCTTGTTTAGAATCAAAACATTATAGTTCATTTTCTAAGTATAAAAGTCAGCGCATTTTTCTTTATTTTGACCAAGCATAACTTCTAGATTAAGTATCCAAATGAATTATTTCATGGCAAATTATAAAGAGTGTTACATGATCTTTCTAATGCATCAAGAATCATTTCCTAAGGCTTCCTAAATCATGCACACCATGAGTTCAAAGTCAGCTACTTGAAACTGCATTTTCCCTCCAAGTCAGATTTTGAAATCCAGAATCCAGTTTCTAAACACCAAATTAGCACGCATTTTGATTTAAACATGTTTAACAAAGTTCCAAAAGTTTAATTAAGGATCAAAACGTAGGAATTAGCCGAGTTTTAATGCACATGGAGTCACACATTTTCCACTTTCAGGCTCCATCTATTATCCCTCCAAACTTCAATTTTCCTCTCAATTATTTGCACCATTCACTTTCCTATAAATATAGAACCTCACTCTTCTAATTTTCTCAAGCTTGGACAACCAAAATCACCCTTCCAAATTCTCTCTATAACTCACTTTTTCTGAGTTTTCGAATTCATCTTTTCTCCACTTTTCAATCTAATTTATTTGTTGATTCTTCATCCTTGAACTTCACTGAAGCTTACACAAGAAGAACCAAGTCCTAAGGCTTCCTAAATCATGCTAGAAAATTCCAATTTCAGAGCAAATTCGTCTGACTCTGTTTAGGTAGTTTAAGGTACAAAATCTTCTAACTCAAATTACTAGAATGATTTATGATGTTCACTGATGCTTGCTATTAACTCAATTTTGATGAATCAATTCATTTGATGCTTTTATTTTTGATTTCAAAATTTCTAAAACATCTCTGGTTTTTTCTAAATCGAGTAAGTTGTGTTTTATATAAATTTAGCGCGAGGATATGGTTGTGATCGTCTTGAAGAGACGCATATAATGATACCACTATAAGCGTCTAAATTTGATGATTTAAGAATCATGATCTCGTCCTAGTTTCAAGGTAACTGGAAGTTAAAGATGACCTACGTGGCTTCTTCAACTAATGAGAGCAGGATAATTGAAATGTTGTGATTGGTCTGACTATCGTGACTTCAGTGCGCACTTGTTGACTGTGGATCACCATACATCATCACTATTGAGCCATTAGACGTGCCAGTGTGTTTTAATGAACCGGATCCAACGCCTCACATTATTTATGATTTATTTTATTTTTACAAAATTTGTTTTAATTTCAAAATTTTATAACACTCTTATTTTTTATCCATAAATTATGAAAATATATACAAAAATACTTTGAATTATTTCTGACTTTCTGAATATTTTTTCATATTTTTATTTTTATGTTTGATATTTTTCATAATTTTTTGTATTGTTTGCCTTATTTTAATTATTTTAAAAATACTTTTTAGTCTTTTTAAATTCTGAAAAAATCTCGGAAGTATCCAATGACCTTTTGACAAATATTGGTGACCTCATCTCATTTTTTTTTAAATTTTGATTTTGCTATTTTTCATAATTTTTGGTTTATTTTACTTATTTCTTTAAATATAAAAATTAGTTTCTGATTTTAAAAAATTCCAAATTTTTTTTAACACTTATTGATTTTTGTTTGACTTCTGACTATTTTTTTGAGTTTTATTTGATGATTTAATATACTTTGTATATTTTACCAATTATTTTCCTTTTATTAATCATTTACATATTATTTTATTAAATATTATTTTATTATTTTTGTTTGTTCTTGATTTGAGTTTTATTTTAGGATAAGTTCCTCAACCTCATTGGATCTTAGATGTTGATAGATTGAAAAACCAAATCCACCAAAATGGATGAATGATGTTGATGATATTTGAAACCTTAATTTCATCTAATACATCTCCTCCCTCTTCATCTTATCCTTTTCTTAGTTGTGCTCCATGTTGTTGGAGAATGATCTACATATCATTTCTCTAAGCATATGGTACATAGATTGCTATTGACCAACCTCAAAATATGTGTGACTTCTATATAAGTCCACTTACGATTGCTTAACATAGAGCTAAATTTTGTCTCGATTTGAGAAATGATCATTCGTGGCCCAAACCTATGTTTGCAAGCCCAAGTATGTTTAATTTGAAACCTTTGATCCAATAACTTTGAGGTTAATTATTAGGAGGCTTTGGTCTTATCAATCCTCTAATGAACCATCATAAACTTTCATTTAAGCGAATCATTTAAACATCGTTGATCATATGTTGTCGCCTCGAGAACTTGAAATGAATGATATACTTGACAAAAAGAAAATGAAACATGTTGTTGAGAAGTGTGATACGATGGCAGAACCGACTGTTAGTACTGGTTTGCGTTTTGTATTCGCAAATGTTGCGGTAAGTAAGAGTCGCCACCGAATTTTATTTCATCCAACTAAGGAAAGGAAAAAGAACATAAAAAACCATTTTTCGAGATGTTTTTGAGTATGGGGGGTATATTATAGAAAGGGAAGGTGTTAGCACCCTTTCTATCCGTGGTTTTCAACGGGCTCTTAGGTACTTGCTCTTTTTTTTTTGAAATTGCTTGTGTGTGTTTTGCAAAAAGTTTTGTTTACTTCGTGATAACCCTTGTATCGGCCCTCAAGAGTGTGAGAAGTTGTTTTAAAAATTGTTTTTGAAAAACGTTTGTGTGAAATTTTTTTGTTTGAGCAAGTGCCTAGGAACTATCTAACTACTCGAAAAAATTTAGTTCGTTTTCGTTTCCTTTAGACAGCGCTATCCTACTATTAATGAGTAGGTAGATCAGTCGTTGGAATTTTAAGGGACAATCGAAAGGGACGAAATGGTCTCTGAAGGCAACAAGTAAGGACACCTTAGCATTTCGAAGGGACTATCGTCATAATATCATTTTTCGTAGGCAACTCGAGGGACAAGGAGGGACCATGATCTTTATGATGACTTTGAATCGCGGGTCTTTGCTAAGATATCCCTACATTTGAGAGACACGACCATTGTTTTTCCGAGGCAACTAAGTGGGGCAAACCCTAGGAGTGAGCATGTGCAAGTGTGTTTTTTTAGTTAATTATCTTTGTACAATTAGGGTTATCTACCGTTTTAAAGTTATTTATCTTGCCATTCAATCATGTTATTCATACATCTAGGCAGTTAACAGTTGCCGAATTTAACGAGTGCAAAAATAAAATCTACGCTATTACAAGGCTTTTGGGCAGATACACCAATATTTGATTGAAAATAAAGATGCAAAAATTAACATCCTAATTAATCTATTACAAACTTGAAACAGTTACAATAATTCGAAAATAACTAAAAACGCGCGCGAAGAATTAAGACGGGAACGAAGAAAAGATAATTGGATTTTTGTAAAAAATAATTAATCTTGCGAATTAACCTAATTTCCAGTTACTTCTAAATATAAATTATTTTTTTAAGTTAACCCTAATTTCTATTGAATTTTAATTACAAAAAAAAAGGAATTTAGATTAACCTAATTAAACTAATTAATTAATTGCAATTAAATATTTTATAAAAAAAATTAAATATAATTTTTTAGTGATTTTATGATTTAATAATAAAAAAGTGATTTTTAATGTTTTATTTTTTATGAGAAAATAATTAATCAAATAAAACAAAAGAAAAATAAAGAAAAAAGAAAGAAACTTGGGCCTGGAGATGCTGTTAGTGAACATGGGGTATGCTTCCAAATTTGTGTTAGGCCCAAAGCTGGTGGCCCAAGGACCCTGCGTCTGATACAGTGCACCTTGCTTCTGATGGCCTATCATAAACCTGTGTATGTTGGGCGTTAGATCTGGCTGGAGATGGATCTGATGATTGTGCATCTGAGGCATATGATGGACTCTGGATGGTGAGGCACACTGGATCTGGAATTGGAAACTCAGAAAATATAAAAGGTCTGGACCTGGGATCGAACCCATGTCCTCCCTTTCACGCGTCCACTTCCCTTGCCAACTGCGCTGGATGTCAATTCATATATATGATCAAATAAAAATAATATAAGCAAAACAAGCACGTGATATCTAGAAAACGCGCCAAGATTCAAATTTCCCAATGGGAGTTTTCCACCTAGCCTTCTACTTCCTCAGTACTGTCGTCTTAGAGGCTGGACTTTTCCCTACGGTTCCACGCCTGTAGCTAGAACCTGTTCATCTCAAAAACTTAACCAAACAAGATAAATAAAATCCAAGTATTCCAATCAACCAGGCTTGGTCTCGTGAGCATGATGGTGCCCATATTTGGCCCTAATTTTACCTGTATAATAAAACCCTAAAATTCAAACTTAAACCCTAACGATGGCAATCGTACCTGTGTGCATCAAAACTTACAATTAATCATGCTAACACGTTCCAAAGGACAACACAAACATGAATGTATGCTTAAAAAACGTTAACCATGTGCAAATAATCAAAACCAAAATCAAGAAATATGGTAAACTGTGAGGGATATGGAGGTTGGTTCTGGGCGTCTTAGTGCGTGCAAATGATTGGAACAACTTCTGAATGTGTCCAGGAACGTCTTGCAAGCCTTGAATCTCCTTGAGGATGGCTGTAATATGGAATTCGATTTGAGATTTTTTTGATAAAAATGAAATTTGTTCTTGGTCGTTTCACGCGATTAACCTTAATCCTTGTGCTTGGGATTTGTTCTGTATATGTATCTGATTGAATTAGGTTAACAAAAAGGCTTCAAATGTTTGCCAATTATCAAGATTTGATTTCATTCCATCGTTGCATTATTTCTTTCCAAATTAAGATAAATCATTCCATTCTCATACCAATCAACCTTGGCACGATTTGATTCTGTTTTGGCAGCATAAATGGATTGGACTTTCATTCAAAATCAGATCAAAAACAAATCTTCCATATTCTATATAATTTATTTGACTTAATTTGATTTTTAAATGATTAAAATCAAAATAAATCAAATAAATAAAGTCAATAATATATGAGAGAGTGTTTGGTTCGTGGAGATTGCTAGAAGTAAGATGCAAGCATAAAAGGTTAGGCCCATTTGCCAAAAAATGCAATTTTGGGCATTGTTGACTTTTGACAATTCTCCAAAAATGGCCAACTTTGACAATGCATATCTCCTTCAATTTTGACCCTAAGAGGGTGTTCTTGGCCTTTTTAGAAAGCTTAGGATGCCCCCTAAATAACCCTTTTGGTTTCTTCTCAATTGGATCTTCCATGTTCATGTAAGAAGCTTTGAACCAAAAGGTGTTTTTGTTGACTTTTTAGAATGACCTATAATGTCTGAATTCATATCTTTTCATGAGTGCATTTATTGAGATTGAGGGATGAAGATGAGTTGTAGGGGATTGGATTCTCATCAAAATGAGCCTTGGATTGAAAATTTCTGATAAAGTATGAGAAAGTTATGCCTGGTCAAAGTTTGGTTGACTTTTCCTATAGGAACCCTAATTTAGCAACTTTTGAGCTTTGATTAATTAGGAGCATTCCTTGAGGAATCATGATCAAACCTTGATCAAATAATGGATATCACTTCAAAATGTTGATGTTGACCAAAAAAATTGAAGTTTGAATGTATGTGGGTCACAGTTGACTTTTGACCTAATATAGTTGATTTTCAGGCATTTGAGTAGTTAACTGAGCAAACTTCTTGTGCAAGGCATGAAACTTGGCATGGATGATCTTGAGGATATATTAGGGCAATGGAAACCACTTAAGACCCTTGGAAACTCAAACATATTGATGAGGAGTGAAACCCTGGTTTGAGGCTCATTGTCTTAGGAGGAGGATTTGTCTGGTCAATCCTTAGTCAACTTGAGCAATTGAGGACCTCTAGGAGTTTATCTGGTGTGAAAATTGGAGGGAAAATTTTAGAGTGAAACAACTGCCCCTGTTCAATCTTCTTAAACCTGAGGATGTAGATTGGCTGGTCTTCCTTTCATGATCTGAAGGTGGAAGATGATTGAACACTAGAGTGCCCGGAAATTTGCACTCGCATGAAGTAATACTGATCGATAATATCGTGAATGGGCTTACAGATGCCATTTGGAAGTCGACAGAGAATTTTCAGAGACGGGCTTAAAGATGCCATCCAGAAAAGATATCAGTTGCATAAGAGATTCCTTTGCGAGAATTCTTGTACCTGCCGTTGAGGAGGACTTCACCGGGGAATGTTGATTTATGTCTTGGGAAATAGAGTATAGGAGCTTCAGTTGTCCATTACTCTAATGGGGAATTAACTCCTGATTGAGGAGACGGAAGTGAACTGCTTATCTAGTCAAGATCTAGGCTTCACAGTGACTGGTTAAGGATGATAAGGCTGACTTCTATCTGGTCGTATTCCAGGCTTCACAGTGACTTACTGGGGAAATGTGAAATCGACCGTATCTGGTCGGGTCCAGGTTTTACAGTGTTGTAAACTGTTGTCCGGAGATAAAAGATAAGGAACCTGGATAGTAGGGTTACTTCGAGATGAAAGCCTGGATAGTAAGGCTGTGAGAAGGAACCTGGATAGTAGGGTTACTTCGAAATGAAAGCCTGGATAATAAGGCTGTGAGAAGGAACCTGGATAGTAGGGTTACTTCGAAATGAAAGCCTGGATAATAGGACTATGAGAAAGAACCTGGATAGTAGGGTTACTTTGAAATGAAATCCTGGATAGTAGGGCTATGAGAAGGAACCTGGATAGTAGGGTAACTTCGAAATGAAAGCCTGGACAGTAGGGCTATAAGAAGGAACCTGGATAGTAGGGTTACTTCGAAATGAAAGCCTGTATAGTAGGGCTATGAGAAGGAACCTGGGTAAGGTTACTTCGAAATGAGAGCCTAGATAGTAGGGCTATGAGAAAGAACCTGGATAGTAGGGTTACTTCAAGATGAAAGCCTGGATAGTAGGGCTATGAGAAGGAACCTGGATAATAGGGTTACTTCGAGATGAAAGCCTGGATAGTAGGGCTATGAGAAGGAACCTGGATCGTTGGGTTACTTCGAGATGAAAGCCTGGATAGTAGGCCTATGAGAAGGAACCTGGGTCATAGGGTTACTTTGTTTGATCATGTAGATTAGTTGACCCGTTTGGTTTCGGGAATTGAGTTTCCATTAGTTGTCTGCAGATGTGACTTGTATAACTGCTGGAATTATTGGTGACAATTTGTTTTTCCTGAAAAGATAATAGGGTTAATTATATGCGATGCATGCAATGCATTGTGAGATGATGTTCTCAAAATAAATGATATTATGCTATATTTGATATGTATGCGCATGTCATGATATATGAGCACGAAATGCTATAGTGACATATCCGAGTCTAGGAAAATAAATCCCTGACTGCTGCTGGAGAGTATAGCATTCCTGACTGTTGTAGAGGACTGCCGTTCTTCTATTTCCACTGGGGATGGTGAACAAAAATAACTGTGCTGGAGATTTACTCTTTGTTGTTTGTGAATATTCTGCCAGGGAGAGGCTCTGTATGAGAATAGCTCTACGGGGGAATGAATCTGTTGGAAGGTGAACTTCCGTAGCTGAAGTAATAAGCTCTGTTGGGGATTGAACTTCTGTATTCAGAGAAATAGACTCTGCTTGGGAGACAAATTTTATGACCCGCTCGCGATTATGAAATTCATCTGGGGGATATAGATGTCAGGTTTCTGAAAGACCCTGGCTAGGGAGATTACTTCCTATTTTATGAGA
Organism: Vicia faba; assembly: GCA_948472305.1. NCBI lineage: Eukaryota > Viridiplantae > Streptophyta > Magnoliopsida > Fabales > Fabaceae > Vicia > Vicia faba. The sequence continues at coordinate 605,654,825 of OX451741.1, read as the reverse complement.
GCTGATATCAAATGCCTTTATTGCTATTACTCTATGGGGAGTACATGTGTTACAAGGTCGTATGCACTGATAATTGTGCTTCAAAGCTGTCTCTGCCCCGGTACCGGCTGGACAAAGTAACTGTCGGGTTTTGACATTTCTGGTTTTTGCCCTTGTTTCTTAAGTTACGAGCAATTATCTTTCCGTTTCTTATGTAAATAATTATAAGCAGAAATCATATTCAAATGTATATGTTAAGAATAAATCATTGGACGTTCTTGCAAAACAAAACAGAAAAGGAAAAAACACATAGTTTTTGTAAAAATGATTTGTATTGATTTTCGAGGTTGGCCTATAATAGGCGTTTTTGTACAAGGAGGCTGACGCTCTAGTAAGAGAACACCGCCGTAAAAATAGAATCTATACAATACTGTGTAAAAAGAAAACAATTATGTACAACAATCCCATTGGGTTCCAATTCTGCTATTGCCCCTATGTCTTCGAGCGTCTCATCACTTTGCTACTTGTCCGAAGCTAATTAGATTGATCAGTGCCGTTCGAGCTTGATAGTTGATACTGAGGTTTGATTGTAAGGTGATTCAATGGGACATAGTGATACGCTTTACATCCCTAATTTTTTCCTGGACTGCCCTTTCGGGTTTTCAGTCCACCGGGATACCCTTTGTTGCCCAAGTTGCCTTTTCAGGTTTTCGACATGCCGGATGTACATATTTTTTTCATTTTCATCTCTTATTTTTGCCCGAACCCTTTTGGCTCGCCGGGAAGCCCTTATTTTTGCCTAGGCCACTCAACCTAGCGGGTCTTTTATCATGTGTAGTGTCTTTTCACTATGTCTGCATTGACAGGGTGAGGAAGGTTGTCACCATCCATGGTGGTTAGAGTCATGGCTCCACCCGAGACGCTTGAAGATATAAAGGAAATAGCAGAGTTGAAACTCGATGGGACTGTTTCACATAGCTATTTTTCTTTCTTTTACACAAATTGTAATTTCTATCTTTCGGCGGTGTTCTCTTACTAGAGCGTTAGCCTCTTTGTACAAAATGCCTATTACAGGCCAACTTCAAAAATCAATACAGTTCATTTTTTACAAGAAATTTCAAATTGTTTTTCTTTTTCTGTTTTGTTTTGCAAGAACGTTCAATGATTCATTTTTGATATATGCATTTGGAAATAATTGCTGCTCATAAAATGGTTACATAAAAAACAAAAGACGATTACTCGTAATCCCAGGAACAAGGACAAACAAGAAGTGTCCAAACCTTACAGTTACTCTGCCCGTCAGGTACAGAGATAGAGCCAGCTTGAGAACATGAGAAGTGGTACATACACACCCCACAAAGTAAAAAGTATCCAAAGGCAACGACATTAGCTTTCCTAAACAGGACATAACTCTCCCCAGGCGAGGTTCACAATCGCGAGTGAGTCGGTAAATTTTCCCCCAAGCAGAGTTTATTTCTCTCACAAGCGGAAATTCAATCTCCAACAGAATTCATTATCACCAGCAACGAAAATTCATCCCCGGTGGAGTTTATTTCTCCAAATCAGCAGATCTATCAATACAATATCTCCTCTCCAACAGAGTTATTCTCTCGCAGAGTTATTCTCAAATAGGGTCTCTCCCCGGCAGAATATCCGTAAACGAGGGGTAAAATCCCTGGCATAGTCATCATTGTTCACCATCCCTAACAGAAGCAGAGGAGCTATGGTTTGTTACAGCTGTCAAGAATACCATTTCTCATACTCTCCAAACAGCAGTCAGGGATTTATTTTCCCTGACTCATATTATTATGTCAACATTTCATGTTCATACATCATGATATGTGCATACATCACATATAACATAGTCTCATTTATTTTGAGAACGTCAGCCCACAATGCATCTCATGCATCACATATAACTAACCCTGTATTTCTTTCAGGAAAGACATTATTATCAACAATTTCCAGCAAGTCCATGATCAACACTCAAAGCTAAACAGAGTAATCATCGGCAACAAATGCAACCTCATCCAGGTTCCTTCTCACAGCCCTACTATCCAGGCTTTCATATCGAAGTAACCCTACTATCCAGGTTCCTTCTCACAGCCCTACTATCCAGGCTTTCATATCGAAGTAACCCTACTATCCAGGTTCCTTCTCACAGCCCTACTACCCAGGCTTTCATACTGAAGAAACCCTACTATCCAGGTTCCTTCTCACAACCCTACTATACAGGCTTTCATATCGAAGTAACCCTACTATCCAGGTTCCTTCTCACAGCCCTACTGCCCAGGCTTTCATACCGAAGTAACCATACTATCCAGGTTCCTTCTCACAGCCTTACTATCCAAGCTTTCATATCTAAGTAACCCTAATATCCAAGTTCCTTCTCACAGCCCTACTACCCAGGCTTTCATACCGAAGTAACCCTACTATCCAAGTTCCTTCTCATAGCCCTACTATCCAGGCTTTCATATCGAAGTAACCCTACTATCCAGGTTCCTTCTCACAACCCTACTATCCAGGCTTTCATATCGAAGTAACCCTACTATCCAGGTTCCTTCTCACAGCCATACTATCCAGGCTTTCATATCGAAGTAACCCCACTATCCAGGTTCCTTATCACAACCCTACTACCCAGTCTTTCATACCGAAGTAACCCTACTATCCAGGTTCCTTCTCCTAACCTTACTATCCAGGTTCAGACTCCCTTATCCCCAGACAGCAGTCCACAACACTGTAAGACCGGGACCCGACCAAACATAATTGATTTCACATATCCCCAGAAAGTCGCGGTGTAACATATACCCCGACCAAACACGCAGTTCACTTCTGCTTCCCAAACAAGAATTGTTCCCCAGTAGAGTAACAGACAACTGAAGCTCCTAAAACTCTATTTCTCTCAAGATAGAGACCGACGTTCCCCAACAAAGTCCTCCTCAACAACAAGCATACAGGTTCTCGCAAAGGAATCTCTTATGCGATCGACACTTCTTAGGATGACATATTTAAGCCCATCAACGACGATTCTCTAGAAACTTCCGAATGGCATCTATAAGCCCATTCCTGATATCACAAATCAAGTACCACTTCATGCGAGTGCAAATTTCTGGGCACTCTAGTGTTCAATCATCTTTCACCTTCAAATCACAAAAGGATGATAAGCCAATCTACATCCTCAGGTTTAAGAAGATTGAACAAGGGCAGCCGTTGTACCCCAAAATTTTCCCTCCCATATTTCTCAACAAATGGCATGTGAGGTCCCTAAATTGCTTAAGGAAGTTCAAGAATTGACCAGACAAACTCTCTCCTAAGGCAGTCTACCTCAAATTAGGGTTTCATTTTGCATCAAGATGCTTGAGTCCAAAGGAACCAAAATGCTCACCATTGTCCTAATATGTTCTCAAGATCATCCATGTCAAGTTTCAAGCCCTGCAGAGGAAGTTTTCTCAGTCAATTGCTCAAATGCCTGAAAATCGACCGTGCTAGGTCAAAAGTTAACTGTGGCCCACATACAGTTAAACTTCAAGATTTTTGGACAAAATCCTCATTTTGAAGTATCATGTATCATTTGATCCAGGTTTGATCATGATTCATCAAGGATTGCTCACAATTCATCAAAACCCAAAAGTTGCCAAATTAGGGTTTTGTAGGAAAAGTCAACTCAACTTTGACCAAGCATAACCTTCTCATACTTTATCAGAAATGACCCATCCAAAGCTCAATTTGAAGAGGATGCAATTACCTACAATTAATCTTCAACTCCCAAGTTCAAAATATGCACTCACAAGTAGATATGAATTTGGACATTATAGGTCATTTTGGAAAGTCAACAAAAACACCTTTTGGGTCAAGGCTTCATACATGAACATGGAAGACTAAATTGATATGAGAGAAAAAGGGTTGCTTAGAGGACATCCTAATATTTCTAAAAAGTCCAAGAAACCCTCTCTGGGGTTAAAATTGAGAGAGTTATGCATTGGCCAAGTTGACCTTTTTTGAAAAATTGCCAAAAGTCAAATATGCTCAAATTTGTATCTTTTGCTAAATGAGCCCAACTTTTTATGCTTTAATATCATTCCTAACATAGTCCACAACCTATGGGACCCTCCATTATTTATTTATTCATTTATTTAATTTATTTTGATTTTTATTCATTTAAAATTCAAATAAAATCAAATAAATCCTAATAAATCATATATTGTATTTTAGGGATGATTTTTGCATTGAAAATAGATCTCATATGCTGTCAATTGAAGATCAACTCGTGCAAAGTCAATTTGGTTGGAAAAAGATTGGATTTGAGCAAAATTAGAAAGGAATCATATGCATTGAAAGATCAAACCAAATCTCCATGATGAGCAAGATTGAGGTCATTTTTGTTGACCTAATAGCTTGTATTACATATACAGAAGGAAACCAAGGCATAGAGAGGTTAGAAGCAGTCGTGCAAAGAGAAAACAAAACTCAAAAAGTTTCAAGAAAAGTGGTAATCCAATTTCCATATTAGAGACCGGATAATGCCTTTCTCACATTGCCAAGAGGTTGCTGGACGTTCCAGGAGCATATTCCAATCAGATTCAAGCCTTTTCACGCCTGGAACTGTAAGATATAGGTATCACGACATGCTTCCAAATTCAAATTCAGTTTCATTGATTCACTCATCCATTGCATATTTTAATGATATATTTGTGTTTGTCATTGATTTTGCAAGCTTTTGGTACCATTTAATTGTATTTATAACGCTTGTACGTGAAGTTGCCATAGCTAGGGTTTTAAGTTCTTGATTAGGGCTTTACAGGATAGGCAAAATTGAGTAATGATTCTGGTACCAGGAGACTCGTGAGGTTGAAACGAGTAGAATGGTACCAGCCATGGCCATTTATCTTGAGCGCATACGATTTTGATGATGGACAGGGATATACCTACAGCCAGTGTTTGTAGGTAAAAGTTTGTTTACCTAAAATGACAGATGGGAGGTAGACGATGATGCGTGTCATCCTTTGGTTGGGCCATTTAAATTTAGCGCGTTTTTCTTCTTCAGGATTTAGCGTTTTCATTATATAATATTTATGTTTTATTGTATATACAAACAAAAAACTTGGCTCAGTTGGTAAGCGTGCATGGGGAAAGTGCAAAGGACCTGGGTTCGATTCCCAGGTCCCAACCTTCATTCTTAATGTTTTTTAACAGGCAATCTAACGCTTTGCAAGACAAGGTGCTCACCGTGCACCATCAAGATCTGGCCCTCTAATTCATCAATGTCCCCAGATCAACATACCACTTTGGGAGGACCACCATGCGCCTGAGTCAAGCATGCACACTGGATTTGGGCAAAGTCAAAAAGGCCAGGATTTTGTTTGGGCTCAAATCTCAAACATCACCCCCCCAATTGCTAATGGAGGCCCATCTCATCCTTCTTTGTTTATTTATTTTTAATTCTCTTAATACTTTCTTTAATTATTTTTAATTCACTAATTAATCTTTTTTCATAAAATCATAAAATCAATAATTCACAAAAATTAGAATTAGACTTTTTTTTATCAAACTTAATTTTATTAATTTAATTTAATTTAGTCTAATTTAGGGAAATTGTAATTTGTTTTTTTCATAAATAAAAATCAAAGAATAGAAATTTGGTTAACTTTTGATTTAATTTTATTTTGCTCTTTGTCTCAAATGAATAAAATACAAAAATAGGCCGTAGATTAAATTAATTCATTTATTTTCTTAAAAATTAAAATTAATTAGAAGTAGGCTTTCCTTTCTTTTAATTTAACAATTTCTTTATTTTCTTAAAATAACAAAACAAAAACATTTTCTTAATTAATCGAAATTAGGTTTAGGCAAGGGTCAAAACCCTAGTTGTCTCGTATTCGATTCGCCACGCGCGTATTATTATTTTTACCAATATTTCTGTAAATGCTCATGGTTTGTAATAGTTTAATCTAGGGTTTTTATTTATCGCTTCTTCCTGGGTTTTTGGCTATGTAATTAATCCCCCTCCCTGAAGCCTTGTAATAGTGTAGATTTACTTTCTCGCATTTTAATTCTCGCAAATATTTGACTGTTTAGATGTATGCTAATAGGGTTGTATGACAAGAATGCATGACAAATTAATCCAGTTAGAAAACCCTAATGTGAAAAGACTAAATGATTAAAAACAGATCACTCCCACATATCACTCTTAGGGTATACTCACACTTAGGTTGCCTTCGGTAAACGATCACTAAGCATAGGGTGTTTTAATGGTTGCCCTCCTGTCTAACAAAGATCAAATGTCCCCTCGGAAATATTGCCTCGGAAATGTTTCCTCGGAAATGTTGCCTCGAATATGATCTTAGGACTCTAGGGTTATTACTAAGACGTCCTAACATTGCTTTAGTGATCGTACATCCCTTTCAAATTGACCCTTACAACTCCAATGACGGTGCTACCTATTTCTCAATAGTAGGATAGCGCTAACACCTTCCCTTTCTATAATCTACCCCCCGTACTCAAAATATCTCAAAAAAGGATTTTTTTCTGTACTTTTTTCCTTTCCGGTTGGATGAAATAAAAGTCAGTGGCGACTCTTGCTTACCGCGACATTTTGTGAACAAAAAACACAAAGCGCAAACCAGCATTTCAAACAGTCGGTTCTGCCACCGTATCACAGAATTAGCGACTCTGCTGGGGAATCTAATAAGTGGGGTATACCTTAGGATCTAGTTCATCATAATTGCTTCTCTTGATTGCTTTGATTGCTTTAATTTTTTGCGTTTTGTTTGGGAGTTACTATAGATCCTAACCCGGATCTGGGGACACCTTTTAGGTAAGTAGCAATAAACTGTGAGGGAACTGTACAACGTAGACCGATACGGTTAAAGCAGTAGCTACGTTGATGTGGCACATTAGTTGGTACCGATATCCCTTGTGGAGAAACGAGGAGAATACGGGGCTGCTGCATGGTGTCATTAAGCATCAACTGACCTTAGAACCTTTAATCGACCAACTTGGCCATTAGAAAGTAGTGAGATAGCCGGCCTCAGTGTAAAGCTGGGAACTAGTTGATACTCGATGCTACACTCATTGAAACCATACTCTCGAGATAGTTCCGGCCGCAAGAAAAGATTGCGTGAGATGAAACCATGACCGATGGAGGATGGTCAGTGATATTGAGATCCTCTAGAACCCGATTACTTTTTCTAGGACAGGTTGAAACCAACTTAACTTCAAGAGGGTACTACCTTTGACCTCATCCAAGCCTTAAACCTAAGGGCTTTGTGTGATTTGACTGTGTTTGCAATATCTATGCTTGCTATACCAGTTGTTTACCATGACATCATGCATCATAACATGGCATTCATACTTCATTACACTAACCATTTCAAAGACCAAGGGAATTTATCTTTGTTCTGTTTTGCAGATTATGGCTTCCATGCGCAGAAATACCATCCTAGTCAACTTTGTGCAAATACCTGCTCAACTTAAAGAGCTAGCCTCAAGAGTTTCTGAGACTTCTATGTTCATTAAGAGACACGGTCAACTTCTCAGCCGGGTCACTTCAAATCTTGATGAGCAGATGATGAGTGTACTTTTCCAGTTCTTCGATCCTGTGCATCATTGCTTCACCTTTCCAGATTACCAGCTGGTTCCCACCTTGGAAGAGTTCTCTTACCTATTGGGCATATTCCTTCTTGAACAGGTACCTTTCATAGGTATGGAAGAAGTTCCTAGACCAGAAGACATTGCCTCAGTTCTGCATTTGAAACGGGCTGATGTAGTATCCAATTGGGAAACACGAAGCGGGGTCGAAGGTTTTCTAGCCAAATTTCTGATAGACCAGGCTCAACTATTCTGGGATAATTTGGATTTTCAGGCTTTTGAAGATATCTTGGCTCTCCTTATCTATGGTTTGGTTCTCTTCCCAAATCCGGATTCCTTTGTAGAGGTGAATGCTGTCAAGATTTTCCTTTCTCGCAATCCTGTGCCTACCCTGCTGGGTGATATCATGCATGCCCTCTATACTCGTACTGTAAGGAGAAGAGGGACTCTTATGTGTTGCATGTCGTTGCTGTCGAGGTGGTTTATTTCACACCTCCCTAAGTCTGTGGTGAAGAACGAAGAAGGTTTGGGTTGGTCCTACAGAATAATGTCACTTTCTCATACATATATTCTTTGGTGTCCCTGGGATATGGAAGACACTGCTGTTATTGACCGTTGTGGGGGATACCCTAATGTCCCATTGCTTGCAATCAGAGGGGGTATAACTTACAATCCTTGTCTAGATTTATGATAATTTGGTCATGCTCGGAGAGATGGTCCCCATGAGTTACTTCTTGAGTACATTGTATTTGACTACAAGGAGGACGTTAAGGAGCACCACCAGAGATTCATATGAGCTTGGGGCATGGTAAACAGAGCTGACCCCCAAGAGTTAGGGCCAAAGACTTCCCTTCCTATGGAGCCTTACCTCCAATGGGTCCGAGCTCGTGCCCAGAAGCTTGGGATGCCCTATGAGGCCGTGTTACCAGTGATTATGGAGCCCACTAATGAAGAAGGCATTCCTTACACGGTTCTTTATCCTTACATGCCCACTGATTATGGGGAGTTGCAGAGGTCTTGGATTCAGCTGAAGAATGAGCGGGATACTTACCGGGAAAAGTACCATCAGCAAGAAAGGAAGATTTTGAAGCTCACCAGGAAGCTCGAGGAAGAAAGAGTGATCAATGACTACATCAGCACAAAGAGGAAGCGTCCATGGGACTTTTGATTTTGCTTTTTCTAGTTTTAGATCTTATTTTATTTACATCTTTGTAACGCCTTAGAGGCATTGTTGAACCTTTCAAAGTTAATCTAAAAAAGTTTGTTTATTTTTGGTTTGCAAATTTAAAACTCCCAAAGTCTTTGAAATCATTACATGCATCCCATTATCATGCATATCATTACAAGTATCCTTACAAGTTTGTCATCTTCTTCGTTGTTTATTATAATAGAAATGTCTTCCGATCAAGCCATCAAAGATCTTCAAGCACATAACTCCCAATTCCAACAGATGTTCATAAGTCTGACTAAAGGGCAAGAGGATCTGAAGAACCTTATTCTGAAAGAGAAAAATAAGAAGAAGAAGGTCGGTATTCTGAACATGGGTAGAAGATTCGGAGAAAGGTTGAGACAACCAGCTGATCTGACCTCCTCATCCAAGGACGGGGAGAACCAAAAAAGGGTAAAGGACCCTAGTCCTGCAGTTTCTGGAGACGATACGGATTACGATGATGAGCAATATCCTCCTGCTGAGGATAGGTGCAAGCAGCTAGAAGACCGTCTGAGTGCTATGGAGATTCAAAAGATCCCTGGTTTGGACTTCGGAGAGCTGGGACTGGTATCAGGAGTGGTCATCCCTCATAAGTTCAAAGCTCTAGTTTTTGCTAAATATGATGGAGTTTCCTGCCCAAAACTCCATCTCCACTCGTATGTCCGAAAGATCCAACCCCACACTGCTGATAGAAATTTGTGGGTGCACTTCTTTCCAGATAGTCTGTCAGGGACTCAGCTTGAATGGTTTTATCAGTTGGAAGGGGCCAGTGTCCGAAACTGGGAAGATCTTGCTGCTGCTTTCTACAAGCAGTATTAGTATAACGCTGACCTTGCTCCCACTCGTACTCAGCTCCATGGTATGTCTATGAGTGCAGATGAACGTTTTAAGGACTATGCTCAAAAGTGGAGAGACTTGGCTGGAAGAGTCCAACCCCCTTTGTCTGACAGAGAGTTGGTTGACATGTTTCTAGGAATGCTATCTGGTCCATTTTTCAATCACTTGATCGGCAGTTCGTCATCTGGGTTTACTGAGTTGATTTTGACTAGAGAGAGAGTAGAAGTTGGCATTCGAAGTGGTAAAATACAAAAGGATTCTTCGTCAAGTGCAACAAAGAAGACTTTCACCGGTAAGAAGGAAGCTAGTGCAGTCTACGGCTCGAGGGGCCAAAGCAGACCTGAACACCGTCAAGCGGTAAATGCTGTAGTGATACCAAGACCCACAGTTGCTCTACAATGCAACAATCAACAAAGGGTGGAAAGACCACAACGAGAGTTTACCCGTATTAACATGACTTTAGCTGAAGTTCTGCCAAATCTGTTAAAATCCAACTTGGTAACCTTGAAAGAGACTCCCAAGAATCCAAACACTGCTTCTCCCAGATACAATCCCAACGCGCGGTGCGCCTACCATTCAGAGAGTCCTGGCCACGACACAAAAGGTTGCTGGGCTCTGAGGAATAAAGTGCAAAATTTGCTAGAAGCTAAAGAGATTAAGTTTGATGCTCCAGAAAAGCCAAAAGTTATAACTGCTCCTATGCCCAAACATGGTCATGGAGTCAATGTTGTGGACACCGATTCGTTTCTTACCTCTGTGGAAGAAATTTCTACTCCTTTGATGACGGTTAAGAAGAATTTGTTGTTGGCCGGTTTATTTCCAGGCTGTGGTGAAGGTTGCCACATGTGTTCAAATCTGCCTTCCGGTTGTTGTTTATTAAAGTCAGGTGTTCAGCGCCTGATGGATAATAAAGAAATTTTATTTAGGAAGACTATGATTCCGTTTGAAGATGTTGCCATTATCACCATTTCCGCTAATCCTTCCAAGGTTTCCTCGAGAAAACCTATTAGGGTTACACCTGTTCCAAGAATTGCTCTGTTAATAATCACCGCTCCTGGTCCCATCCCATATATCTCAGATAAGGCTATCCCATGGCACTACGGTACTGATGTATATTACCATGGTGTTAAACAAGATCTGAGGACTGAAGAAACCGATACGGATATCAGTAATATTATTGGAGCTAGCAAAGTCACCAGAAGTGGAATACTTTTTTCTCCCGAGATTTCCCCTCTGACTGTCCACAAACCTGTTGTCATTCCGTCTGCTAGTACATCAACTATTGTCCCAGTTCCTACTCCAGTTATCACCCCTGTCGCTGAGCCATCTGGGACTCGGGGTAAAGAAATCATAGGTGAGCCTGCCCGGACGGAGGCATCTAAGAAGATCATCGTAGAAACCTCTAAACAGGAGATAAAGGAAATTTTGAAAATTATCAAGAAGAGCGACTACAACATAGTCGAGCAGCTGGGGAAGACCCCGTCAAAGATCTCCATGTTGTCCTTGTTGTTATGTTCTGAAGCCCATGCGAAGGCTTTAATTGCATTTCTCAAGACTGTGCATGTGCCGCAGGAAAATTCTGCAGATCAGTTCAAAGATTGTGTGGCTAGCCTAACGGCTGACAATGGGTTAGGGTTTTCAGATGCGGATCTGAATGCTAAGGGGAGAAATCATAATGATGCTCTGCATGTCTCGATCGGTTGCAGGGGAACCACTATGGCCCATGTACTAGTAGATACCGGGTCCTCACTGAATGTTCTACCGAAGAAAGCGCTAGACCGTCTGGATTGTGAAGGTTTGATTCTAAAGCCGAGTAATATTGTGGTAAGGGCTTTTGATGGGTCAAAAAGAATGGTGCACGGGAAGGTGGACATCCATGTCAAGGTAGGTTCTCAGACCTTTGGGTCTACCTTCTACGTAATGGATATCAAGCCATCGCATTCTTGCTTGCTAGGTCGTCCTTGGATTCATAAGGCTGGGGCAGTAACTTCCACACTCCATCAAATGCTGAAATATCCGGTGAAGGGGAAGATTGTCACGGTACGAGGTGAAGAGGAGAATATGGTGAGTCATCTCAATTCCTTCCGCTACGTGGAGATGGACGGGGAATTTATAGAAATGCCTTGTCAAAATTTCGAAGAGGTCCCCCAGTTCCTGGCGTCAACTGAAGTTACTACCGGCAAACCTCCATTGAAGATGGCTTCTCTCAAAGATGCTAGGGCTGTAATTGAAGAAGGTGGGTGTACCAATTAGGGCCAGCTCCCTGATTTCACTCACAAAACTGACAAATTTGGTTTGGGCTTTACTATAGGGGCTCAAAGGGCTGTTAGGCGCGCACGGATCGGAAGACCTCCTCTACACATCAGCAATCAGGGAGTTAATGTAATTGAAGACAGTGAAAGAGGATTTAGACATCGACAGTTGGATCTACCCAACAACCAATGGTGGACTGAACAACTGGACGGCGAAGGACTTCATACCTGTTTCTTTTATTCCGCAGTAATTAACTTTTTTTTTAAGATTTATAATAAAAAGTTTGGAACTTTGTGGCCTGGTGCCTTGCCCGAGGCACCTTGGCTTTGCTTGTGAGGGCTTATTACTTGTCATTTTCATATATCATTAATAAAACATTGGACGTTTCTTGCATTACAAATTTTGTGCTCCTTGTTTTTCTTTTCTGTCTCTCACTTTATCAAAATGACTATTCTCTTTCACACACTCACGTATCATAATGCAGATCCATATCCACTCTGGATCCCATTGATAATGACTCTGCTACTGCCAGTTATGACTTCAAAAATCCGATCAACCAAGCCGAGGACAAAGGTGAGGATGATTGTGAGGTGCCTGGAGAGCTTGCTAGACTATTACAGCAGGAAGAAAGGGCCATACAGCCTCATGAAGAGCCAGTCGAGTAAGTGAATTTGGGTACAGAGGAAGACAGGAAGGAGGTCAAGATAGGTGCGAATCTAGAGCCTAGTGTCAAACAACGGTTAATACAGATGCTACACGAATATGTTGAGATCTTCGCCTGGTTCTATGAAGACATGCCTGGTTTGGATGCTGATATTATGGTACACCGCCTGCCGACTAAAGAAGACTGCCCTCCTGTAAAGCAGAAGGTCTGCCGTATGCGCCCTGAAATGTCAGAGAAAATCAAGGAAGAGGTCATGAAACAGTTCGACGTAGGGTTCTTAGCTGTCACTTCTTATCAACAGTGGGTTGCCAACATTGTTCCGGTACCTAAGAAGGACGGTAAGGTACAGATGTGTGTGGATTATAGAGATCTAAACAGGGCAATCCCCAAGGATGACTTCCCACTTCCTCATATCGATGTTCTGTTCGACAACACCGTGCAACACAAGATCTTCTCTTTCATGGATGGTTTTTCTGGCTATAACAAGATCAAGATGGCTCCTGAGGACATGGAGAAGACAACCTTCGTTACACAGTGGGGCACCTCCTGTTACAAGGTAATGCCTTTCGGGTTGAAGAATGCTGGGGAAACTTATCAATGCGCCATGGTCACTTTGTTCCACGATATGATTCACCACGAGATCGAGGTTTATGTTGATGACATGATAGGCAGGTCCTAGACCGAGGAAGAGCACCTTGATCATCTCTAGAAACTGTTTGACAGGTTGAAGACATACAAGCTGAGGTTGAATCCGAACAAGTGCACCTTCGGGGTAAGGTCTGGTAAGCTTTTGGGTTTCATCGTCAGTGATAAGGGTATTCAGGTGGACCCTGCAAAGGTAAAAGCCATACAAGAGATGCTGGCTCCCCGCATGGAAAAAGAAGTTAGAGGTTTCCTGGGACGTCTGAATTACATCGCCAGGTTCATTTCACATCTGACTGCTACTTGTGAGCCAATCTTCAAGCTGCCGAAGAAAGATCAAGTGGTAAAGTGGAATGATGAATGCCAGACCGCTTTCGAAAGAATCAAGGAATACCTTCAAGAACCAACAATTCTGATGTCTCCAATTGAAGGAAGACCTTTGATATTATACTTGACAGTACTGGATAATTCAATGGGGTGTGTGCTGGGGCAGCATGACGAGTCTGGCCGAAAAGAGCATGCCATTTATTACCTTAGCAAAATGTTTACCGACTGTGAGACCCGATACTCATTGCTCGAGAAAACTTGTTGTGCTTTGGCATGGGCTGCTCGCCGGCTGAGACAGTATATGCTGACTCACACTACCTTGTTGATATCAAAGATGGATCCAATCAAGTACATTTTCGAGAAGCCCGCTCTCTCCGGAAGGATAGCAAGATGGCAGATGATTTTAACCGAGTACGACATCTAATACACAACCCAAAAAGCAATCAAGGGGAGTGTATTGGCGGATCATCTGGCGCATCAGGCCGTTGATGACTACCAGTCCATGAATTTCAAGTTCCCGGATGAGAATATCATGTTGGTAACCGACTGTGAAGAGCCTGGATCGGATGAAGGACCTGAGGAGGGATCCCGATGGTCTATGTATTTTGATGGAGCCTCGAACGCAATGGGTAACGGCATTGGCGCTGTAATTATATCTCCTGAGGGTTGTCATACTCCATTTACCGCCCGATTATATTTTAACTGCACCAACAATATGACGGAGTATGAAGCATGTATCACGGGTCTTCGAGCTGCTATTGACCTAAGGATTAAGTTCTTGATTGTATTCAGAGATTCCGCTCTGGTGATAAGTCAGATCAAAGGCGAGTGGGATATGAAGCACCCAAATCTTATTCCTTACAAAGAGTATGTACTGACGTTGCTCCCACACTTTAAGGAGATAACCTTTGAACATTTCCCCAGAGAAGAGAACTAGTTAGCGGACGCGCTAGCTACCATGTCTTCTATGTTCAAAGTGAGGTGGGACAATGAAGCTCCCCAGATTACCATTGAGAGGTTGGACGAACCCGCACACTGCTGTGACATTGAGACTGAAGAGGTAGCAGATAAACCCTGGTTTCACGAGGTAAAGAGGTATCTTGAGGCTCAAGAATACCCTGAGGGGGCATCTGTTAATGATAAGAAGTTTCTGAGAAGGTTCGCTACGAAGTTCTTCCTTAGTAATGGAATTCTCTATAAGCGTAACAATGATTCAACCTTACTGTGGTGCATAGACAAGAGCGAGGCAGAAAGGATCATGGCAGACCTACATGAAGGTACCTTCGGAACTCATTCCAGTGGACATACAATGGCGAAGAAAATCCTACGGGCAGGATATTACTGGTCCACTTTGGAAGCCGATTGTTATCAGTACTCTCGAACCTGTCATAAGTGCTAAGTCTATGCTGATAAATGGCATGTACCTCCGGTTCCCCTGAATGTTCTGACAGCTCTTTGGCCCTTTGCAATGTGGGGCATCGACATGATTGAAGAGATTAGACCTACTGCATCTAACATGCATCGTTTCATTCTGGTGGCTATTGATTACTTTACGAAGTGGGTTGAAGCAGCTTCCTTTCCTACAGTAACCAAGAATGTCGTGGCGCGGTTTATCTGACATAATCTGATCTGTCGATATGGTGTACCAGAGAGGATCATTAATGACAATGGTACAAATCTCAATAATACAATGATCACCGAGCTCTGCAAACAGTTCAAGATTCAGCATCACAACTCTTCGCCCTACCGCCCGATGATGAATGAGGCTGTTGGAGCGGCTAACAAGAACATCAAGAAGATTATGCAGAAGATGACAGTGACATACAAAGACTTTCACGAGATGTTACTGTTCGCTCTTCATGGGTACCGTACCTCAGCACGGACGTCGACATGGGCAACACCCTACTCTCTGGTATATGGTATGGAGGCAGTCCTACCCATCGAAGTCCAGATACCCTCTCTCAAGATTATGAAGGATGCAGGTTTGAACAAAGACGACTGGATCCAAACCTGATTTGATCAGCTGAATTTAATCAATGAAAAGAGACTTACTGCTATCTGTCATGGTCATACGTATCAAATGCGGATGATCAAAGATTTTAACAAGAAAGTCAGACGTCAGGAATATCAAGTCGGAGATCTAGTGATCAAGCGCATCATACTACCGCAAGGTGATCCCAGGGGCAAATGGACCCCCCACATACGAAGGGCCATTTATGGTTAAGAACATTTTTTCGGGTGGAGCTATGATTCTAACCACCATGGGTGGTGACGACCTTCCTCACCCTGTCAATGCAGACATAGTGAAAATATACTACGCCTAATCAAAGACCCGCTAGGTTGACTGGCCTAGGAAAAATAATGGCTTACCGGTGAACCAAAAGGGTTCGGGCAAAAGTAAGGGATGAAAATGAAAAAAAACTGTACACCTGGAAAGTCGAAAACCTGAAAAGGAGACTTGGGCAAAAAAGGGTATCCCGGTGGACTGAAAACCCGAAAGGGAGGTCCGGGCAAAATTAGGGATCGAAGCGTAACACTATGTCTCATTGGATCATCTTGCAACCAGACTTCGGTATCAACTATCAAGCTCATACGGCGCCAATGAATCTGATCCATCTTCGACCAAGTAGCAAAGTGATGAGACGCTTGAAGATATAAAGGCAATAGCAGAGTTGAAACTCGATGGGATTGTTTCACATAGCTGTTTTTCTTTCTTTTACAAAAATTATAATTTCTATCTTTCGACGGTGTTCTCTTACTAGAGCGTTAGCCTCTTTGTACAAAATGCCTATTACAAGCCAACTTCAAAAATCAATACAGTTCATTTTTTACAAGAAATTTCAAATTGTTTTTCTTTTTCTATTTTGTTTTGCAAGAACGTCCAATGATTCATTTTTGATATATGCATTTGGAAATAATTACTGCTCATAAAATAGTTACATAAAAATCAAAAGATGATTACTCGTAATTCTAGGAACAGGGACAAACAAGAAGTGTCCAAACCTTATAGTTACTCTGCCCGTCAGGTACAGGGATAAAGCCAGCTTAAGAACATGAGCAGTGGTACATACACACCCCACAGAGTAAAAAGTATCCAAAGACAACGACGTTAGCTTTCCCGAACATGACATAACTCTCCCTAGCTGAGGTTCACAATCGTGAGTGAGTCGGTAAATTTTTCCCCAAGCAGACTTTATTTCTCTCACAAGCGGAAATTCAATCTCCAACAGAATTCATTATCACCAGCAACGGAAATTCATCCCCGGTGGAGTTTATTTCTCCAAATTAGCAGATATATCAACAGAGTATCTCCTCTCCAATAGAGTTATTCTCTCACAAAGTTGTTCTCAAATAGGGTTTCTCCCCGACAGAATATCCGTAAACGAGGGGAAAATCCCCGACATAGTCATCGTTGTTCACCCTCCCTAACAGAAGCAGAGGAGCTATGGTTTGTTACAGCAGTCAAGAATACCATTTCTCATACTCTCCAAACAGCAGTCAGGGATTTATTTTCCCAGACTCAGATTATTATGTCAACATTTCATGTTCATACATCATGACATGTGCAAACATCACATATAACATAGTCTCATTTATTTTGAGAATGTCAGCACACAATGCATCTCATGCATCACATATAACTAACCCTATATTTCTTTCAGGAAAGACATTATTATCAACAATTCCCAGTAAGTCCATGATTAACACTCAAAGATAAACAGAGTAATCATCAGCAACAAATGCAACCTCATCCAGGTTCCTTCTCATAGCCCTATTATCCAGGCATTCATATCGAATTAACCCTACTATCCAGGTTCCTTCTCACAGCCCTACTATCCAGGCTTTCATATCGAAGTAACCCTACTACCCAGGTTCCTTGTCACAGCCCTACTACCCAGGCTTTCATACCGAAGTAACTCTACTATCCAGGTTCCTTCTCACAACCCTACTATCTAGGCTTTCATATCTAAGTAACCCCACTATCCAGGTTCCTTCTCATAGCCCTAATACCCAGGCTTTCATACCGAAGTAACCCTACTATCCAGGTTCCTTCTCACAGCCCTACTATCCAGGCTTTCATATCGAAGTAACCCTACTATCCAGGTTCCTTCTCACAGCCCTACTACCCAGGCTTTCATACCGAAGTAACCCTACTATCCAGGTTCCTTCTCATAGCCCTACTATCCAGGCTTTCATATCGAAGTAACTCTACTATCCAGGTTCCTTCTCACTGCCCTACTATCTAGGCTTTCATATCGAAGTAACCCTACTATCCAGGTTCCTTCTCACAACCCTACTATCCAGGCTTTTATATCAAAGTAACCCTACTATCCAGGTTCCTTCTCACAGCCCTACTACCTAGGCTTTCATACCGAAGTAACCCTACTATCTACGTTCCTTCTCCTAACCTTACTATCCGGGTTCGTCCTCCCTTATCCCCATATAGCAGTCCACAACACTATAAGACCGGGACCCGATCAAACACAATTGATTTCACATTTCCCCAAAAAGTCGTGATGCAACATATACCCCGACCAAACACGTAGTTCACTTCCGCTTCCTAAACCAGAATTGTTCCCCAGTCGAGTAACGGACAACTAAAGCTCCTAAAACTCTTTTCTCTCAAGACAGAGACCGATGTTCCCTAGTGAAGTCCTCCTCAACAACAGGTATACGGGTTCTCGCAAAGGAATCTCTTGTGCGATCGACACTTCTTCGGATGGCATCTATAAGCCCATATCCTACGATTCTCTAGCAACTTCCGAATGGAATCTATAAGCCCATTCTCGATATCACAAATCAAGTATCACTTCATGCGAGTGCAAATTTCTGGGCACTCTAGTGTTCAATCATCTTTCACCTTCAAATCACGAAAGGCAGACAAGCCAATCTACATCCTCATGTTTAAGAAGATTGAACAGGGGCAGCTGTTGTACCCACAAATTTTCCCTCCCATATTTCTCAACAAATGGCATGTGAGGTCCCCAAATTGCTCAAGGATGTTCAAGAATTGACCAGACAAACTCTCTCCTAAGGCAGTCTACCTCAAATTAGGGTTTCATTTTGCATCAAGATGATTGAGTCCAAAGGATCCCAAATGCTCACCATTGTCCTAATATGTTCTCAAGATCATCCATGTCAAGTTTCAAGCCTTGCAGAGGAAGTTTGCTCAGTCAATTGCTCAAATTCCTGAAAATCGACTGTGCTAGGTCAAAAGTCAACTGTGGCCCAGATACAGTCAAACTTCAAGATTTTTGGTCAACATCCTCATTTTGAAGTATCATGTATCATTTGATCCAAGGTTGATCATGATTCATCAAGGATTGCTCACAATTCATCAAAACCCAAAAGTTGTCAAATTAGGGTTTTGTAGGAAAAGTCAACTCAACTTTGACCAAGCATAACCTTATCATACTTTATCATAAATGACCCATCCAAAGCTCATTTTGAATAGGATGCAATTACCTACAATTCATCTTCAACTCACAAGTTCAAAATATGCACTCACAAGAAGATATGAATTTGGACATTATAGGTCATTTTGGAAAGTCAACAAAAACACCTTTTGGGTCAAGGCTTCATACATGAACATGGAAGACTCAATTGAGATGAGAACAAAAGGGTTGCTTAGAGGACATCCTAAGATTTCTAAAAAGTCCAAGAACACCTCTCTAGGGTCAAAATTGAGAGAGTTATGCATTGGCCAAGTTGACCTTTTTTGAAAAATTGCCAAAAGTCAAATATGCTCAAATTAGCATCTTTTGCTAAATGGGCCCAACTTTTTATGCTTGCATATCATTCTTAACATAGTCCACGACCTATGGGACCCTCCATGCTTTATTTATTCATTTATTTAATTTATTTTGATTTTTATTCATTTAAAATTCAAATAAAATCAAATAAATCCTAATAAATCATATATTGTATTTTATGGATGATTTTTGCATTGAAAAAAGATCTCATATGCTGTCAATTGAAGATCAACTCGTGCAAAGTCAATTTTGTTAGAAAAAGATTGGATTTGAGCAAAATTAGAAAGGAATCATATGCATTGAAATATCAAATCAAATCTCCATGATGAGCAAGATTGAGGTCGTTTTTGTTGACCTAATAGCTTGTATTACATATACAGAAGGAGACCGAGGCATAAAGAGGTTAGAAGCAGTCGTACAAAGAGAAAACAAAACTCAAAAAATTTCAAGAAAAGTGGTAATACAATTTCCATATTAGAGACCGGATCATGCCTTTCTCACATTGCCAAGAGGTTGCTGGACTTTCCAGGAGCATATTCCAATCAGATTCAAGCCTTTTCACACCTGGAACTGTAAGATATAGGTATCACAACATGCTTCCAAATTCAAATTCAGTTTCATTGATTCACTCACCCATTGCATATTTTAATGATATATTCGTGTTTGTCATTGAGTTTGTAAGCTTTTGGTACCATTTAATTGTATTTCTAACGCTTGTACATGAAGTTGCCATAGCTAGGGTTTTATGTTCTTGATTAGGGCTTTGAAGGATATGCAAAATTGAGTAATGATTCTGGTACCGGGAGACTCGTAAGGTTGAAACAAGTAGAATGGTACCAGCCATGGCCATTTATCTTGAGCGCATACGATTTTGGAGATGGACAGGGATATACCTACATCCAGTGTCTGTAGGTAAAAGTTTGTTTACCTAAAACGACGGATGGGAGGTAGACGATGATGCGTGTCATCCTTTGGTTGGGCCATTTAAATTTAGCGCGTTGTTTTCTTCAGGATTTAGCGTTTTCATTATATAATATTTATGTTTTATTGTATATACAAACAAAACACTTGGCTCAGTTGGTAAGCGTGCAGGGGGAAAGTGCAAAGGACCTGGGTTCGATTCCCAGGTCCCAACCTTCATTCTTAATGTTTTTTAACAGGCAATGTAACGCTTTGCAAGACAAGGTGCTCACCGTGCACCATCAAGATTTGGCCCTCTAATTCATCAATGTCCCCAGATCAACATACCACTTTGGGAGGACCACCATGCGCCTGAGTCAAGCATGCACACTAGATTTGGGCAAAGTCAAAAAGGCCAGGATTTTGTTTGGGCTCAAATCTCAAACAGCAACCCCCCAATTGCTAATGCAGGCCCATCTCATCCTTCTTTGTTTATTTATTTTTAATTCTTTTAATACTTTCTTTATTTATTTTTAATTCACTAATTAATCTTTTTTCATAAAATCATAAAATCAATAATTCACAAAAATTAGAATTAGACTTTTTTTTTATCAAAATTAATTTTATTAATTTAATTTAATTTAGTCTAATTTAGGGAAATTGTAATTTGTTTTTTTTCATAAATAAAAATCAAAGAATCGAAATTAGGTTAACTTTTGATTTTATTTTATTTTGCTCTTTGTCTCAAATGAATAAAATAAAAAAATAGGTCGTAGATTAAATTAATTCATTTATTTTCTTACAAATTAAAATTAATTAGAAGTAGGCTTTCCTTTCTTTTAATTTAACAATTTCTTTATTTTCTTATAATAACAAAACAAAAAATTTTTCTTAATTAATCGCAATTAGGTTTAGGCTAGGGTCAAAACCCTAGTTGTCTCGTATTCGATTCGCCGCGCGCGTATTATTATTTTTACCAATATTTCTGTAAATGCTCATGGTTTGTAATAGTTTAATCTAGGGTTTTTATTTATCGCTTCTTCCCGGGTTTTTGGCTATGTAATTAATCTCCCTCCCCGAAGCCTTGTAATAGCGTAGATTTACTTTCTCGCATTTTAATTCTTGCAAATATTTGACTATTTAGATGTATGCTAATAGGGTTGTATGACAAGAATTCATGACAAATTAATCCAGTTAGAAAACCCTAATGTGCAAAGACTAAATGATTGAAAACAAATCACTCGCACATATCACTCTTAGGGTATACTCACACTTCGGTTGCCTTCGGTAAACTATCACTAAAAATAGGGTGTTTTAGTGGTTGCCCTCCTGTCTAACAAATATCAAATGTCCCCTCGGAAATGTTGCCTCAGAAATGTTGCCTCGAATATGATCTTAGGACTCTAGGGTTATTACTAAGACGTCCTAACATTGCTTTAGTGATCGTACGTCCCGTTCAAATTGACCCTTACAACTCCAATGACGGTGCTACCTATTTCTCAATAGTAGGATAGCGCTGTCTAAAGGAAACAAGAATAGAAACAATATTTTTTTTCTGAGTAGGTAGATGCTAGTAGGTACTTGCTCAAATCAAAACTTTTCACACTTAAACTTTTCAAATAAACTTTCAAAACAAACTTCATCACACCTTTGAGGACTGATACAAGGGTTATCAGGAGGTAAAACTTTTCAAAACAAAGCACATACAGAAGCAATTTTAAAAGATGAGCAAGTACCTCAGAGCCCATGGAAAACCATGGATAGAAAGGGTGCTAACACCTTCCCTTTCTATAATCTACCCCCCGTACTCAAAATATCTCGAAAAGGGATTTTTTCTGTACTTTTTTCCTTTCCGGTTGGATGAAATAAAAGTCGGTGGCGACTCTTGCTTACCGCGACATTTTGCAAACAAAAAATGCAAAGCGCAAACCATCATTTCAAACAGTCGGTTCTGCCACCGTATCACAGATTCCATTACTGAGGAATAATTTTGCGGCGAACCATCTCAGAAACTTCTTATCGTTGACAAATGCCCTTTCGGGATACTCTTGAGTCTCGAGGTACTTCTTCACTTCATGAAACCAGGGTTTGTCTGCTACTTATTCAGTATCAATCTCACAGCAGTGCGCTGGCTCATCCAACCATTCAATGGTGATTCGGGGAGCTTCATTGTCCCACCTGACTTTGAATATAAAAGACGTGGTAGCTAGCGCGTCCGCTAACTAATTCTCCTCTCGCGAGAAATGTTCAAAGGTTACCTCCTCAAAGTGTGGGAGAAATGTTAGTACGTGCTCTCTGTATGGGATGAGATTTAGATGTTTTGTATCCCATTCGCCTTTGATCTAACTTATCACTAAAGCTGAATCCCCGAAGACATTTAAGAACTTGATCCTGAGGTCGATAGCGGCTTTGAGACCCATGATGCAGGCTTCATACTCCGCCATGTTGTTAATGCAATTGAAGCATAGTCGAGCAGTGAAAGGAGTATGACAGACCTCAGGAGATATGATGTAGGTGCCAATGCCATTACCGAGTGCGTTTGAAGCGCCATCAAAAACCATAGTCCATCGGGATCCCTCCTCAGGTCCTTCATCCGGTCCAGGTTCTTCGTAGTCAGTCACCAGCATGATATTCTCGTCCGGGAACTCAAAATTCATGGACTGGTAGTCATCCATGGCCTGATGAGCCAAATGATCAGCCAATACACTCCCCTTGATTGCTTTCTGGGTTGTATATTGTATATCGTATTCAGTTAAGATCATCTGCCATCTCGCTATTCTTCCAGAGAGAGCGGGCTTCTCGAAGATGTACTTGATTGGGTCCATCTTAGATATCAACAAAGTAGTGTAGGTCAACATGTCCTGTCTTAGTCGGCGAGTAGCCCATGCCAAAGTGCAGCAAGTTTTCTCGAGCAGTGAGTATCTTGTCTCATAGTCGGTAAACTTTTTGCTAAGGTAGTATATTGCATGCTCTTTTCGACCAAACTCGTCATGCTAGCCCAGAAGACACCCCATTGAATTGTCTAGAACTGTTAAGTACAATATCAAAGGTCTTCCTTCAACCGAAGGCATAAAATTGGCGGTTCTTATACGTATTCTTTGATCCTTTCGAAAGCTGTCTGGCATTCGTCATTCCACTTTACCATTTGATCTTTCTTCAGAAGCTTGAAGATGGGCTAACATGTAGCAGTCAGATGTGAAATGAACCTGGCGATATAATTTAGGCGTCCCAAGAAACCTCTAACCTCCTTCTCTGTACGGGGAGACGACATCTCTTGTATGGCCTTTACCTTTGCGGGGTCTACCTGAATACCTTTGTCACTGACGACGAAACCCAGAAGCTTACCAGACCTTACCCCGAAGGTGCACTTGTTCGGATTCAACCTCAGCTTGTATGTCTTCAACCTGTCGAACAACTTTTGTAGATTATTAAGGTGTTCCTCTTTGGTTTGAGATCTGTCTATCATGTTATCAACATAAACCTCGATCTCATGGTGAATCATATCGTGGAACAAAGCGACATTGGCTCGCTGATAGGTTGCCCCAGAATTCTTCAACCCAAAAGGCATCACCTTGTAATAGAAGGTGCCGCACTGTGTGATGAAGGTTGCCTTCTCCATTTCTTCAGGAGCCATATTTATCTGGTTGTAGCCAGAGAAACCATCCATGAAGGAGAAGATTTTGTGCTGCACGGTGTTGTCAACCAGAACATCAATGTGGGGAAGCGGGAAGTTATCCTTGGGGATCGCCCTGTTCAGGTCTCTGTAGTCTACACACATCCGTACCTTACCATCCTTCTTAGGTACCAGATTGATGTTGGAAACCCACTGCGGATATGAGGTGACATCTAAGAACCCTGTGTTGAACTGCTTCATGACTTCTGCCTTAATCTTCTCTGACATTTCAGGGCGCATACGACAGACCTTCTGTTTAACCGGAGGACAATCTTCTTTAGTCGGCAATCAGTGTACCATAATATCAGTGTATAAACCAGACATGTCTTCATATGACCAGGAGAAGATCTCGACATAGTCGTGCAACATCTGTATCAACCGCTATTTGATATTAGCTTCCAGATTTACGCCGATCTTGACTTCTTTTCTGTCCACCTTTGTGCCCATGTTTTTCATCTCAACTGGCTCTTCATGAGGCTGTATAGCCCCCTCTTCCTGCTATAACAGTCTAGAAAGTTCTCTAGGCACCTCACAATCGTCCTCACCTTCGTCCTTAGCTTGCTTGATTGGATTTTCGAAGTCATAACTGGCAGTAGCAGAACTGTTATCAATGGGATCTAGAGTGGGTATGGATCTGCAGTTCGATACGTGAGTGTGTGTAAGAGCATAGCTGTATTGATAAAGTAAAAGCGGAAAATAAAAATAGAGAGCGCAAAATTCGTACGCAAAGAACGTCCAATGTTTTATTGATGATATATGAAATGACATATAATAACCCTCACAAATAGAACCATTGTGCCTCGGGTAAGACACATGGTCATAAAGTTTAAGCTGTTTATTACAAACTCAGAAAACAAGTAAGACAATTACTTCAGAATAAAAGAAACTGGTATAAAATCTATGGCCGTCCAATTACTCGGTCCACCGTTGGTAGTCGGGTATATCCAGTTGTCAATATCAGAGTCTTTCTCATTGTCTTCAATAATGTTGACCCCACGATTGCTGATGCGTAGGGGAGGTCCTCCAACCTGAGCGCGTCGAACAACCCTTTGAGCCCCTGAAGTAAAGCCCAAACCAAATTTGCCAGTTCTGTGAGTAAAATCAGGGAGCTGTCCCCAGTTGGTACACCCACCTTCTTTGACAACTGCTCTGGCATCCTTGAGAGAAGCCATCTTCAGAGGAGGTTTGGTGTTGGTGGTAGTTTCAGTTGATGCCAAAATATGGGGAACCTCTTCAAAGTTTTTATAAGGAGTCTCTATGAATTCCGCGTCTATCTCCACATACCTAAAAGAGTTCAGGTGGCTCACCATATACTCCTCTTCGCCATGCACAGTGACAATCTTCCCCTTCACCAGATATTTCAGCATTTGGTGCAGTGTAGAAGTAACGGCCCCAACTTCATGGATCCAAGGACGACCCAACAAAAAAGAGTATGATGGCCTAATGTCCATCACTTGGAAGGTGGACTCAAAGGTCTGAGAGCCTACTTTGACAGGGATGTCCACCTCCCCATGCACCATTCTCTTCGACCCGTCAAAAGCCCTTACCACAATGTTACTAGACTTTAAGGTCAAGCCTTCACAATCCAGCCGATCAAGAGCCTTCTTGGGCAGAACATTCAGCAAAGACCCAGTATCCACCAGCACATGGGCCATAGTGGTGCCCCTGCATTCGATCGAGACATGTAGAGCATCATTATGCTTCCTCCCTTTCGGTGTTAGGTCAGCATCTGAAAAACCCATCCCATTGTCAGCAGTCAAGCTGGCCACACAGTCTTTGAATTGATCGGCCGAGGTTTCTTGCGGCACATGTGCATTTTTGAGGAATGCAATCAAAGCCTTTGCATGGGCCTCAGAGCATAACAATAGAGACAACATTGATATCTTCGACGGGGTTTGCCCCAGCTGCTCGACCACATTGTACTCGCTCTTTTTAATTATTTTTAATATCTCCTATATCTCTTGCATAGAGGATTACAGAACAACTTTTCTAGGTGCCTCCGTCCGGGCAGGCTCACCTATAGCTTCTTTGCCTCGAGTCCCAGATGACTCATCGGTAGGGGTAACATCTGGAGTAAGAACGGGAGTAGTAGCTGAAGTACTAGCAGGAACAACAGATTGAATAACAACAGGCTTATTGACAGTCTTCGGGGAAATCTCGGGAGAGAAAACCCTTCCACTTCTAGTAATCTTACTGGTCCCGACAATGTTACTGACATCGGGATCAACCTCTTCATTCTTCAGATCTTGTTTAACGCCATGATAGTAAACATCAGCGTCATAATGCCAAGGGACAACTTTGTCCGAGGCATATGGGACAGGACCAGGAAAAATGATTATTAACGGAGCGACTCTCGGAGCGGGTGTAATCCTAACAGGTCTTCTCGAGGAGACCTTGGAAGGATTGGCGGAAATGGTTATAATAGCAATATCTTCACACGAAACAGTTGGAATCAAAGTCTTTTTGAACATAATTTCTCTATTGTCTATCAGGCGTTGGACACCTGCTCTCAACAAATAACAACCAGTGGGCAGAGATGAACACATGTGGCAACCTTCATCACAACCCAGAAATAAACCAGCCAACAACAAATTCTTCTTAACAGTCATAAGAGGAGTAGAAACTTCATCAATTGAGGTTACAAACAGATTGGTATCAACGACATTAACTCCACGGTTCTGCTTAGGCATAGGAGCAGTTATGACATTGGGCTTCTCCGGAGCATCGAACTCAATCTCCTTGGCTTCAATCAGATCTTGTACTTTATTTCTTAGAGCCCAACAGTCATTTGTATCATGACCAGAAATCTCAGAATGGTAGGCACATCGAGCGTTTAGATTATGCCGAGGAGAGGTGGTGTTAGGATTCTGGGGAGCCTCTTTCAAGGTTGCCAAGTTGGATCTTAGAAGATGGGGTAGAACCTCAACCAACTTCATGTTAATCCGGGTGAACTTCTTTTATGGTCTTTCTACCCTTGGCTGATTGCTTCGTTGTGGGGTAGCCGCAGGCCTAGGTATCATCAGAGCACCTACCGTTGGGCGGTGTTCAGCTCTACTTTGACCTCTTGGGCTATAAATGGCACTGACCTCCTTCTTACCAGTGAAGGGATTATTTACTAAACTCGAAGAGGTGTCTTTCTGTATTTTGCTGCTCCAGATCCCGGCTTCTACCATCTCTCCAGTTAATATCAGCTCAGTGAAACCAACTGATGAGCTGCCGGTCAAATGGTTGAAGAATGGACCAGACATCGTTCCAAGAAACATGTCAACCAACTCCCTGTCAGACAAAGGGGGTTGGACTCTCCCAGCCAAATCTCTCCACTTTTGTGCATCGTCTTTAAAGCCTTCGCCTACACCCATGGAAAAACTCTGGAGTTGAGTACGAGTAGGGGAAAGGTCTGTGTTGTACTAATACTTCTTATAAAAAGCAGCATCCAAATCCTCCCAGTTTCAGATATTGGTTACGTCCAGTTGGTAGAACCATTCAAGCTGAGTCCCTAACAGACTATCTTGAAGGAAGTGAACCCACAAGTTCCTATCAGTAGTGTGAGGATGAATCTTCCTCACATAGGAACGAAGATGAAACTTGGGACAAGACACCCCATCATACTTTGCGAAAACCGGAGCTTTAAACTTCTGTGGGATAACTACTCCAGACACCAATCCCAGTTCTTCAAAGTCCAACCCAGGTATTCTCTGGATTTCCATAGCACTCAGCTGATCCTCTGACTGCTTGTATCTATCCTCAATGGGAGGATACTACTCATCATTGTAGTCTGTATCATTGTCAGAAACTTTAGGGCTAGGGTCCTCTTCCATTGTCTCCCTCTCTTGCTTCTCCCATTCTTTGGACGAGGAGGTCAAATCGACTAGTTGCTTTAGCGGCCCCTTGAATATTCTGCCCATATTAAGGATACCAGCGGGCTTCTTCTTCTCTTTCAGGATGAGGGCCTTCAGATCCTCCTGCCCTTTTGCCAGAGTTATGAACATCTGTTGAAATTGGGCATTTTGTGCCTGAATATCTTTGATGCTTTGTTCAAAAGACATTTTTGCTGAAATAAACAGCGAAGAAGATGAGAAACCTATAATGGTACCTGTTTATGCAATGTTATGGATGGGATGCGTATGCAATGATTTCAAGGACTTTTAAAGGCTCAAATTTGTTTAACCAAAAAGAAACACACGTTAATTGTATTAAAGAGTTCGAATTGTTACAAAGAATGCCCTTTAGGCTTACAATTAAACAAAACAATACTCAAAGCAAAAAGAAACTAGTTCTCCCAAGAGCGCATCCTCTTTGGTGCAATGTAGGCGTTTATGTTCCTTTCTTCATGAAGTAGCCTAGTGAGCTCCAGGACCTTCTTCTTGCTGGAATAGAATTGAGCTTCAAACGTGTCCCGCTCCTCTTTAAGTTGAACCCAGGACTACTGTAACTCCTTATGGTCAGTTGGCATGTCAGGGTGATGAACAAGAAAAGCAGTGCCTCCTTCAGCAACTGATTCCACAATTATTGGTAGAACAGCAGGGTAAGGCATCACAAGACTTTGGGCGCGGGCTCGTACCCATCAGAGATAGGGCTCAAGAGGGATGGAATTATTGTTCCCCAATGTCTTGCTATAAATTTTATGTACCATGCCCCAAGCTTTCATGAACCTTTTGTGGTATCCCTGAGCATCATTCTCATAGTTGAAGAAGATTCCTTGGATAAGCGTATCATGAGGACCATCCCTTCTTGCATAACCAAACTGACGCAGTGCCAAACAAGCGTTGTAAGTGATTCCTCCCCTAATGCCTATAAGAGGGACATTAGGGAATTCACCATAGCGATCGATGATGGTAACATCTTCCGAGGACCGTGAACACCAATGAATGTTTGAATGTTTAAGGGACATCAGCCTAAGAGACCATTTCCTACCCTGCTAATTCTTCAAAACGGACTTGGGTAGGTGAGAAATAAACCACCTAGCCAATAGAGGAGTGCAACACAGGAGGGTCCCCCTTCTCTTTAGAGTGCGAGCATACAGAGAGTGTAGAACATCCCCAAGTAATGTAGGCACCCGATTATGAGACAGAAAAACCTTAATAGTGTTCACATCTACAAGTTGATCTGCATTAGGGAAAAGTACCATCCCGTAAATGATAAGTGCCAACACCTCTTCGAAAGCTTGTAAATCCAGGGTATCCCAAAAATAGTAATCCTTCTCGAATATAATTTTAATCGGGATTCCTTGGACACTTCCTCTAGTTTCCCAATTTGTCACTACATCATACCGTTGGAAAGACAGAGCTCGAGCAATCCGTTCAGGCTTTGGATGTTCTTCCATACCATTGAAAGGTAACTGGTCAAGAATAGGTACCCCCAACAACTGAGAAAACTCCTTCATAATAGGCACTAGCTGGTAATCCGGGAAAGTGAAGCAGTGGTGCACAAGATCAAAGAACTGAAACAACACTTTTAACAATTCTTCATCAGGTTTTGTAGTGACCAAGTTGAGCAACCGACCATGTTTCTCAGTGAAGGGAGAGCTTTCAGGAATTCTTAATGCGAAGTCCTTTAGTTAGAGAGACACTTTCACAAGGTTAATCTGGATAGTGTTCTTATGGGCGGATGCCATGTCCTACAAAACAAAGCAAAGATGAGCCCTAGAAAATCCTTGAAATGGTTAGTTATGATATGCCGTTCTTATGATGTCATGATTATGCTAAAAAATCACATGTATAGCAAGCAACAAACAAGTCACACTAATTCCTTAGGTTTAAGGCCTACATGGATTTTAAGGTAGTACCCTCTTGAAGATGGATTGGTTCAACCTGTCCTATAAATAGTAACTGGGTTTTAAGGGATCTCAATATCACCAATCTTTCCCCTAAGTTCCGTTCAATAGGCGATTGACTCTCAACCAAACAAAACTCATGAGTCAAACCTCAATGAGTGTAGCATTGAGTATCTGTCGACCTTGGGAATACACCAAAGTCGGCCATCTCACAATGTCCTACTGGCCAAGTTGTGCAATTAAAGGTTATAAGGTCAGTTGATGCTTTATGACACCACGCGACGGCCCCGTACTCTCCCTGATTGACTCAAGGGTTACCGGTACCAACCAAAGTGCCACATCAACGTAGCTACTGCTTCAACCGTGTCAGTATATCCCACACAGTTCCCTCACAGTTTATTGCTACTTACCTAAAAGGTGTCCCCGGATCCGGGTGTAGGATCCACATAACCCCAACAAAACCCTTGAATATAAAGCATGCAAAGTAAAACAAGAAAGCAATTTTAAAAATGACCTAGATCCTAAGGTACACCCCACTTATTTTTCCCCAGCAGAGTCGCCAGTTCTATGATACGGTGGCAGAACCGACTATTAATACTGGTTTGCATTTTGCATTCGCAAATGTTGCGGTAAGCAAGAGTCACCACTGACTTTTATTTCATCCAACTAAGGAAAGGAAAAAGAACAGAAAAAACCTTTTTTCGAGATGTTTTTGAGTACGGGGGGTAGATTATAGAAAGGGAAGGTGTTAGCACCCTTTCTATCTGTGGTTTTCCATGGGCTCTTAGGTGCTTGCTCATTTTTTTTTGAAATTGCTTGTGTGTGTTTTGCAAAAGGTTTTGTTTACTTTGTGATAACCCTTGTATCGGTCCTCAAGAGTGTGACAAAGTTGTTTTAAAAATTGTTTTTGAAAAACGATTGTGTGCAATTTTTTTTTTGAGCAAGTGCCTAGGAACTATCTACCTACTCGAAAAAAGTCTGTTCGTTTTCGTTTCCTTTAGACAACGCTATCCTACTATTAAGGAGTAGGTAGCTCCGTTGTTGGAATTTTAAGGGACAATCGAAAGGGACGAAATGCTCTCTGAAGGAAACAAGTAAGTATACCTTAGCATTTTGAAGGGACTATCGTCATAAGATCATTTTTCGTAGGCAACTCGAGGGACAAGGAGGGACCATGATCTTTATGACGACTTTGAATCACGGGTCTTTGCTAAGATATCCCTACATCCGAGGGACACCACCATTTTTTTTCCGAGGCAACCAAGTGGGGAAAACCCTAGGAATGAGCATGTGCAAGTGTGTTTTTTCAGTTAATTATCTTTGCACAATTAGGGTTATCTACCGTTTTAAAGTTATTTGTCTTGCCATTCAATCCTATTATTCATACATCTAGGAAGTTAACAATTACATAATTTAAAGAGTGCGAAAATAAAATCTACGCTATTATAAGGCTTTTGGGAAGATACACCAATATTTGACTGAAAATAAAGATGCGGAAATTAACATCCTAATTAATCTATTACAAACTTGAAACAGTTACAATAATTCGAAAATAACTAAAAACGCGCACGAAGAATTAAGACGGGAACGAAGAAAAGATAATTGGATTTTTGTAAAAAATAATTAATCTTGCGAATTAACCTAATTTCCATTTACTTCTAAATATAAAAATAAGTTTTTAAGTTAACCCTAATTTCTATTAAATTTTAATTACAAAAAAAGGAATTTAGATTAACCTAATTAAACTAATCAATTAATTGCAATTAAATATTTTATAAAAAAAATTAAATCTAATATTTTAGTGATTTTATGATTTTATGATTTAATAATAAAAAAATGATTTTTAATGTTTTATTTTTTATGAGAAAATAATTAATCAAATAAACAAAAGAAAAATAAAGAAAAAAGAAAGAAACTTGGGCCTGAAGATGCTGTTAGTGAACAGGGGGTGTGCTGCCAAATTTGTGTTAGGCCCAAAGCTGGTGGCACAAGGACCCTGTGTCTGATCCAATGCACCTTGCTTCTGATGGCCTATCATAAACCTGCGTATGCTAGACATTAGATCTGGCTGGAGATGGATCTGATGATTGTGCTTCTGAGGCGTATGATGGACTCTAGATGGTGAGGCACACTGGATCTGGAATTTGAAACTCAGAAAATATAAAAGGTCTAGACCTGGAATCGAACCCAGGTCCTCCCTTTCACGCGTCCACTTCCCTTGCCAACTGCGTTGGATGTCAATTCATATATATAATCAAACAAAAATAATATAAGCAAAACAAGCACGTGATATCCAGAAAATGCGCCAAGATTCAAATTACCCAACAGGAGTTTGCCACCTAGCCTTCTTCTTCCCCAGTACTGTCATCTTAGAGGCTGGACTTTTCCCTACGGTTCCACGCTTGTAGCTAGAACCTGTTCATCTAAAAAATTAACCAAACAAGATAAAGAAAATCCAAGTATGCCAATCAACCAGGCTTGGTCTCGTAAGCATGATGGTGCCCATATTTGGCCCTAATTTTACATGTATAATAAAACCCTAAAATTCAACCTTAAACCCTAACAATGGCAATCGTCCATGTGTGCATCAAAACTTACAATTAATCATGCTAACACATTCCAAAGGACAACACAAACATGAATGTATACTTAAAAAACGTTACCATGCGTAAATAATCAAAACCAAAATCAAGAAATATGGAAAACCGTGAGGGATATGGAGGCTGGTTCTGGGCGTCTTAGTGCGTGCAAATGATTGGAACAACTTCTGAATGTGTCCAGGAACGTCTTGCAAGCCTTGAATCTCCTTAAGGATGGCTGTAATATGGAATTCGACTTGAGATTTTTTTGACAAAAATGCAATTTGTTCTTGGCCGTTTCACGCGATTAACCTTTGTCCTTGTGCTTAGGATTTGTTCTGTATATGTATCTGATTGAATTAGGTTAACAAAAAGGCTTCAAATATTTGCCAATTATCAAGATTTGATTTCATTCCATCCTTGCATTATTTCTTTCCAAATCAAGCTAAATCATTCCATTCTCATCCTAATCAACATTGGCACAATTTGATTCTGTTTTGACAGCACAAATGGATTACATTTTCATTTAAAATCAGATAAAAAACAAATCTTCCATATTTTATATCATTTATTTGACTTAATTTGATTTTTAAATGATTAAAATCAAAATAAATCAAATAAATAAAGTCAATAATATATGAGAGAGTGTTTGGGTCATGGACATTGCTAGAAGTAAGATGCAAGCATAAAAGGTTAGGCCCATTTGCCAAAAAAAATGCAATTTTGGGCATTGTTGACTTTTGACAATTCTCTAAAAATGGCCAACTTTGACAATGCATATCTCCTTCAATTTTGACCCTAAGAGGGTGTTCTGGGACTTTTTGGAAAGCGTAGGATGTCGCCTAAAGAACCCTTTTGGTTTCGTCGCAATTGGATCTTCCATGTTCATGTAAGAAGCTTTGACCCAAAATGTGTTTTTGTTGACTTTTTGGAATTACCTATAATGTCTGAATTCATATCTTGTCATGAGTGCATTTCTTGAGCTTGAGGGCTGAAGTTGAGTTGTAGGGAATTTGATTCTCTTTAAAATGAGCCTTGGATGGAAAATTTCTGATAAAGTATGAGAAAGTTATTCCTGGTCAAATTTGGTTGACTTTTCCTATAGGAACCCTAATTTAGCAACTTTCGAGTTTTGATGAATTAGGAGCATTCCTTAAGGAAGCATGATCAACCCTTGATCAAATGATGGATATCACTCCAAAATGTAGATGTTGACCAAAAATATTGAAGTTTGACTGTACGTGGGTCACAGTTGACTTTTGACCTAGTATAGTTGATTTTCAGGCATTTGAGCAGTTGACTGAGCAAACTTCTTGTGCAAGGCATGAAAATTGGCATGGATGATCTTGAGGACATATTAGGGCAATGGAAACCACTTAGGACCCTTGTAAACTCAAACATCTTGATGAGGAGTGAAACCCTAGTTTGAGGCTCATTGTCTTAGGAGGAGGATTTGTCTGGCCTATCCTTAGTCAACTTGAGCAATTGAGGACCTCTAGGAGTTTATCTGGTGTGAAAATTGGAGGGCAATTTTTGGGGTGCAACAAGAAGCTTTGATTTTATCAATCTTCTAATGAGTTTTCAAATGCAAGTTTCAAGATGGTCATTCAATTAACCTCTAATTTCTAACTCACTACCAATTGGATTTTACTTTATGCCTTTAATTTTATATACCATTTATTTTGGCATTTACATTTCATGTCATTTTTATCTTTGCTCACTTGAAAATTTATCTTTATGACATTTTGATTTTTTCTCACTTGAGATTTTCATTTTCTCTTTGAAGATACTTAATAACCAACATGAACAATAAATTTTTTTAAGGTTACTTGGACTATTTGGTTACTATCCCTGACATAATGGAGTTCTGGACCTTTTGGACTTAGGATTAGAAGCCTTGGTACCCTTGGGACCTTGTGACTTTGTTTGTTATTTTGTCTAGAGTTCTTGAGGTTTACCCCAATTCATTGGGTTGATTTCCTTTGTGTGCAAGTTATTCTAATTATCTACTTTGTCTGTGATTGGGAATTCCTCTGTATAAAACCGTTACTCTGCCCAATTTTTGTGAAGATCTAAAGCATCTGAAGCTTGGTATTCTTAAGAGGTTTAGTATCATCGCTTACTTGGTTTCAATATAAAGTATGTGAATTCTACATTGACTCTTTATGTCAAGTGTTGGCTTCTTATTTGTTAGACGCTTCTTTTCCCTAACTTTTACCTTATGCTTTAGGATAGTCCTTTCATCTCCTCCCATCTTCTTTAATTTAAAAAATCTTCTCCCTCTTTTTCATAACTCTTCTTGTTTTCAAACTTGAACCGCTTTCACAATAAACTTGGACTTAGATCCCTGCATTTTCAAAAAATATCTTCTTAGTTAAACTTTAATCAACTTAATCATACTTTGACATTTTTTATGAGAAGACTAAAATTCAATTAATATCATTCAAATCATTTTTTTCACTTTGGCTTTATATTTTAAAATTTTATTAAAAGATTATATTCTTGCCAATCCTTGTAGTGATGCGAGCTACTATACTTCTACGATATATAGTGAAGTGAGATATTTTCCACTTGGGTGTTGAGCGAGGTTTTGTTGATTTTAAAACCCAAGCTATATCCTCCACTTTGAGATGATGCAAATTCTCCTTTTCTCATAATCGTGGGTAGTAAGTCTATTCTTCCACTCGGATAAGACAATGATGTCTCTTCTCTTAAAATTAACCAACACACTCGTGTTTTAAATTTTTTAAAGGTGAACTACGAGTACCTCGATCCCCTATTGCACGGAAGATGGTACGTAGGCTCTAAAGATTCGCAACTGTGGCGGGTGCAAAAATTGTAAAAAATATTTCTCTTCTCACCTTCACAATCTATTTTTATATACAACATTTATATAGTCAAAATACACACATTTTTAAAGAGGTTCATGCGGAGTACCGTAGATGTTTTGGGTGCTAATACCTTCCCTTTGCATATCCAACCCCTATACTTAGATTCTCTCCCCCTATTTTTTGGGTTATTCGCTCTTTTCCCATTCCTCTGGAAACTATAAATCGCGATGGTGATTTTTATTTGATCTTTGTGAGTCAAGTCAATCAAATGACTTAGTCTCAAGATTTCTACCACTACAGAAAAAATGGCGACTTCACTGGGGACAAATTGACCAAATGCTTGTCAATCTCTAAGTGAGTTGAGCTTATCTTTGTTTATTTGTGTATGTGTTATTATTTGTTATATATTATGTGTTGTATATATGTTTGTCTGGATTTTCTTGGTT
Source organism: Vicia faba (assembly GCA_948472305.1). NCBI lineage: Eukaryota > Viridiplantae > Streptophyta > Magnoliopsida > Fabales > Fabaceae > Vicia > Vicia faba. Next base: position 605,619,371 of record OX451741.1, on the reverse strand, counting down.
TTCAGCGGAGCTTAGTGATTTCTCATAAGTCCTCTACCAGGACTTGGGAAAACTTAAGATGGGACAGGAGGTATATTCATGTTAACTTTGAGGGATTAATCCCAAAAAAGGAGGCATGAGATCCCCCACTCAGTTGAGGCCCCTTTGGTTGTATTGTTGTTTACCGAGTAATCGGGAAGACGTGCTGCTTTCAACCTGGGAAACTGCTGAAGCTGAGAACCGTAGCACCCTTAACCCATCTTAGCCTTTTAGGTGTAGTGAGGAAACTATGGCAGAGTAATCCAGATATGGTTGTCACGTGATACTACACTCAGACGAGTTTTTCTTGAGAATATTACTAATCACTGAGTTAATCGGGATGTTGGTAATATGCGAAGGAAGGATGTAGATTCTGGGAACCTTTTAGAACATTGTTCGGCAGGTGATGAACTATTAGTCCTTACCTTGTGGGCAGTACCTTTCACTTCATGCTTGTGACGTCGAACCTATGAACCCCTCATGTTTGTGATCTTGTGTGTGATTTTTGCATCATGCATTCATGCACCCATAAGCATTCTTTAAGACAATTGTTTCAAGGAACTTAAAGTTGACCTTTTTCAAATATCTCAGGTACTTTTTGACCATGGATTATGGAAAAATAAAGACTTGGAAGTACAGTTTCAAAGATCCTAAGATAGAGGAGATGATGAGTTTGATTTTTGATATTGAGAGCTCTACAGATTTCAGGAAGATGTATGGATCCATCGCGCCTCTAATGAAACTCAAGATGAAGGAGGGTATTCTTTCTACATTAGTCCATTTCTATGATCCTTTGTTCCGGTGTTTTACTTTTCCTAATTATCAGCTGATGCCAACATTGGAAGAGTATTGTTACCTACTTGGTTTACCTGTCAACGATTGTATTCCTTTCACCGGTTTAGAGGCAGAGCCCAAGTCTCATGAGATTGCTGCCATGACATATTTAGGAAAGCCTGATATTGTGGCTATTATGACTACTAAAGGAGGAATAAAAGGTTTACCCGCTTAGTTTTTATTGGATAAAGCCCGCTACTTTGCCAAGATGAAGAGTACAATTGCTTTTGAGGCTATCTTTGCTTTACTTGCCTATGGGTTATTCTTATTTTCTAACATCGACAAATTTGTGGATGTCAACGCCATTAGGATCTTTCTGATTGGGAATCCAATCCCTATACTATTAGGAGATACTTATTATTCCATCCATATTAGGGATATTTATCATGGAGGGATGATCATTTTTGCACGCCTTTGCTATATTAGTTGTTTATTTCTCACTTACCTCAGTCTGTTGCTTTCTAGGATATCAAGAAGGAACCTCGTTGGGCATCGAAGGTTATGGCTCTCACTCATTCTAACATTGTTTGGTATCATCAGGCTTATTATTACGTGGAGATTATTGATAGCTTTGGTATTTTCCCTAATGTACCTTTTCTTGGTACAAAGGGAGGAATTAACTACAAACCCGTTCTTGCGCTTCGTCAACTTGGATATCCGATGAGAGACAAACCAAATAGTATTCATCTGAGTGGTTTATTTCTCAAAGAAGGAGAAGATCATAAGGAATCTAAGGAAGAGATTGCAAAGGCTTGGCGCCATATTCATAAGAAAAGTAGAAAAGATTTGGGACCAAGAGGAGCTGTTTCTTTGGAACCTCATCTCCATTGAGTACAAACAACGACAATTCAATTGAAGATTCCATATTCTCGTGAAGACCCTAAACTTGATATATTTATGAGGACTACTCCTCCCCTTTTAAATGATGTGGAAGAACTTCAACTTGCTCTGGTTAGGATGCAGCAAGAGAAGAAAGCATGGAAAAACAAGTGTCAGACTTTAGAGACATCCTACCAAATAGAATTGAAAGAGAAGGATGACTTGATAGAGATTCTTGAAAGTCGAGTTGTGGAAGATTTATTTTCCTCTAAAGATAAGCCAAGACCTAGTGACTCACTTCCTGACTTTGGTGGTTGGAAAGAAGCCACCGACAGGTATGCAGAAGAGAACAAGAAGTTGAAGGCTCAGATTGCAAGACTTATGGGAAAGTGTCAGTGCATGGAGAGATCTTCATCTACTTTGGCTCCTTAGGATTTTAGATTTCATCTTTATCCTCTTGTACTTAGGATTATTGAAACTTGTACTAAAAGTTGTAACCTATTCCAAAGTTATTATAATAAAATTTTCAGTATCTCAAAATGTATTAGTACTTTAATATTTGAAATTGTTTATAATTATTTGAGTTCCTTCAAATGATGATAATAATGATGAATAAATCCTATGCACCGCATATAATGCATCATTTTGCACATACTCTTTGCATTTCTGTTCATACCCAGGTGTCTTACTGTGTTTCTCTACTTCGTTCAATCAAGCAAGCTCTCTCTTCAATACAATACTGGGGCTAATTCCAGGAAAAAAAGGAGAATCTTGAACAAGAGAATCGTGAGCTGCGTGAGGAAGTTACTGTTTTGAAGGCCGATATGGCTAATCTGTCTGTTTTGACAAAATCATTGGTGGCTGCTCAAACTCAGCCATCACTTGCTCCTCCGTCTCCTCATATTGCTCAACCACAACAAACAACGATTATTTCCGAAGTACCATTGGTTCCCGTTTCAATTACTCCAGTTATCGCTGCTCAAAACCGTATGCCTCAAGGTTACCCATGGGGAATGGCTGAAAATTTCATTCCAGAAGGTTACAATCCTGATTCTCAAGTTTCTCCATTTGCTCAAGCACCTGTTGTTACTGTGCCTCATGTGGTGCATGCTGCTCTTGCTTCTAGAAATGAGATTCATTATGTTGCGCCTCCCTCGGTGAATGTTGTGTGGTTTGTTAATGATGATGTTTATCATCCTATTCCTCCACCAAGTAAAGTGTGGGTTTCTATGACCGTCTCGATGACTTTCAGGACCAATTCAATGAGATGCAGAAGGAAATGAAGGCTATTCGAGGGAAAGAACTATTCAGGAAGAATGTTAGTGAACTCTGTTTAGTTTCTAACGTAAACGTACCAGCGGAGTTTAAGGTTCTAGAATTTGAGAGATACAAGGGCAACTCTTGTCCTCGTGACCACCTAGTGATGTATATCACAAAGATGTCCACTCATACTGATGATCAATGTTTGCTTATTCATTTCATCCAAGATAGCTTAACTGGTGCTGCATTGAAATGGTATATGGGTTTGGACAGTAGTAGTATCCATACCTTCAATGATTTGGGTGAAGCTTTTATTAAGCAGTACAAATAAAATATTTTTATGGTACCTGACCTTGACCAAATGAGGGAGATGGCTCTGAAGGATAAAGAGTCATTTAAAGAATATGCACATCGTTGGCGCGAGATTGCTACCCAAGTGATACCCCCGATGGGAGAGCAAGAAATGACCAAGGTCTTTCTCAAAACCCTTGGATCATTTTACTATGAAAGGATGGTTACTAGTGCACTAAGTGATTTCACTAAAATGGTAAGCATGGGTTTTTATCTAGAAGAAGCTACCAGGGAAGGACGCTTGACAAAAGATGAAGGAATAAAGAAATCATCATATGGGTTTTCTAGGAAGAAAAAGAGTGAAACAAATGTTGTTGTTGAGGAAAGAAAGTTTAGACTACCAAGAAGACATCATCATTACCAACAACAAGTTGCTTCCATGACTCCATTTGTAAATACAACTCCGACTACTGTTTCCTATCAAAGACAACCTCCTCAGGGAAATCAAGGGCAAGTTCAGAAGAGAGAAGCTTTTGACTTTATTCCTATGAGTTATGCAAAGTTGTTTCCGACCTTGATTCAAAATAAATTGGTACAGACTAGGCCTCCCCCTGCTATACCCTCACCTTTAACATGGTATTATAAGGTGGATCAAACATGTGCTTTTCATCAAGGAGCTCCAGGGCACAACATCAAAAACTGTTATCCTTTGAAGTCTGAAGTACAGAAGATGGTGAGATCTGGTCTTTTATCTTTTAAAGATGTTGGACCTAACGTAAAAGATAATCCATTACCCAAGCATGAAGGTGGAAGCACCGTGAATATGGTTTCTGGTTATCTTGGGGACTTCTGGATTTTTTATATTAACTTGGTGAGAGGAGATTTAGTGAAGATACATGTTGATCTATGTGAATTCAGCTATTATACGCATGACCATGCTGGTTGTAGTATTTGCAGTATAGATATCCATGGATTTGATAAGGTGAGTTGATCTTCAAGAGATGAAAGATGAAGGTCTTATCCATATAATCAGGCGAAGGACTGAGTATGAAGAGGATGTAAATATGGTTTATGGATGTCCCGGTGAATTCCAGATTTTTGATGTGAATTATATGAATGATGATCTGGTACAACTGCACGCTACAATTTGTCACATGGATGGCCAAGAAGAACACCATTATGGGTCTTGTCATATCTACTGTAGGGATTCTCGGGGTTGTTCTATCATAAGAAGAGGTGTTCAATTATTGTTAGATCATGGTACTATCAAAGTCACGGGAAATAGAGATGATTACAATGGAGTTAATATGATTGAAGATTACTCTGTTAAAGCCATGTCCGATGATGAATATGTTTCTGCTATTGAGTTGTTTCCTTCTAAAGAAGACATATTCTCCGATAACGATTATGCGATGCCTAAATATTCTGAAGAAGGGGTGAATGTCATTGTGTTGTATTTCGGTGTTCCCTCTCCTATAGAGATTGAGTATCATAGAAAGTATGTTGTTTCTCCAGTGGTTATTTTTCTGCCTGGTCTTGTCCTGTATAAATTAGATAAAGTTGTGCCTTATAAATACAATGCAACTAACCTGGAAGATGGTGTGGAAATACCTATCATACCTTTGTCTCACATCAAGAATATCGCTAAAGCTAGTTAGGTAACCCACAGTGGCTGTGTCTTTGCCCCTACCTTTCGAGGAGACGTTAATTCTGATAAAAAGATTGTTGAGAATACTGAACCTAAGAAAGTGGTGGGAGAATTTAGTGGCACTGCTTTGGAAAAGGATGTGGATGACTTGTTGAAAATTATCAAGATAGTGACTACAAGATTGTAGATCAGTTGTTGCAAACTGCATCTAAGATTTCCATTCTAACCGAGCTTATGAACTCTTCTGCTCATCGAGAATCTCTGATGAAAGTGTTGGATCAAGCTTTTGTTGAGAGTGACATGTCTCTGGACCAGTTCAATAATGTTGTGGGGAATATTACATCTTGTAATAATATGAGCTTTTGTGATGATGAGTTTCATGATGAAGGAAGAAACTGTGACCTGGCTCTCCATATTTCCCTGAATTGAACATCATACTAAGAAGTACACTCCTGAAGCTTAAGTACCAGGGGGATCCGATGCACCCAAGTGGAATCATAGTAAAAGCATTTGATGGTTCGAGGAAGTCTATCATTGGAGAGGTATATTTTCCTATTCACATAGGACCGCACTTATTCCAGATTACTTTTCAGCTTATGGATATTGTCCCCGCCTATAGCTATTTATTGGGACGACCATGGATCCATGAAGCAGGAGCTATTACTTTAAACTTGCACCATAAGCTGGAATTTATTCATGAAGGAAATATGGTCATTATGAACGGTGAGCAAGCTCTGTTAATATCTCATTTGTCCTCCTTCAGAATTGTGGAAGCTGATGAAGCTACTGTTGGCACTCAGTTTCGAGCTTTATCTATTGACAATATAAGAAAGAATGAAGATTCTATCGCCTCATTTAAGGATGCATAACATGTAGTTCAGAAAGGCCCTAACAAGGTGTAGGGGCAGGTTATTAATCCCCCTATGAACATGAGTAGGACTGGCTTGGGTTTCTCCATGAAGAAGGGAGTTGTGAAGCCTAAGTCTTCTTTAAGTATTAAAACATCTTTCACAATGTTGGGTATCTTCATCTGACTACTCCATAGATCAATGCTATTTTTGAAGATGAATCAAAGAAAGAGATGTCGAACATCATAACACACGGAGTCAGAGTCCAAAATTGGATCACTGTTGATGTTCCTGCTTGCATTCATATTTCAAAGTAATTTGTTTTTTAGTCTTTTCAAAAATCATTCACTCTGCCGAAGGTGGAAGTAATGATGTTGTATGGGCATATTTGTTGTTTTGATTTTTAAAATTATTAATAAAAGTTATTTTTGATTCCAAAATTATGTCTTTATTTTGTGCTTTTTCTTGGAAAATGGTAATAAAAAAAACCATTTCTAAATAAATGATATCTACATAATCACTTGTTACATGTGTCATTTTTTTTAAAATCAATCATAAATCACATGTGCAGATTAATTAAAAAATCCATTGAATGCAATGACCCTGAACCCTCTCCCAACTTTAAATATCCTGTGTATGTGGCCGAGGAAGAATAATATGACAAAAATCCTAGAAGAGGTTTCAAGTTTGCTTGAGCACGAGGAAAATGCCATTTAGCCATATAAAGAGCAGTTGGAGACTATTAACTTGGGTTCAGAGGAAGATCCAAAGGAAGTCAAGATTGGAGCACTACTTCATCCTGATATGAAGAGCAGGTTGATTGAATTATTGAAGGAATATGTGGATATCTTCTTCTGGTCTTATAAAGATATGCATGGTTTAGATACCAATATTATAGAGCATTATTTGCCGCTAAAGCCAGAATGTCCCCTAATTATACAAAAGTTGCGAAGAACTCATCCTGACATGGCAGTGAAGATTAAAGAAGAGGTTTTAAAGTAGATTAATACCGGTTTTCTTGTGACATAAGTGTACCATCAGAGGATTGCAAATATTGTTCCAGTACCAAAAAAAGATAGAAAAGTCCACATGTGCATTGATTATAGAGATTTAAACAAAGCTAGTCCAAAAGATAACTTTCCATTGCTGCATATTGATATGTTGGTTGATAGTACAATGAAATTCAAAGTGTTTTTGTTCATGGAAGAATTTTATGGATACAATCAAATTAGAATGGCTCCTGAGGAAATGGAAAAATCAATGTTTATCACACGCTGGGGAATATTCTGGGACAGAGTGATGCCCTTCCGGGTGAAGAACATTGGTGCAACATACTAGAGGGATATGACAATCCTATTCCATGATCTGATACATAAGGAAATTGAGGTATATGTTGATGATATGATTTCCAAATCTCAGACTAAGGAAGGGCATATAGAAGATTTGTTGAAATTGTTTCAGCATTTGAGAAAGTATTGTCTTCGCTTGAATCCAAATAAGTGTACTTTTGGTGTCCGTTCAGGAAAATTACTAGGTTTCATTATCAGGCAAAAAGGAATTGAAGTTGATCCTGATAAAGTTAAGGAAATTCAATAAATTCCTACACCAAGAACGGGAAAGCAAGTTAGAGGCTTCCTTGGACGTTTGAATTACATTTCCAGATTTATTTCCCATATGACTGCGACATTTGAACCGATCTTTAAGTTGTTAAAGAAAGATAAAGGTTGCGTATATACGAACGATTTCCAAATGGCATTTGAAAGCATTAAAGAGTATCTGCTTGAACCGCCTATCTTGCTCCCTCCCGTAGAAGGAAGACCATTGATTATGTATCTAACTGTGTTAGATAATTTTATGGGCTGTATTTTGGGACAACAAGATGAAACGGGAAGAAAAGAATATGCCATTTATTATCTCAGTAATAATTTACTAACTATGAATCACGGTATTCTATGCTAGAAAAACTTGTCGTTCTTTGGCCTGGGAGGCAAAGCAATTGCGACAATATATGTTGAATCATACTACCTGGTTGATTTCAAAAATGGATCTAATTAAGTATATTTTTGAAAAGTATGCTCTTACTGGAAGAATTTCCCCTTGGCAGATGCTATTTTCTGAATATGATATTGAATACCGTACTCAAAAGACTATAACAAGTAGTGTGTTGGTGGATTATCTTGCTCACCAACCAATTGATAACTATCAGTCTGTTAAATATGATTTCCCGGATGAGGATATAATGTATTTAAAAGTAAAAGATTATGATGAGCCTTTTTCTGAGGAAGGTCCTGATCCTGAATCCCGATGGGGTATGGTGTTTGATGGAGCTGTAAATGCTTATGGGAAGGGAATTTGTGTCGTGATTATCACTCCCTATAGATCACATATTCCTTTTACTGCAAGGTTGACTTTTGATTGCACCAATAACATGGTAGAATATAAAGCTTGTATCGTTGGTCATGAAGAGGATATAGATCTCAAAATCAAAATTCTAGATGTATATGGCGATTCACCTTTAGTAATAAATCAGATTAAAGGAGAATGGGATACTTGTCACATTGGCTTGATTCCCTACAAAGATTATGCTAGAAGATTATTACCTTTCTTTAATAAAGTTGAATTCTCTCATATTCTCAGAGATGAGAATAAGATGGAAGATTCCTTAGCCACCTTGACTTCCATGTATAAAATGAATACTTGGAATGGTGTACCTCGAATCACTGTTCGACGTCTTGATAGACCCACTCATGTGTTTGCTACAGAGGGTACGTCAGATCAAAAACCTTGGTATTATAATATCAAGCACTTCCTCCGAACTCAAGAATACCCGCTAGGTGGGTCGAATAAAGATAGAAAGACATTGAGAAAGTTGACAAGTAGCTTTTTCCTCAATGAAGATGTGCTATACAAAAGGGTGGAAGCAACTTTTTATGCTAACGTCACCAAGCAGGTGGTAGTGCACTTTATCAAGAATAATCTTATATGTCGATACGGTGTTCCGAGCAGAATTATCACCGACAAAAACTCAAATTTAAACAACAAGATGATGATAGAACTTTGTAAAGAATTCAAAATTATCCATCATAACTCGTCTCCTTACAGACCTAAGATGAATGGGGTTGTTGAAGCTGCTAATAAAAATATTAAAAAGATCATCCAGAAGATGGTTGTTACCTATAAGGATTTCCATAAGAAGCTCCCTTTTGATTTGCATGGGTGTCGTACATCCGTCCGCACTTCGACAGGGGTGACCCTGTTTTCTATTGTATATGGTATGTAAGCTGTACTCCCCATTGAGGTTGATATTCCCTCTTTGTGTGTAATAATGGAAACCAAATTGTCAGAGGCTGAATGGATCCAGAACATGTTTGACCAGTTGAATTTAATTGAAGAGAAGAGAATGACAACCTTGTGCCATGGCCAATTACATCAGAAAATAATGAATAAAGCTTTTGATAAGAAGGTCAAGCCTCGTGAATTCAGAGAAGGCGACCTTGTGCTCAGGAAGATCATGTCTTTTAACACTGACTCTACGGCCAAGTGTACTCCAAATTATGAAGGCCCATATGTTGTCAAGAAAGCCTTCTCTAGAGGTGCATTGTGTTGTACCCCAAAATTTTCCCTCTCATTTTATTCAAGACATACTCATAGAGGTCCCCAAATGCTCAAGGTTGACTAAGAATTGACCAGACAAATTCTCCTCCTAAGAAATGGACTTCCAACTAGGGTTTCACTTTTCATAAAGAAGTTTGGGTTTAAAAGGTCTCAAGTGATTTCTATGGTTCCTAATATGTCTTCAAGAATATCCATGACAAGTTTCATGCCTTGTATCACAAGTTTGCTCAGTCAATGGCTCAAATATTTGAAAATTAACTATATTGGTCAAAATGTCAACTTTGGTCAACATACAGTAAAACTTCAAGATTTTTGGTCAATATCAATATTATGAAGTGATATCCATCATTTTATCAAGGGTTGATCATGATTCCTCAAGGAATGCTGTCAAATCATCAAGAATCCAAAAGTGCAAAATTAGGGTTTCCTAGGAAAAGTGAACTGAACTTTGACCAAGAATAACTTTCACACGCTTCATCCATTTTTTCCCAACCAAAGGTCATTCTGAATAAAATTCAATTCCATACAACTTTTCTTTTGTCCCCAAGTTCAAAAAATGCATCATTGGAAAGATATGACCCAATACATTACAGGTCTTTTTGAAAGTCAACAAAAAGACATTTTTTGTCAAGACAAGTTACATTAAGATGATTTCTCCAAATGCCAAAATGTTCAACTTAGAGATTGTAGGGGAAATCTTTAGGTTTCTAAAAAGTCCAAGATCATCTCCAAAAGATAAAAATTGAGAAAGTTATGATTAGTACAAATTGGGCAAATTGGTAAAAATGCAAAAAAAGTCAACTTTGAGCAAAAATGCATTTTTAAGTTCATAGACCTATTTTGTGGGATTCAAATATGTTTATGACTTACTCAAGGACCACTAAATTCACTTTTATCTTGCTTTGCATTTTTCTCTATTTTATTTATATTTATTTTGCTTTTATTCAAATAAACACAAAATAAAATACATAAAATAATAAATAAAAAGTATGGATACATGGGATGATGATTTGGGTTGATATTGAGCCTTAGAATTCATTCAAGGCATGAGGAAAAATACCAGGTTCATTGCATCTCAAGAAGGGCAAGTTTTTCATAATTTTGGAAGTATTTTAATATGTTTGATATTGCTTTAAAAGGGGGTCATTATGTGTGGGTTCTTGCCATGTTTACTCACCATTCCATCCCTCTATAAATACAAAACAAAAGTATAAGCCAAGACCACGGAATTTTGCACCAAAGCTCTCCTAAACAAATTCTCCAAATTCGAAGAAATTATGAAAATCATATCTCGCATCTCCAGCGATTTTCAAACCGATCCAAACCTTTCATTGTCCTCCTGAAGGCCAAGAGTCAGAATCAATCATTATCCTTTGCAAATCAACCCTAGAAAACGCCTTCACATCGATTCCGGTTGGTAAGTTGGTAGGTTTCGTGTTCTCAAGATTTTCACACTTTAAAACCATGTAAACATGTTTGTTTCATTTATATGCATTTTCTGCAATTTTCTAATGTTTTACATGTAAGCATGGAGCCAAAAATAACAATCATGACCATGGTGCACCCCAAGGCGCGTTTCCCACCAGATCAGAACAAAGCCCCTGGACTCATCCCTTTTGGGCCTATTGTTCTCCTTCCTCACACGCCCTCCACTTACTTGTTCTCTGCTGGCTCATTTTCATTTCTTTTTTGTGTTTTTATTAACTACTTTCTTTTTTAATCAATCTTATTTTAATAAAAAATCACAAAAACATTAGACTTAGGTTTTTATTAATTAAATTAATTTTAATTAATAACTTTAATCACTTTTTTTTAATTAATTAACTAATTAGAATTATGGTTTTATAATTAATTTATTTTCATAAATCAAATTCAAATTATTATTAACACAATTCTTTTTTCTCATAAAAAGACCAAAAACATTTTTTCTTGCTTAGAATTTTAGTTTTTTTATTTTGTCCTTTAATTTCTTTTTTAATTATTCATTTGCTATTAAATTCTAGAAAACAAATGTATAGGTCGCACGGGTAATTTTGTAATAGTTGTAGTTTACATTTCCTCGCATTTTTTCTATTATGTAACTGCTTATGGGATGTAATAGCTATAGGCCTTTACTTTCTCGCATTTTATTTTCCGAACTTATAGTTATGCATGTATATATGTGTATATATATATATATATATATATATATATATATATATATATATATATATATATATATATATATATATATATATATATATATATATATATATATATATATATATATATATATAATTGTGTAGTAACTAGGACGTGTATGGCAAGAACTAAAAACAAAACGTTAGAAAATCTTAACATCAAAGATAAATAATAGCTGAAACACAAAACACACCCGCACATGTGTACCTCTAGGATACTCCCACTTCGGTTTCCTTCAGAATAAAACAGTCACAACTCTCGAACATGAGAGATTTTAGTGGCAACCCTTTGGTTCAAAGATCATAAAATGACCCTTTCGATGTTGCCTCGATACATGATCTTAAAACCTTAGGGGTGTTACTAAAGTATCTTACGAAGTTTCCTTTGTGACTGTACGATGACCCTTGATTGTCCCTCAAACATCCAACGATGGAGCTACGTACTCAATAATAGTAGGATAGCACTGTCTAATGGAAAATAGGAAAAGAACAAACCTTTTCGAGTAGGTAGATAGTTCTTAGATGCTTGCTCAAAACAAAACATTTTCCATACCTACACTCCTTTCCAAAAATATTTTCAAAAACATTTTGTATACATTCTCAACAATACAAGAAACATTACAAAGTTCTCCGCACTAAGGCGTCTTTTTAGAATATTTGTTTTCAAACACAAGTTATTTTCAAATGAGCTAGCATCTAAGAGCCCGTAGATAACTACGGGTGGAAAGGGTGATAACACCTTCCTTTTCCATAATCTACCCCCTTACTCAGAAATAATATCGAAAGGTCTTTTTTTGTTCTTTTCACCCTTTCCTTTGTTGGATAAAAGAAAAGTCGGTGGCGGCTCTTGCTTACCACAACATTTGCAAATATAAACGCAAAACCAGTATAAACAGTCGATTCTGCCACCGTATTACACATTGATTCTTAAAAATATGGACGGCGAGGAGTTCCCACATCCCACAAATGCTGATGTAGTCAAGAAATACTTCTCTTAAAGAAATAAAAGAACAACTCGCTAAGTTGAAAATCAAAAGGGCGGCTTAGGCAAAAAAGAGCGACTCGGTAGCCTGAAAACTCGAAAGGGAGGTCTAGGAAAAAGTTAGAGACATAAACGGAATAAATCTTCCTGGTAGGTTGAAAACCCGCAAGGGAAACCTAGGAAAAAGTTAGGGATTTCTTGGCAAGTAACTGCGCCATACAAGACTTGATCATTGAAGCAACATTCTTCTCAGATGCTCATCACACTTCAACTAAAGCCTCAACTCAAGAGTTCAATGTTGTTAGGGAGAATAATGGTCATTGTATTTCGATGTATCTTTTCCATATACTTACCATTTTCCAAACTTTGTAATTATTCGTGGAGTCACACCATTTGCGGACTACCATTCTATTAATAAAATTTAAGCCTTTATCCAATTCTTTGTGGTTCTTATTTTATTCTGTTTACAAAAATTTCATTTATTAATCATATTATTTTTATAAAAAAAAAGACTTAATAATAAAAATATGTTTTTGAAAATAATTTGCAAATCACCTTTTACTTCAAATTTTGTGAATCAAGTGGAACAAAAGCAGTGATTCCAAGGATGGATTAACTCTGGAGTTCTGAAAGGATTCCTTAAGATGTATCCCGGGATTACTCTTTCTGATATGCACATGATCCATTTGTGTTCTGGATATTTAGATTTTATACCGATTGATATATGGAGGTGTTGGGTTTGTGATCTCATCTTTCCCCAATTAAGTCTTAGTTCAGATCTTCTTCAAGTCGATTATTTAGTTTCAGGTTTGCGTTGTTTTAAACCTCTATCCCAAGTTCCCTAGTGAGGTCTTCACTCATTTGACAAAAGTTATTTTCCTATACGCATGTTGAGGTAGAATCATTTGCAAATCATCGCTCTTTGCAGTAATGACATTATTGTTGTTGTTTGTTTCCCAGACAGCTCGACAAGGAAAGTATTATTTTCTAAAATGTTTTGAGACGGCTGTCAACTTTTTGGGTTTTCTCTCAGCAAGTGTTGACTTTGATTTAAAATCCCCATAATTCTGACCTCTTATTGTGATGATAACTTCTTTAGATCTCCATATGGATCGAGGACGATGTTTCCCTTTAAGATGAATATCCCCATGAAGTTTCATAATTTCTCACCAGAAAAGTTTACACAGACTATTATCCTTAATTTTGAATAATGTACTTGAGTTCTCCTTGATGACGTGACGTTATCCTCCCCAATAAAGTCAGCACAAGATCCCTAGTTGAAGTCTCAACAATTTGGTTTTCACCTTTCCTAGCGAGGCCAGTATGGGAATCTCCAATTGAAGACTAGGCGATGAGGCACTTTGTTCCCCAGTCGAAGTCTGTATGATATTCCCCGGTAAAATCTGGAAGAGGATTTCATATCCCTGCAACTGCCTTGGTTTAGTACTATCAGATTGTGCTTTGATTATTATTATTATTATTATTTTTATCAAACCATATTTCTTCCCAGTAGAGTTAAGCCGTGAAATGAGAATTTGTTTCCTCAGTTGGTGCTTACTCTCTCATGGAATCTTCATCCTGGATGTGATTTAGCCGAGTGTTAACTTTACCCAAGTTGGTTTTGTCCGATTATTCCCAGTGTTGTATGTTTTTTTTGTCAGCATATATATGATAACATTCATACATACATCATGCATAGCTGAATTAAAAGCCATTGCTCATTTGCATTCATTAATATTTTTGTTGGCATATTACCCTATTTGCAGAGTTATGTTACCCTCTATTCAATAGATCGTCAACCCTAAGCAGAAAGTGTATATCCTTTCAATTTCCCCACTGAGTTATCCTTCGTGGAAGAATTTTGTTTTAGCCTTCCTATTTAGCTCATTATCTAGATGGAACATGGTCCCCTTTTGAGTTTAATCCTCATTAGGTGTTGTCTTCGTTAATTGTTTCATTTCAATTTATTCCTAGCTTGGATTTATGGACCCCGACAACATTGTTATTTTGATTTCTGTAGGCTTTGAGCCCTGGATTAAGAATGTGCATTTATTTTGTATGAGAAGACTTCATCTCCTCAGCAGGAATATATTGGCGTTTCTTATGAGAAGCGAAGATTCATTTCCCAACAGCATTATTGCAATTCCTTCTCATAACAGCAAGTGGTGGTCTCTATATTTGAGCAACCTGTTCTTCCCCAGTAAGTCTGTCAATGCCATAAGAGATTTCTTTACTCCGATTAATGGTAGTCTCGTCATTATTAGAGATAGTTCGTTGTTGACATTTGTTTACTTTGATGAATGGTAGTCTCGTCATTATGGGAGATAGTTTGTTATTGAGATTTGTTACTCAGATGAATGGTAGTCTCGTCATTATGGGAGATAGTTTGTTTTTGAGGTTTGTTACTCCAATGAGTGGTAGTATCGTTATTATGGGAGATAGTTTGTTGTTGAGATTTGTTATTCCAATGAATGATAGTCTCATCATTATGGGAGATAGTTCGTTTTTGAAATTTGTTACTCCAATAAATGATAGTCTCGTCATTATGAGAGATAGTTCGTTGTTGAGATTTGTTACTCCAATGAATGTCATTATGGAAGACAGTTTGTTGTTAAGATTTATTACTCCAATGAATGGTAGTCCCTTCATTATAGGAGATAGTTTGTTGTTAAGGTTTGTTATTCTAATGAATGGTAGTCTCGTCATTATGGGAGATAGTTCGTTGTTGATATTTGTTACTCCAATGAATGGTAGTCTCGTCATTATGGGAGATAGTTCGTTGTTGACATTTGTTACTCCAATGAATGGTAGTCTCGTCATTATGGGAGATAGTTCGTTATGGAGATTTGTTACTCCAATGAATGGTAGTCTCGTCATTATGGGAGATAGTTTGTTGTTGAGGTTTGTCACTCCAATGAATGGTAGTCTCGTCATTATGGGAGATAGTTCGTTATTGAGATTTGTTACTCCAATGAATGGTAGTCTCGTCATTAAGGGAGATAGTTTGTTGTTGAAATTTTTTACTCTAATGAATGGTAGTCTCGTCATTATGGGAGATAGTTCATTATTGAGATTTGTTACTCGAATGAATGGTAGTCTCGTCATTATGGGAGATAGTTAATTGTTGAGATCTTTTTCTGATAGATGGTAGTCTCGTCATCATGGGAGATAGTTCATTGTTGAAATTCACTTTGCTCTAAAGAAGTTCATTTGCTTCCAGTCATAAGTATTGATGCCAATCATTTATTACTTGCTCTAATATTGGTATTCATAGGTATTATCTTACCATGTCTATTCCCTGTGAGTCGATGTTATGCTTTTTCTATCTTCTTAGTGAGTGGGTAGTTTGCAATTATCTGTCGATCTTTGTCATCCATTACTTTTTCCTTAATGTTTGAGTTAAAGATGCTTTATCTCCTCCTTAGGATTTACCCCAGTGGAGTCGAGTCTTCTGTTTACCAGTGATTTATTTTGCTGATCGGATTTTATTTTGATCCTTTATTTTTACTTCCCACATCCCCAGTGGTGTCCAGTGTCACCTTAGTCTTATTTGTCTACATGTATGATCATAATCATTTCATGGCATCTTAGGACCAAAAATAGGGCATGTTTTATATTGTAGTATCTTCAATCTCGTCGAGGTGAATATTTTAACATTCGTATCTTAGAATAAAAGACACTAAAATAAAGGCAGCTGTTATACCCCAACTTTCCCCCCTAAGATCTCTCAACATGTCAATGTCAACCCAATCATATCAAGATCACACACTAAGGTTTGGTTCTTCTTCCTATATTTAGGTTTGTTCGTAGGAGATCACCAAGCACTTTTATTTGTATGTTTTTGTACATGTGTTTTTATGATTGATTGACTTTTAACTAACAAATATAATGTATATTTTCTATATGGATGTTAACATTATAGGTGATGGCACAACACATTTCATTAGGTTGATTCATAGGTTTATGAGTTTACTTCCATGCCTTATTTAACAAATCTTCATTTATATTTAAGCTTAATCTTTGTGTATGTTTCAAGAAAAGATGATTTCAAAGCCTACTATGTCTCATCATGCTCTACTTTTCTAAGGAAAGTCAAGAGATGCAAGATTGATTCAACAAGTTTGACCTAATTTTACAAGTTCTTGAATCCTTGATTACAAGTGCATAAATTTCTTAATTTTAAAAATTTGGAAGTCATTATTGTTTCTATTGGTTCTTATTATCATCCACAACAACTTCTCTTCACATAGAAAAAGTAATTGTGCAGGAAAGATTGTCAAAAGTTGAAAGGGGTTCCAAGTCATTTTGATGCTTTAAGAGCTAGGGTTTTGAACTTCTAAGGACTATATCTTGTTCATATTTTGAGATTTTTAAGTGACTCCAAATATATGTTTCTCTTTAAATGGTTATTAAAAAATTACTTCAATATTTTCGAGCAAATTTTATATGGAAGATCATTATTGATTGAGAAAGATTACAAGTCCTCTAGATAGACCGTCAAATTCTTTTGAGTGACTTCAAAAGATCATAACATGGTAAATTATTATTATCTTGAGCTCATTAATTTTTCAAAATGATCTTAATGATGTTATATTTAACTCTCTTTTTGGTTATAAGCTTGTAAATGATTGCAAGATGCTTTTTGAGCTCAAAAGATTATAGGTCATCACATGGATTTTCACCAATTTCACAAGATCATAACTTATTCAATATTTGTAATTTTTGAGTGATATAAGTTTCACAATACTCTTTATGGAGTCTACTTCAAGATATAATCAATGATCTAATATCAATTTTTAAGGAAGACCTTTTTCGGAATCAAAACATTATAGGTCATTTTTGAAGAAAAACTTAGCATTTTTCTAAGTATAAAAGTCAATGCATTTTTCCAAATTTTGGCCAAGCATAACTTCTAGCTAAAGCATCCAAATGAATTATTTCTTGAAACATTATAAATAGTGTTACATGATCTTTCCAATGCATCAATAATCATTTCCTAAGGCTTCCAAAATCATGCACACCGTGAGTTTAAAGTATGCTACTTGAAACTACATTTTTCCTCCAAGTCAGACTTTGAAATCCATAATCCAGCTTCTAAACTCTAATTTAGCAGGCGTTTTTTATTAAAACACGTTTAACAAAGTTCCCAAATTTGAAGTAAGGATCAAAACGTAGGAATTGGCTGGGTTTTGATGCACATGGAGTCATACGTTTTCCACTTTCAGGCTCCATCCAATTTCCCTCCAAACTTCATTTTTCCTCTCAATTCTTTGCACCATTCACTTACCTATAAATAGAGGACCTCACTCCTCATATTTTCTCATGTTTGTACAATTAAAATCACCCTGCCAAACTCTCTCCATAACTTACTTTTCTGAGTTTTTGAATTCATCTTTTCTCCACTTTTCAATCCAATTTCTTTGCTGATTCTTCATCCTTGAACTTCACTGAAGCTAACAGAAGAAGAACCAAGTCCCAAGGCTTTCTAAATCGTGCTAGCCAAGTCCAATTTTAAAGCAAATTCGTCTGAATCTGTTCAGGTAATTTAAGGCACCAAATCTTCTAACTCAAATTATTGGAATAGTTTATGATGTTCACTGATGCCTGCTATTAACTCAATTTTGATGAATCAATGCATTTGATGCTTCTGTTTTCAATTTCAAAATTTTCAAAACATCTCTGGTTTTTTCCAAATCGAATAAGTTGTGTATAATATAAAATTTCCAGATCCAACGCCTCACATTATTTCTGATTTATTTTATTTTTACAAAATTTGTATAAAATTTGTTTTAATTTCAAAAATTAATAAGCCACTTATTTTTTATCCAAAAATTATGAAAAAAATATACAAAAATACTTTGAATTATTTCTGACTTTGTGAATATTTTTTCATATTTTTATTTTGATGTTTGATATTTTTCATAACTTTTGTATTGTTTGCCTTAATTTAACTGTCTTAAAATACTTTCTGGTCTTTTTAAATTCTGGAAAAATCATGGAAGGATCTAATGACCTGTTGATAAATATTAGTGACCTTATCTCATTTTTTATTTCGGATTTTGCTATTTTTCACAATTGTTTGTTAATTTTGCTTATTTCTTTAAATTTAAAAATTAGTTTCTAATTTTAAAAAATTCCAAATTTTTTTTGTCAACACTTATTGATTTTTTTTACTTCTGACTTTTTTGTATAGTTTTATTTGATGATTTAATATACTTTGTGTATTTTTCCAATTAATTCCCTTTTATTAACCATTTAAATATTGTTTTATTAAATATTATTTTATCATTTTTGTTTGGTCATGATTTGGGTTTTATTTTGAGACAAGTTCCTCAACCTCATTGGATATTGGGTGTTGATAGGTTGAAAAACCAAATCCACCAAAATAGATGAATGACGTTGATGATATTTGAAACCCTAATTTCATCTAATACATCTCCTTCCTCTTCATCTTATCCTTTTCTTACTTGTGCTACATGTTGTTGGAGAATGATCTACATATCATTTCTCTAAACATATGGTACATAGATTTCTATTGACCGATCTCAAAATAGTTGAGACTTCTATTTAAGTCCACTTACGATTGCTTAACATAGCGCTAAATTTTGTCCCGATTTGAGAAATGATCATTCGTGGCCCAAACCTATGTTTGCAAGCCCATGTATGTTTAATTTGAAACTTTTCTCCAATAACCTTGAGGTTCATTGTTAGGAGTCTTTGGTCTTATTAATCCTCTAATGAACCATCATAAACTATGGTTTTAAGTGAATCATTTAAACATCGTTGATCATATGTTGTCACCTCAAGAACTTGAAATGAATGATATACTTGACAAAAAGCAAATGAAACTTGTTATTGAGAAGCTTTGATTTTATCAATCTTCTAATGACTTTTCAAATGCAAGTTTCAATATGGTCATTCAAATAGCCTCTAATTTCTAACTCACTAGCAATTGACTTTTACTTTATGCTTTTACTTTATGCCTTTACTTTTATGTACCATTTATTTTGGTATTTACATTTCATGTCATTTTTATCTTTGCTCACTTGAGAATTTATCTTTACGCCATTTAGATTTTTGCTCACTTGAGATTTTCATTTTATTTTTGGAGATACTTAATAACCAACTTGAACAATAAAAAACTTTAAGGTTACTTGGACTATTTGGTTACTATCCCTGGCATAATGGAGTTGTGGACCTCTTGGACTTAGGATTAGAAGCCTTGATACCCTTGGAACCTTGTGACATTGTTTGTCAATTTGACTGGAGTTCTTGGGGTTTACCCTAAGACATTGGGTTGATTTCCTTTGTGCAGGTTATTCTGATTATCCGCTTTGTCTGTGATTGGGAATTCTTCTGTATACAGCCGTTACTCTACCCAATTTTTGTGAAGACCTAATGCATCTGAAGCTTGGTATTCTTAAGAGGTTTAGTATCATCACTTGGTTGGTTTCAATCCAAATGATGGGAATTCTACATTGACCTTTTTATGTCAAGTGTTGGATACTTGTTGATTAGATGTTTCTTTTCCCTAACTTTTACCTTATGCTTTAGGATAGTCCCTTCATCTCCTCTCATCTTCTTTAATTTCAAAAATATTCTCCCTCTTTTTCAAAACTCTTCTAGTTTTCTAACTTGAACCGCTTTTACAATAAACATGGACTTAGATCCATGCATTTTCATAAAATATTTTCTTAATCAAACTTTAACCAACTTAATCATACTTTGACATTTTTTTGTGAGAAGACTAAAAGTCAATTAATCTCACTCAAATAATTTTTTCCAATTTGGCTTTATAGTTTAATTTTTTTCTTCAAAAGATTAGATTCTTGCCAATCCTTGTAGTGATGCCAGCTACTATACTTCTACGATATGTAGTGAAGCGAGATATTTTCCACTTGGGTGTTGAGCGAGGATTTGTTGATTTTGAAATCCAAGATATATCCTCCACTTTGAGATGATACAAATTCTCCTTTCTCATAATCTTGGGTAGTAAGTATGTTCTTCCACTCGGATAAGACAATGATGTCTCTTCTCTTAAAATTAACCAACACACATGTGGTTTAAAATTTTTAAAGGTGAACTACGAGTACCCTGATCCCCTATTGCATGGAAGGTGGTACATAGGCACTAAAGGATCGCAATCACGATGGGTGCAAAAAATGTACAAATATTTCTCTTCTCATCTACACCATCTATTTTTATATACAACATTTATAGCCAAAATACACAAATTTTCATAGAGGTTCACGCGGAGTACCGTAGATGTTTAGGGTGTTAATACCTTCCCTTTGCGTGACTAATCCGTGTACTTAGATTCTCTCCCCCTCTTTTTTGGGTTATTAGCTATTTTCCCATTCCTCTGAAAATAATAAAGCACGGTGGCGATTTTTATTTGATCTGTGCGAGTCAAGTCAATCCAATGGCTTAGTCTCAACATTTCTACTGCTACAACTATGTGCTAGCAAATTTCATTTCTAATGTAGTTGTTTACCCAATATGTCAATCAAATTGTACAAAGTAATTAGTAACTGATAGAAGTCAGATTGATGAGTAAGCATATACGTTTGATCAAACATTAATTGCTGGAGTGAACTCTTCTACGAAGATGATTGTGTCAGGAAGTACTTTTAGACATATGAGAGCATTAATAATTAGATGTCTAAATATTTAGAAGCAAAACTAACATTATTTCTTAGAACCTTAACTTTTCATTTAGAGGAACTTAATTTGAGATAACATAATTTTCATTCAGGGCAAAAAACCATTTTTAAATGTTTCAGAATCAAGACCAGTCTATCCTTAGCAAGGGGTTTTGTAAAGATATCAACCCATTTATGGTCTGTATCTATGAATTTTAAAGATAAAATTCCCTTATGAATATAGTCTTTGATAAAATGATGTTTTATCTCTATATGTTTAGTCGTGGAATGTAAAATGGGATTCTTAGATAAGAAAGTTGTAGAAGTATTATCACAGAAGATAGAAATATTATTCTCAAGTATTTGTTAATCTTTCAACTGAATCTTCATCTAGAGGATCTGTGCACTGCACCCAGAAGCATAAATGTATTCGGCTTCTGCAGTGGAGAGTGCTATTGTGGATTGCCTTTTGCTGGACCACGAGATTAAATTTTCTCCCAGAAATTCCCAGCTTCCATAAGTACTTTTCCTCTTAAGTCTATCACCAGTGTAGTCAACATCACAAAAACCTACTAATTTGTATTCACTATATTTTTTATAACACAAGCCAAGATTAGTAGTACCTTTCAAATACTTGAAAATTCTTTTGACAACAATCAAGTTAGATTCTCTAGGATCTGATTGGAAGCAAGCACACAAGCATACACTAAATAGGATATCAGGCCTAGAGGCAGTTAAGTATAATAGAGAATCTATCATACCTCTGTATAGATTTTGATCGATCTTACCACTTACCTCATCCTTTTTAAGAACGCAAGTTGTACACATTGGAGTTTTGGAAATCTTACATTCAAACAAGTTGAACTTCTTCATAAGTTCTTTGGTATAATTGATCTGATGGATGAAGGTTTCATCTGATTCTTGATTTATTTGTATCCCAAGAAAGAACTTAAGTTCTCTCATTAAGCTCATCTCAAACTCAAATTGTATAGACTTAGCAAACTCTTCACACAAGGTGGCATTAGAAAAACCAAATATGATATCATCAACATATATTTGAACTATCAAAATGTCATTTTGAAGGACTTACAAAATTGGGTGCTATCAACCTTTCCTCTGGTGAAATCACTTTCTAAAAGAAAGCTGCTTAATCTTTCATACCAAGCTCTAGGAGCTTGCTTCAGACCATACAATGATTTCTTATGTTTAAAAACAAAATCTGGATTTTTAAGATCTTCAAAATCGGGAGGTTGGTGAACATACATTTCCTTAGCTATGTAGCCATTCAAAAATTCACTTTTAACATCCATTTGATACAAGGTGATGTTGTGATTAGCATCAAAGGAAACTAAGAGACAAATAGACTCTAACCTGCCAACTGGTGCAAAGGATTCAGTATAATCAATCCCTTCTTGCTGACTATATCCCTGCGCAACCAGTCGAGCTTCGTTTCTTACCACATCTCCCTTCTCACTGACCTTGTTTCTTAAAACCCATTTAATTCCAATGACATGAGTTCCTTTAGGTCTAGGTACCAGATCCCAAACACAATTTACTGAGAACTGATTGAGTTCTTCCTGCATGGCTGAAATCTAATCATTGTCCAAAAGTGCTATGTAAATAGATGTGGGCTCTATCAGAGAGACCAAGCCAAGAAGTGTCGCTTTAGAGGTTTTGAAAGATGATCGGGTTCTGACAAGTTCATATTTGTCTTCTAGAATCAATTCTTCAAAATGTGATAATCTCTGCCTGGGCTTTCTCAGAGGTGTCTATGCTTCAACTTCTTCTAGTTGAGCATCTTCCGATTCTTTAACTTCTTTATATTTAGAATCATCTTCATTACTTTCAACGCCTAAGTAATCTTCAGATATGCAAGTCTTTCAACTAGCTTTGACTTTTCAAGGTCAAGCTTATTAGCAAATCTAACATGGATTGATCTTCAACAATAGGTGTTTCATTGTTGTATATTCTTTTTGAGCGTTCAAAATACCATAAAATGATACAACTTTTATCTTTAGAATCAAACTTGTTAAGATTCTCTTTAGTATTTAATATAAAACAAGGGAATCCAAAAGGATGAAAATACGAGACGTTGGGCTTCTTGTTCTTCCATAACTCATAGGGAGTCTTACCCAAAATGGATCTTATAGAGACTCTATTTTGAATGTAACATGTTGTGTTTACAGCCTCTTCCCAGAAGTGCTTTGCCATGTTGGTTTCCATGATCATAGTCCTAGCCATTTCTTGCAAAGTCCTATTCTTCCTTTCTACAACTCCATTTTGCTATGGAATTCTAGGACAAGATAAATTATGGGAAATGTCATTTTCATCATACAATTTCTCAAAATGTTTGTTCTTAAATTCTCCTCTATAACCACTTCTAACCTTGACAATTCTGAGACTCATCTCATTTTGCACTTGGTTACAAAATATGGTGAACACAAAATGTGACTCATCCTCGTGTCTAATAAATTTCACCCACGTCCATCTGCTATAGTCATCAACAATGACTAATCCTTACTTCTTTCCATTGATTGACGTAATTTTTACTAGTCCAAATAAATCAATATGCATAAGTTCCAATGGTCTGGAGGTAGAAACAACATTCTTTGCTTTAAAAGAGCTTTTTGAAAACTTACCCTTATGACATGCTTCACAAAGATCTTCTGAAGATAACTTCAAATTAGGAAGGCCTATGACAAGATTGAGCTTGTTTAGCTGAGATATTCTTCTCACGCTGACATGGCCCGATCGTCTGTGCCAACTCCATTCCTCTTCATTAACTGGCATAAGACATTTTATGTTTTGCTTCTTAAGATCAGAAAGTCTAATCTTATGAATGTTGTTTTTCCTTTTACCATTGAATATGATAGGTCCATCATTCTGACTATCAGCTTTACAAGCTTCTTGATTAAAGATAATGTCATAACCATTATCACTTAATTGACTTATAGATAACAAATTATGCATTAATTCATCAACATGTAAAACATTAGTTATAGAGGCAAGAGAACCATTACCAATTGTTCTGGATCCTATGATTTTTCCTTTCTGATCACCTCCAAAAGCTAAAACGCCTCCAGGTTTAAGTTATAGGCTTTGGAACACATGTCTTCTTCCTATCATGTGTCCCGAGCAGCAAAAGTCCAGATACCATGACTGATGTTTCACTTGTGCTACTAAGGATATATCTTCTATGTCTGAATCTAAGCTGGCTATATCTTCTGAAGAATACTTCACATCAGAAGTTCTAACATGAGCCATCAATGTCACATTAGTATGTTCTTCTTCAGAGTTGTCTTCTGAATCCTCCCAGTTTGCTATTAGTCCTTTTTTTCTTGATCTTTAGTGGTTTCTTCTTGGGATTGTCCCTCTAAAGTTCAGGACAATCATTCCTATAATGCCCTAGCTTGTTGCACTCATAACAAGTAAATCCTTTGCAAACACAAATACAAAACCTGCTAGTTTTGATTCTTTCATTCAAACTCCAATTTCCCTCAAGTGTTTCTTGACAAAATCATCCATACAGCTTCTGAATTTTCCATCCATTTATAGCCCAAGTTAAAGGTTGTTCCAGTCTGCTAAGCACGTAAGGAAGCTGATCAGAACATTACAAGCAGTTAGAACCAAGCTCCAGTTCACATGACCTTTTCTAGCTGCAAGGTAAGCTTATGCTGACTCTCATCATATCACTTAGGCATTATTAAACTTGCATGTCCAAAATACAATATAGACATACTGATTCTGATGCTGTACATATTCTGAGATTTCATGTATTTGTCTGCCTAAGTAGGGAGAATATCAGTTAAGAATTTCTTAAAGAAACTAGGATTAGCAGATACATGTTTGTTTCTGGTTTACAGTCTTAACATTTTTTATGTTTCTGAAACCATGATGGAAACCTGCCATAATTGCTATATTTGTGTTTTCTATTCTGTTAAGAAATGACTAAGTTGCAGATGTTCTGAATAGCTTAAAGAAAGAGATGGAATTTATCATCAAAGTATACTTTGTAATACATGTTTATGCTTTTACTTCTAATACCGGATGTACGGCCACCCCAATGGTAGATAGTATGTGCGGATAAGACATTAGTGCTAGGAGTCCTGGGTTCTAGCCCCATAAGCATCTTTTTAGGTTTATTTAGTGACATTTTCACCCATTTATCTGTCAAACAATATTCCTAAATCAGAACTTCTAGACAACCTTACCCAACATCATTATCACCTCACTCTCTCAAATAGCCAGAACTTCTGATCTGCCAGTGATATTAGAATTTCTAGATTCCCAACGGTACCAGCGTTCCTAGACTCCCTCAGCAGTCATAACTCCTGGATTTTTCTTTGTTCCCATCAACCTCAGAACTTGGTGTACCCAGACCCAGAACTTCTGACCTTTTACTTTCCTACTAACGTTTTCTCTCTTGCAGTGTATCAGAGTCAGAACTTCTGTTCCTTCTCGCTTCATCAATGTGCTGATTCTGACTCCTTTTTTTTCTTCTTATTTATCTTATTTTAGCTTTTAATAAACAAAAACATCAAAAACATTTTATATTTACATACTTTATTTTATCTCTTTTTAAAACCAAAAGATCAAAAATACTTTCTTAAGTAAACTTATTTTTTTTCTTAACAAAAACAAAACAAGTCCATTTTATATATCTTGTACATTATTTCAATATGGTTGTAATAGATAACTAGGACTTTAATATCTCGCAATCCCCATTGTAAATTTGTACAACCCATACCCTTAATGATGTAATAGTGTAAGACTTTATCTTTCCGCATTTTTATTGCTTTATAAAAATACTTGTAAATAGGATGTATGGCGAGATAAAAAACCAACACGTAGACAACCCCTAATCAAGACAAAATGCATGCAAATCAAACACACTTTGCACATACGCACCCTTAGGGTAATCTCACTTGTTGCCTCGAAAAAATAGTCATGTCCCTCGAACATGGGCGATTTAGTAAAGACCTTCGATAAAAGATCGTAGTCCCTCGACGACCCTCGATGTTGCCTTCAGTAAACGATCTAGTCCCTAAATGACATTGCTAAAATGTCCATAGGTTTCCTTCTATGACTATATAAACGTACCACGCCCGTCCCTTCACATCCAACAATGGGGATTCTTACCAAAAAAATGGTAAGATAGCAAGATCTAAAGGAGGAGGAAAAGAACATTAAAGACCTTTTTGAGTAGGTAGATTCGCTCCTAGTTGCTCGCTTGCTCACAACAAAAACATTTTATACACCAACATTTACATTTTGAAACATTTTCAAAAGACAAAGCTTTTTGTACGCATTCTTATAGAAACGAGAGCCATTACAAAAACACTTTTTCAAAATCACTTTCGAAAACACATTCACCTCTTTTAAATATTTTCAAAAACAACACTTTGTACGCGTTCTTATAGAAACGAGAGCCATTACAAAGAGATTTTCAAAATACATTCAAAACCCACACCACAAGCATATTTTCAAACAAAAGCAAGTGATCTAGAAAGCAACTAAGATCCCATAGATAACTACGGATGAAAAGGGTGCTAATACCTTCCCTTTTCATAATCTACCATTCGAACTCAGAAAATCATCTCTAAAGGTCTTTCCTGTTCTTTTTAGCCTTTCCTTTTGGATAAAAGAAAAGTCGGTGGCAACTCTTGCTAACCGCAACAATTATGATCAAACGCAAAACACCCAAGTAAGTTCTCCCACCGTATCATAGAAATGGCGACTCTGCTAGGGAGAAATACCTAAAAGTGGGGTTACCTTAGGGTTAGATCACATTTACTTGCTTCCTTTGTTTGACTTTCATGCTTTACATTATGGTTCCTTGTTTGGGTTTGTTTTGATCCTCCACCCGGATCTGGGGAAACCTTTTAGGTAAGTAGCAATAGATCATGGAAACTGTGCGGGGTATACCAACACGGTTGAAGAGATGGCTATGTTGATGCGACACTTTGGTTGGTACCGATAGCCCTTTAGTTAATCAAGGAGAATACGGGGCCGCTGCGTGGTGTCACAAAGCGTCAACTAGCCATAGAACCTTTAGATGAACAACTTGGCCATTAGGACGTAGCGAGATGGCCATCTTTGGTGTATTCCCAAAGTCAGAAGATACTCGATGCTACACTCATTGAGACTTAACTCCTGAGTTTTGTTCAGTTGTGAGTCAATCACTTATCGAATGAAGCTTGTGGGAAAGGTCGGTGATATTGAGATCCCTTAGAACCCGATTACTATTTATAGGACAGGTTGAACCAATCCAACTTCAAGAGGGTACCACCTTAAAACCCATGCAAGCCTTAAACCTAAGGTCTCTTGTGTGATTTTCTTGTGCTTGATATGTTTGTGATTTTAGCATAATCATGACATCATGACATAGCATATCATACTAATCATTTCAAGGATTTTCTAGGGCTTATCTTTGTTTTTTTTGTAGGACATGACATCCGCTCGCAGGAACACTATCCAAATCAACCTTGTGAAAGTGCATCCTCAACTCAAGGAGTTAGCATCAAGGATTCTTGAAAGCTCTCCCTTCACTGAAAAACATGGTCGACTTCTCAACTTGGTCACTTCCACCCCTGATGAAGAATTGTTAAAGGTACTCTTTCAGTTCTTTGATTCGGTGCACCACTGCTTCACTTTTCCTGATTACCAACCAGTGCCTACTATGGAGGAGTTTTCTCAGTTATTGGGGGTACCTATCCTTAATCGGCTACCATTCAACGGTACGGAAAAAGACCCAAAGCCTGAAGAGATTTCTCAAGCTCTGTCTTTATAACGGTCTGATGTAGTGATGAATTGGGATACCAGAAGAAGTGTCCAAGGATTTCTAGCTAAGTTTCTGTTTGAGAGAGCCCACTATTTTTGGGATAGCCTGGATTTACAAGCTTTTTAGGAGGTGCCGGCCCTTCTCATCTATGGGATGGTATTATTCCCTAACACGGACCAACTCATAGATGTGAATGCAGTCAAGGTTTTTCTGTCACATAATCCGGTGCTTACCTTACTTGGGGATATTCTACACTCTTTGTATACATGCACTCTAAAGATAAGAGGGACTCTTCTGTGTTGCACTACTCTATTGGCTAGGTGATTTATTTAGCACCTACCTAGGTCTACTTTGTAGAATGAGCAGGGTTTGAAATGGTCTCATAGGCTGATGTTCCTTACACATTTAGATATTCATTGGTGATGGCGATCCTCGGAGGATGTTACCATCATTGGTCGCTGTGGGGAATTCCCTAAAGTCCCTCTCTTAGGCATTAGGGGGGAATCACTTATAATCCTTGTTTAGAATTGTGACAGTTTGGTTATGCTATAAGGGATGATCCTCATGATGCACACGTATAAGGAATCATCTTTGACTATGAGAATGATGTTCAAGGTTATCGCAAAAGGTTCGTTCGAGCTTAGAGCATGATAAACAGAGTTGACAGCAAGACACTGGGGCACAAGAATTCCATCCCTCTTGAGCCTTACCTCAAATGGGTGCGATCTCGTGCTTAATGTCTTATGATGCCATACCCCGCCATCTTACCTATGATTATGGAGCCAATTGATGAGGGAGACACTCCTTACGTTGTTCCTCATCCTAATATGCCAACTGATTTTGAGGAGCTACAGAAATCCTGGATCCAACTTAAATAAGATTGGGATACTTTCGAAGCCCAATTCTACGCCAGTGAGAAGAAGGTTCTGGAACTCACCAAGCGGCTTCATGAGGAGCGGAATCTGAACGCCTACATCGCACCAAAGAGGATGCGTTCAACTTTTTTGTCTTAGGAGTTTTGTATTGTAAGCCCCAAGGAGGCATGATGTACTCAAACTTGGATTTATTAATATAATGTGTGTTCCTTTTTTGTCTAAAGAAAATTTAAGTCCCTAATTTCCTTGAAATCATTTGCATATGCATCTTCATTCAGCATAACACAAACAAGTTTCTAACAACATGTCTCGTTATCTTTCTAATGTTTATTTTAGTGAGATGGATATGGAACAGACAATGAAAGATATTCAGGTGCATAACGCTCAGTTTCAAAAAATGTTCTTGACTCTGGCAAAAGGATAAGAGGAGTTGAAAACTCTGCTGATCAAAGAAAAGAAGAAGAAAGAGAAGAAATCCGCCGGTGTTTTGAATCTGGGAAGAAGGTTCCAAGGACCAGCCATACGGACTCTAGACTTTGCAACATCATCGGGTGAATGGGACAATCAAGAAGGGAAAAACAAGGAAGTGACTGACCATCCAGAATGTGAAGAAGAAGAAGAGGTTGATTACTCCGAAGAGCAGTATCCTCCAGCTGACGACAAATACAAACAGTTGGAAGATCGCCTAAATGCTATGGAGATCCAGAGGGTACCTGGATTGGATTTTGAAGAGTTATGACTTGTATCAGGGGTTGTCATACCGCAGAAATTCAAGGTCCCCACTTTCGCTAAATAAGACAGTGTCTCTTGTCCAAAGTTACATTTAAGGTCATACGTCAGGAAAATTCAACCCCATACAGCTGATAGGGACCTATAGGTACATTTCTTCCAAGAAAGCTTGTCAGGGACACAATTTGATTGATTCTATCAGTTGGAAGGAACCATTGTTCGCAATTGGGAAGACTTGGCGGCCGCCTTTTACAAACAATACTAGTATAATGCTGACTTAGCTCCAACTCAGACACAATTGCAAGGCATGCCCATGGGTACAGGTGAAGGTTTAAAAACCTATGCTAAAAAATGGCGGGATCTCGCGGGAAGAGTCCAACCCCCTCTATCTGACAGGGAATAGGTGGAAATGTTCTTAGGCACGCTATTTGGCCCTTTCTTCAAACAGCTTATCGGAAGCTCCTCGGTTGGATTTACCGAATTAATCATGACTGGAGAACGAGTAGAAACGGGTATAAGAAGTGGAAAAATTCAAAGAGATGCATCCTCAAGCACGATGGAGAAACCATTTGCTGGGAAGAAAGAGGTTGGTGCTGTGTACCATCAAAGGAATCAGGACAGAACTGAACGCCGTCCAACGATAAGGGTTGTCATGATCTCTAAGCCTGCACCTACTCAACAAAGGAATAGTCAACCGAGAACAGAAAGACCGGTAAGACAACTTAACCGGATAAATATGAATTTGTCTCAAGTCTTGCCACATTTGTTGAGATCTAATATGGTAATCTTGCAAGAAGCTCCGAAGAATCCCAACATTGCCTCTCCTCGTTACAACCCAAATGCTCGTTGATCTTACCACTCAGAAAGTCCAGGTCATGATACAAATGACTGATGGGCTTTGAAAAACAAGGTGCAATACCTTCTCGAGGAAAAGGAAATTGAATTTGACGCCCCTGAGATCCCAAATGTTATCACTGCTCCTATGCCCAAGCACGACCATGGTGTTAACGGCATTGAAGATGATGTATTTGTTACTATTGTTGATGAACTTGTTACTCCTCTCCTGACCGTCAAGAGGAACCTGTTAAAGGTCGGTTTATTTTCGCGCTGTGGTGAAGGTTGCCACCTTTGTTTATCTCTACCAACTGGTTGTCATTTATTGAAGGCATGTGTCCAGCGCCTGATGGATGACAAAGATATTTTGTTTGAAAAGACTCCCGTTCCAACCATTTCTTACAAGGACGTTTCGATAATAACCATTTCCGCAAATCCTCCCAGGGTCTCCACCAAAAGACCCGTCAAGATTACATCCATTCTGAAGGTGACTCCACTGGTAATTACTATGCCAGGGCAAATCCCATACTCCTCAGATAAAACTGTTCCCTGGAATTATGGGGGTGACGTCTACTAAAACAGCGTCAAGCAAGATTGGCTTCCCAATGAAGACTCGATTTTTGAGAAGGCTAACCCCGACATTGGCAATATTGTGGGAACCAGCAAAATAACCAAAAATGGAAGAATGTTCTCCCCTGAGATTTCTCCTCTAAAAGCTGCCACTGGTCCTGTGATCATTCCTGCTTTTGTTCATGCTGATACTACTACAGTTCCTGTGATTATCCCTGCTGACACCCCTATCACCGAGTCGACCGAGACTCGGGGCAAAGACATTTTAGTTGAGCCTGTCCGGACAAGGGCATAATCAGCATCTATCCCAGAGGCTTCCAAGAAGGAGATGGAAGAAGTTTTGAAAATTATAAAGAAAAGCGACTACAATGTAGTCGAACAGCTAGGGCAGACCCCTTTAAAGATTTCTATGCTAGCCTTGTTGTTATGCTCTGAAGCTCATGCGAAGGCTTTGGTGAAATTTCTTAAAACTGCCCATGTGCCACAGGAACCTCTGCAGACCAAGTCGAAGATTGTGTGGCCAGTCTAATGACGGATAACAGTTTGGGTTTTTCCGATGTTGATTTGACACCCAGAGGAAGAAAACACAATGATGCGCTACATGTTTTCTTCGAATATCGGGGAACTACTTTGGCCCATGTTCTGGTAGATACCTTTTCATCATTGAATGTACTGCCCAAGAAGGCTCTGGATAGGCTAGACTGTAAAGGTTTGACCTTGAAGCCCAACAACATAGTGGTAAGGGCTTTCAATGGTTAGAAGAGAATGGTGCACGGGGAGGTGGACATCCCCATCAAAATTGGTTCTCAGACCTTTGATTCAACTTTCTACGTAATGGATATCCACCCTTCCTATTCTTGTTTGTTAGGCCGACCTTGGATCCATGGCGCTGGTGCCATCACCTCTACATTATATCAGATGTCGAATTACCCGATCAAGGGAAATATCATCATTGTTCACGGGAAAGAGGAATATATAGTCAGTCACCTGAACTCTTTCAGGTACGTGGAAATGAATGGTGAGTTCATCGTAACTCTGTGTCAGCATTTCGAGGAGGTCCCACAAACAGTTGCAACATCCAAGACTGCTACCAAAACTTAAAGAGCTACCAAACAACCATTGAAAATGGCCTCGTTGAAGGATTCTAGAGCAACGATTAAAGAAGGTGAATGCACTATCGTGGGTCAACTCCCGGATATTCCTTACAAATCCAACAAATTTGGTTTGGGCTTCACCTCAGAGGCACAAAAGGCTATTTGATGAACTCCCACCGAGGGGCCACCTTTGCGTATCAGCAATCAGGGAGTTTACACGGTGGAAGACAGTGACAATAACTGTGACCTGGACGAGTGGATCTCCCCAATCGTCAACGGAGGACTCAACAATTGGGAAGCCAAAGAATTTGTCCCTATTACTTTTCTTCAGGAGTAATTGTCTTTTAAATTTTGTCAGATTTGTAATAATTAAACAATTTAGACTTTAGAACATTGTGTCTTACCCGAGGCACAACGGTCCATTTGTGAGGGTTATTACTTCATCTTCATATGTCATCAATAAATCATAGACGTTTTTTCATGCAAATTTTTATGCTCATTGTTTTTCTCTTTTTAACCTTTATCATTTTTCAAAGATAACTATGTTCTTACACACACTCACATATCAAAATGCAGATCCACATCCACTAAGGATCCCATGGGTAACGATTCTGCTATGGCCTATCATGACTTTGAAAATCCAATCCACCAAGCCAAAGACGAAGATGAGGAAGATAGTAAGGTACCAGGGGAACTATTCAGGTTATTGCAACAAGAAGAAAGGACCATACAACCCCACGAAGAGCCAGTGGGAACATTTAACCTAGGTACTGAAAAGAACAAAAAATAGGTCAAGGTAGGTGCCAACCTGGAGCCTAGCGTCAAGAAGCGCTTAGCTCAGTTACTACATGACTATGTTGAGGTCTTTTCTTGGTCATATGAAGACATTCCGGGACTCGACACTAATATCGTGGTCTATCGTCTGCCGACAAAAGAAGACTGCCCCCCGGTAAAGCAGAAAATCTGTCGCATGAGGCCAGAAATGTCAGAGAAAATTAAGATTGAAGTCATGAAGCAGTTCAACGCCGGAATCTTAGCTGTCACCTCTTATCCATAATGGGTCGCCAATATTGTTCCAGTGCCCAAAAAGGATGTCAAGGTACGCATGTGTATGGACTACATAGACTTGAATAGGGCAAGCCCTAAGGAAGAATTCCCGCTTCCCCACATCGATATTCTAGTTGACAACACCACACAGCATAAAGTATTTTCTTTCATGGACAGTTTCTCCGGATACAACCAGATCAAAATGGCACCTGAGGACATGGAAAAAACGACCTTCATCACACAGTGGGGTACATTCTGTTACAAGGTTATGCCATTCGGGTTGAAGAACGCTAGAGCAACCTATCAGCATGCCATGGTAGCTCTATTTCGCGACATGATCCATCATAAAATAGAGGTCTATGTAGATGACATGATAGCCAGATCTCAATCTGAAGAGGAGCACCTTGACCATCTGCAGAAACCGTTTGAAAGACTGAAGAAATACAAACTAAGGCTGAATCCAAATAAATGCACGTTTGGAGTGAGGTCCGGTAAACTCTTAGGTTTCGTTGTCAGTGGAAAAGGTATCGAATTGGACCCTGCAAAGGTAAAAGCAATATAAGAAATGCCAGCTCCTCGCACTGAGAAGGAAGTTAGGGGATTCTTAAGACGAATGAACTATACCGCCCAGTTCATTTCCCATCTAACCGCTGCTTGTGAACCAATCTTCAAGTAACTGAAGAAAGATCAAGTGGTGGAATGGAACGACGACTGCCAGGCTGCCTTCGACAGGATCAAAGAATATCTTCAAGAGCCTCCCGTTTTGATGTCACCAGTCGAGGGAAGACCTTTGATCATGTATCTAACTGTCTTGGAAAATTCAATGGGGTGCGTGCTGGGGTAGCATGACGAGTAGTGCCGAAAAGAGCAGACAGTATACTACCTGAGCAAAAATTTAACTGATTGTGAAACCAGATATTCACTGCTCAAGAAAACTTGCTGCACTCTGGCATGGGCTTCTCGCCGGCTGAGACAGGATATGTTAGCCCATACTACCTTATTGATATCCAAGATGGATCCAATTAAATACCTATTCGAGAAGCCCGCCCTCTCTGGGAGAATAACAAGGTGGCAGATGGTCCTGATCGAATACGACATTCAATACACTACCCAAAAAGCCATAAAGGGAAGTGTATTAGCCAATCACATTATCATCAGGCTGTGGATGATTATCCATCCATGAAGTTTAAGTTCCCAGATGAAGACATCATGATGGTAGACAATTATGAAGAACTAAGACCATATGACGGACCTGAACAGGGATCCCGATGGACCTTGGTTTTTGATGGAGCTTTGAATGCGCTTAGCAATGGCACATGCGCTGTGATCATATCCTCTGAAGGATGTCATACTCCCTTCACTGCTAGGTTGTGTTTCAACTGTACCAATAATATGGCAGAATATGAAGCGTGTATTTTGGGTCTCAAAGCTGCCATAGATTTGGGAATCAAGTCCTTAAGTGTATTTGAAGATTCAGCCTTAGTCATCAGTCAGATCAAAGGAGAATGGGACACAAAGAACCCTAATATCATCCCTTACAAATAAAATATGTTGACATTGATCCCACATTTTAAAGAAGTTACCTTTGAGCATTTTCCACGAGAAGAAAATCAACTAGCAGACGCGCTGGCAACTATGTCATCCATTTTCAAAATCAATTGGGATAATGAGACTCCTCAAATCACCATAGAGAGGATGGATGAACCAGCTTACTGTCACGAGATTAGTACTGATGAAGTGGCGGCCAAGCCTTGGTTTCATGAAATTAAGAGATATCTCAAGGCCCAAGAGTATCCAGAGGGAGTTTCAGTCAACGACAAGAAATTCTTGAGGAGATTCTCTACTAAGTTTTTCCCCAGTAATGACATTCTCTACCAGCGCAACCACAAATCTACTTTTCTTCGATGCATAGACAAGAGCGAGGCAGACAAGATCATGGATGATCTACTTGAAGGCATTTTTGGCACCCATTCTAGTGGTCACACGATGGCAAAAAAGATCCTCTGAGCAGGATACTTTTGATCCACCATGGAAGCAGATTGTCATCAGCATTCACGAACCTGTCACAAGTGTCAGATCTATGCTGACAAAGTACATGTGCCTCCAGTGCCTCTAAATGTCCTAACTTCTCCTTGGACATTCACAATGTGGGGCATTGACATGATTGGAGAGATCAAGCCCACATCTTTTGATGGACATCGCTTCATCTTGGTCGCCATTGATTACTTCACAAAATGGGTTGAGGAAGCTTCCTTCGCTTCTATTACCAAGAACGTTGTGGCCCGATTCATCAAATAGAACCTTGTTTGTCGGTATGGTATTCCAGAGAGAATCATTACAGACAATTGTACCAATCTTAATAATACTATGATCACTGCATTATACGCGTAATTCAAGATCCAGCATCACAACTCTTCTCCTTACGGGCCGAAGATGAATGGCGATGTAGAAGTCGCTAATAAGAACATCAAGAATATCATACAAAAAATGACAGTAACCTACAAGGAATGGCATGAGATGTTACAATTCTCTCTCCACGGTTACCGTACCACGGCGTGTACATCAACAGGGGAAACTCCCTTCTCCTTGGTATATGGCATGGAAGATGTTCTACCAATTGAAGTCCAATTACCTTCTTTGAGAATCATGAAGGATGTAGGGTTGAGTGAAGATGAATGGATTCAAACTCGATTTGACCAGTTAAACTTGATTGATGAGAAGAGGCTTACAGCTGTCTGCCATGGTCAGATGTACCAAAAACATATGATCAAAGCCTTCAACAAGAGGGTCAGATGTTAGGCATATCAAGCTGGTGACCTGGTAATCAAGCGTATCATACCACCATAAGGTGATCCCAGGGGAAAATCGACTCCTACGTACGAAGGACCATTTATGATCAAGAGCATATTTTCTGGTGGGACAATGATCTTAACCACTATGGACGGTGAGGACCTTCCACACCCTGTAAACGCGGACATAGTTAAAAGATACTACGCATAAACAAAGACCCGCTAGGTCGACTGGGCTAGGAAAAAATCAGGGCATCCCGGCGAACCAAAAGGGTTCGGCAAAAAATTAGGGATAAATTACAAAAAAATTTGTACACCCAGCAAATTGAAAACCTGAAAGGGCGGCTTGGGCAAAAAAGTGTATCCCGGTGAACTGAAAACCCGAAAGGGCGGTCCAAGAAAAATTTATGGATTCAAAGCGTATGAATATGTCCCGTTAGATTACCTTACAACAAATCTTCATCATCAATCGTCGAACTCAAACAGTACTAATCAATCCAATCAGCTTCGTGCAAAGCAGCAAATGGACGAAACGCTCAGAGACATGAAGGCTATTACAGAATGGGAACCCCATGGGATTATTTCACATAGTTGCTCTTTTCTTTGTATCAATTTTCATTTTTTACGACGACATTCTCTTACTAGGATGTTCGTCTCTTTGTACAAACACTTATTCAAGTTAATACAAAGATACTCCTTTGAAAGTTCAAAACTATCTGTTTTTTCTTTTAATGTTCTTGTTTACAAAAACGTCCAACATTTATTTTTGAGAATATGCATTTAAATGTAATTACTGTTTATAAATGAACTCGTAAAAAATAAAACTAAACCATAAAGACAATTACTAATGGCTTTAAGAAATAGGACAACATCTGTGGGCCATTCCATGAAATCTCGCAGGTACTTTCTCCAGTAAAGGCAAAAGCATAGACATCCTGGTACAGGATCATTATCATATCCCCAGCATGTAGCCTATTGTTTCCTTTTGCCTTCATATCCCCGAGAGGGCAAAAATTCCAGTTGCCACCTCAAAGATTCCCCAACAAAAGTCATTCAGCTTCTCAAGATTTCTCAGCAGGATTTCATAAGGCCTATAAGCAATACACGACGTTTCTCTTCCCCGACAGAGTTTATTTCTATGGTTATGGAAACCCATCCATCAACACTTCAAACTCAACAAAATATGAAGATTTACACTCCTCATTCCCAGCGGTAGTCAGGGATTTATTTTCCAAATCCGACAACACTACAGCAGAACAGCTTGCATGCACATACATCACATCAAGGCATCATGAACAGCAATGGAACAAATGCATATATCACCATCTCATTGCACTATGCATTTCATACATCATAGCATTACATACAATTAAGTCTTCGCCTTTTTCAAGAAGGATCAAACCACAAAAAGTTATTGTCAACAAGACAAGGCAAATATCTAACCAAATCAATTGTAGATTCCCGAATC
This sequence comes from Vicia faba, assembly GCA_948472305.1. Lineage (NCBI taxonomy): Eukaryota > Viridiplantae > Streptophyta > Magnoliopsida > Fabales > Fabaceae > Vicia > Vicia faba. The sequence goes on along the minus strand of OX451741.1, from coordinate 605,582,047 downwards.
AAGATAGGGTGACTATCTATATGATAGTTACTTCCTCCAGACCACTGTTGGTTCAGTTTAAATCTCTCAATGGTTTACCCCGATTCTTTCCCGCATATATCTTTCTCTGGTTTAGATAAGTCATTCCAAGATTTATTCTGATTCTTCTCTAGACCACTGCTGGTTCAGTTTAAATCTCTCAACGGTTTATCCTGATTCTTTCCCGCATAAATCTTTCTCTGGTTCAGATAAGTCACTCCAAGATTTATTCTGATTCTTCTCCAGACCACTGCTAGTTCAGTTTAAATCTCTCAACAGTTTACCCTGATTCTTTCCCGCAGACATCTTTCTCTGGTTCAGATAAGTCGCTCCAAGATTTATTCTGATTCTTCTCCAGAACATTGATGGTTCAGTTTAAATATCTCAATGGTTTATCTTGATTCTTTCCTGCAGATATCTTTCTCTGGTTCAGATAAGTCGCTCCAAGATTTATTCTGATACTTCTCCAGACCACTGCTGGTTCAGTTTAAATCTCTCAATGGTTTACCCTTATTCTTTCCCGCAGACATATTTCTCTGGTTCAGATAAGTCACTCCCGGATTTATTCTGATTCTTCTCCAGACCACTGATGGTTCAATTTAAATCTCTCAACGGTTTATCCTGATTCTTTCCTGCAAACATCTTTCTCTGGTTCTGATCAGTGATCTTTTGTCGTACTTTCGAAGCAGGTTTTAGTGTCGTTTCTTGTGTTTTCATGAGTTTTCTTTTAATATTTTAATTATGTTTCAACAGTATTCTCTGATTAGGATAAGCAAGTCAGGTGTCCATGTTTTCATCATTTTTACCGTTGGTGCGTGTAATTTGGTTGTTGTTTCAAGGTGTTTCAGGTTTCTATCTAGTTGGCTATCCGACACCAATGCGAAAATGATCCAAATATAGAAGAAACGCACGGAAGCGAAGATTTCAGAAGTGTGACACGGGTGCCCGTGTCGTGTAACACGGCCCGTGTCGTGGCATCTGCAGCTGACAAAGACACAACAAACCAGTAACACAACACGACCACCCGTGTTGTACAACACGGACCGTGTTGTGCCCCCTGAAGGCGTGGATTCCATTTATGTGAAGCAGCGACCTGACACGGTCACCCGTGTCCCACAACACGGCCCGTGTCAGGCATCCTGAGGCAAAATTTCTATTTTTTTGACACGCTGACTGGGACAAGTTGGAGGGCAGTTTGGACATTTCTTGGAATATTTGAGAATACTGTTATATTGGAGACTAGGGTTAGGAACCAGGGGGGAGAAATTTTGGGAGAAGTAACATATTGGAGAAAATCTTAGAGTGGTGATTCAAGGAGAAGAAGGATCGATCAAGAGCGGAAGCAATCGATGATCCAACCTATCCAAATCCTATTGTAATGAATTTTCTTCTTGATCCTGTTTTCATGAGTATTATGAACATGAGTAGCTAAACCTCCCAATGTCAGGGAGGTGTCCCTGAATTTCTTTGTAGAGACTAATTGATGTTTTGTAATGTGAGTTTTATGTTTAAACCTTATTCTTTATTGTGTGCAACGTTTTTAATGCTTAATCTGCTTGGAAGAAATGATTATTGATCGTAATTAGGGTTGGCCTGATCAGCAATCCTAATCCTGTTGCATCACTTTTATCATAGTCGATATTCCTAAGGAATTAGAATACCCTGTGAATACCCCTTTTTTATGTCTGAACTAGAGCTTGATATTCTCTCTTGGCAGCTGAGGAATTAGGGCAAAGAGAGAATACCAAAGGTTTTTCTTAAAAGGAATTGCGGAAAAATAACTTTAGGCATAGGGAAAGAAAAGGTGAAACATAGATTTTTATAATAACGAAACAAGTTGGTCATTGTATCGCGATTCATACACCGTCCTGGCATTATTCACATCGTAACATATAATCTTCTCGTAAATTTAGTTTTCGTAGTATTGTAGTTCAAAACAAACAATCAACCATTGCTTTTGTTGAATTGATATTCATTCGAACAAACTTAATTTCACTGTGCAGTCCTCAAGAGATCGACTTTGGGGTTTTTCCCATTATTACTACATCGATAAAATAGTACACTTGCTATTTTATCGATCAGGTTCAGATAAGTCGCTCCAAGATTTATTCTGATTCTTCTCCAGACAACTGCTGGTTCAGTTTAAATCTCTCAACGGTTTATCCTAATTCCTTCCCGCAGACACTTTTCCCTTGTTCAAATAAGTCGCTCCAAGATTTATTTTGATTCTTTCCAGTTAAAGAAAATTTAAGACCTCTACTGGTGTAGTTTAAATATCTCAACAGTTTATCCTAATTCTTTCTGGTAAACATTTCTTCTGGTTCAGATAAATCACTCCAATATTTATTCTGATCCTTTTCCAATTGAAGTCAAGTTTATACTTAGTCTAATTCCCATCAACAATCACCTTCGGATGGCATATTTTAAGCCCATCCCCTACACAATCAACCATGACATCATCAAGTACAAATTTCTGGGCACTCTAGTGTTCAATCATCTTCCACCTTCAAGTCACGAAGGGAAGATTCACCAATCTAACTCTTCAAGCGTAAGATGATTGAACAGGGGCAGCTGTTATACCCCAAAATTTTCCCTCTCATTTCTCAAAGGATCATCCTGGACCCTTAGGTTTGCTTCCATCCAATTCCAAGCTTTGAATCACAAATTTTCAAAGAAAGTCATTCACAAGGGCAAAATAGTCATTTGCACCTTGAAAAGTCAAACATTGACTTTTGGATCAAAATCAAGATTCAAGAATCATATTTCATCAAGGCATGAAGTTTGTTTCATCAAGAAAATCAGAAGTCAAGATTTATGTTGAAAAATTCAAAATTCTAAATACTTAGAAATTTTTCCAAGTGTTTAAGAAATGTGATTAATTCAGAACTTCTGGCCAGATTATCACCATGATGCAAGTTGATTCTGGAAGAACTTATAACACAAGAGTTTTAGATCTCAATGAGACCTAAAACATTGCATAACAGAACTTCTTCTAGAAATGCTGGGATTTCAAGTTATACGTCTTCAAAGACACGTCCCTAAAACTTAAACACTTAGTAAATTCTGAGCATTTTCAAATCAAAATTTTGTTACAATTTCTAAGCCAGTTTTCACGTAGGTTCAGTCAGAATTTGCAAGAGCAATCCAAAAAGGCTTACAAAGAATGTTATAAGCTATCTGGAAAGTCTGAGAACTCACTCATAACACGCTGGAGCAAAGAGATTCAAGGATCAGAAGTTGGATGTTTGTTCTAAGTTGCGCTGATGCTGAACTTCTGACCCATAATTAAGCTATGCATAATAACATATTGCAGGATTTCTGGTTTGATAAATCTCATCATCATTTAATGTTCACAACCACTTTTGAGTTTTTATCCAAAGGATTTCCCCACGTGTGGCATAGAAGTACATTGTTGTCCTTGAAAAAGCAAACTTTTGTACAAGAGTATGCTGGGCCCATGCTTTGCTTTTGCTTCTGAGGGTACTTTTCCTTAATTCATGCTTATAAATCCAGCTTATGCACGGCTAAAAAGCTGCTAACCACTATACTTGTTTAACTTGCTTTAAGAACAAGCCAGCACACTAGCATGTTGGTGGTACCCTTGACTTCTCCAAGCTACTAAGTTCTTGCCTATAAATTGAACTTCATTTGCAATTGTGAAGGGTGCCGGTTGAAAAATTGAAAAGAAAAAGCTTTGAAACTGTGCTAAAAATTCCAAAAATCCGAAACTGCAAACACAAATACAAAACCTGCTAGTTTTGATTCTTGCATTCAAACTCCAATTTCCCTCAAGTGTTTCTTGACCAAATCATCCATACAACTTCTGAATTTTCCAGCCATTCATAGCCCAAGTTAAAGGTTGTTTCAGTCTGCTGAGCACATAAGGAAACTGATCAGAACATTACAAGCAGTCAGAACCAAGCTCCAATTCACAGGACCTTTTCCAGCTATAAGGTAAGCTTCTGCTGACTCTCATCATATCACTTAGGCATTATTAAATTTGCATGTCCAAAATACAATGTAGACATCCTGATTCTGATGCTGTACATATTTTGAGATTTCATGTATTTGTTTGTCTAAGTAGGGAGAAAATCAGTTCAGTACTACTTAAGGAAATTATAATTAGCAGATACATGTTTGTTTTTGGTTTACAGTCTTAACATTTTTTATATTTCTGAAACCATGATGGAAACCTGCCATAATTTCTATATTTGTGTTTTCTATTCTGTTAAGAAATGACTAAGTTGCAGATGTTCTGATGAGCTTAAAGAAAGAGATGGAATTTATCATCAGAGTCTACTTTGTAATACATTTTTATGCTTTTGCTTCTAATACCGGATGTACAACCACCCCAGTGGTAGACAATATGTGCGCATAAGACATTAGTGCTAGGAGTCCTGGGTTCTAGCCCTAGAAGCATATTTTTAGGTTTATTTAGTGACATTTTCACCCATTTATCTATCAAACAATATTCCTAAATTAGAACTTCTAGACAACCTTACCCAATAACATTATCACCTCACTCTCTTAAATAGTCAGAACTTCTGATCTGCTAGTGACATTAGAACTTCTAGATTCCCAGCTGTACCAGAGTTCCTAGACTCCCTCAGCAGTCAAAACTTTTAGATTTTTCTTTGTTCCTGCAACCTAAGAACTTGGTATACCCAGACCCAGAAGTTCTGACCTTTTACTTTCCTACTAACATTTTCTCTTTTGCAGCGTATCAGAGTCAGAACTTCTGTTCCTTCTCGCTTCAGCAATGTGCTGATTCTGACTCCCTTTTTCTCTTATTTATCTTATTTTAGCTTTTAATAACCAAAAACATCAAAAACATTTTATATTTACATACTTTATTTTTTCTCTTTTTAAAACCAAAAGATCAAAAATACTTTCTTAAGCAAACTTATTTCTTTCCTTAACAAAAACAAAACAAGTCCATTTTATATATCTTGTACATTATTTCAATATGGTTGTAATATATAACTAGGAATTTAATTTCTTGCAATCTCCATTGTAAATTTGTACACCCCATCCCCTTAGTGATGTGATAGTGTAGGACTTTATCTTTCCGCATTTTTATTGCTTTACACAAATACTAGTAAATAGGATGTATGGCGAGATAAAAAACCAACAAGTAGACAATCCCTAATCAAGACAAAATGCATGCAAATCAAACACACTTTGCACATACGCACCCTTAGGGTAATCTCACTTGTTGCCTAGGAAAAATAGTCATATCCCTCGAACATGGGAATTTTAGCAAAGACCCTCGATAAAAGATCGTAGTCCCTCGATGTTCCCTTCGGTAAACGATCCAGTCCTTAAACGACATTGCTAAAACGTCCCATAGGTTGCCTTCTATGACTATATCAATGTCCCACGCCCCTCCCTTCACATCCAACGATGGGGTTTCTTACCAAAACAATGGTAAGATAACAACATCTAAAGGAGGAGGAAAAGAACATTTAAGACCTTTTTGAGTAGGTAGATTCGGTCCTAGTTGCTCGCTTTCTCACAACAAAAACATTTTATACACCAACACTTTCATTTTGAAACATTTTCAAAAGACAAAGCTTTTTGTACGCGTTCTTATAGAAACGAGAGCCATTACAAAAACACTTTTTTAAATTCACTTTCAAAAACATATTCACCTCTTTGAACTATTTTCAAAAACAACACTTTGTACGCGTTCTTATAGAAACGAGAGCCATTACAAAGACATTTTCAAAATACATTCAAAACCCACACCACAAGCATATTTTCAAACAAAAGCAAGTGATCTAGCAAGAAACTAAGAGCCCGTAGATAACTACGGATGAAAAGGGTGCTAATACCTTCCCTTTTCATAATCTACCCCCGAACTCAGAAAATAATCTCTAAAGGTCTTTCCTGTTCTTTTTAATCTTTCCTTTTGGATAAAAGAAAAGTCGGTGGCGACTCTTTCTAATCGCAACAATTGCGATCAAACGCAAAACACCCAAGTCAGTTCTCCCACCGTATCACACTATATAAGAAGATCAATGGAATAATTTTAATTTGACAAAGTCGATGATATTGACGATGATGAAGTACACAAACACAAAAAATGAGAGATAAAAAGAAGATATAAAAATAAAGAAGAAGAAGTAGAAGATGAAGATGGAGATGAAGAAGAGTACAAGATGATGCACTCAAAATCAGATTTATAGTCATCTTTGTAAAATTATGTAAAAGCAGGGAGTTGTTGCGCATATCTTTCTAAACACTTGCGTGTCTTATCATGTACTTAAACTACGAGTAATTTGCTTGTTAAGAAGCATTTTTGTATTCTCCAGAAACAATTCTTTCTAGAATTGGTGTTTCCTCAAGTGATCGAGTGAAGATTTGTATACTTGAGAAAACTTTGATAGCTGGTCATTATTGATGAAATCCTTTCTAAGGGAACAAGTAGGTCATAATCCTTGAGTGGTCAATTATCTTTAAATCTTTTAGGGGACTAGGTAGGTCAGAATTCTTAAGGGATCACTAACTGTATGATCATTGTTGTTGTTAGTCACCGGCGGGTAGCCCGTGTGTCTGTAATCTGTTGGATAAAGTGATTGTGCATCTTTATATTTCTAGAATTATATATTCTTTCATATTTTTATCAAATATTTTTTCAAAATGGAAAAATTTTGAAAACTCAATTCAAACCTCATTTCTTGTGTTTTTCTCTACCTTTAATTGGTATCAGAGTCTTGCTATAATATTGATTTTTGAATCAAACACTTAACCGTGTAGAGAGATCCAATAAGAGAAAAACTATGAATGTTATATATTGAAATGAAAGAAATACGAATCAATTTCAAACATTCAGTTTTATCAGAAAAGGAATCATGGTTGAAAGTGACTCAGAAATATCCAGAACAAGATGCATCAGAAGATATTCTCTTAACAACCAGCTGAGCAAATCATAAGAGGAAAGTATCAGAGGCTTGTATGAGAAATGAAGATCATGCATGTAAACAAGACTCTAGAAGGATCAACTCTAGAAGAAAGAGTCATCAACTCTCAAAAGCATACAAGTCTGGATCAGAATCAGATCTCTTGTTGACAGAATCAGAATCTGATAAAAGCAAACATCAGTCAATAAGACAAAGGCTTTGAATTCAAACGTTGGCCTACTCACCAATATATTAAAAATATTCTTAAAAAGTTGAGATCTAGTTAATCCAGACAACTCATTCCAGAAAAGTTCAGAAAAAACTTTTTCAAAAGTCCGATCACCCAAAAAGAGAAATCTCTCATTGAAGACCCAGAAGAAGAAGAGATTAAAGTTCATCTACAAAAGGGTAGCTTCCAGAAGAATAATTTCCAAGACAAGCATGTCAACACAACTTCTCCAGCAATCTCAGTAGAAAAATAATATGCAGAAACTATCAGAAACTAAATTATCATCATCTTGGACACTGCTGTATCAAACATGTGAAACCAAGGAGGAGATTAAATTGTAATGTGATAAAAATTCATTGGTTCAGAAAAAGATAGTCAATTATGTCCTGAAGAAGACACTTTAGAAGAAAAATCAAATTTCAGAATAAGATCCATCTTCATGAAGAAATAATACTCTGACAACTGTCTCTAATCACTCATCAAGGAGCATTTCAGGAGATGTGTACAAAGTCAGGGAAGGAGAATCATCAAAATATAAGGAAATATGAAGACATGATTATCTTTTTAATCAGTCATATATTTCTAACTCTTTTTATTTACTTAGTTTAATCTAAATTATATCTTTATATTTTAGTTAGAAATCTCTTTAATTTCTTATTTTTTATTTTCCTTCCTTGTACACTTTTCAAACGTGTGGCTATGATTTATTTTGACACCTTTTAAATTTAGTCATAAATTCACCCATTGATTGACATCTAGATATATGTGATTTTCTTGATATTTGGTTAAAAATATTCATCTCTCTCCCTCTCAATATGTTTTCTAAAAACAAGTAATCTTTCCTACTTACCTCCTTATTCTTATGAGCTCTGTTTACCATTACACACGCCACTATATCACTATTCACTCTTTCTATTTTAAAAACTTGTAAAAACCTTTTTCTAACTCTTTACTATTTGATATTCATCCAGAACTTGTGTGCAAATTCACTCATGAACTGTATAAAGGGAGTAAAACCCAATATCCCGTTTTGCTTTTGAGAACACATGTGTTATTCTGAACACTAAAGAGAATCTGAACAAGTTTAATTCCAAAGCATAGAAGTGTAATATGTTGTGACACTCTAAACTCTCTAAAGGATGCATAGTATACAATAATGAAACATTGAATGTAGAAGAATCAATTCATGTTAGGTTCGATGATAAGCTTGACTTAGAAAAGTCAAAGTTGTTTGAAAGTTTTGAAGATCTAGAAATAATCCTTTCAGGTTCTGATGAAAATGCAAAAATTTCTGAAGATGGAAATATAAGCAAAAAGGACCAAGATGATGATATATCAGAAACACAAGCACCAAAAAACACACCTGTTTAGAAAAGGCAAAATCAGAGATCAATGGTTTATGAAAATTGATTCTGGGAGATAAGACTGAACCTTTCAAAACAAGATCTATGTTTAAGAAAATTGAGGAATCACTTATAAGATTGGTGTCTCTAGTAGAACCTACATCATGTGATGAAGCTATTCAAGAAAATAAGTGGACTCTAGCAATGCAAGAAGAACTGAATCAATTTTCTAATATTAATGTGTGAGACTTGGTACCAAAGCCCAAAGGGAATCATGTAATTGGAACCAAGTGGGTATTCAGAAACAAGCCATATGAGAAAGAAGAAGTTGTCAGAAAAAAAGCAAGATCAGTGCACAAAGTTTTCTTAAATTCTATAAGTTTCATGTATATTTAAATTAATATACAAAATAGTTCTTTCTGAAGGATTCTTAATGCATTATAACGGAAAACTAAGAATTTCACACGTCCAAGCACACTCTCGATAAGGAAAGTATGAGGTTAGTAAAAAGGTTGCTAGATATCTCTATCCAACTGTCCTATTTTTTAATATTTCCTTCTTGGATACTTCTAAACGCTAGGAGATATCTATATCAGATATATCGGTAGTCGAAAATCTTTATGTATTCTCTTTTCTAAGAAATATTTACTAGTGTCGTTTCAAATGAGTTTGTCATGATTAGTAGATATCAGTAGTCATCGCTTGAGTGTCTCTTTGAACAGTAAAAACGTCTTGATAATAGGGAAAAATATTCGCTCCATGTCTTAAACTGTCAATTTTTTGGCTTGTCCTATCGTGTTTCTTTTAAGCACCTCGAACAAAGATTTTTTTTTAAAGATAAAGTTTTTTTGGGGCCTATCCCTTTTTTTAACTAGGTCAAAATCTATGTTATTGATAATAAGAGTCTTTAATCATGTCATATTTTCCTTGTCCGTTGTCCTAGCTGTCATCCTGTATTAAATTTTAATGTCAATTTTTGTACCCCAAAATTTGCCCTCTCACATTATCAAGATTTTTCCTCACAAGACCTCTTGGACTCAAGACCAGATTAGGGTTTGCTCAACTCAAGACCTCTCCTTGCACTGATAAATTGAAATTAGGGTTTGAGTTTGCACAAGGATTTTTGGACTTCCAATACCTCATGTGACTTTCATACTTCATGTTGGACCTCTAAGATTGCTCATACCAAGTTTCAAGCCTTGAATCACTTTTTTACCCAGTCAATTGGACAATTGACCTAAAAATAAGATGTATTGGGGAAAAAGTCAACCATGGTCAATTTACAGTCAAACCTCATAATTTTTTATCCACATCAACATTATAGACTCATATGAACCATTTCTGATTTTTGACTGTAGAAGGGCAATTTCTGATTTTTGACCTAGCCATTGGCAAATTGGGTTCAAGCATGGTTTAAAGGACTCAATGGCACCATCTTGACCTAATCACATGGTTCAAAAAGATCTCAAATGCATAGGATTGACAGATGAATTTTGCAGTCAACTGATCAAAAATCAACTGTACACTGAAAAGTCAAACTTTGACTTTTTGGTCAAAATCAAGTGCCAAGGGTCATAATTCATCAAGATATGTCAAAATGTGAAGCTTGTTGATCAAGAAACCTAAAATTGCAAATTAGGGTTTTAATTTGAAATTTTTCATAACTTAGATATTTCTTATTTTTTCCCAACTTTCCACAACTCTTTCACCATGATGCAATTGGATTCAAAGAAAACTTCCAACATGAAAGTTGTAGTCATACACAAAATCTATAACTTTTATTCACAAATTTTTCCCAAAAGATGCTTTGATCTCAAGTTATGATTTTGTGAAGAAGGGTCCATAAACTTTTTAACTTAGTGAAAGTTTGCCCTAGTTTAGGCAGATTTTTGACCTAACTTCATGGAAACTTTTCACCTAGTTCCAAGTGGAATCTCAAATTTCATTTCAAATATTGATTGTAGATAATGTTACAAGCTTTCCAAAATGTCCAAGAACTCTCCCAGATCATTTATGGTTAGGGAGAATCGAAGAAATGAAAATGGCAATTTATTACTTTTGTTCAAGGCATTTTTACAATGTTACTAGTTACAAATCAATTTCAAACATGCTTGTACTTGGTTTTACATGTCCTAATCCCTTATACACTCAAAAATTAAATTCAAACACATTGGATAATGGTCTTGTTCTGATCTTTGAAGCATTGCACAAAGAATTAATCCATTTATGGCATAAAGTGCATAATACCATTTTGATAAAGCATGCTTTTTGCAATTTTGTAATTCTTGAGCCATGGGCCTAATCTTTGGTTGCAAACAAGATCCACAAAAATCAGAAAAAGTTTACCAACTCTATGCAGTCCATAAGCTAGCCTGTACAGGCCTTTGGCTTTGTCACTTCACCTTTTCTTCAAAAACAAGCAAACTTGCAAAAGTCAAGTAAACTTGTGTATCTGATAAAAGCAAGCCTTGGCTTCATTTCAAACGACCTCAGAACATTGTAACAAGCAAGAAACACTAATTCACAACCTCTAAAACACTCTAAAACACAAAAATCTCAAGTTCCTGTCCAAACAGGGCATCATCTGCAGAACCTTGGCCAAATCATTATTGGCTCGTGCGTTTTGCTTTGAATCACTTCAAACACATTCCATACCTCCTACCTAAACTATCCAGGCCTTTGTCTTGCAACTGTAACCTCAGTTTCACACTTCACCATTTTCATTTTGAAGGTTTGCAGGTTGACTTCTACAGGGAGATTCAAGCATCCACAAAGCAAGCTGAGCATTTGAAAAGGTTGAGGGGACTTCAAGGAAGCTCACAAGAACTTCAGGCCTCACTCAAAGTTCCCACATTGCCATATCTAAACTCAACTAAAAAAGGTATTTGTCAAGTTTCTATCTCTCTTGTTAGGCATCCTTAAGCTTAGGTTTGTGAAGCAAAAATGTAGTCCTCAACATGCTTAAGTTGTACATATGCGTAGATTCCATTTATATTAACTAAGCTAAGAGTATTTGGATGTTGAACATGCTGAATAAACTAGGTTAGAAATTAGGGCCATTAAAATTCTCCTTGATCTTTTAGAGTTAGGTCATGTTTTTTATATCATTAGAATCGTGAGTTAATATGCTACAAGTTTCATGTTGCAAGATTTTGTTTTTATGCACGTATGCAAGAGATACAGGTTGAAGAGGAAACACACGCGTTTGCTGTCTGGAGGTCAGGGACGAAGCTGTCCTGGGCCAGGGCCTTAGGCCTGTTTCTATTCACACCACCCATTTTACTTTTACACCCCCTGATCATTTTCTTTTATTTTTTATATTTTCTTGCATATTTTATATTTTTGACTTGCATTTATTTATTTTCTAAACATTAAAATCCCCAAAAATATTTTCTTAATTTTTTGCATTTTTATTTTATTATTTTTATTATTTTTATGGCATAAAAATAGTTTATTAGGTTTAATATAATTTATTTTCTTAAATAAACTTGTAAATAATAATAAAATACTTAATATTTTATTTTACATTTTATACACATAAAAATATTATTTTCTCACATATTTTAATTTGTAATTTTTATACATGATGTAAGTGTTTAGTTATTGGCATGTATTTTTGGTAAAACCAGGTGTGTAAATGTCATGACTGATGTCATAACATTCTGGATTATTAGGTACTTTATGCAGAAAAAGTATGGCATACAATAGCTACTGTTTATGAGTGTGTATCTGAGTATTTTGCAATGATCACATTTATTGCCTTCTACCAAAATCAGTAAACAGGAATTCTGATGTCATAACAAATGTTAAGACATCCTGTACTGATCTAACAGATATGCAGTTTGGTTAATTCTGAGATTTTTCAGGAAGATGGCGCATTCTTTCCAGAACAGAATCTCACGTGGACTTTGGGTTAACCTAGCTCAACCCTAATCTGGTTGATAAAGTCTTATGACCTAGTCTTGAGGTTAACCCTAATTAACCCTAGCTTTTCGTGGAAGCCCTAAACTGAAGAAACAGCTGCATATATATTCAACAGGATTGCTGATTGGAAAGTAACTCTTTTGACTGAAGATCAATTAGGAGCTGTATAGTTTTAACTGCTGTAATCCAAACAAGTATCATTGTGATAAGTGACTTGGAATAGGTTTTGATTGTAAGGGTTTTTGTATCACTCAAAGCTTTGAAGCAAGAGTGTTTGTGTCTCTTGACTAAAGCTTTGAAGCAAAGTCAAGTTAGGTTTATGTATCACTCAAAGTTGTGAAGCACGAGTGTTTGTGTTACTTGATTAAAAAGATGTGAAGCATAATTAAGTGTATGTTCTGAAGAGTGTCTTCATTAATTCATTAGTCAATTGTTTTAAGTATCACTGCTGTGATTGAGGGGGAGTGAGTAGGAACTCAGGTTTAAGTTGAACTTAGATTGAAGTTGCATTAGGTAGGTCTTAAGTGAAGGAGATAAACTGGTTGGTTTATTCCTGAATTAATATCTCTTATAGTGGATTTCCTCCCTGGCTTGGTAGCCCCCAGAGTAGGTGTTGTTTCACACTGAACTGGGTAAACAATTGACTGTGTTCTTTACTGTTTTTATTTACTGTCTTATAGAAAGTCAGATACGGTGTCATAACATCCACTGTGACATTGAGTATCTGCTGCCAGAATTTCACATAATATTATTATCATTTTTCTTAAACAAAAATGGACAAGAATATTAGAAAACATACATTTTTCTTTTAATAAAAAATTAGGGATTCCCCTTTTCAAAAATAATCATTTTATTTTTTCTTATTTTTAAGACTTAAATAAACTTATTCTTACATACATAAAATTAATACAAAAACATTTTTGCATACATACATTTAATTGCATATTTAAATACTTGTTTATTTATTTATTTGTAAAATAAATTCAATTTGGTTTTAATAATTTTAGGGTTTTATTTTGAGCAATATCCCCCTATTCAAAACTTGTATCCCCCTCCCCATAATATTGTTGTAATAGTTTAGATTTACTTTATGCAATTTATTGCTTTCATATACCATGATAGTAAACTAGGGTTTTGAATGAAAAGACCAAAAATCAAACAAATAGCATGACCTAATACAAGACAAAAATGCATGAAAAATGACAACACATTGCACACAAGCACCTCTAGGGTTTCACCCACTTGGTTAACTTACAAAAAGGCATGGTATGCATGCTAGGTATCTTGGCAAAATCAAACAAAACAAAAGATCATAGTCCCTCGATGACGCTATCTTGGTTTCCTAAACAAAAATAATCCTAGGCCCTCAAAACTTGCTAAAGATACTTGGCAATATTGTTATCATGGTCATACGATGACCTATGCCTGTCCCGTTTAACATCCAAAGATAGGGTTGTTTACCAAATGCAATGGTAAAACAACAATATCAAAGGAATAAAAATGTGTAGGAAAGACTTTTGAGTAGGTAGATAACTTCTAGTTACTTGATCAATTTGCAAACAATACTTGCTATTTTCAAACTATCACACACACTTTCAAAACATTTCCAAACAACTTTCAAAACATTGAAACATTTTTCAAAAGACAGACATCTTTGTATACATTCTTACAAACGAGAATCATTACAAAGATTGCCAAAACTATGGCCTCTTTTCAAAATACTTTCAAAACCACACAAAGCACCATTTCAAACAATTGAAAATCAAAAGAAAGTGATCTAAAACAAGTAACTAAGAGCCCATGGAAAACCATGGATGAAAAGGGTGCTAGCACCTTCCCTTTTCATAATCTACCCCCCGAACTCAAAAACAATCTCAAAGGTCTTTCCTGTGCTTTTTTACCTTTCCTTTTGGATAAAATAAAAGTCGGTGGCGACTCTTGCTAAACTGAAACATTTTCGAACACAAACTCAAAACCTCAAGTCAGTTCTCCCACCGCATCACATCAATTATCTTGAAAAATAATGGTATCGTCGGTTCCACTTCCCTCTGATCAAGACCTTAAATACGAGTGTGGATACTAAGCCTTATTACTCGTCTAAGTAACCCTTCATTTTTTTATTATCCCTCCATTTTTACTTTGTTTCAACCCTTTTTTCTCTCATCAAAATGGTTGTCAAAACCTTTTATGGAAATGAAAAACTTTTGGAAGTTATCAATGAGAAAAGACCGAACACCATGATTGTTAATGATCATTTTAATGAATTCATCCATAGTCAAAATTCGTCTAGTTATGCCACTATATGACGAGGTTCTATATATCCAAACCTAGTGAAAATATTTTGGATATACGCCTCTATAAGTAGTGATGGTAATTGCATAAAATCAAGTATTTATGGCATTCCATGTATCATCACTCACTCCATAATTGTTGAAGAAATTAAATGTGTTCCTAAAGTTCTCTCCATGGATCTTAACAGTTTTGAATATATGGATGTTGATATTTTTCCAACTCTTCATGACACCTCGTCTGGTTATGAACCTAACAATCCAGAAAACCTAAAACCCCTTTCTAAAATGTGGTTCGGGTTTCTGTTAATAAACCTTCTACCAAGAGGCTATGACCAGTGGCGGAGCCAGAAATATTATAAAGCCTGGGCGAAAAATTAAAGCCTGGAAAAAAAATTTAAAGATCGAAAATTAAACCCGGACAAAAAATTTAAAGACCGAAAATTCACATAGTATATAACAAAAAAAATTGTTTTTGCCCTTTTTTTTTCTTTCACTTTTTGGCCTTTTTGTTTTTTTTATAAAAAAAAATTGGAGCTTGGGCAGTTGCCCAGAGTGGCCGTACGGTGAAACCGCCTATGGCTATGACACATATGATTTGTGTCCCAGAGATAAACGTCTCATCTTCTGTATTCTCAATAATGTTCGTGTGAATATGTCTGCAATAATTTTAGATTACCTAAAGGAATCCATCTCAGACACCAGACATCTTCAAATGTCTTTTATACCGTATGGAAGTATGTTATCTGAGTTGTTTGAGAAATTAGAAATTGTTAGAATAATTCGAAGAGCTCAATTCAGTTCAGTTAATGCTCTCGCTGACGAAAGTTGGGAAATTTTTTAAGTTTAAGAAGTTTGTGAAAACTTTTGATAATCAGTGGTTTAAATAAGTGTTATCATGTTGTATATTTCTGATTTTTTTTCCTTCTAATCTTGTCTCTAATGCTGTTTTTCTGTTTAATCTTGTGATACGGTGGCAGAACCGACTGTTATACTAGTTTTGCATTTGTGTTCGCAAATGTTGCGGTAAGCAAGAGTCGCCACCGAATTTTCTTTTATCCAACAAAGGAAAGGGTGAAAAGCACAGAAAAATACCTTTCGAGATTATTTCTGAGTAAGGGGGGTAGATTATGGAAAGGAAAGGTGTTAACACCCTTTCCATCCGTAGTTATCTACGGGCTCTTAGATGCTTAAATCATTTTTTAAATACCTTATGCTTTGTGTTTTTGAGAAAAAGTAGTTTGAAAATGCCTTAGTGCGGCGATTCACTTTATGATAACTCTTGTGTCAGTCCTCAAGAGTGTTGATAAAGAGAATGTTTTTTGAAAGTGTTTTTTGAAATTTTTTTGTGTAAGTGCAAAAGATTGTTTTGAGCAAGCATCTAACAACTATCTACTTGTACTCGAAAAGGTTCGTTATTTTCCTCCTATCCTTTATACAGTGCTATCCTACTATTAGTGAGTAGGTATCCATATCGTTGGATGTTTGAGGGGCATTCAGAGGGACGTTTTTATAGTCACAAAGGCAACTGGGCAAGAAGCTTTAGTAGCTACCCTAGGATTCTAAGATCATATTTTTTCTGAGGCAACGTCGAAAGGGTTATCGAGGGACTTATGATCTTTTTGAACCAGATGGTGGCTACTAAAACCTCTCACGTTTAGAGAGCTGTGACTATTTTCTGAAGGCAATCGAAGTGGGCGTACCCTAGAGATGTATATGTGCATGTGTGTTATGTTTCAGTTATTTTTATCTTTTGTGTTAGGTTTGCTAATGTTTGATAATTATTCTTGTCATGCAATCCTATTAGGCATACATTTAAGCAGTTAATATATACATGAATTAAAAATGCAGAAATGTAAATCCTACGCTATTACATGGCTTTAGGGATTAATTACATGTCCAAAACTTTGAAAAAATAAAGAAAAGCGGTAAAGCCCTAGTTAATTCTATTACATTCCATCAACAAATACATTATTACAAAAAAATGCGAAAGTAAATAAGGCGCTCGAAATTGAAAATAACGTCTAAAAATCCTAAGAAATAAAAATCTTTTTGTTTGTTTTTATTTATAAAAGAAAGCAAAGCCTAAGTCTACTTAATTTTAATTTAAAGAAAAGGTTAAATTAATTAAGTAATTTATTTAATTAATTTAATTAAAAAATACTAACCTAATGCTTTTTTTGTGATTTTTTGATTTAAAGTTTATTTAAATAATAAAATCAATAAATAAATGAATAAAGCAAAAATAAAAATTCG
Source organism: Vicia faba (assembly GCA_948472305.1). Classification (NCBI taxonomy): domain Eukaryota; kingdom Viridiplantae; phylum Streptophyta; class Magnoliopsida; order Fabales; family Fabaceae; genus Vicia; species Vicia faba. Next base: position 605,565,087 of record OX451741.1, on the reverse strand, counting down.
AAGGGTCATCCTTCAATCCTGGGGAAACGTGGCCTTTCGATTCAGGGAAGTGGCGATGGTTTTTTCGATCCATGGGGAAATCTGTTCTTCGATCTGTATCTGCAAGACAAACATTAGAAACAATAAAGGTGCAGGACCTGGGTGTCGAACCCAGGTCCTTTGATCCTATGCGCGTTGGCCTATTCAAGCTTGTTCTGCAATATAAGCGTTAGAAAATAAAACAAATATAGACCTGGGTGTCAAACCCAGATCCTTAGTCCTGAATACAAATCGAACTATAAGTGTTAATATGTCATGCAACAACTATAATTAACTTAAGATCGAAGGTTTGTCACCAATGGGATGCTTTGTTTTGGATGGAGATGGCTAGAAAAGTTCTTGGGAACACCTCCTGCAAACTTCAGGTAGTGAATGGAGTGTTGTTGAAGATTCCTTTGATTTGGATTACTCAGAAGATTTTTAGTAATGTTGGTGTGGCTTATGAGGCAGCGTGTGCGTATAGTCTTTTCTTGTGTGTATGTATTGTAGTCTCGGGGCGTATATGTGTAGTATGTGTAGTGGTGTGAGTGTGGCAAGAGTGTTTTTGATCTTTGTATTGTTTTTTCTCCGCCCTTTGCAATGTGCCTTAGTCCTGTACTTATAGGAGTTTGAGGGGAGTGGAAATGGCAAGGGACAGCCATTAACCAGGCTTTGAAGGCAAAATCAGACAAATTAAAGGATTTCCTTTTTTGGATTTTCCATGCCATTTTGAAATGTTGAATGAACCTGGACGTGCTTCACCTTCGAATGCCCTCAAGTCTTTCCCTTCGATTGACTTTGAGTTACTTCCTTCGAACGGCTCCAAGCCTTGTCATTGGGGCTGTGATACGGTGGCAGAACCGACTATTAATACTGGTTTTGCATTTGTATTCGCAAATGTTGCGGTTAGCAAGAGCCTCCATCGAATTTTCTTTTATCCAACAAAGGAAAGGATGAAAAGAATAGAAAAATTCATTTTTCGAGAGTTTTCTGAGTAAGGGGGTAGATTATGGAAAGGGAAGGTGTTAGTATCCTTTCCATCCGTGGTTTTCCACAGGCTCTTAGATACTTGCACATTTTATAAAATTGCTTCAGTGCTGGTGTGTTTTGAAAATGTTTTTGTTTAATTTATGATAACTCTTGTATCAGTCCTCAAGTGTGTGATAAAGCATTTTTGAAAGTAGTTTTGAAAGTGTGGTGTGAATATGGATTAAATTTGAGCAAGTACTTAAGAACTATCTACCTACTCGAAAAAGGGTGTTCTTTTTCTCCTTTCCTTTAGATAGTGCTATCCTACTATTATTGAGTAGGTAGCCCTATCGTTGGATGTTTAACGAACTATCGAAAGAGACATTTATGGTCATTGAAGGCAACATGTAGAGATACCTTAGCATTTCGAAGGGACTTGTCATCATATATTCGTAGGCAACATCGAGGGACAAAATCATTTCTCATAAGCAACTCGAGGGACATTTAGGGACTATGATCTTTATGATGACTTAAAACTGAGGGTCTTTGTTAAGATATCCCTACGTTCGAGGGACATGACCATTTCCGAAGGCAACCAAAGTGGGAGGTACCCTAGGGGTGAAAGTGTGCAATAGTGTGTTTTTTTCAGGTATTTTTATCTTATTGTTAGTGATCTAAGAGTGAGTATTTAGTTCTTTCCATACACACCTAATTTACTAGCAGTTTGTATACAAGCATATAATATAGCGCAGAAAGTAAAACCTACAGTTGTTAGAAGGCTTTGGGGTAATTACAATTATATCTGACTTAAAATGTAAAATGCGGAAAATAAAACCCTAATTAAGCTATTATAAACCGAACACAGTTACAATAATAAAAAAATGAAAGTAAATAAACGCGCGCATGAATTGAAAATACGTCTAAAATCCTAAGTGAAAGGAATTTTTTTTTGTTTTTGTTATGAACAGAAATTGAATTAAAAATCCTAAGTCTATTCAATTTTAGTTTTTTTAAGAAAATATTAAAGTAATTAATTAATTAATTGACAAAATTAATTTAATATAGAAAACTAAGCCTAATGTTTTCGTGGTTTTTTAATGTTAATTAAAGCTTAGAAGAAGTAAGGACAAACAACCAAAACAAAGGATGAAATCGAAAGACAAAAATAGTAAATGGAAAAAAGTGCATTCTTGGAAGTAAGGCCTGGATCGAAGAGGCTTGGGTTGCCTTTCGATCCAATGAGGGATCTTGAACGAAGGTGCCTGAGAGACTGCATGTCTGGGGGCGTTTGATCTGGAGGTGTCATCCTTCGATCTGGGATACTGGAGCTGCAAGGAAGTTTGTTAGAAAAATCACAAAATGTATGACCTGGGTGTCGAACCCATGTCCTTTTCGTTACAGCGCATCTTCCTCACCAACCTGGTCGAAACTTTCTATTCATTGGTACAAACGAAACCAAAATATTACGTTAGAAACAAAAACACAATATTAACTTAATCCTATGGTATTTACCCATCGAAGATAAACTAAATCTGTAAGAATCGAAGGTAAGCTCAGATCGTGCCCCAACAATGGCAAGGTCTCAATCCTGCATCTTTGCTCACACGTAACACACTCAAGCAAACATGAACATTAGTAGCAATAGGTATGAATTTAAATCATGTCTAACAAATTTGAGATCAAAGAAGAAATTACCAACAGAGGGATTGTATGAGGGATGCCTCTGTGTGAATCCCAGGAACACGATTCAGGTGTTAGTCTGGACGGAGGCTGCTTGCAAAATCATCTTCGAGTTTGACAGTCTTTGGAAATTTTGTGCAACTTTAAGGAATCTCGTGCGGAAGTCTGCATTCTTGCGAGACAATATATGTGTGTCTCCGTATGTCTTTTCTCTGAGATCATGAGGTTTATATAGACAAGGGAATTTAGGTCAACATTTGTGTATCAAATCTTGGTCCATTATGATGAAGAGATTTGATTTGATTTCTTCATAAAGACTTTCTATATTTGATTCAATGAGTTGCCAATATATTTTCATGCGTTACTGCCAGCCTGTTATGAGTTGTTTGGGCCTCCAATATGATGAAAATCGAAAGCTGACCTGCCCCTGCAGATCCATTTCCCTTCGAGTTTGCTCTCTTCGAAAGATCTAAGCTCCATTTCGAATTACTCAAAGATTTCCTCATCAGGGCATTGTTTCCTTTGAAAGCTCTAAACTCTAATTCGACTTGCACCAGCTTCGATGTCATAGCTCCTTCAATTGAGCCACCCTTCTCTTCAATTGCTTGATTTAAGGAGAATCACCCTGGTCGAATTATCTCTTGTGGAGTTGTGAACAAATAAGGCAAGAATCTAGCCTTTAACTCAGGAATTGAATCAACGTTCAACATTGAATGCTTGCCATATTTGTAAGGAAAACATGCCATTTTGAACTTTGGGTGAACCTGGACAGGTTAGGATAGGTGTTTTTGTTTGAATTTGGCTTAAGGCTTTCATCATGGTTCCTTCGATTAAGTCTCAAGTTTTGCTCTCTTCGATGGCTTTAAACTTGATCCGAATTGCTCATATTCTCAGCATCAGAGCTTCTACGTTTGAACCATAGTCTGCAGAAAGGCTCAGAGTTATCCTGCATGAGATCGAATGTCCATCAACAGAGTTTCTGGAACCCTCTCAGTTCTTGCTCTTTTTGATCTTATTTTCTCTAACTTGGACAATCAGAATATCGCCCTGTTGATATTCCAATCAAAACATCACTTGGTTAACATGCCTGTCGAAAGGCACTTTGCACGCTCTAACAAAACAACCTTATTTAAGATGCCCGTCAAAGCTTCCTTGTTAGAAATGCCCACCTAAAGGACTTATACCAATCTAAAGACCTTTTGTAGATTCTAATCGAAGGACCTTTTGTAGATGCCAATTGAAGGAGCTTTAACAGATGCCAATCGAAGGACCTTTTGCAGATGCCAATCGAAGAACCTTTTGCAGATGACAATCAAAGGACCTTTTTCAGATTCCAATCGAAGGATACTTAACCATCATTTGAAAATTTTCCTTTTCTTTAAGAAAAATTTTGTAACCACCAATGCAAGAGGAAATCTTGGATAAACATGAGAGGGAAAATTTTAGGGTACAACAGCTGCCCCTGTTCAATCTTATTAAACCTGAGGATGTAGATTGGCTTGCCTTTCGTGATCTGAAGGTGGAAGAGGATTGAACACTAAAGTGCCTAGAAATTTTCACTCGTCTGAGATGATACTTGACTATGTAGATAGTATCAGGAATGGGCTTATATACGCCATTTAGAAAAGATGACGGAAGATCGTCGAAGATGGACTTAAAGATTCCATCGAGAACAATGTTCACTTCATGAGATATTCCTTTGTGGGGATCCCTATGCCTGTTGTTGGGGGGGACTCCGCTGAGGAATGTTGGTCTTTGTCTTGGGAAATAATGTTTATGAGCTTAAATTGTCCCTTACTATATTGGGGAGTATCTCTTGATTAAAGAGACAGAAGTGAACTTCTATCTGGTCAGGATCCAGGCTTCACAATGACTTGCTGAGGATAATAAGGTTGATTTCTATCTGGTCGTATTCCAGGATTCCCAGCGACTTACTGGGGGAACATGAAATTAACTGCTATCTGGTCGGACTCCAGGCTTTGCAGTATCTTGAACTGGAATATAAATCAAAAAAATCTAATATCAATTTAACTGGACCAAAGTAATGTCTTGGGTTGTCTCCAACTGGAATAGAAATCAGGAAAATCTTAGTATCAATCTAACTGAACCAAAGGAAAGTCTTGAATTAAATTTGACTAGAATGGAAATCAGAAAAATCTTAGTATCGATTTAACTGAACCATACAAAAGTCTTGGATCATCTTCAACTGGAATAGAAATCAGAGAGATCTTAGGGTCTATCTAACTGAACCATAGAAGGTCTTGAATTAACTTTGACTGGAATGGAAATCAGAAAAATCTTAGTATCAATTTAACTGAACCAGACAAAAGTCTTGGAATATCTTCAACTGGAATAGAAATCAGCTTGATCTTAGTATCGATCTAAATGAACTAGAGAAGGTCTTGAGAACATCTTTATGAGGAAAATGCTGAAATAGCCCTTCATCAGACGTAGATTTTGAGAAGACTACCAGGTCACGTAAGTAGTCAACGGTGTTTGTTGATTTGATCTCTCCTGAAAAGGGTAAAGAGTTAGTTGTATGCAACATTACGATGTATGAAGTGCATTGTGATGATGTTCTCAAAATGAATGAGATTATGCTGTATGTGATGTGTATGTGCATGCCATGATGTACGGATATGTGATGCTGTTGCGATACTTCTTAGTCTTGGAAAGTAAATCTCTGACTGCTGCTGAAGAGTATTGGGAAGATGAATCCTTCATTTCTTTCGGGGATGATAAATAGTGATGATTTGCTGGGGATTTCATCTTTTTGTTTGAGGATATTCTGTCGGGGATTTTTAACTCCTGCTTGATAATAACTCTGTGTGGGAGGATGCCCTGTTGGAAGATTTTGCCGATATAGAGAAATAAACTCCGTTGGGGAATAAACTTCCGCAGTTAGAGAAATAAACTCTACCGTGGAGGAGATTTTATAAACTGTTTGAGATTATAAAACTCAGCTGGGGAATACAGATTTCAGCTCTCTAAGGGAACTTTGATGGAGAAGGTAATTCCTGCTTGGGGAAGAAGAGATTAAACTTTGGTTTTTTCTACTCTGCAGGGAACATAGATGTCACCGGGTCGTATTTAGTGGTGACGGAGTCTCAAGATGTCTCTGCCCCTGTACCATGGTGGAAAGAGTAACTGTCGGGACTACAAATTTCTTTTTTAGACTTTGCCCATTTCTTAAAGTCATTAGCAACTATCTTTCTGTTTCATATGCAAGTATTTGTAAATGGTAATCATATTCAAATGCATATGTCAAAATTAATCACTGGACATTTTCTCAAAACAAAATAGAAAAATAAAAAACAAATAGTTTTGTACTTTCTAAGAAATGATTTGTATTGATTTCTGAGGTTCGCCTATAACATGCATTTCGTACAAAGAGACTGACGTTCTAGTAGGAGAACGTCGGCCTGAAAAATGAAAATTATACAAAATAATGTATAAAGAGAAAATATCCATATGTAATAATCCCATTGAGTTTCAATTCTGCTATTGCCCCTATGTCCTTGAGTGTCTTATCACTTTGCTACTTGTCTGAAGCTGACTAGATTGAGTAGTACCGTTTGAGCTTGATAGTTGATACTGAAGTCTGGTCGTAAGGTGATCCAATGGGATATAGTTATACGCTTTAAATCCCTAATTTTTTCCTGGACCGCCCTTTCGGGTTTTCGGCCCACCGGGATACCCTTTTTTGCCCAAGCCGCCTTTTTAGGTTTTCGACTTGCCGGGTGTACAAATTCTTTTTGTATTTATCCATACCTTTTGCCTGAACCCTTTTGGTTCGTCGGGATGCCCTTATTTTTGCCTAGGCCAATCAACCTAGCGGGTCTTTATTTATGCATAATATCTTTTCACTATGTCTGCATTCATAGGGTGAGGAAGGTCGTCACCATCCATGGTGGTCAGAATCATGGCTTCACCGAAAAATATGCTTTTGATTACAAATGGCCCTTCGTACGTGGGAGTCCATTTTCCCTTGGGATCACCTTATGGCAGTATAATGCGCTTGATTACTAGATCACCCACTTGATATACTTGACGTCTGACCTTTTTGTTGAAATCCTTGATCATTCTCTTTTGGTATATCTGACCATGACAGATAGCAGTGAGCCTTTTTTCATCAATCAAATTCAGTTGATCAAGTCGAGTCTGGATCCAATCATCTTTGTTCAAACCCGTATCCTTCATGATCCTCAAAGAAGGGATCCAGACCTTAATAGGTAGGACAACCTCCATACCATACACCATAAAATAAGGTGTTGCCCTTGTTGACATACGTGCTGAGGTGCAGTAACCATGAAGAGAAAATGGTAACGTCTCATGCCAGTCTTTGTATGTCACCGTCATCTTATGTATGATTTTCTTAATATTCTTGTTAGAAGCTTCCATAGCGCCATTCATCTTCGGCCGGTAAGGGGAAGAATTATGATGCACGATCTTGAATTGTTTACAGAGCTCGGTGATCATTGTATTGTTGAGATTTATACCAATGTTTGTGATGATTCTCTCTGGCACACCATACCAACATATGAGGTTATGCTTGATAAACCGCACTACAACATTCTTGGTAACAGTAGAAAAAGAGGCAGCTTTAACCCACTTCGTGAAGTAATCAATGGCTACTAGGATGAAGCGATGCCCATTGGAAGCGGTAGAACTAATCTCTCCGATCATGTCAATGCCCCACATTGCAAAGGGCTAGGGAGCCATCAAGACATTCAAGGGAACCAGAGGTACATGTACTTTATCAGCATAGATCTGGCATTTGTGACAAGTTCGGGAATGTTGATAACAGTCTGCTTCCATAGTGGACCAGTAGTATCCTGTCCGTAGGATCTTTTTATCCATGGTGTGTCCACTAGAAGGTACCAAAGGTACCTTCGTGTATATCTACCATAATCCTCTCTGCTTTTCTCTTGTCTACACACCGAAGTAAAGTAGATTCATGGTTGCGCTTGTAGAGGATTCCATTACTGAGGAAGAACTTTGCGGAGAACCTCCTCAGAAACTTCTTATCATTGACAGACGCCCCCTCAGAATATTCTTGGGCCTCGAGATACCTTTTCACTTCATGGAACCAAGGTTTGTCTGCTACTTCTTCAGTATCAATCTCACAGCAGTATGCTGGTTCATCCAACCTCTCAATAGTGATCCAAGGAGCCTCATTGTCCCATCAGACTTTGAACATAGATGACATAGTAGCTAGTGCGTCCGCTAACTGATTCTCTTCTCGTGGAAAATGTTCAAAGGTGAACTCTTCAAAGTGTGGAAGCAATGTTAGCACATGTTCTTTGTAAGGGATGAGATTAGGTGCCTCGTGTCCCACTCCCCTTTTATTTGACTTATTACCAAGGCTGAATCCCCGAATACGCTCAAGAACTTGATCCTTAGGTCAATAGCAGCTTTGAGGCCCATGATACACGCTTTATACTCAGCCATATTATTGGTGCAGTTGAAACATAATATGGCGGTGAAAGGAGTATGACAGCCCTCGGGGGATATGATTACAGCACCGATGCCATTGCCGAGTGCATTGGAGGCTCCATAAAAAACCATAGTCCATCGGGATCCTTCCTCGGGTCCTTCATCCGGTCCAGGCTCTTCACAGTTAGTCACTAACATAATATTCTCATCCGGGAATGCAAAGTTCATGGATTGGTAGTTATCCATTGGCCGATGAGCCAAATGATCAGCTAATACACTTCCCTTAATTTCTTTTTGGGCCGTGTATTGGATATCGTATTCGGCCAATACCACTTGCCATCTTGCTATTCTTCCGGAGAGAGTGGGCTTCTCGAAGATGTACTTGATCAGATCCATCTTAGATATCAAGGTAGTGTGAGTCAACATATACTGTCTTAGTTGGCGAGCAGCCCATGCCAAAGCACAGTAATTTTTCTCGAGCAGTGAGTATCTTGTTTCACAGTCGGTAAACTTTTTTCTAAGGTAGTATATTGCATGCCCTTTTCGACTAGACTCGTCATGCTACCCCAGCACACACCCCATTGAATTATCTAACACCGTTAAGTACATTATCAAAGGTCTTCCTTCAATCAGAGGCATCAGAATTGGAGGCTCTTGAAGGTATTCCTTGATTCTCTCGAAGGCAGTTTGGCATTCGTCATTCCATTTTACCACTTGATATTTCTGCAAGAGTTTGAAGATTTGCTCACAAGTAGCAGTTAGATGAGAAATGAACCTGGCAATGTAATTTAGGCGTCCCAAGAAGCCTCTAACTTCCTTCTCGGTGCGAGGAGCCGACATCTCTTGTATAGCCTTCACCTTTGCAGGGTCTACTGAATACCCTTGTCACTAACAATTAAACCTAGAAGTTTACCAGACCTTACCCCGAAGGTGCACTTGTTCGGATTTAACCTCAGCTTGTATGTCTTCAACCTATCAAACAACTTTTGTAGATGATCAAGGTGCTCTTCCTCAGTTTGAGACCTGGCTATCATGTCATCAACATAGACCTCTATCTCATGATGAATCATGTCATGAAACAAAGCTACCATGGCTCGCCGATAGGTTTCCCCAACATTCTTCAACCCAAACGGCATCACTTTGTAACAGAAAGTGCCCCATTGTGTGATGAAGGTTATCTTTTCCATGTCTTCAGGTGCCATCTTGATCTGATTGTAACCATAGAAACTGTCCATGAAGGAAAAGATCTTATGTTGTACGGTGTTGTCAACCAGAACGTCAATATGGGGGAGCAGGAAGTCATTCTTGGGGCTTGCCCTGTTCAAATCTCTGTAGTCCACACACATGCTTACCTTTCTGTCATTTTTAGGCACCGGGACTATGTTAACAACCCACTATGGATAAGAGGTGACAACTAAGAACCCAGCGTTGAACTGCTTCATCACTTCTGCTTTGATCTTCTCTGACATTTCAGGACGCATACGACTGACCTTCTGCTTTATTGGAGGGAAATCTTTTTTAGTTGGCAGACAATGAACCATGATATTTGTGTCTAGTCCTGGCATGTCTTCATATGACCAAGCAAAGATCTCGACATAATCATGCAACATTCGTATCAACCGCTGTTTGACACTAAGCTCCAAATTTGCACCTATCTTGACTTCTTTTCTGTCCTCTTCTGTGCCTAAGTTTATTGTCTCAACTGGCTCTTCATGAGACTGTATAGCCCTTTCTTCCTGCTGTAAGAGTCTAGCAAGTTCTACGGGTACCTCACAATCTTCCTCATCTTCGTCCTCGGCTTGGTTGATCGGATTTTTAAAGTCATAACCGACAATATCGGAACCGTTATCAATGGGATCCAGAGTGGATATGGATCTGCAGTTTGATATGTGAGTGTGTGTAAGAGCATAGCTGTATTGACAAAGTAAAAAGCAAAAAATAAAAACAGAGAGCACAAAATTTGTTTGCAAAACGTCCAATGCTTTATTAATGACATATGAGCCTGAAACATGATAACCCTAAAAAATAAACCATTGTGCCTCGGGTAAGACACATGGCCATAGAGTTTATATTGTTTATTACATATCCGGAAACAAAAAAGACAATTACTTCTAAATAAAAGTAATTGGTACAAAGTCTTTTGTCGTCCAGGTACCGGGTCCATCGTTGGTAGTAGGGAAGATCCAGTTATCCATGTCATAGTCACCATCACTGTCTTCTAAAGCGTTAACCCCATGGTTGCTGATGCGTAGGGGCGGTCCTCCAGCACGAGCACGACAAACAGCCTTTTGAGCCCCTGAAGAGAAACTCAAACCAAACTTATCAGATTTGTATGGAATGTCAGGGAGTTGGCCCCAAATGGTACACCCACCTTCTTCAATAATTGCTTTGGCGTCCTTGAGAGAAGCCATTTTCAAGGGAGGTCTGGTGATCTTTGGCATATTAGTAACATTCTCAGTTGCGGCCATGGTCTGGGGCACCTCTTCGAAGTTCTAACACAGAGTGTCGATGAACTCGCCATCCATTTACACATACCTAAAAGAGTTCAGGTGGCTTACCATGTACTCTTCTTCACCATGTACCATGACAATCTTTCCTTTCATCGGGTACTTCATCATCTGATGCAGAGTGGACGTGACAGCTCTCGCCCCATGGATCCAAGGGCGATCCAACACACAAGAATAAGATGGTCTGATATCCATCACGTAGAAGGTGGAGTCAAAGGTTTGAGAACCAACTTTGATGGGGATGTCCACCTCCACGTGCACCATTCTTTTTGAACCATCAAGAGCCCTCACTACAATGTTGTTAGGCTTCAGGGTCAAACCTTCACAGTCCAATCTATCCAGAGCCTTCTTAGGCAGCACTTTCAATGATGAATCAATATCTACTAGAACATGGGCCAAAATAGTGCCGCTGCATTCGACAGAGACATTCAACGCATTATTGTATTTTCTCTCTCTGGGTGTTAGATCAGCATCAAAAAAACCCAAACCATTGTCGGCCGTCAAACTGGCCACACAATCTTCAAATTGGTCACCGGATGTTTCTTGTGGCACATGGGCAGTCTTGAGGAATTTCACCAAAACTTTTTCATGAGCTTCAGAGCATAATAGTAGGGCTAACATAGAAATCTTGGAAGGGGTCTTCCCCAACTGTTCGACCACATTGTAGTCGCTCTTCTTTATTATCTTCAAGATTTCTTCCATTTCCTTCTTGGAAGCCTCTGGAATAGGTTTTGAATGTGCCTTCGTCTGGACAGGATCAATCAATATGTCTTTGCCCTAGGTCTCGGCCGACTCGGTGATAGGGGTGGCAACATGGGTAATCACAGGAATTGCAATGTTAGCATCAGCATGAACAACAATAGGAATGAATTTTGGAGGAGAAATCTCAGGGGAAAATACTCTTTCACTTCTTGTTATTTTGCTGGTCCCAACGATGTTACCAATGTCGGGACCAACATTTTCAGAAACTTGGTTTTCAATAGCCAACGGGTCTTGCTTGATGCCATGGTAATAGACGTCGGCCCCATAGTTCCAAGGGATAACCTTGTCAGAGGAGTATGGGATTGGCCTTGGCATGGTGATGATCAGAGGAGCCAACTTCGGATCAGATGTAATCCTGATGGGTCTTTTGGTGGAGACCCTGGAAGGATTGGCGGAAATGGTTATGATTGAAACATCCTTACAAGAAACAATCGGGACGGTGGTCTTTTCAAACAAGATCTCTTTATGATCCCTCAAGCGCTGAACACATGCTTTCAACAAATAACAACCAGTCGGTAGAGATAAACATAAGTTGAAATCTTCGCCACAGCCCGAAAATAAACTGGATTTCAACAAGTTCCTCAACAGAAGTAACAAACGCATCATTGTCAACAGAATTAACACTCTGGTCGTGCTTGGGCATGGGAGCAATTATAACATTGGGAATCTCAGGATTTTCAAATTCAATCTCTTTCGCCTCAATAAGGTGTTGCACCCTATTCTTCAAAGCCCAACAGTCGTTTGTATCATGGCCTGAACTCTTTGAGTGGTAAGCACAACGAGCATTTGGGTTGTAGCAAGGAGACGCAATGTTGGGATTCTTGGGAGCTTCCCTCAAGGTAACCATATTGGACTTCAGTAGGTGAGGAAAAACTTGAGACAAAGTCATATTTATTTGGGTGAATTTCCTTACAGGTCTTTCTGCTCTAGGCTGATTATTTCGTTGTTGAGTAGTTGCAGGCTTAGATATCATAACAGCCCCAACCATTGGACGGTGCTCGGTTCTTCCCTGATTTCGTTGATTGTAAACAACACTGGACTCTTTTTTTCCTAAGAAAGGTCTCTTTCCCGCACTTGAAGAGGCATCCTTCTAAATCTTGCCACTTCTAATCCCAGCTTCCACTTTTTTTCCCATAAAAAACAATTCAGTAAAGCCAGCTGAGGAACATCCAGTCAGATGATTGAAAAATGGGCCAGATAGGGTACCCAAAAACATATCCGCTAACTCCCTATCAGACAAGGGGGGGGGGGGGGGGGGGTTGGACTCTTCCTACTAAATCCCTCCACTTATGAGCATAGTCTTTAAAACCCTCGCTCGAACCCATAGACATACCTTGGAGTTGTGTACGGGTGGGAGCAAGGTCTGCATTATACTGATACTGCTTATAGAAAGCAGCAAGAAGGTCTTCTCGGTTATGAATGTTGGTCCCTTCCAGCTGGTAGAACCACTCTAGTTGAGTCCCGGATAAACTATTCTAAAAGAAATAGACCCACAAGTCTTTGTCTGCAGTGTGAGGCTGAATCTTTCTCACATAAGACCAGAGATGCATTTTGGGACATGAGACCCCATAATATTTGGCGAACACCAGAACCTTGAACTTATGTGGAATGACAACCCCAGAAACCAAACCCAGTTCTTCAAAATCCAGCCCAGGCACTTTCTAGATTTCCATTGCACTCAGACGTTGTTGTAGCTGTTTTTATTTTTCGTCGGCTAGAGGATACTGTTCCTCATTATAGTCAGTCTCATTATCAGATTCCCTTGGACTGGGGTCTTCCTCTCTTGTTTCCCCTTCTTGATTGTCTCCTTCCTTTGACGAAGATGTTAGCTCTACAACATACCTTAACGGTCCTTTGAACATCCTTCCCAAATTCACCACACCAGCTGTCTTCCTTAGCTTCTTGGTCTTCTCTTTAACAATCAGGGCTTTCAGCTCCTCTTGCCCCTTGGCCAGAGCCATGATCATTTGTTGAAACTGAGCATTTTGAGTCTGTAGATCCTTCACTGTTTGTTCGAGAGCCATTTCTTTACCACTGACATAAACAACGAAGAAGATGAGAAACCTTCTATGAAGCCTATTCATGCAACGATATGTATGATATGCGTATGCAATGATTTCAAGGATTTCTAAGACTTAAACTTGCTTAAACCGAAAGAGGACAAACGTTAATTGCATTTAAGAAGTTTTAATGGTCACAATGATGCCTCTTGGGCTTACAAAGGAAGTAACAAAGCAAAAATAAACTCTACAAGAAAAGAAAGACTCAAGCTTCCCACAGGCGCATCCTCTTTGGTGCAATGTAAGCATTTTTACTCTTCTCTTCGTGAAGTAACCTGGTGAGTTGTAAGACCTTCTTCTCGCGGGCGTAGAATTGGGTTGTAAAGGTATCCCGTTCTTCTTTGAGTTAGATCCAAGATTTCTGTAGCTCCTCGAAATCAGTTGGCATGTCAGGATGAAGAACAATGTAAGGAGTGTCTCCCTCAGCAATTGGCTCCATAATCACAGGTAAGATGACAGGGTAAGGCATCATAAGACATTGAGCACGAGCTCACACCCATTTGAGGTAAGGCTTAAGAGGGATGGAACTCTTGTGCCCCAGTGTCTCGCTATCAACTTTATTTACCATGCCCCTAGCTCGAATGAACCTCTTACGATAACCCTGAACATCATTCTCATAGTAAAACATGATTCCTTGGACGAGTGCCTCGTTAGGACCATCCCTTCTAGCATAACCAAACTGTTGCAACACCAAACAGGGATTATAAGTGATTCCTCCCCTAATGCCTAAGAAAGGGACTATAGGGAATTCCCCACAGCGATCAATGATGGTAACATTCTCCAAGGATCGAGAACAACAATGAATATCCAAATGTGTGAGGGACATCAACCTATGAGACCATCTCATACCCTGCTCATTCTTCAAAATAGACTGAGGTGGTGCGAAATAAACCACCTAGCCAACAGAGGAGTGCAACATAGAAGGGTCCCTCTTAGAGTGCGAGTATCCAGAGAGTGTAGAATATCTCCAAGTAAAGTAGGCACCAGATTATGAGACAGAAAAACGTTTACCACACTCACATCTATGAGTTGGTCTGGATTAGGAAACAATACATCCCATAGATGAGAAGGACCAACCCTTCTTCAAAAGCTTGTAAATCCAGGGTTTCCCAAAAATGATGAGCTTTCTCAAATAGAAACTTAGCTAGAAATCCCTTGACGCCTCTTCTAGTTTCCCACTTTTCCACTACATCAGACTGTTGTAAAGACAGAGCTTGAGCAATCTCTTCGGGCTTTGGGTATCTTTCCATATCGTTGAATGGTGATTGATTAAGGATAGGTACCCCCAATAACTGAGAAAACTCTTCCATAGTAGGTACTAACTAGTAATCAGGAAAAGTGAAGAAGTGATGTAACGGGTCAAAGAACTGAAAGAGCACCTTTATCATTTCTTCATCAGGGTTTGAAGTGACCAGGTTGAGAAGTCGACCATGTCTTTCAGTGAAGAGAGAGCTCTCGGGAATCCTTGATGCTAATTCCTTGAGTTGAGAAGGTACCCTGACAAGGTTGACCTGGATAGTGTTCTTGCGAGCGGATGCCATGTCCTACAAAACAAGACAAAGATAAGCCCTAGAAAATCCTTGAAATGGTTAGTATGATATGCCATGTTATGATGTCATGATTATGCTAAGAAATCACAGATATAGCAAGAACAAGCAAATCACACAAAAACCCTAGGTTTAAGGCTTGCATGGGTTTTAAGGTAATACCCTCTTGAAGTTTTGATTGGTTCAACCTGTCTTAGTAATAGTAACCGGGTTCTAAAGGATCTTAATATCACTGATCTTTCCCAAAAGTTTCAATCTGATAGACAACGAACTTGCCACCAAACAAAAATAGGGAGTCAAATCTCAATGAGTGTATCATCGAGTATAAACTGATTTTGGACTACACCAAAGACGGATATCTCACTACATCCTAATAGCCAAGTTCGTCAATTAAGGTTCTAAGGTCAATTGACGCTTCATGACACCATTAGCCGCCCCGTATTTTCCTTGATTGACTCAAAGGCTACCGGTACCCACCAAAGTGTCACATCAACGTAGCTATCACTTCAATCGTGTTGGTATATCCCACACAGTTTCCATGATCTATTGCTACTTACCTAAAAGGTTTCCCCAGATCCGTGTGTAGGATCTATAATAACCCAAACAAAAACCCCTAAAAGTAAAGCAAACAAAACAAATAGAGAAAACATATTAGAAATGAACTAGACCTTAAGGTAAACCCCACTTTTATTATTCCCCAACAGAGTCGCCAGTTCTGTGATACGGTGGCAAAACTGACTATTAATACTGGTTTTGCAATTTTATTAGTAAATGTTACGATAAGCAAGAGTCACCATCGACTTTTCTTTTATCCAACAAAGGAAAGGGTAAAAAGAACAGAAAAAGAAATTTTTCGAGAGTTTTCTGAGTAAGGGGGTAGATTATGGAAAGGGAAGGTGTTAGCACCCTTTACATCCGTGGTTTTCCATGGGCTCTTAGGTATTTGCTTATTTTTGAAAATTGCTTTCATGCTGGTGTGTTTTGAAAATGTTTTTGTTTGCTTTATGATAACTCTTGTATCAGTCCTCAAGAGCGTGATAAAGCATTTTTGAAAGTAGTTTTGAAAGTGTGGTGTGAATATGGATTAAATTTGAGCAAGTACTTAAGAACTATCTACCTACTAGAAAAAGGGTGTTCTTTTCCTCCTTTTCTTTAGATAGTGCTATCCTACTATTAGTGAGTAGGTAGCCCTATTGTTTGATGTTTGAGGGACTATCGTAAGGGACGTTTATGGTCATTGAAGGCAACATATAGAGATACCTTAGCATTTTGAAGGGACTTGTCATCATATATTCGTAGGCAACATCGAGGGACAAAATCATTTCTCGTAAGAAACTCGAGGGACATTTAGGGACTATGATCTTTATGATGACTTAAAACTGAGGGTCTTTGCTAAGATATCCCTACGTTCGAGGGACATGACCATTTCCGAAGGAAACCAAAGTGGGAGATACCCTAGGGGTGCAAGTGTGAAATATTGTGCTTTTTCAGGTATTTTTATGTTGATGTTAGTGATCTAAGACTGAGTATTTAGTTCTTGCCATACACACCTAATTTACTAGCAGTTTGTATACAGGCATATAATATAGTGCGGAAAGTAAAACCTACAGCTATTACATAGCTTTGGGGTAATTACATTTATATCTTCCTGAAAATGTAAAATGCGGAAAATAAAACACTAATTAAGCTATTACAAACCGGGCATAATTACAATAATTAAAAAAATATGAAAGTAAATAAACGCGCGCATGAATTGAAAACACGTCTAAAATCCTAAGTGAAAGGAATTTTTTTGTTTTTGTTATGAACATAAATTGAATTAAAAATCCTAAGTCTATTCAATTTTAGTTTTTTTAAGAAAATAATAAAGTAATTAATTAATTAATTGACAAAATTAATTTAATATAAAAAATTAAGCCTAATGTTTTTGTGGTTTTTAATGTTAATTAAAGCTTAGAAGAAGTAAGGAAAAACAACCAAAAGAAAGGAAGAAATCGAAAGACAAAAACAGTAAATGAAAAAAATGCATTCTTGGAAGTAAGGCCTGGATCGAAGAAGCTTGGGTTGCCTTTCGATCCAATGAGGAATCTTGATCAAAGGTGCCTGAGAGACTGCACGTTTGGGGGCGTTCGATCTGGAGGTGTCATCCTTCGATCTGGGATATTGGAGCTACAAGGAAGTTTTTTAGAAAAAACACAAAATGTATGACCTTGATGTCGAACCCAGGTCCTTTTCGTTGCAGCGCATCTTCCTCACCAACCTGGTCGAAGCTTTCCATTCATTGGTACAAATGAAACATCAATATTACGTTAGAAACAAAAACACAATATTAACTTAATCCTAGGGTATTTACCCATTAAAGATAAACTAAAGCTGTAAGAATCGAAGGTAAGCTCAGATCGTGGCCCAACAATGGCACAATCTCAATCCTTCATCTTTGCTCACATGTAACACACTCAAACAAACATGAACATTAGCAGCAATAGGTATAAATTTAAATCATGTCTAACAAGTTTGAGATCAAAGAATAAATTACCAACATAGGGATTGT
The DNA here is from genome assembly GCA_948472305.1 of Vicia faba. Classification (NCBI taxonomy): domain Eukaryota; kingdom Viridiplantae; phylum Streptophyta; class Magnoliopsida; order Fabales; family Fabaceae; genus Vicia; species Vicia faba. The sequence goes on along the minus strand of OX451741.1, from coordinate 605,547,557 downwards.
ATGAGGGATGCTTCTGCATGAATCCCAGCAACACCATGCAGGTGTTAGTCTGGACGGAGGCTGCTTGCAAAATCAGCTTCAAGTTTGACAGTCTTTGGAAATTTTGTGCAACTTTATGGAATCTCGTTGGGCAAGCTGCGTTTTTGCAAGGTAATATATATGTGTCTCCGTGTGTCTTTTCTCTGAGATCATGAGGTTTATATAGACAAGGGAATTTAGGTCAACATTTATGTATCAAATCTTGGTCCATTATGATGAAGAGATTTGATTTGATTTATTCATAAAGACTTGCTATATTTGATTCAATCAGTTGCCAGTCTATTTTCATGCGTTACTGCCAGCCTGTTATGAGTTGTTTGGGCCTCCAATATGATGAAAATCAAAAGCTGACCTGCCCCTGCAGATCAATTTCCCTTTGAGTTTTCTCTCTTCGAAGGCTCTAAGCTCCAATTCGAATTACTCAGACATTTCCTCATCAGGGCATTGTTTCCTTCAAAAGCTCTGAACTCTAATTCGACTTGCACCGACTTCGATGTCATAGCTCCTTCGATTGAGCTACCCTATACTTTGATTGCTTGATTTGAAGAGAATTACCCTGGTCGAATTATCTCTTCTGGAGTTGTGAACAAACAAGGCAAGAATCTGGCCTTTAACTCAGGAATTGAATCTACAATCAACATTGAATGCTTGCCATATTTGTAAGGAAAACATGCCATTTTGAACTTTGGGTGAACCTGGACAGGTTAGGATAGGTGTTTTTGTTTGAATTTAGCTTAAGTCTTTCATCATGGTTCCTTCGATAAAGTCTGAAGTTTTGCTCTCTTCGATGGCTTTGAACTTGATTCAAATTTCTCATATTCTCAGCATCAGAGCTTCTACGTTTGAACCATAGTCTGCAGAAAGGCTCAGAGTTATCCTGCATGAATTCGAATGTCCATCAACAGAATTTCTGGAATCCTCTCAGTTTTTGCTCTTTTTGATCTTATTTTCTCTAACTTGGACAATTAGAACACCGCCCTGTTGAAATGCCAATCGAAACATCACTTGGTTAACATGCCAGTCGAAAGGCACTTTGCACGCTCTAACGAAAACAACCTTATTTAAGATGCCCGTTGAAGCTGCCTTGTTGGAAATGCCCATCGAAAGGCCTTATACCAATTGAAATACCTTTTGTAGATGCTAATCGAAGGACTTTTTATAGATGCCAATCGAAGGACCTTTTTTAGATGTCAATCAAAGGACCTTTTGCAGATGCCAATTGAAGGACCTTTTGCAGATGCCAATCAAAGGACCTTTTGCAGATGCCAATCGAAGGATACTTAACCATCGTTTGAAAATTTTCCTTTTCTTTTGGAAGGGTTTGTAACCACCTATGCAAGACGAAATCTTGGATAAACATGAGAGGGCAAATTTTGGGGTACAACAGGGGCCTCTTCGATTGAGCCTATCTACATCAATTTGAATTGCTCATATCTTTGATGACTCTGAATTCCAATTGTTCATAATTTTCCCTTATTAGAGTTTCTTCAATTAAGTCACCATCGGAATCAATTCGAATTGCTCAGAATTCTCTTCGCCAGAGCATTGTTCTTTTTTATGATTCTGATTTGAATCTGTTCAGAGTTTCCCTTATCAGGGATTCTTCAAAAGCCCCTCAGATCTTTTCTCTTTGATTGGCTATGACTTTATCCTCATGGCTCCTTCGGTTGGACCCATCTATTTGCCTTAGCTGCTTGATTCTGGAAAACTCAAATAGCCCAAACGAGAACTTCATTCTGGCCAGTCAAAGCCTCTTTTGTCACTTCCTTCGAATGCCATTGCGCAAGAAGCTTGGACCTGGCCACATGTAGGTCCAAGAATCATCATAAGACGAATTTGCTTTCAATAATTATTTGTCTCCTTCGAATGGACCACTTATATATCCTTTGAATGAACTTTTTGTGTATATTTTGAATAGTCCACATGTATGCCTTTTGCCTTCTTCGAATGGTCCACCAATGTGTGTCCTTTGAATGGACCTTTGGAGTGCTCTTTCGAAGGGGTCATATTGTGTGTCATAGTGAAGAAACTGTGTTTAGGGGTCTTGGCCTTGTGCATTGAAAGAAAACACAGAGGAAGTCTTTGCCTTGTGTATTGAAGGCAATCATAAAAGAAGCCTTTGCTCTTGTGAATCCAAGACAAGTCTGAGGAAGCCTCTGCCTTGTGGATTCGAAGGTCAGTTGAAAGGAGCCTTTGACTTAGTGAATCGAAGGCAACAATGAAAAGGCCTTTGCCTAGTGAATAAATATAAACATGCAGGAGGCCACTGCTGGTGAATCTAAGGGAACTTGTAGGGGGTTCTTGCCTAAATGAAACTTGGACCAAGGCTTGCTCGAAGGGTTTTAGATTCCCAATCGAAGCTTGTGAGAAAAATATCGCTTGAAGGGTTTTAGATGCCCAATCGAAGCTTGTGAGAAAAATATCGCTCGAAGGGTTTTAAAATCCTCGTTGAAGATCCTTGTCCAGATGGCAATCGAATACCCTTTTGTTCAACTGCCAATCGAAGGATATTATTGACATTCCTTCAAAGTACACTTTATTCAAATGCCAATCGAAAGACACATGACCATTATTCAAAAAAATTAATTTTCTTCAAACAAGTGTTTGCAAACCGCCCATGTAAGGGAAAACCTTGGAATTCATGAGAGGGAAAATTTTGGGGTACAACAGCTGCCCCTATTCAGTCTTCTTAAACCAGAGGATTTAGATTGGTTTGTCTACCTTTCGTGATTTGAAGGTGGAAGATGATTGAACACTAGAGTGCCTAGAAAATTGCACTCGCATGAAGTAACAATGATGGTTGATGATGGCGAGAATGGGATTACAGATGCCATTTAGAGAAGATGACTGAGAGTTGTCGGAGATAGGCTTAAAGATGCCATACAAAGTAGATGCTAAATTCATAAATGGTCCCTTTGTGGGGAATTCTTGCTCCTGCTGTCTGAGGAGGACTCCACTGGGGGATGTGGGTTTCTGTTATTCTCCTACTTGAGGAAAACTCTTCTGAGAAGTTATCTCTGTACTGGAGAGATGAGAGTTTGATGCTTTCTGGTTGAAATCCAGGTTTCACAGTAACTTGATGGGGATAATGGAATAAACTGTTACCTGAAAATGTATTAGAAAGAGCCTATGTGTGGCTGTTTCAGGATGAGTCCGTGTTAGTCTGCATCCGGAGATATATGAGAAGGATCCCGTGTAAGAGTGCTTCGTCTGGTCATGTAGATAGTTTTCCTGTCTGGTTTCAGGTGTTAATCTATAAATTAGTTGTTCACGGGTAGTTGTCCTGTCTTGTTATAGGTATTAATCTGGAACTTATTTTTTTGTCGGTCGTTGAGATAATTGTCCGGGCTGGTTTCAGGTATTAATCTCTGACTCGAGAAAGAAAGATAGTTTTCCTGGCTTGTTACAGGTATTAATCTACAATCAGTCGTCCACAGATAGTTTTCCTGGCTTGTTACAGGTATTAATCTGGAACTTGAAAATGTCGGTCATTGAGATAGTTGTCCTGTCTGGTTTCAGGTATTAATCTCTGACCTTAGAAAGAAATATAGTTTTCCTGGCTTGTTACAGTTATTAATCTTCAATCTACTCATGTAGATAGTTTTCCTGTCTTGTTATAGGTATTAATCCATAATCGGTCGTCCACAGATAGTTGTCCTGGCTTGTTACAGGTATTAATATGGAACTTGAAAATGTTGGTCATTGAGATAGTTGTACTGTTTGGTTTCAGGTATTAATCTCTGACCTTAGAAATAAAGATAGTTTCCTTGACTTGTTACATGTATTAATCTTCAATATGTTCATGTAGATAGTTTTCCTGGCTTGTTACATATGTTAATCTACAATCAGTCGTCCACATATAGTTGTCCTGGCTTGTTACAGGTATTAATCTAGAACTTGTTTTTGTTGGTCGTTGAGATAGTTATCCTGTCTGGTTTCAGGTATTAATCTCTTACCTGAGAAAGAAAGATAGTTTTCCTGGCTTGTTACAGGTATTAATCTTCAATCTCCTCATGTAGATAGTTTTCCTGGCTTGTTATAGGTTTTAATCTACAATCAGTCGTCCACAGATAGTTTTCCTGGATTGTTACAGGTATTAATCTAGAACTTGAAAATGTTGGTCACATAGATAGTTCCCCGTCTGGTTTCGAGCATTAATCTGCGACCTGATGTATTTGTTGGTAAACCTGTCTTGCTTCGGGAGTTCATACCACTTGGTCGTGTAGATAGTTTCCCTGTCTGGTTTTGGGCATTAATCTTTAACCTGCTGTATAAGTTGATAATGTTTGTCTGTCTACTGATTTAACCTGAAAAGGTAAAACCAGTTTCATGCGATGACATGATGTATGAATTACACGACGCTCTCAAAATAAATGAGATTGTGATATATGCATTTATGCTGCATATGCTATGATGTTTGTAAAATGATGCATGAGTGCAATGTATGAACATGTCAGTTGTTCTATTGCAGTGTTGCTGAATTAGGGAAAATTAATCCCTAATTGTAGCTGGATATGAAGAAAGTAGGTCTTCAGATTTTGTTTGAAGTTGAAATGTTGGGAGACAGACTTCCATTTGTAGAGAAATAAACTCTGTTGGGGAAGGAAACTCCGTGAACCGCTTGGGGATTGTCTGAGTGAATCTATGTCATGATTGTATATGGAGATGTATTGAATAAGTGTCAGAATGATATCCGTCTCTGGATCGTACCTGAACCGTTTCTAGAGGAGAATCTGGAATATGTGTCAGGATGACATTCGTCTCTGGATCGTACCTGAACCGTTTATAGAGGAGAATCTGGAATAAGTGTCAGGATGACATCCGTCTCAAGATCGTACCTGAACCGTTTCTAGAAGATGTGTTGAATTAAGTGTCAGAATGAAATCCATCTCTGGATCGTTTCTAGAAGATGTGTTGAAATAAGTGTCAGAATGACACCCGTCTCTGGATCGTATCTGCACCGTTTCTAGAGGAGAGTCCACTTTATTTAGAATGTTTCTGCTGGGGATTCCTGTTTTGTTGTTTTGAGAAGAAATCCATTGGGTTATCTTGAGAAACTTGGAGACTTCATTGGGGAATTCTTATATGTTAGAGCAGTAATTGGAGATTCTTTCTCTGCCGAGGGTATGAGAACACCTGACATCATTAGGCTGCATGTTAAGAATATGGCAGTGACCTTGTAGTAGAAATCTCCTGCCTCGGTACCTTCTTGAGAAAACATCTGCCGGAGATTTTTTATATGGTCTAACTGTTATCCCAACTCTTGGAGTCCTTGGTGAATGCAAATTAGGGTAATAAACCTTCTACTAATGGACAAGTGACGAGATGACGGGATGTAGTCGTACGCTTTAATACCTAACTTTTACCTGGACAGTCCTTTCAGATTTTCAGTCCTTTGGGATACCCTTTTTTTCCCAAGCCACCTTTTCAGGTTTTCAACTTGTCGAGTGTATAAATTTTTTCATATGTATATCCCTAATCTTTTCCTGAACTCTTTTGGTTCGCCGGGATGTCCTTATTTTTTCCTAGGCCAGTCAACCTAGCGGGTCATTGTTCATGCGTAGTATTTTCCGACTACGTCCATGTTCATCGGGTATGGAGAATTGTCACTGTCCATAGTAGTGAGTGTTGCCACACTGCCAGAAGATGTTTGTTTGATCGTACATGATTCGCTGCTGGAATTCATGTCCAATTCCCCAAGTGATTTAGATGGAGATCTGCCCTTGACTATTTGGCATTTTTGAGAGATTCCATGAACCTTGACTTGACTGCCCCAGATCAGCGAGACACCATGCTATGCCCCTTGATTATGAAAGGCCTGTTATTGGAATATCTTTCCATCTGAGGTGATTCTGTTTACTGAGAGGATTTTTGTTCATCGAATATCTGTCGTGCAAATTTTTCTGCTGTTGAACAAATAGTCATATGCAAACAATGGTATTTTAAGAGTGCAAAGCTTATGTCTGTCTTGATGTTTGAAAATTTATTTTTTAGTAAAATAAACAAATTTTGTAAGAGTGTGATATCAACTAAGGATTTAATAGCAAACCTTACAGGAGTCAGGATACCTTTTGTAACAGTATGCTTGTGAACTAACCCATGCTTCAGTTAGGACTTTTGGGGTTGTAGCATGGTCTGGTTCACAGTTTTAAGAAACAAAGGATAAAGACTCAAATTTTATTTGTAACCAACCCATTCTTCATGATGTTCTTCAATCCTATGCTCAGCTAATTATCGTTTAGATCCCAATTGAGTTTGGAGTCTTTGCTCTGATACTTGGTGATGGTTCAGAAATTGAACGTTTGTTTGAGAAGGCAGTCATTTTGGTAACCTTTTCATTTTTGTTGAGGATTTGTAGGACCTCTTTTTTTTATTATTTAGTTATCCCTATTTTTTCATAAAATGTTTCTTTTGCGATTACAGTCAGCGGGATTCCCCAGTTTTTCTTAAGCCTTCTTCATAGGTTTTTTACTTAACAGACTTTTATTTTGGGAGATAATGACTGTCTGTCTTGATGATTTTGTGGAACCATCACCATCTTTTGGAGAGCATCTTCTACATTATTTGTCGTGTATAAAGGTAGAGCTTGCGACTGAATGCATATCTGAATTAACTGAGAAAACTACCCTGCCCCAGGTTATGATTAGGGGTTTTAATTTGTGTGAAAAGAAAAACTCATACTTCTTAGGCTCAAAGGGGTTGACTAGGGACTATCTTCCTTATAACTCCACTGTTTAGGATTTAAAATAACGCCTGTACATCGTCAGTGGGGTCTGTTCAAAAGCACATTGTATGAGATTGTGGTATCATTTTCGTCATCCTCCCTCTAAAGGCTTAGAGCTTTTAATCGAGTTGAATATCACAAAAAGTAAGTAAAAATGTAGTTTGAATATAGTGAATACAAATGAATTGATTCGAGACAAATATATGCAATGCATTGATGAAATAACAAAGTTTGATATGAAATAAATGTTCAAATAATCAAAAGAAATTACAAATTGAAAATTCTAAATGAACAAAAAGACTCTTTGTCTTGGACTTGTCACTTCAGATGGCGTGCCTTAGAGGGATGACAAAAAAATTCCAGTTGACCATCTTGTGCAAATTCCAGCGCTCCTTCATCAATCAGGTCTTGAATTTTATACTTCAACGTCCAACACTTATCAGTATCATGACCCAGGCTGTTGGAGTGATATGCACATATTGCACCAGGATTGTAGTTAGGAGAAGACGTTTTGGGGTTTGGAGGAGGATCCTTCAATGTGACCAAATTCAACTTCAACATGTGTTGCAAGACTTGCGACATTGGTATGTTGAGTTTGGTGTATTGCCTAGTGAATGCATCCCGCTTACGTCGATGACCCTGCCGTTGTTGGTGAGGTGGTGACAGGGTTTGTGACATAACAACAGTTTGGAAAGGTCTACTCTCCACCAAGCCAACTCCTTGTCTCATCAGGGGATGATTAATGACTTGATCCCCAGTCTCAACTATTTGCTTCATACGATTGAATTCGTCTTGGTGAAGCTTGATGATGAGAAACCTCAACTCTTCTTGTTCCCGAGCTAAACTTTAGATAAGAGCCCTTTGATTACTCGTCTGAATTCTCATCCTTTCCATTTCAGCTTGCAGTTGTTCCAACTGGTCATCCTTGTTGTTGTCAGGATGTTTCTTGTTCATATTCCCGTTGAGGAGTGCTTTCAACTCTTCTTGCCCCTTGGATAGGTTGGGGAACATTTCCATGAACCGAGACTCTTGAGTTTGAAGATCTTGTATGTTCTGTTGGAAAGCTATTTCTCTTGCTGAAATAAACAGCGAGAACATGAGAAACCCGTACTGGAAGACCTATTCAGTAATGGCGTGCATGATGTGTGGATGCAATGTTTTCAAGGACCTCGCGGGGTAAACACAAGAAAATGTCAGAAGTTGAATTTTGACTGCAGCTTTGACGAAAGAACTTTGTATTGTTGAATGCCTTTCTACGAGAGTCAAGCTCACCATATCGAGTGGGTCATAGCCCCTGACTCAAGTTGTCGTGTTTTGGTCTTTTGGAGGCATTTGGTTAGAGGAAAATAAACCCCCTTGCTAGACATCTACTTTATTATAACCTGCATCACATGCCCTTGAGATCCTTGAAATGGTTAAGGAAATTCTATGGGATGATGCTATGATGTGTATGATATGCGTCAAGCAAAAATGTAGGGTGATGAAGACAATTATGTCTTTCTAGAAATCCAGGTTATTGGGAAATGACTCATATCATCAGATGATAAACAAAACCCTGCAAAGAGTTCAAGTCATTAGATAATGAAAGCAAACAAATCACACAAGTAGCCTTAGGTTCAGGCTTGCATGGATTCCATGGGTAAGTACCCTCTTGAAGTTTAGTTGGTTCAACCTGTCCTATTAATAGTAATCGGGTTCTAAGGAGTCTCATATCATTGACCTTTTTTTAGGCATTGTTCTAGCTCAAGCACCGAAGTATTGCGACCAGAATATCCCAAAAGTCTAGTATCGAGTATCAACCAATCTTCAGTCGCAACCAAAGCCCTCCATCTAGGGGTGTTCGCGGTGCGGTTTGGGCGGTTTTGAAGCAAAAAATCACCCGATCCGCAAGAGAAAAAAACATGCGGTTTAGTTTGGTTCGGTTGGATTTTAAAAATAAATCCGAACCAAACCAAACTAAGTTAATGCGGTTTAGATTGGTTCGGTTGGTTCGGTTTTTTACAAAAAAAAATTATTAAGCCATACATATAAATATAGAGGAAAATATAATTTTGTGTTTAATTATTCATACAGTACCATAAAAAAATTTATAATTGTCAAAATAAGTTTATAATTTGATACATAAAATTACGTATTATAATTTTATCTAAATCTAAAGAATAATATAGACAAGATTGCATTCTTAAATAAATATTATACGAAGAATACGATAAAATATATTTTGTGAAAATAGTATTTATAAATGAATAATATTTTATTTTTTTATGATTTGTAAATTAAAATAAATATAATACAAAGTATGATAAAATATAAACATAATACATGTTGATTTCTCTAAAGAATTAAAGAAATATATATTGGTTAGCAAGATTTTATAACATAATGCGGTTTTGTTTGGTTTGGTTTGGTTTGTAAAATACAAACCGCAAACCGAACCGAACTGTGCGGTTCCGTGAGAAAATGACCCAAACGCATCCGAACCAAATGCGGTTTTTTGCAGTTTCGGTTTGGTTTGGTTCGGTTTTGCGGTTTTCTATTGGGCCGGTTTGGTTTTGAACACCCCTACCTCCATCACACTACTTTCTAATGGCTTAGGATAAGTGAATTAAAGGTTCTAAAGGTCAGTTAGTGCTTAATGACACTATAAGGAAGCCTAATGTTATCCTTGACTGACTCAAGGAACATTAGTATAAGCTAGAGTATCACGCTAACATAGCCATCACTTCATCCATATCAGTCTACACCGTACAACTTCCATAATTTACTACTACTTACCTAAAAAGGTGCCCCAGATCCGGGTGTAGGATCTTTTAGTAACAACCCAAACAAACCCTCAAAATTAAAGCATACAAAGAAAGCAATTAAAATAGTTTTAAAATGAACTAACTCTTAAGGTGACCCCACTTTTTATTCAACTCCCCAGCAGATTCTCCAGTTCTATTATGCGGTAGAAGAACTGACTGTTATACTGGTTTTGCATTTATGTTAGCAAATGTTGCGGTAAGCAAGAGTCGCCACCGACTTTTCTTTTATCCAACAAAAGAAATGGTGAAAAGAACAGAAAAAGACCTTTCGAGATTATTTCTGAGTAAGGGGGTAGATTATGGAAAGGGAAGGTGTTAGCACCCTTTCTACCCGTAGTTATCTACGGGCTCTTAGATGCTTATCTCATTTTTTGAAATACCTTGTACTTTGTTATTTTGAGAAGAAGTAGTTTTAAAATGCCTTATTGCGGAGATTCGCTTTATGATAACTCTTTCATCAATCCTTAAGAGTGTTGATAAAGCGAATGTTTTTTGAAATGTTTTTGTGTAAGTGCAAAAGATTGTTTTGAGCAAGCATCTAACAGCTATCTACTTGTACTCGAAAATGTTTGTTCTTTTCCTCATATCCTTTAGACAGTTCTATCCTACTATTAGTGAGTAGGTAGCCCTATCGTTGGATGTTTGAGGGGAATTCGAAGGAACATTTTTATAGTCACAAAGGCAACTTGGCAAGAAGCTTTAATAGCTACCCTAGGATTTTAAGATCATATTTTTACTGAGGCAACATCGAGAGGGTCATCGAGGGACTTATGATCTTTTGAACCAAAGGGTGGCCACTAAAACCTCTCACGTTTCGAGAGTTGTGACTATTTTCCGAAGGCAACCGTAGTGGGCGTACGCTAGAGGTGTATATGTGCATGTGTGTTACGATTCAGTTATTTTTTATCTTTTGTGTTAGGTTTGCTAATGTTTGATTATTAATCTTGTCATACAATCCTATTAGGCATACATCTATGCAGTTAATAAATACAAGAATTAAAAATACGAAAATGTAAATCCTACGCTATTACATGGCTTTGGGGATTAATTACATGTCCAAAACTTGGAAAAAATAAAGAAAAACGGTAAAGCCCTAGTTAATTCTATTACATTCCATCAGCAGATACATTATTACAAAAAAAAAGCGAAAGTAAATAATACGCGCGAAATTGAAAATGACGTCTAAAAATCCTAAGAAATAAAAATATTTTTGTTTGTTTTTATTTATAAAATAAAGCAAAGCCTAAGTCTACTTAATTTTAATTTAAAGAAAAGGTTAAATTAATTAAGTAATTTATTTAATTAAAAAATACTAACCTAATGCTTTTTTTTGTGATTTTTTTATTTAAAGTTAATTTAAATAATAAAATCAATAAAGAAATGAATAAAGAAAAAATAAAAATACGAAGGGTCATCCTCTGATCCAGGGGAAAACGTGGCCTTTCGATTCAGGGAAGTGGCGATGGTTTTTTCAATCCATGGGGAAAGTTGTTCTTCGATCTGTATATGCAAGACAGATATTAGAAAGAATAAAGGTGCAAGACCTGGGTGTCGAACCCAGGTCCTTCGATCCTATGTGCGATGGCCTATTCAAGCTTGATTTGTAGTATAAGCGTTAGAAAAAAAAACAAAGACATACCTGGGTGTCGAACCCTGATCCTTAGTCCTGAATACAAATCGAACTAAAAGTGTTAATATGTCATGCAACAACCACAATTAACTTAAGATCGAAGGTTTGTTACCAATATGATGCTTTGTTTTGGATGGATATGGCTAGAAAAGTGCTTGGGAACACCTCCTGCAAACTTCAGGGAGTGAATGGAGTGTTGTTGAAGATTCCTTCGATTTGGATTACTCAGGAGATTTTTGGTAACGTTGGTGTGGCTTATGAGGCAGCGTGTGCATATAGTGTTTTCTTGTGCGTATGTATTGTAGTCTCTGGGTGTATGTGTGTAGTATGTCTAGTGGTGTGAGTGTGGAAAGAGTGTTTTTGATCTTTGTATGGTTTTTTCTCCGCCTTTTGCAATGTGCCTCAGGCCTGTACTTATAGGAGTTTGAGGGGAGTGGAAATCGAAAGGGACAGCCATTAACCAGGCTTTGAAGGAAAAATCAAACAAATTAAAGGATTGCCTTTTTTGGATTATCCATTCCATTTTGAAATGTTGGATGAACCTGGACATGTTTCACCTTCGAATGCCCTCAAGTCTTGCCCTTCGATTGACTCTAAGTTACTTCCTTCGAACGGCTCTAAGCCTTGTCATCAGGGCTTCTTTGATTGAGCCTATCTACATCAATTCGAATTTATCAGATCTTTGATGACTCTAAATTCCAATTGTTCAGAGTTTTCCCTTATCAGAGTTTCTTCAATTAAGTACCATCGACATCAATTCGAATTTCTCAGAATTCTCTTCGTCAGAGCATTGTTCTTTTTGATGATTCTGAATTTGAATCTATTCAGAGTCTCCCTTATCAGGGATTCTTCGAAATCCCATCAGATATTTGGTCTTCGATTGGGTATAACTTGGTCCCCATGGCTCCTTCGATTGGACCCATCTATTTTCCTTAGCTGCTTGATTCTGTAAAAATCAAATAGCCCAAACGAGAACATCATTCTGGCCTGTCGAAACCTCTTTTGTCACTTCCTTCGAATGCCTTTGCGCGGGAGGCTTGGGCCTGGCCACATGTAGGACCAAGACTTATCATAAGATAAAGTTACTTTCAATAATTATGTGTCTCCTTCGAATGGACCACCTATATATCCTTCGAATGAACTTTTTTTGTATCTTTTGAATAGTCCACATGTATGCCTTGTGCCTTCTTAGAATGGGTCACCAATGTGTGTCCTTCGAATAGACCTTTGGAGTGCTCTTTCGAAGGGGTCATATTGTGATTCATAGTGCAGAAGTTATGTTGAGGGGTCTTGGTCTTATGCATTGAAAGCAAACACAGAGGAAGTCTTTGCCTTGTGTATTGAAGGCAATCATAGAAGAAGCCTTTTTCGTTGTGAATCCAAGACTAGTATGAGGAAGCCTCTTCCTTGTGGATTCGAAGGCCACTTGAAAGGAGCCTTTAACTTAGTGAATCGAAGGCAAGCATGAAGAGGCCTTTGCCTAGTGAATCAAAATAAACATGCAAAAGGCCACTGCTGGTGAATCGAAGGGAACTTGTAGGGGTTTCTTGCCTAAATGAAACTTGGACCAAGGCTTGCTCGAAGGTTTTTAGATGCCCAATCGAAGCTTGTGAGACAAATATCGCTCGGAGGGTTTTAAAAGCCCAATCTAAGCTCCTTTTCCAGTTGACAATCGAAGAACCTTTTGTTCACCTTCCAATCAAAGGATATTATTCACATGCCTTCAAAGTACACGTTATTCAGATGCCAATCGAAAGACACATGACCATCATTCAAAAAAATTGATTTTCATCAAACAAGTGTTTGTAAACCGCCCATGTAAGAGAAAACCTTGGAAGTCATGAGAGGGCAAATTTTGGGGTACAACAAATAACTTTTGTTTTTCTTGTATGTCAGTGTTGATCTTTTTGTACTTTGAGTTGTTATGAATTCAAGGTTCTTGTTTTGTCTCATTCTTATGAACTTAGTGGAATGTGCTTAAAATGCTCAAAAATCAATTAAGCATTTCTTATATCTTTTTGATTGTGACAAAAAGGGGGAGAAAGAGTAATGAATTTGATTAATATCCATTATCTAAATACTATGATTTACATGACATTCTAACATGATATAAACTACAAAATTACTTAGATTGTACATTGCTGCTACAAGAACATTTTGAATGAAACATTGCATTCAATATGATAAATCAAGTTCTGATATAGAACGACCATTATTTCAAATGTTCTAAGAAAGCTTGGATAATCTGATAATTTTAAAGGTTAAATCAATGATGCATTCACTCTGATAAATCAAGTTCTGATATAGAACAACCATTGTTTCAAATGTTCTGAGAAAGCATGGATAATTTGATAAGCTTAAAGGTTAAATCAATGATGTTGATCAGATTCAAAAAAGATAACAATGCTCCTAAAGCTCTGAAAGATCATAAGTTAATGATTCAGGGGGATATTGTTCATACCAGGGGGAGTTTCCAACTCATGGGGAGTTTTATAAACTCTTATATTATTTTGTTTATGATTTATCCCTGTAAAGTTGTTCCATCAAAATACATGGTTTTGTCATCATCAAAAAGAGGGAGATTGTTAGAATAAGATTTGGATATGTGTTTAAATCTCTATGTTTTGATGATAACAATGCATATATTTTATGTAAAACAATTTTAGTTCTAATGGTTTCATTGAGTGTGTAGATATTAGAGTTCTGGATAGTCTTAATCAAGATATCATCATAGTCACTTTCTCACTCAGAAGAAGAACCATTGAGTTCGTCTCTAGTGAAACATAAGTATTTCTATTTAATGTTGAATATTTGCAAAGAAAAGCATCTCGATGAGTTTCTAAGAAGAGCTTGAGCTTTAAAGATCAGAAATAAAAGAAGTCAAGATTCAAAGATCAGATCATCATCAGAATCAAGATCAAAACCAAGAGCTATGAATTCAAGATATCATAAATCAAATAAGTAGATGATAAAAGCTTTTGCTTACAACTCAATATCAAGAATGAATATATCAGAAATTTAGATGCTCAGAAACAAAGATATCATAAATCGGAGCTTACAATTGAAGATCTCAATATATCAGAATCAAAGATCTCAGAGATTAGAAAGAAAGAATTCATGATCAGAAACCAAGATGTAGCTGACATAAGCCATTGCTTCCATCTTAATCCAAAGATTATAATTCAAGAGATCAGAAAGGAAAGAATTCAAGATCAGAAACAAAGATGTAACTGACATAAGTTGTTGCTTTCAAATCAATTCAAAGATCAGAATTCAAGAGATTAGAAAGGAAATAATTCATCATCAAAATCAGATGTCTTGATATAAGATTTTGCTTCAGAAATCAGACATAAGATATGTAGCTCAAAAATGCTCTAATCAGAAATCAAAAGATCAAATCAAGATGAATTAACCAGAAAATGAAATGTACTGCTATAAGCTTCTACTTCAGAAATCAGACATCTGACAAACAACTCAGAAAAGTTGATTATCAGACATCAATTTGAGAGAAAGACATAGTGGATCATAAAAGCTTTCATTCATAAACAAAGAAGTTGTTCCTCAGATTAGTTGTTGCTTGTATATCTGAAGACAATGTTCAAATATCCAAAATACTCTGACTCTACAACAAAGAAGCATCTTCTGGATCACTATCATTCTTAAATCATAATCAATCCAGCAAGAAGAAAAAAGATCAATGCTCAAAATTCATAGACTTGAGAATCAGAAAGGTTATTGCCACAATATCTGATTTCAAGATCCAAACATCAGAAAAGATTTTGATATCGACTTCAGAAAAGCTTTCGACTACAACGACAAGACTTGTTTCTCAGATAAGTTGTTTCTTATATATCTGAAGACAAAAATACATTAATGAAATATTTTGACATGAAACATACTCTCACTTAATTTTCATCTCTCAGATCAAATAAGATATATGCCTTAAAGACTAGTTCTAAGATCAGAATCAAGCTTCGTGTTTTAGAAAAGTCGTTGCTATTATTTATGAAGATATGCCATGGTTCTGTCAACTGTGATGTTCCTATGCTAAAATTACAAAGTAGTTTCTGAACTACTCGTCAGTTTTTCATTAGAAGAATGAAGACAAAGTAATTGATCTCTTCCAATCTTAATACTTCGGAATAAGAAGTACATCATCAGAAGATAAATATCAGGAAACTTAGTAAAGAAGAATATAGTACAAATAGTACACCATAAATTCCACTATCAAGATATTATTTTTACTATTGACAAATGTTGTCTCCCATGTTCTTATGCTAACAACTACAAGAAGTAGGCTAAGGAAAGTGACGTTTCGTACTATTCCAAACCTGTCTTGAATCTATTAGTCGGGAATCAACCGTTGGAAGGAGAAATTACTTTTCTACCCTGACAACGTCACTTTTTGAAGGCTATATAAGAAGATCAATGGACTAAATGCAATTTGACGAAGTTGACGATATTGAAGATGATGAAGTCCACAAACACAAAGAATGAGAGATAAAAAGAAGATATGAAAAGAAAGAAGAAGAATAAGATGAAGATGAAGAAGACTACAAGATGCTACACTCAAAATTAGATTTATAGTCATATTTGTAAAATTATGTAAAAAAAAGGAGTTATTGCTCATATCTTTCTAAACATGTGTGTGTCTTATCATGTAATTGAACTAGGAGTAATCTTCTTGTTAAGAAGCATTCTTGTATTCTCCATAAACAACTCTTTCTAGAATTGGTGTTGCCTCAAGTGATCGAGTGAAGATCTGTATACTTGAGAAGAATTTGATAGCTAGTCAATATAGATGAAATCTTTTCTAAGGGAATGGGTAGGTAAGAATCCTTGAGGTGTCAGTGATCTTTATATCTCTTTGGGGACCGGGTAGGTCAGAATTCTTAAGGGATTACTAACTGTATGAACATTGTTGTTATTAGTCAACAACGGGTAGCCTGTGTTTCTATAATATATTGTGATTAGTGGATTAAGTACCTGTCTAAGGAAAAATCATATGAGGAGGGTGGACAAGATGTATCCTTGTTGAAGGTGATCATGGATAAGCTGAATGTGTCTCTTTTTATTTCTAGAATTCTATATTCTTTCATAGTTTTACCAAATAGTTTTTCAAAAGGGAAAAGTTTTGAAAACCAAATTCAAACCTGTAGCTGTAGAAATGTTGAGACTAAGCCATTGGATTGACTTAACTTGCACATACCAAATAAAAAGTCATCACCACACTTTATTGTTTCTAGAGGAATGGGAAAATAGAAAATTAACCCAAAAGATAGGGGGAGATAATCTAGGTACGGGGGTTGGTTATGTAAAGGGAAGGTATTAGCACCTTAAACATCTACGGTAATCCACAGGAACCTCTTTGAAAATTTGTGTATTTTGGCTATAAATGGTGTATACAAAAATAGTTGGTGGAGATGAGAAAAGAAATATTTTTTACAATTTTTTTGCACCCACTACGGTTGTGAATCTTTAGTGCCTACGTACCACCTTTCGTGTAATAGGGGATCAGGGTACTCATAGTTCACCTCGAAAATTTTAAAACACATGCGTGTTGGTTAATTTTAAATGAAGAGACGTCATCGTCACATCGGGGTAGAAAACATACTTACAACCCATGATTATGAGAAAAGAGAAATTGCATCATCTCAAAGTGGATGATAAAAGCTTGGATTTTAAAACCAACAAAGCCTCAACACTCAACACCCAAGTGCAAAATATCTCATTTCATTACATATCATAGAAGTATAGTAGCTCGCATCACTACAAAAATCGTCAAGAGTCTAATATTTTGAGAAAAAGTTTTAAAGTAAAAAGCCAAAGTGGTAAATTGGTTTGAATGAGTTTGATTGACTTTTAGTCTTCTCAAAGAAAATTCAAAGTATGATTAAGTTGGTTAAAATTTGATTAAGAAAAGGTTTTAAAAAATGCATGGACCTAAGTCCAAGTTTATTATGAGAGAGGTTCAAGTTAGAAAACAACAAGAGTTTTGAAAAGGAGGGAGAATATTTTGAAATTAAAGAAGATATAAGGAGATGAAGGTACTATCCTAAAGTATAAAGTAAAAGCTAAGGAAAAGAACCATCTAACCAACAAGAAGCCAACACTTGACATATGAAGTCAATGTAGAATTCCAATCCTTTTGATTGAAACCAAGCAAGCAAAAATATTAAACCTCTCAAGAATACCCAGGCTTTAGATGCATTAAGTCTTCACAAAAATTGGGCAGAGTAACAATTGTTTACAGAGGAATTCTCAATCATAAACAAAGCATATAATCAGAATAACCTGCACACAAAGAAAATCAACCCAATGTCTTGGAGTAATCTCCAAGAACTTCAGAAAAAATAACAACAAAGTCACAAGGTCCCAAGGGTATCAAGGCTTCTCATCCTAAGTCCAAGAGGTCCATAATTCCATAATGCCTAGGATAGTAACCAAATAGTCTAAATAACCTTAAAAGTTTTTTAATGTTCAAGTTGGCTATTAAGTGTCTTCAAAAAGAAACGAAAGCTCAAGTGAGCAAAAAAAGACATAATGATAAATTCTCAAATGAGAAAAGATAAAATGACATAAAGATATTTGCTCAAGTGAGAAAATATGAAAATAACATGAAATGTAAATACTAAAGTAAATGGTGTATAAAAGTAAAGGCATAAAATAAATGGCATAAAGTAAAGGCACAAAGTAAAGTGAATTGTTAGTGAATTAGACGTTAGAGGTTAGTTGAATGACCATCTTGAAACTTGCATTTGAAAAATTATTAGAAGATTGATAAAATCGAAGCTTCTCAACAACAAGTTTCATTTGCTTTTTGTCAAGTATATCATTCATTTCAAGTACTCAAGGCAAGCATATATGATCAACGTTGTTTAAATTATTCACTTAGACCAAAATTCATGAAAGTTCATTAGAGGATTGATAATATCAAAGCCTCTTAACAATGAACCTCAAGGTTATTGGATCAAAGGTTTCAAATTAAACATACTTGGGCTTGAAAACATAGGTTGGGCCACAAATGTTCATTTTTCGAATCAGGACAAATTTAGCACTATATTAAGCAATTGTAAGTGGAATTATGTAGAAGTCACACCTATTTTGAGGCTAGTCAATACCAATCTATGTAACATATATTAGAGAAATTATATGTTGATTATTCTCTAACAACATGTAGCACAAGTAAGAAAGGGATAAGATGAAGAGGGGGGATGTATCAGATGAAATTAGGGTTTCAAATATCATCAACATCTTTCATCCATTTTGATGGATTTGGTTTTCAACCTATCAACACCCAAGATCCAATGAGGTTGAGGAACTTGTCCCAAAATACCACCCAAATCAGGATAAAACAAAAATAATAAAATAATATTTAATAAAACATTATTTAAATGATTAATAAAAGGGAAGTAATTGGTAAAATACACAAAGTATATTAAAACACCAAATAAAAATCCTTAAAAAAATAGTCAGAGGTCAAACATGAGTCAATAAGTGTTGATAAAATTTTCAGAAATTTTTAAAGTCAGAAACTATTTTTTTTAAAATTCAAAGAAATAAGCAAAATAAACTAAAAATTGTAAAAATTAGTAAATCAGAAATAAAAATAAAATGAGGTCACCAATATTTGTCAAGAGTTCATTGAATCCTTCCATATTTATTTTAGAGTTTAAAAATCAAGAAAAGTATTTTTAAACAATTAAAATAAAGTAAAAAATCTTAAAAAATATCAATCATAAAATAAAATTGTGAAAAAAATATGAATTAGAAAGAGAAAAATCAAAAGTATTTTTGAGAACATTTTTCCAGAACTTTTGAAGTTCAGATGAATTTTTTATGATTTTTTTTTTTGAATTTTTGAAGTTTAAAACAATTAAAATATAAAATCAAAAAATAAAAATAAAAACCGAAATAATGTGGACCATCTAATCAATGTTAAACGCGTTAGTAAGCAGATCAAAGGGACCTGGCGCACTATGCATGTTATTGACCTTATTGAAAAACACTTAGAATCAAATAAATTCGGGACAATCAAAATAAAATAATTGGAGTGCTCTAATTGGTTGAGACGAAACATGTCATCGTCTTTAACCTCCAGCCTTCGAAAAAAACAGAGAAATCATGATTATTCAAATGTAAAAAATAGAGGTTCAGACCAATGCCATTCGATTCGTCTCATCAAGACGAAGACAACTGTACCCTCACAAATTTTTTTAACTTGTAGCTCAGTCGATTTGAGAAAAATCAGAGAGTTTAAAAAAAAATTGAAATCGAAAACAGATGCATCAAATGCATCAATTGATCAAAATTAAACCATCAACAAACATCAGTGAACATCATAGACCATTCAAGTAATTTGAGTTAGAAGAATTGATGTCAATTACTACCTGAACAAAGTATGAAGAAAATGCTCTAAAACTTGACTTGGCTAGCACGACTCATGGCACCACAAGGCTTGGTTCTTCTTCTGTTAGCTTCAGGGAAGTTCAAGGTTGAAGAATCAACAAAGAAATTGGATTGAAAGATGCTTTAAAACCAAATTCGAAGTTGCATAATTAAGAGGTATGGAGGAAGTTCAAAAGAGGTTATTTGGCTCTCTAAAGCTTGTAAAATGAAGTAGAGGAGGTCTCGATTTATTGGAGAATGTGATGTAATGCTGAGAGAGAGTGAATGATAAGCAATCAAGTGAAATCATGTGCACCCTGATCGTGACAAAAGTGTGACTTCTAACTAATCAAAACTCAGCTAAATCTTGCATTTCAAAGCGCTAATCGCTTATGGGAGGTTGCTAAGCATGATTACAAGTAAAAGCATGCAACAATTATGTGTTTAGAGGCCACATAAACCAATTTTCAATCTGACTATTTTGACAAAATCAGTTTCAAGGTGCCAACTTTGAATCTATGACGCATACAACTCAAGAGGCTTTAGGGCATAATTCTTGAAGCATTTGAAAGATAAGGTCAAAATATTTACAATGTGCCAAGAAAAATCCATTTGGATAATTTAGCTTGAAAATTCTGGCTACAGATACTCAATGTCACGTCCAATGTTATGACACTGTATCTGACTTACTATATGACAGTAAATACAAAAGCAGTAAATAACACAGTCAATTGTTTACCCAGTTCAGTGTGCAACAACACCTACTCTGGGGGCTACCAAGCCAGGGAGAGAATCCACTATAAGAGATGTTAATTCAGGAATAAACCAACCAGTTTATCTCCTTCACTTAAGACCTACCCAATGCAATTCTAATCTAAGTACAACTTAAACCTGAGTTCCTACTCACTCCCCCTCAATCACAGCAGTGATACATAAACCAATTTGACTTGAGAATTGATGAAGACACTCTTCAAAACACACTCTTGATTATGCTTCACAGCTTTTTAATCAAGTAACATAATCACTCGTGCTTCACAGCTTTGAGTGATGTACACAACTAACTTGACTCTGCTTCACAGCTTTAGTCAAGTAACATTCAAACACTCTTGCTTCAAAGCTTTGAGTGCTACACAACCCTTACAATTGAAACCTATTCCAAGACACTTATCACAATGATAATTGCTTGGAGTACAATTAAACAAATCTATACAGATTACAAACTTGATCTTCTAATTAATCAGCAGGGATGGCTTCAAAAACCGCAGCTCTGTTGAATATATAGCAGCTGCAACTTCAGTTAGGGTTTCCAAAAACCTAGGGTTGATTCCGTTTGACCTAAAGTCCAGGTCACAGTACTTTGTTGATCAGGTTAGGATTGAGCGAGGTTATTCCTCAGAAAACGCAGGATTCTGTTTAGGAAGGACTGAGTTATTTCCTGAAAAAACTCAGACTTATCCAATCCTGTAATCCTGCTAGTTCAGAACAGGATGTCATAACATCTGTTATGACATCTGAGAAAACCTGTCTACTGATTAGCTAAATGTGATCATTTTGCAAACATGCTCAGATACACACTTATGAACATCAGTATTTGAGTTACAATATTTTTCTGCATATGTACCTAAAGAGTTAGTACAACCTGAACTAGAATGTTATGACATCAGTCATGACATTCACACATACACTTGGAATTTACCAAAAATACAAGCCAATACCTAAACACCTACAAACTCCCCCTTTGGCAGATTTTTGGCTAAAGTCCCTAAACAATCAGAGATAGCAGCAGAAATAAATGATGACAGCAGAAAAATATAGTGTTAAGTACTAATTAAGCAGTACCAAATATTCTCCCCCACTTTAGCCACAAATGGGCCAAAGATTACATGTTTATAAAGTAATACAGTTATCCAAGACAAAATAATGAGATCAGCAGCAGAACACCAGACAACAGCAGTAGACAACAGCAGGACATACTTCCAAACTCCACCACCACGCAGCAATCATCCTTCAAGTACTGTCATCAGACTCAGAGGAGTCAGGCTTCTTTCTTTTCTTGTCAGCATTTCTCTCTTTGTTTGATGTCTCAACATTCTTAGAGACATTTGGATTTGTTTCAGCATTTGAGTTTTCTTGGTGCAGAGGAACAGAAATGCCAGGAACTGAGTGGTTCTCGTTCAGAATTCGGGAAACAATTTTTGCTATTGCTTGATTAACATAGGCTGTCCCTTCCCTATTTGTAATTTCAGGGGGTACTGAAGAGGAAGGATGAGATGGATTACCTGTATGTCTTGTTCGCACCTCTTTGGCCTTGGTGGAGTTAATTCTATGAGAACAGATCTCCAGAACATCAGAGTCCAGACAGGAAGAGATTGTCCCAGAATCTTGATCAGATGAAGAGGTTGAGATGGTCGTATTGGATGATGATGGCGTTTGAGACATTTTGTCAGTTTTGAAGGACAAACAGCAAATGAGAAGAATTTCTGAAAGACGAGAGAGGAACAAAGCAAAGGAGTGCCTATTCAACTTGAGAAAATACAATTTTAAACCAATCAGAACAGGCAGAAGTCCTTTGGTCTTTGTTTTAAGCAAAATTAATTGCTACAATTCCTCATGTTGGCAAATACCCAACTTACCCCTTAAGTTTTCAAATTGATTTGCATCCAAAGCCTTGGTAAAAATGTCAGCCAGCTGTAGCTCAGTGGTAACATGTTCCAATTTGATGGTCTTTTCTTCTACAAGGTCTCTAATAAAGTGATGTCGTATGTCAATATGTTTGGTCCTGCTATGCTGAATGGGATTCTTGGATATGTTGATTGTACTCAGATTGTCACAGTATAATGTCATAACATCTTGTGTGACGTTATACTCAGTGAGCATCTGTTTCATCCATAACATTTGAGAGCAGCTACTGCCAGCTGCAATATATTCAGCTTCAGCAGTGGAAAGAGACACACAATTCTGTTTCTTGCTGAACCAGGAAACCAGATTACTTCCCAAAAAGAAACATCCTCCAGAAGTGCTTTTTCTATCATCAGCACTACCAGCCCAATCAGCATCACAGTAGCCAGTCAGAGTCGGTTCACAGCCATGAGTATACAGCAATCCATAGTTGTAAGTACCACTTACATACTTCAAAATTCTCTTCACTTGATTGAGATGACTGACTTTGGGATCAGCTTGGTATCTAGCACAAACTCCAACTGCAAAGGCAATATCAGGTCTGCTGGCAGTTAAGTACAGCAGGCTTCCTATCATGCTTCTGTACAGACTTTGATCCACCTTAACCCCACTTGAATCTTTGGAGAGCTTTAGATGAGTAGGAGCAGGAGTCCTTTTGTGACTTGTATTCTCCATTCCAAACTTCTTTACAATATTCTTAGCATACTTGCTTTGAGATAAGAAGATTGAGTCCTCCATCTGTGAGACTTGTAGTCCAAGAAAATAAGTTAGTTCTCCCATGAGACTCATTTCAAATTCAGCCTGCATCTGGTCAGCAAAGTGTTTAACCATATGTTCTGACATTCCGCCAAACACTATATCATCAACATATATTTGGGCAACCATCAACTTCCCTCCTTCAGTTTTGATAAATAGAGTTTTGTCCAAGCCTCCTTTTCTGTAGCCTTTGTCTGAGAGAAACTTTGTTAACCTGTCATACCATGCTCTAGGAGCTTGTTTCAGCCCATATAGAGCTTTTCTCAATTTGTAGACATGATCAGGATGGGTTGGATCCACAAAACCTTTAGGTTGTTCCACATAAGCTTCCTCATTTAAGTACCCATTTAGAAAGGCACTTTTCACATCCATCTGAAATAACTTGAACTTCAGAAGACAAGCAATTGACAACAAGAGTCTGATTGATTCCAACCTGGCTACAGGTGCAAAGGTTTCATCAAAGTCAACCCCTTCAACTTGGGTGTATCCTTGAGCAACAAGTCTCGCCTTATTTCTGGTGACAACTCCTTCAGCATCTGACTTGTTCTTGAATATCCATTTTGTCCCAATGATGTTAGTTCCTTCAGGTCTAGGAACCAGTTCCCAAACTTCATGCTGCTTGAATTGGTTCAGTTCATCTTGCATTGCACCAATCCAATATTCATCAGTCAAGGCTTCCTTGACATTTTTTGGTTCTATTTTGGACACAAAACAAGAATTTGAGATGATTTCTCTTGATCTTGTGATGACTCCACTATTAGGATCTCCTATGATGAGCTCTTTTGGATGATCCTTCTGAATTCTGATGGAAGGAGTCTTGCTAGCTTCCTTTGATTCTGATTCTGTTGTGGTGGAGTTGGGTAGATCATCCTGTTGGGTTGAAGTCTCAAAGAATGTCTCAACAGTACAAGGAACATCTGTTTCTTCATGATAGTCATCAATTATGACATTTATTGATTCCATCATGGTTTTGGTTCTGGAGTTGAATACTCTATAAGCTCTGCTGTTTGAGGAGTATCCTAGAAATATGCCTTCATCACTTTTGGAGTCCAGTTTTCTTCTCTGTTCCCGATCAGACAGGATATAGCATTTGCTGCCAAACACATGGAAGTACTTCACAGTTGGTTTTCTTCCTTTCCAGAGTTCATATATGGTGGATGAGGTTCCCTTTCTCAAGGTGACCCTGTTATGAACATAACAGGCTGTATTCATAGCTTCAGCCCAGAAATACATAGGAAGTTTTTTGGCATGTAACATTGCTCTGGCAGATTCTTGTATGGTCCTGTTTTTTCTTTCCACAACTCCATTTTGCTGAGGTGTTATGGGAGAAGAAAACTCATGACTGATTCCTTCTGAAGCACAGAAGTCATCAAACCTGCTGTTTTCAAATTCCTTGCCATGATCACTTCTGATTCTGACAATACATACTTCCTTCTCTCTTTGAATTCTTTTGCACAGTTCTCTAAAGACTTCAAATGCATCTGATTTTTCTCTAATGAAATTAATCCAGGTGAATCTGGAAAAATCATCCACAACCACATAGGCATATCTTTTACCACCAAGACTTTCTACTTGCATTGGTCCCATCAGATCCATATGGAGGAGTTCTAGAACCTTAGTGGTGGTCAGATGTCTTGACTTTGGATGTGACATCCTTGTCTGCTTGCCCACCTGACATTCACCGCAAACTCTTCCTTCATCAATTAGCAGTTTTGGAATTCCTCTGACTGCTTCCAAGGAGATGATCCTCTTCATACCCCTTAGGTGGAGATGGCCAAGTTTTTGGTGCCACAGTTTCACCTCTTTCTCTTCTTTTGCAATGCAACACACAGATGAGAAATTAGTATTCTCAGCCTCCCATAAGTAACAGTTGTCTTTGGATCTGACTCCTTTCATTACTGTCTCTTGTTTGTCATTGATTACAAGGCATTCAGATTTTGAGAAATTGACCTTGAATCCTAGATCACACAGTTGACTGATACTAATGAGATTAGCAGTCAGTCCTTTCACCAGCAGTACTTCATTTAGACTTGGAACTCCAGGGCAGTTCAAATCACCAACTCCTTTGATTTCACCTTTAGCCCCATCTCCAAAGGTCACAAAACTGGTGGTGTGAGGCTTAACATTATTGAGGAGGTTCTTGATTCCAGTCATATGTCTGGAACATCCACTGTCAAAATACCAGTCTTCTTTTGCAGAGACCCTCAGGGAAGTGTGAGCTATCAGTGCAGTAGCCTTTTTCTTCCATTGAGGAGCATGTGGTACCTTTTTAGACTTAGGTTTGACACCTGAATTCTGATTAGGGTATCCATGTAATCTGAAGCAAAAACGCTTTATGTGGCCATATCTACCACAATGATGACATTTCCATCTTTGGTACCTTTTCCTCATATGTTTCTGTTCCTGATGTCGAGAGTTGTGTTGAGACATCTGTTTTGGCATTTGCCTACCAGAACCAGATTTCGTTGCTTTCATAAATCCTAGACCAGATTTATTTCCCACATTTTGTCCAATCTGTAGGATCTCTTCCAATTTGTCAGTTCCATTTGTCAACATCTTGACAGATTTTGTCATTTGATCCAGTTGTGAATTCAGCAATTGAACTTCTCCTTCTAGAAGACTTATAGTTTCAAGGTTTTCCCTTTTTTCAGCCTCCATCTTTATGATGAGTTTTGATTGTTTCTTATTCTGCACACAGACTTCAGTACTTCTGATACACAATTCCTTGTATGTTTCAGCCAGTTCTTCAAAAGTCACCTCTTCATCACTTTCAGAGGTACAAACACCAGTTAAAGCAGTAACTCGTTTGGCAGTCTCTTCTTCAGAATTACTTTCTGAATCACAGTCGGACCAAGTAACTGTCATTCCTTTTTGTTTCTTAAGAAAGGTAGGACATTCAGCTCGAATATGCCCATATCCTTCACAACCATGACATTGAATTCCTCTGCCTTGAACTCCCTTCCCATCTGACCTTGATCTTTTGCTGGAACTGTCAATGTCAGAGGGGATGTTATGAACATTAGACCTTGACTTTGGATCTATTCTTTTGATGAGTTTGTTGAATTGTCTTCCTAGCATGGCTATAGCTTCTGAAATGTTTTCTTCAGCATCAGTGTTGGACATAAGTGCTATGCTCTTGTTCTTTTTGACATCATCATTAGTGATTCCCATCTCAAAAGTCTGAAGAGACCCAATAAGTTCATCTACTTTCAACTTGCTAATGTCCTGGGCTTCCTCTATGGCAGTCACCTTCATTGCAAATCTTTTAGGCAAGGATCTGAGAATCTTCCTCACCAGTTTTTCTTCTGACATTTTTTCTCCCAGTGCTCCTGAGGTGTTGGCAATCTCCAAGATGTTCATGTGAAATTCATGGATGGTTTCATCTTCCATCATTTTTAGATTCTCAAACTTAGTGGTCAACATCTGAAGCCTTGACATCTTTACTTTGGAAGTGCCCTCATGAGTAGTTTTGAGGGTGTCCCAAACTTCCTTGGCCAGTTCATATTGATGTACTAATCTGAAGATGTTTCTATCAATTCCATTGAACAAGGCATTTAAGGCTTTTGAATTTCCCAGAGCTAACTCATCTTCTTCTTTACTCCAATCTTCCTCAGGCTTCAGACTGATTGTCCCATCTCTTTCAGTTATGGTGGGATGAATCCATCCTTTGTCAGCAGCTCTCCAAGCCTTTTTGTCCAGAGATTTTAGGAAGGCAATCATACGAGGTTTCCAATAGTCATAATTAGTTCCATCCAGAATGGGTGGTCTGTTTCCAAAAACTCCTTCTTTGTCCATAGTGCCAGAAAGTGATATCCCTAGATCTCACCCAGTAATACAGGCAGGGTGCCTGCTCTGATGCCAATTGAAAATTCTGGCTACAGATACTCAATGTCACGTCCAATGTTATGACACTGTATCTGACTTACTATATGACAGTAAATACAAAAGCAGTAAATAACACAGTCAATTGTTTACCCAGTTCAGTGTGCAACAACACCTACTCTGGGGGCTACCAAGCCAGGGAGAGAATCCACTATAAGAGATGTTAATTCAGGAATAAACCAACCAGTTTATCTCCTTCACTTAAGACCTACCCAATGCAATTCTAATCTAAGTACAACTTAAACCTGAGTTCCTACTCACTCCCCCTCAATCACAGCAGTGATACATAAACCAATTTGACTTGAGAATTGATGAAGACACTCTTCAAAACACACTCTTGATTATGCTTCACAGCTTTTTAATCAAGTAACATAATCACTCGTGCTTCACAGCTTTGAGTGATGTACACAACTAACTTGACTCTGCTTCACAGCTTTAGTCAAGTAACATTCAAACACTCTTGCTTCAAAGCTTTGAGTGCTACACAACCCTTACAATTGAAACCTATTCCAAGACACTTATCACAATGATAATTGCTTGGAGTACAATTAAACAAATCTATACAGATTACAAACTTGATCTTCTAATTAATCAGCAGGGATGGCTTCAAAAACCGCAGCTCTGTTGAATATATAGCAGCTGCAACTTCAGTTAGGGTTTCCAAAAACCTAGGGTTGATTCCGTTTGACCTAAAGTCCAGGTCACAGTACTTTGTTGATCAGGTTAGGATTGAGCGAGGTTATTCCTCAGAAAACGCAGGATTCTGTTTAGGAAGGACTGAGTTATTTCCTGAAAAAACTCAGACTTATCCAATCCTGTAATCCTGCTAGTTCAGAACAGGATGTCATAACATCTGTTATGACATCTGAGAAAACCTGTCTACTGATTAGCTAAATGTGATCATTTTGCAAACATGCTCAGATACACACTTATGAACATCAGTATTTGAGTTACAATATTTTTCTGCATATGTACCTAAAGAGTTAGTACAACCTGAACTAGAATGTTATGACATCAGTCATGACATTCACACATACACTTGGAATTTACCAAAAATACAAGCCAATACCTAAACACCTACATAGCTGAAAGTTATGTCCATTTGAATTTGTGAAAAACACACAAACATTTTGTACTTAGAAAAATTCTAAGTGTTGAACTTCAAAATGATCTATAATGTTCTTCAAAATTAAATGACTTTCCACTCAATTTTTGTTCTTGATATCTGAAGATGACATGAAGTAGACATCTTGAATTGGATTGTGGAATTGAGATTACTCAAAAATCATAACAATTGAAAGAGTTATGGTCTTTGGAAGATGATAAACAAATTTGTGGAAAATCACAAAAGACCTATCATCTTTTTAATTCTTCAACCACTTTGCGAGCATTCTCAAGTCTTGCACATAAAAACAAAGTTGTAGTGGACACCACAAAGATTGTTATGGAAAATTAATGGTCTCAAGGAGATAAAAATTGATCAAGTTATGATTATTTGAAGTCAAACCGTAAAATTTAAAGGCATTTCAAGGAGACTTGTAATCTTTCTAACCTATTAGTGATGTTCCATTCAAAATTATCCTTAGATTTATGAAGAGAGCTCGTTAAGGACCCTTTAAAGAGAATCGTGGATTTATAAGTAATTAAAAATCTCAAAAAATGATCAATATATGGTACTTAGAAGTCAACAAACCCTAGCTCAGAGAGTGTCAAAATGACTTGAAATCTCTTTCAAATTTTGATGATTTTTCATGCACAATTGGATCTATTCATGTGAAGAGAGATTGTTGTAAATTATAATAAGAATCCATAGAAAAAAGAACCAACTGAAAATGTTGTAAATTGAGAGAGTTATGCACTTGTGATTAGTGAATCTAGTATTTGCTCAATTAGGTCAAACTTGTTGAATCAACCTTGAATATTTTTGGACTTTTTTGGAAAAATAAGCATGATGAATCATAAGAGGCCTTGAAATGATGTTATCTTGAAGAACACCCAAATATAGAGCTTAAGTCTCAATGAAGCTTATTGAAGAAAGCATGGAAATAAACACATGAACCTATGAATCTTCTTGATGAATTCCACCACCAACTTTGGGGAGATCTTTACCTAAATAAAGTGAGAGAGATCCTTGAACCACAAATCGGTGATGCCATAGACATGACCTTGAATATTAAGCTCTTTTATTCCATTAGAGATTTATTTAATTGAGAATCACCCATCAAACCCTAGATTAAATGGTGAGATGAATGTAATTGTGATCACTTACAATTTGAACATTCAAAGAAACATATATACACATATTGATGTTAGTTAAAAGAACACATGTACAAGATATACAATTCAAGGTTCTTGGTAATCCCTCAAGAGCAAACTTAAAGTTAGGATAAAGAGAGAAACAACTCTAATATGTGTGTCTTGATGCATTGTCGCATGAGATGATGAGAAATCTTAGGGGCGAAAATTAGGGTATAACAAAACCCAACTTTCTTGTGTTTTACTCTACCTTCAACAATGTACTTTTGTACTTTAATATTGACCATCACACGCAAGCCTTTAGTCTTGATCTTCATCTTCTATATCTTCATAGGCTTCTGATTTGTTTCGTTGATGAAGGATGTTGTAGAAGGATCAGAACTATGTATCTTCAGAACCTATGTCTTTGGAGCCTTTCAAGGATTATTCAGATAAAACTTGCATTCAAAGTCTTTAGTACTTGGTCTTCAGAATGTCTTCAGATATTTAGAGCTCATTCAACATAACCTTGTCTTCAGCATCTTCAAAATCTAGAACATTAGAAGTAAAGATTTAGAAGGACTCGAAATCTTCCTTGCATAAGTCACGATTATAATATCTTTAACAAACATTCCTCATAACCGTTGCATACGAAGCATTCTAGAACATTGACTTAACTTGTAACACACCAAAGGTATTCTTCCAGAGTGTTGAGTTCATAACCTGATGACGTCATACAACTTCTTACAAGAGTCAAAATCTATTTATAAAAAGCTACACACTAGACAGAAACCATTAGAGTACACAATTTTTATAGAAGATAAAATGTAAAGTTATCATCAAAACTTAAGGTCAGATGTAACCAAATGTAAAATCATTCTTGTTCTCACATCTATGCCATAACCAAGAGTCTTCACTCATGGTAACAAGACATTGGCATTATTACTTATTTTTAAGTCAAGCATATAGATATTACTTACCCTCACACCATTAAACATACAATGTTACTTTTCATTATTCTCTATTATGCAACAATCTTTGGAAAAAGTTACCTTATACCCATTGTCACACAATCTAATGCTAAGAAGACTATATCTAAGGCCTTCAACTAACATAACATTTGAGATAGTAATAGTTAAGGGATTACCTATACTAAATTTTCCATGTATTGCACCTTTGTTGTGATCACTGTAGGATACATATCCTTTATTCTTCGCCATAAAGTTGGAGAATAGAGAAATGTCTCCCGTCATGTGTCTTGAACATCCACTATCTTTCCCTTCATTTAATCAAGACAATCAACCTACAAAATCAAACAAAAGTGGTAGGTACCCAATTATCATTGGGTCCTTGTGAGTGTGAGAAAGAATTTTTGCATTTGGGAAACCATTGGAAATTACCTTAGGAACTAAAAACACCTAAATTTTCATTTTTCAATAGTGTGGCGTTTCTTGCAACAATAGTGACAAAGCAACCTATGATGAAATTTACTTTCTCCATTTGAATCCTTCTTGATCAAATTATATTTTTATAAGGATTTTCAATCTTTAAAGAATTGATAGCAAAAGTAACTCAATGTTGTGATGCCTTGTCCATTTTTGTTTCAAGAGTACTCACCTCTTGTTGCCAAATTTAACAAGTTTCACAACTGAACCGACATGGTTCCTCATCCTCCTTTTTATGATTTTTTCTATATACAATAGATTGATTTAATGCTTTAAATTTATTATTAATTTCTTCAACATTTTCTTCTATGTATGTAAACAAATTCACTGGAAGCTAATTTTTTATAAGCATGCAATACATCTTTTTGTTGATTTTCAAAAATATTTTTCAATTCTATATAAGACAACTTATCAATGTTAGAGTATTTATGATGACTTACATTCTTTTTCTTACTCTGACATTGATTGGCCATGAAATAATAATTTGCCTCTTCATCGCTATCACTTGAGCATTCATTACTTGAGGAATCACTATCGCTATCCCAAGTAATATAAGCTTTTCTAGATTTCCTAGATTTGTTTTATCGGCCCTTTCCTTTATTATTAACAAGAGATGGAAAATTTAGTCTAAAGTGACCCAACTTTCCACATTCATAGCACATACCTCTTGTCTTATCCTTTTTATTGTCTTTATCTTTGGAGGATGTACATTGTCTTAAAAATTTCAAAAGATTTTTGTCGGAGTGTTTGACACCATTCTTTCGAATGTATTGATTTTTCCCCTTACAAAAACATCCCATTTGTTCATCATCCGAATCTTCTTCATCACAAGAATCACTATCATTAGTGTGCTCATCCTTTGAGGATCTTAAAATTGAACCTCTAAGATATTTATAATTCATTCCTTCCTCCTTATCGGTGTCTTTATCCCTTTTCAACTTTTTCTCAAGTTTCTTTTCATGTTATCCAAGCAAGTGAGTTCTTTCTCGTATCCTTCCAACTATCCAAACAAAGTGGTGAGATCAAGTGTTGCAAGATTATTAACTTCCTTGTTCGCGGTGACCTTTGGTTTCCAATTCCTAGTAAGAAATATCAAAACCTTGTTAGTAGCAATATAATTGGAAATAGGATTACCTAGAAAATTTAAACGATTAATAAGATGCGAGAACCGCTTTTGCATTTGAGCAATGGTTTCATCATGCTTCATGGAAAAGAGTTCAAACTATTGATTAAATGTATTAATTCTAGCTTATTTGACCTTATTAGTTCCCTCATAGGTAACTTGTAGAGTATCCTACATAGCCTTAGTGCTCTCACAATGGGAAATGCGATAAAACTCATCAACACAACATGCGGATATGATAATTTTTTTTGCTTTCTAATCATGTGCCCACTTCTTATTATCTTCCTCATTCAATAGAGCTTCCGGATTTGGTGTGACAACACATTGAACCTCATATTTTACCGGTGTTGGACCAATTTAAATGGATTCCCACACACCTTTATCATATGATTTGACATGAATTTGCATACAAGATTTCCAATAACTATTGTTTTCTCCCATAAAAATTGGGACTCTTTTGTAATCCCCTTTAGGTTCATACACCATTTTCTAATAAGTTTAGAAGCCGAAATTAATCGGGCTCTGAATGCCACTTGTTAGATGATATTGCCTTATCTAGAAGGGAGGTGAATAGATCAGTAAGCCAAAATTCCAAATAAAAATTTGGTCTTTAAAAGTAATTAAAAAGAGTGCACGCGAAAGATTTTGATATAAATCGAAAATGATGTCTACACGAACCTAGATATTGGAACTAGTATATGAAAAATAAAGTGCTTTATGGAATGAACAACACAATAGTTAAGTTATAAACTTCAATCAAGTAACACAGTATTATTAATTTATAGTAAGTTAGTAACAATACTATTTCCAATGGTAACTATAAAAAATAACGAACTATGCATTTGTCGAACACTTGGTGTCTGACCGAATTTTCAGAATTTTCCTTTGTGTTGTGTTGATATAAAAAATCAATTATAATCAAAAGTGATTATAATCTAATCAACACCCAATTAAAAACAAAAAAAACCATGAAAATTTTTATGAGTCAATCGTTTAATTAATGCTATTTGACAAATTGCTTAGTTAAAAATAAAGCAAGTAAAGCAATAAGAAAAAAAGACACAATGATTTATTTAGGAAGTTTGCCAATCATCCTCGCTATGGCTACGTCTCCCCAAACTCCAATTTTGGAATTAAGATAATTTCTTACTATGGAAAAATTCATTTTAAGAGAAGTGTTCCAAGAGCAACCTTATAAACCCTAACTGTTTGTTGTTGATTCAACCCCTTCTCTTATTTTGATCTTGAGAAAGACCAAGACAAAATAACATACCAATTTATTTATCAAATTTTGCAACTCCTTTGGGTACCAAACTCTAAAGCTCTTTCGCGCACGATCAATTGTACCTATTGAACACAAGACACTTCAATTCGATTCGGTGTTCCCGCACTACTTCCTTGGGTACCAAACTCCAAAGGCTTTTCATTAGGCCACAATCCTCTCTTGAGTGTCTTGAAAGAAAACACACAAATTTACCAAAGATCTTGGAGTAAAAACCCGTGGTTTTTCTGGATGAAACCCCCTGCAAATCTTAACTCAATATTCTTGGCTACACAAGAACCTAATTGGACGTTATCAAATCTCGTCTAGATGGCACCCTGACAAAAGATGATAATGGTGATTTATAAGTGTGTATGCATAGGTTAGAGGTTGAAGGTGAAGAGCAAATGCAATATGTGTTTAGTTTCATCAAGTTGGAATGATGCATGAATGATGTATTTATAGTTGTGGAAGTTTAGATGCAAAAAGGTAATTTTTGGAATTAAAGAGAATTGAAAAATTGACCCAATCAAACAATATGTGCTGACTTGAAAAATGTATGTGCCGACACATAAGTCCATAGTTTACTGTATTTGTCGGTCGAAAAAGGAAGATGTGTCAGCCTATGCATGGTGTAACACCCATTAATTTAATTAATTATTTAAATTAAATTATTTTTGGATTACTTATTGAAGTTGTTAGATTATTATTAATTAATTAATTAGTTGATCAATAATAGTAAATGTTGGAATTATTGGTATTAGTTATTGGGCTAATTTTGGTGGTATGTTGTATTAAGGGGGTGTGAGGATTAGGCCCAATTAGACTATTGTTATTAAGTTTAGTAATAATAGAAGTTAGGTTAATTGAGAATAAAGAATTGGAAGTTGATCGTAGGAGTTACAGAAGAAGGAGAAGTTGCAAAGAAGAGGAATAAGGAGAAGGGGCAAAGTGGGATTCGATCAGAAAATCATAGAGCGATCTTTAATCCAAGGTAAGGGTGGGGTTCTGACTCTATGATGGGAATTATGATGAACATTATGTAGGAATTTGATCGGTGTAATGTTACGGTGCATATAATTGTTGTAGTTGTTTATGAATTGTCTGCAAAATTAACCTATTTTATTATCGAATATGTTATTGAAAATTATTTCATGTTAATGTTGGTATAGTTGTTATGTTGCTGTGATAATATGTTGAGTTGGTCTGGGTTTTGAGAAACCGAGAATCGAAGGAAATCTGGACAAGTAGAAGAAATTACAGGCGTGAAAACACGATGTGCCGAGCGACACATTTGGTGTGCCGAGTGGTACGGTTGATGTTGTATGCCGAGAGGCATAAGGGTGTACCGATCGACACAATTTGGTAGAAGGGAGTGTGACGAGTGGCACAGATGCGTGGCTAGGGGCACAGATGCGTGCCTAGGGGCACAAAAAGTGTGCTGAGGGCATGGTTTTCTATTAATTAAGGGTAGTATATTTATATATACTTAGTCTTTTCATAAAAATAAGAATAATAAACACTACTTTAACTTAATTAAGTTTCAGTAGCTAATTTATTAAAAGAACAAAGTTAGTAAATAATAGAGTTGGTATTAAAATAGCAGAGACATTGGTAACTAATATATATATTACCAGTAGAGATAAATTAGTAGCAGGTTTATTAAATTAGCAGAGTAATGAAATAATAGGAATAATATGAACTAGCAGTAACCGTGTGGGTTTGATAATAGTAGCACAGAGAAGAAAAAGTATCTATTTTAGCAAATAATTATTAAGCCAGTATAGTTGAATCGTCTGAATAATTATATGGAACATTTGTTGTATATTTTAGTCGATATGGTGTGTTGAATACTTGGCTGAAAAATATGAATTGCAGGTGGTATTGCCTAATCCAGTAGAACCTTTTTTGTATATTGTGATGCTTCTAAGATGGGGTTAGGAGGTGTGCTTATTCAGAATGATAAGGTAGTTGTTTATGCGTCAAGGCAGTTGAGGACTCATGAGAAGAACTATCCTATGCATGATTGAGAACATGCTACAATTGTTTGTATAGTGAAGATTTGGAGACATTATCTTTATGGTTCTAGATTTGAAGTATTTAGAGAACATAAGAGTTTAAAGTATTTATTTAATCAGAAGGAATTGAATATGAGCCAACGAAGACAGTTGGAGTTATTAAAGGATTATGATTTCAGTTTGAATTATCATCCAAGAAAAGCAAACGTGGTGGCTGATGCGTTAAGTCGAAAGACTTTACATATAACGGCAATGATGGTTAAAGAGTTGGAATTGATTGAACAATTCAGAGATATGAGCTTAGTTTGCGAAGTGACACCGCAGAGTGTTATGTTGTGAATGTTAAAGATTATTAATGAATTTGTGGAGCGTACCACAGAAGCTCAGAGGTTAGATGTGAAACTGTTAGATTCGATGGTTGGGATCGATCAGTCTGAGAATAGTGATTTTAAGTTATATGTGCAAGGTGTGTTGAGGTTTCGTAATCGGATTTGTATTCCTGATGATGCAGAGATGAAGAAAGTGATTCTTGAAGAGAGTCATAGAAGTAAGCTGAGTATTTATCCAAGAGCTACAAAGATATATCAAGATTTGAAGAATTTGTTTTAGTGGCCTGGGATGAAGAGTGATATGGCTCGGTTTGTGTATGCATGTTTAACTTGTTAGAAGTCGAAAGTTGAACATCAGAAGCCTGCATGGTTGATGCAATCGTTAGAAATTCCATAGTGGAAATGGGATAACATTTCAATGGACTTTGTGACGGGATTACCTAATACTCTAAGAGGACATGATTCAATTTGGGTGATTGTTGATAGGCTTACAAAGTCGGCTAATTTTATTCCTATTAACATCAGTTTCCTAGTGTCGAAGTTGGCTGAGATTTACACTAGTGTAATTGTGAAGTTGCATGGTGTTCCTTTACGTATTGTGTCAGATAGAGATCTGAGGTTTACTTCTGATTTTTGGAAGAGTTTGCAAGAAGCGTTGGGTTCTAAGTTGAGGTTGAGTTTGGCGTATCATCCTCAAACGAATGGTTAGACAGAGAGGACTATTCAATCGTTGGAGGATTTGTTGAGAGCATGTGTTCTTGAGCAGGGAGGTTCATGGGATACTTACCTTTCATTGATAGAGTTTACTTATAATAATAGTTACCATTCTAGTATTGGGATGGCACCTTTTGAGGCATTGTCTGGTCGGAGATGTAGAACTCCTTTGTGTTGGCATGAATCTGGAGAAGTGTAGTACTTGGACCTGAAATTGTTCGTGAGACTACTGAGAAGGTGAAGTTGATTCGAGAAAAGATGAAAGCCTCCCAAAGTAGACAGAAGAGTTATCATGACAAGCGAAGGAAGGACTTAGAATTTCAAGCAGGAGACCACATGTTTTTGAGAGTTACACCTGTAACTAGTGTTGGGCGAGCGTTGAAGTCTAAGAAGCTCACTTCTTGTTTTATTGGTCTGTATTAAATTTCGAAAAGGGTTGGAAATGTTGCTTATAGACTGGCTTTACTGCCTAATCTTTCGAATTTTCATGATGTGTTTCATGTGTCACAACTCTGAAAGTATATTTCCTATCCATCTCATTTTATTCGTATGGATGATGTGCAATTACGGGATAACATTACTATGGAGAAGATGCATGTGCGGATCGCGGACCGTGAAATGAAGACTCTAAGAGGAAAGGAAATTGCCTTGGTGAAAGTAGTCGGGCTAGGAGTTGCCGGAGAAAGCATGAATTAGGAGTTGGAAAGCAAGATGTAACGCTCATTAATTTAATTAATAATTTAAATTAAAATATTTGTGGATTACTTATTGAAGTTGTTAGATTATCATTAATTAATTAATTAGTTGATTAATAATACTAAATGTTAGAATTATTGGTATTAGTGATTAGGCTAATTTTGGTGGTATGTTGTATTAAAGGGGTGTGAGGATTAGGCCCAATTAGATTATTGTTATTAAGTTTAGTAATAATAGAAGTTAGGTTAATTGAGAATAAAGAATTAGAAGTTGATCGTAGGAGTTACAGAAGAAGGAGAAGTGAAAAGAAGAAGAATAAGGAGAAGAGGTGAAGCAGGATTCAATATGAAAATCGTAGAACGACCTTCAATCCAAGGTAAGGGTGGGGTTCTGACTCTATAACAGGAATTATGATGAACATTATGTAGGAATTGAGTCGGTGTAATGTTGCGGTGCATATAATTGTTGTAGTTGTTTATGAATTGTCTACAAAATTAACCTATTTTATCATCGAATATATTGTTGAAAATTGTTGTTGACGTTGGTATAGTTGTTATGTTGTTATGATTATACATTGTGTTGGTCTGGGTTTGAGAAATTGAGAATCGAAGGAAATATAGACAAGTAGAAGAAGTTACTGGCATGAAAACATGATGTGCCGAGTGGCACATTTGGTGTGCCCAGTGGAAGGGTTTATGTTGTATGCCGAGGGGCATAAGGGTGTAATGATCGGCACTATTTGGTAGAAGGGAGTGTGACGAATGGCACATATGCGTGCTTAGGGGCACAGATGCGGGTCTAGGGGCAGAATTGCGTACCTGGGGGCACAAAAAGTGTGCTAAGGGGCATGGTTTTCTATTAATTAAAGGTAGTATATTTTTATATAATTAGTCTTTTCATAAAAATAAGAATAATAAAAACTACTTTAATTTAATTAAGTTTCAGTAGAAAATTTATTAAAAGAACAGAGTTAGTAAATAACAGAGTTTGTATTAAAATAGCAGAGACATTAGTAACTAATATATATTACCAGTAGAGATAAATTAGTAGCAGTTTTATTAAATTAGCAAAGTAATGAAATAACATGAATAGTATGAACTAGCAGTAGCCGTGTGGGTTTGATAATAGTAGTACAGAGAAGAAAAAGTAGTAATTTTAACAGATAATTATTAAGCCGATATAGTTGAATTGTCTGAATAATTATACGGAACATTTGTTATATATTTTTGTCGATATGGTGTGTTGAATAATTGGTTGAAAAATATGAATTGCAGGTGGTATTGAATTCTTAGGCTTATGGCCAATGTCGAATTATGTTGAGTTGTTGTGATTGTCACTGAATTCTTGTTGGTAATGCGAAGTTGCGGGAAATTTTAAAAGATGATGAATTACCTTTATTTATTGGTAATAATGGTAATGTGGGATTATTCCTTACGATGGATGATGATTGTTTTGAGTATGTGATAGTGCATTCATTGAGTCATATACATTTGTATACTCTGTGATGGCCTGGATTGGAAAACTGCGAAGAAGGCTTATGCTTGTTGATGCCTCTATTTATTGGAAGATTTTTAAGATGGGAGTTCTGCTCCATTGGCACCACATGCATTTTCATAAAGATGAGTTGCATTCGGTGTTGCATTCTGAGTCGTTGTACGGTTGATTTGATTATATTTATGATGTTAAAACTTGAGAAGTGGTGAATATGTATGAACTGATTCTAGTGTAATATTTATCGTACATTCTATTATATTGTTCAATATCTCACGCCTTCTATTTGAATGTTACCCTGATGTTGGTAACATGCAGATAACCCAGAGTGAAGTCAGTATACCTTCAGTAGTTCGAGTCGGTGTTATTGCTCTGATGCGTAACACTCTGGGGGATGAAATTTTGTTGTTTTATTGATATTATTATTTCAGTAGATTGGATTTTAAGTGGAATATTATTAAGTAATGGTTTTTTTGAATTTGTTTTAGTTGGTTAAAGATGTTATACTCTTTTAAGTCGAATATTATGATTCCGCTGCAGAGTTATGAATGTTGTTGTTTTAAAAGGTTATATTCATGTTACTGTTGGTTCATTCCACTTTAATGTGTTATGTATCTATTAATGAGTTCCGTTGTTTTAAGTTGAATGTGTGGCATCCTGATTCGGTTGTCGGAATTTTATAACTTTGATTTCTATAATAATCGCTGGGTAGAATTGGGGTGTTACACATGGCAATAATGTTTTGCTTTAAAACTGCAGTACATATGTTGGCCTGGAAAAGTGTATGTGCCGACACATAAAATAGAAAAATGGAAAGTTACAGCATGTGCCAGCCTGTATAGATACATGTGTCAGCCTATGACTTCTAAAGGCTACAAACTTCAAAACTGAGTTACATGTGCCAGCCAGAAACACGTATGTGCCATCACATGTAAGAAAAAAGTATGCAGAACCTTATTTTTCAAGACTTTGGTTAATTTCAAAATGGTTTTTAATGATTCCTAAGACCTCTAATGCAAAGTAATGCTACAAGACATAGAGATACCATCCAATATATAAAAATGCTAAGTTTTCCTAGTTTTGACATCATGCAAAACATCTATTGGTGAAGTTGTACTCACACAATTGACTAATGCTAAGAATACTATGTCTAAGGCCTTCAACTAAAATAACGTTGGAGATAATAGTAGATGAGGGATTACCTATACTATCTTTTCCAAGTATTGCACCTTTGTTGTTGTCTCTATAGTACATAAAACCTTTCTTATTCACCACAGATTCGAAGAATAGGTAAATGTCTCCCATCATATGCCTTGAGCATCCACTATCGAGAATTCATCTTCTTTCCATAGAGTCAAGACATTTAACCTAAAATATCAAACAAAGGTGATAGGTGCCCATTTTTATTGGGTCCTTGAGAGTAAGTAAAATCATGGTTGCATTTGGGAAACCATTGAAAAACACCTTTAGGAAGCAAGAAACTCTTAAATTTGTATTTTTCAATGGTATAACCTTTTTTGCAACAATAGAGACAAGAAAAATTATGAAGAGATTTATTTTTTCTATTTGTATCCTTTTTACCAAGGTTATACTTTTTATAAGGTTTATTTAAAGACTTTTTAACCTTAGAGGGATTAGTAGCAAATGTAACATTTGGTCATAATGCCTTGTCCAATTTGGTTTTAAGAGTTTTAGACCCTTTTTTCCAAGTGTGACAAGTTTCACAACCGAACCCCGAAGGTTCTCCATCCTCCTTCTTAACTTCTAGACTATCTACCATAGATTGATTTAGAGTTTGCATTTTATTTTCGGTTTCTAAAACTTTAGCTTCTAATTGTGAAAAAAAACTTTTTTTGTGAAGCTAACTTTTTAAAAGCATCTATTGCTTCTCTATGTTGATTTTCAAAAGCTATAATTGTAACTCAGAATAAGAGAAATTATCAACATGTTCATATTTAGAATAACTTATATTCTTTTTTTTTCTTATTATGACGCAGATGATCCGAGAGACATACATTCACCTCCACTTTATTATCACTTAAGCTTTTATTACTTTAGGAATAACCATCGATTTCCCAAGAAACATAAGCTCTTATAGACTTTCTAGACTTCTTGTGTCGGCCTTTTCTTTATCTTTGTCAAGAGATGGACACTCTGACCTATAATGACCTTATTCCCACAATTGTAGCATATACCTCTTGATTTTCCTTTCTTGTTGTCATCTACTTAGAGGATGTATATTCTCTTCTAAACTTGATGAGGTTTTTTTCGGAATGCTTTACTTCATTATTTCTAATGTACATATTGTACCTCTTTGAAAATAACCACATTTCTTCGTCATATGTATTCTCATTGTCACTAATATCACTATCACTTTGCTCATTTATTGAGAACCTCAAACTGGAAGCCTTTATAGCAATAAACTTCTTTTATACCTCCTTATCCATGCCTTTATCCTTATTTTTCTTATTCTCATGCTTTTTCTCATGTTTCTCCAAGAAAGTGAGTTCTTTCTCATGTTCTTCAAGCTTACCAAATAATGCAGTGAGGTCTAGTTTTGTAATATTTTTAGCTTCCTTGATTGCGGTGACCTTTGGTTGCCAATTCCTAATAAGAAACCTCAAACTGGAAATTGGTTTCCCAAGTGCATTCAAACGATTCATGAGATGAGAGAACCTATTTTGTATTTCAGAAATGGTTTTACCATCTTTCATGCAAAATAGTTTGAACTCTTAATTTAATGTATTAATTCTAGCTTGTTTGACTTCATTAGTTCCCACATGGGTAACTTGCAATGTGTCCCACATAGATTTAGCAGTTTCACAATGGGAGACACGATAAAATTCATCAACACCAAGAGTAGGCACGAGAACATTTTGTGATTTCCAATCGTAACCCCACTTTTTCTTATCATCATCATTCCATTGTGCTTCCGATTTAAGTTTGACAACACCATTACCATCGATCACGAAAATTTCAATTGGATCATTGATAATGGTGTCACACACACCCTTATCCTATGAATTGATATGAATATGCACACAAGCTTTCCAATAAACATAGTTTTCACTGTGAATACGAGCGCTCTATTGTACGCCCCTTTAGGTTCAGTAGCAATTATCTAATAAGAATTTTTGCAGCACAGAATAAACCAGAGCTCGTGATACGACTTATTAGATGATGACAACTTATCTAGAGGGGGGATGAATATGTCCCCAAAGTAAAAATTACCTTTTAAATTATTTTTTTGAAAAACGAATGAAAAACTATGGCAAACGAAATATTTAGCCTAGATCAAACAAGTCGTCTAAATCAAACCAATTATTGGAAACACATATATGTGTAATATATCGAATGGAATACAATACAATGATAAGAAATTTAATACAATAATTTTTCAATCAATCTTTTTACTATAAACACAATGTAAACCTATTTCCAATGAAATTATTGATAAAAACGTAAACTAGGAAATTATCGAACACTTGGTGTGCAATCGACTTTCAGATTTTCCTTTGGACTTTGTTAATATGAAATATCCTTTCAACCTAATTGATTGTAATGTAATCAACAAAGTAGTTTCAAGTATAACAATCAAATGATTTGTCTATACATATTGATTACTGATGTTACCGGTTGATCAGAACCTGTAGAGTGGTCGAAAGATGATTTGTAATCGGGCTATGATGTCGAGGAGGAAAAAGGGGGTTGTACCTGCAAGGCACTCTGACGATCAAGTTAGAGTGGGAATAAGGAGATACAACCAAAGTATTAAGGTGTTGGTGGTGAATAGTGAATATTTGACACATGTCCCTACAGGTGTGGGGGTTTATTTAATGCCCCTGATGTATGGCCATTGGTTCCTGATTTCATGCCTGGATATATGGGTCCGTAAAATCAGGTAACTTCCAGGACTTGGTCAAACTGGGCAGATGTATCCATAACAAGTCGTTGATTCCGGGGAGGGGGCCAGTTATGGGCATCTCTTTGGTCGGTTCCTGGTGGCCTGCACGACTTTGATGCCGGGCAGGATAAGCAGATTCTCGTTGATGATCCTAGGATAGTACTGGCTTGGGAGGGCAAATGGTCAATATTTCCTGATGGATAGCGGGAGATTTCGGTCATGGACGTGTGGGCCATGCCAAAATAAAGGTCTAGACTAGGCCAATTCAAGCTGTTGAGCCAGTCCATAACAGTAGCCCCCCAAGTTATTGCTTCTAGGTACATGAGTGATGACATTAACATCTGCTCGTGGAACATGGTGTGTGTTATGGGGAATTGAGCGTTTCCTGTTGCGCCTTTCTCGTGAGGAGATGAGGAGTTGGTTGTTAGGACCCTTGAATTTGGAGAGGTAGCGTGTTTCGGGAAGTATGCTAGCGAAGTAGCG
Organism: Vicia faba; assembly: GCA_948472305.1. Classification (NCBI taxonomy): domain Eukaryota; kingdom Viridiplantae; phylum Streptophyta; class Magnoliopsida; order Fabales; family Fabaceae; genus Vicia; species Vicia faba. The sequence goes on along the minus strand of OX451741.1, from coordinate 605,504,956 downwards.
TAATGATGACCTAGGGGCTAGGGTGTAATGATGATGATCCTAGGGTTTCCCAGGCGCGTGTCTCACACGTGCAGATGGCCTCAACTATAAATACGATAGGAGCAGGGTGTTTAGTGTTTTTCGTCTTCTCTCTCAACTGCTTGCAATAGCTCGACCATTAACCATCATTGTTCCTTGAGTTTTGTCGCTCGCAGCTGCTACTTCCAGCCTTTCATCTTTTACTAACTGGTAAGTTTTTAGTTTTCCACCATTGTTCGCTTTTAGTAGTTCATATTATCGCCATTTACTTTCTTAGAGATGCCTGCAGTTATTGTTTAGGGTTTCATTTGTGAGGACGTCGTTGGCGAGTGTTGGCGGTAGGCGGTGTTTCTGTAGTTTAGAATCGCCGGAGCCACCGTGGAATCTTCTCGGGCACTTCGTGGTATGTTGTAGATGTCCCGTTAGGACTTAGTTCTTTTTCAGTAACTTTTTCCTATTGATGCGCCTTAATAAGGATTCTGGTTGAGGACACGATCCTTGTTTCCCAGTGCCCTTTTGCTTGATTAGCGGTGGAAGGGTGGTTGTAGCATTGATGTCGAGCTCATATTTTTCCTCTGCTTTTCACGTGCTATGGCTGACAATGCCTAAGTCGATCTCTCAAGTGAGACTACAAATTCCTCGAGAAATTCCTCAGATGAGACGAGTAGCTCGTCGAGCATCCTGGAGATTTCTAGGGTTGTGCAGAATGAGTTGGAGCAGCAAACAGGGGAAGGTGACATGGACATGACCTCCTCCAATAAATTTTGCTTGTTTCCTCTTGGGGACGAGGAGGATCCTCGGGCTTGGGTCACAAACGACCCCTGGCACTGATCTTCGTGTTTCATTGAGCATCGAGAGGATATTTTTACGTATGTGTATACTCACGAGGAGGGGAAGCAAGAAGAATGGTCGCTATACTTCCCTGGGAAAGAGAGCAGAATCTGCTCGAAATATGGTACGAGGTAGATTCCTATGCCTGATATCATATTTCGTGAGATGGGTCTTCGCCTCCCTTCTCGGATTTTGAGGTGGCCATATTCAGGAACCTGCGAGTGTCTCCCTCCCAACTGCATCTGAATGACATCGCGTTCATACGAGCTTTCAAAATAGTTTTCGACTACTTGAAGATAGGGGAAACCATTCCCTTGTTCTTCTACTGATTCCACCTCTAGAGGAGCAAGGTCGACGGTAAATGGGAATGGGTCTCCCTTAAGCAAGGAAATGGGAAGTTGTTCAAAGCTTACCTGGAGCCCTGCTGCAACTTCAAAGCAAGTACATATTGGTGCATCCTTCTTCGAGCAAGGAAATGTTGAACATCTTCAGAGTTGTGCCGGCGTACAACGAGGATGGTACTCCCCGTCTGAACGAGCTAGGGGACCCCCTCGTAAAACTGGTTTACAAGTTCCCATTCCAGTGGACGAGGAAGCATTTTGATAGTGAATTAGGCTCTTATGTTTGGAGGGAGAGGTAGCTCGGAGCCAAGGACCTGGAGATTTTCGATGACTTGACTGCATTTGTGGCTCGGATCCCTCACGTCCAGTGGGTCGGCAGGGGAGGCGGGCCAGTGATTGACAAGAATGGGGAGCCTGTATACGAGTCGGGCCTCCTAGTCATCAAAGGGCTCCTTGGGAGAGAGGACCCCATTAAACACTTGGGTATATTTATGTTTTAAACAATAGTATGCGGTCGTGTTTATTTGACTTCTCGTTTACTAACTATGTTTTTTTTTGTTTTGCAGATAGCATGAATCCCGCTCAGAAGCGTTTGGCCAAGACTCTTGCTGCCAGAGCGAGAAGAGCTCAAAAGGACGCACAGACTGGCTCAGGGCCTACTCCTGCCTCGGGGTTGGGCGACTCATCATCGGCCTAAGCTACGGTCGCTCTTTCCCCTTCCGACGTTTCCTCAAATGCAAAGAGGCCGCATCCCGAGGGGAACGTCGACCTGACTGGGAAAAAGGGGAAGGGAACGTACGACTTGCCCCCCTGCTGGCTGGAGAAATCTTTCTTTGAGGGTGCAACTCTCCGTCTTCCCTCGGTCCGAGTCCCTTCATCTTAAGAGAATGGGCCGCCTGTAGAAGACGGCGATACTGGCACAAGACGCTGGCGGTTTGATGTGAATCCTAGAAATGGCAGTTACCTATATCGAGGAAAGTTCCTCTCAAGAGGCTGAGCTGAAGAATCTTCGGGCCAAGTTGGCTACGAGCGAGAAGGCCCGAGTCGAGGAAGAAAAAGCCCATAAACTGTCTAACGAAGAATCATGAAGGCTCTCCGAGGAACGCAAGGTCCTCTTGCTCGAGAAAAAAGACCTTGAGGAAAAGGTGGTGGCCCTGACTGTTGAGATTACGCCTGCTGAAAATGAGCAGGAGGACACCAAAGATCTAAAGACTCGGGCCGAGCTCGTTGCTTTTTTTCAATTGGTTATGGATTATGCTTAGGCTGCTTCTGAGGGGAGCTTTGAAAACTTTGTAAAGCAGATGCACGTGTTCAACCCCCATGTTGAGCTCAACACCTCGGGAATGAGGGTCAATTATTACGTGGCTGCCGGTAAGATCTGGTCCCCGACAATCTCAAGGATTTTGTCACTCAGCCGACCGGGGGTTCTGCCCAATTGTCACCCATTGCCAAAGTAGAAGTTGAAGGATGGTTGTTCTATTGTTTATTCCTGCCTGCGTGCCGTATTTGTTATATTTTTGTTTCTCTGGGATTTTGCTCGTTTATGTAATTCTCGAACAAGTATGGTCTCTAGTCACAAATTTATTCTTTTTGGATGGGCGTTAAAAGTCTCTTTGTTGTAATATTCGAACACTAGCAACCCAAGTGGTCGTCTTGTTTATTTTTCTGGCCAATGGTCGTTTGTTTTGAATATTTAACTTGTGTTGTTTGCATGTTTGTTGATAAACTTGCCTGTTTAGGACATTTTTTATTTTGCTAAGAGTTTATAGCGGGGATTTTATCGTTTAGTATGTTCGTCAGTGTGGGGAAACTCAACAAACGGCCAGGATGAATATTGGGAGTGGGCCGGAACCCGAGTCTCGTTTCGAGGGACCCGAGTTCGAGTGAATTTCTCGTCGTGATTTAGGCGTTCTACCGTCGTGGCACAAGGACTATGGAGCTCGATTGAGTTATCCATGTCGGGATGAAAGTGTGCTCAATATAAGAGCGGAGCTTTGCCCCTTCTGAATATTTTTGGTGTTATGATTGTGCCTAGGCATGCACGTATGGTTGGGCCTAGGTGAGTTTGTCTTATCGACCAAACTCGCCAACTGCTCAGTGACTTTAACGGTAATATTGTTTTAGCTTTTCAGCATTCCATGATCAAATGAGTTGTTCCCCTTGTAAGTTTTCCAAGTAATACGCCCCAGTCCCTTTTTTCGCGTAGACGCGATAAGGACCTTCCCAATTCTCCGTGAGCTTGCCTTCGCGAGATTCTTTATGATTTCTATTTAAGACAAGGCTGCCGACCTCGAACTCTTGTCGTATGACCTTGGCGTCATGGCACATGGCTATTTTTTATTTGAGCGAGGCCTCTCGTAGGGCCTCTCTTGTTCTGTATTCTTCCACTAGATTCAGTTCCTCCTGGAGGGTGATGTCATTCATCTCCTCGTCTGGAGGGGCCTTGGTTCTCCTGGAAGGTTCCTCGATCTCTACGGGAATGACGGCCTCCATCTTGTAAGCTAGTCAGAAAAGGGTCTCCCCGGTTGACGAATACGCAGTTGTTCAGTATCCCCAGAGTACATTGTGTAACTCCTCGTCCCATCTTTTCTTGGTATCGTCCAATCTTCACTTGAGGCCCCTGAGTATTACTCTGTTTTGAAATTCGGCTTGGCCGTTTTTCTGGGGATGCTCGACAGAGGCGAAGTGTTGGGTGGTGCCCAGTTTGGTGATAAATTCTTGAAAGGTGTGGTCTGTGAACCGAGTCCCGTTGTCAATGACTATCGCTTGTGGGATTCCAAACAGAGCGAGCATATTTCTTTTATAGAAGCGAAGGACATTTTGGGCGGTGATTTTGGCCAAAGCTTCGGCTTCTATCCGTTCGGTGAAGTAGTCGACCGCTATGATTAGATATTTATTCTGATTGGTTTCGACCACGAATGGACTGGGGAGATCCAATCCCCACCAGGCGAAGGGCCAAGGAGAGGAGAGGGATTTAAACTCGTTAGGTGGATCTAAATGCATGTCTCTGTGCCATTGGCATTTATCACATTTTTTTACGTGCTCTTTCGAATCGTGCTGCATGGTGGGCCAATAATATCCTGCTCGCAAATATTTTCTCGCGAGGGATCTCCCGCCTAGATGTTAGCCACCGATGCTCTCATGGATTTTGAGCAAGACTCGCTCTGCCCCGCGTCGGTTGATGAATTTGAGAAGGGGAATCGAAAATCCCCTCCTATAAAGTTTACCTTCGACCAAAACGTACGAGCAAGCTCTTCGCCTGTCAATGGCTGCTTCTTTCGGATCGTCGGGGAGTTTTCCCTTAGTGAGGTAATCGTGTACGGGGGTCATCCAGCAATCGTTGTCCCCGATGGCGAACACTTCTAAGGTAGAGGATCACTTCTGGGTTCTTGGTCAAGGAAGGATTTCCTGTATCACCGACTTATTTCCCCCTTTCCTCTTCGTGCTTTCCAATTTAGAAAGGATATCTGCACGGGCATTATGCTTGCGGGGAACATGATGCACGTCCACGGACTTAAATTTCTTTTTCCTCTCCTAGACTAGGGCCCAATATTCAGAGAGTTGGTCATTTTTTACATGATATTTGTCTCGGACTTGAGAAGCGACCAGCAGAGAGTCGGTGAAGATCTTTACTTCCCCGGTTCCTAGATCTTCGGCCAGTCGCTAGCCTGAGAGGAATGCCTCGTATTCTTCCTGATTGTTGGAGGTCAGAAAAGATAGAGAAAGGGAGACCTCTATCGCGTTCCCTTCCTCGTTTTCAAGAATGATGCTCGTGCCGCTTCCATTCGAACTGGAGGCACCATCAACGAAGATTGTCCAACAACGTGATCCGTCAGGATTTGCGGGCAAGGTCATTTTAGCTACGAAGTCGGCCAAGGCCTGAGCTTTATGGGCTTTTCTACTCTCGTATTGGATATCAAATTGAGAGAGCTCCAAGGACCATTTAAACATTTTGCCAGCCATGTGTGGTCTTCCGAGCAGCTATTTTATTGGATGGTCGGTTCAGACCACTACGGTGTGGGCCATGAAGTAGTGTCTGAGTCTCCTTGATGCGTTAATGAGGAATAGAGCTACTTTTTAGATTTTTTTATATCTTTCCTATGGGCCCTGCAGGACCATACTCGTGAAGTAAATTGGCCTTTGTCCCTCTGGAGTTTCTCTAATCAGTGACGCGCTTATTTCCTCGGAGGTGAAGACCAGATAGAGGTAGAGGAGCTCGTATTTCTTGGGCCGGGAAAGGATGGGTGGCCGTGACAACGCTCGTTTTAAATGAATGAGGGCTTTCTCGCATTTGGGCGTGCACTAGAAAGCAACTTCCTTGCGTAAGAGTTTGAACAAGGGAAGCGCGTGCTGGGCGGACTTTGCCACGAATTGAGAGAGGTAAGTGAGCATGCCGTTTAAGATCTGGATGGACTTTTTCGAGGTGGGCGTCAGAAATTCAGAAAATTCCCGGCATTTGTCGGGGTTTGCCTCAATGCCTCGTTCCGTTAGGTAGAATCCGAGGAACTTTCCTGCTCGTACACCGAAGGTACATTTTTCTGGGTTGAATCGCATCAAACACTTTCGTGCCTGCTCAAATACTTTCTTTAAGTGGGAGGCATGTTCGAGCTCTTCAGTGGACTTGACGATCATGTCTTCCATATAGACTTCGAGCATGTCGCCTATCTCATTGCAAAAAACTTTATTCATCATGCGCTGATACGTAGCGCCCATATTTTTCAGGCCGAAGGGCATTACGTTGTAGTAATATTTTCCCGAATCGATCATGAAAGGGGTGCATCTTTTGTCTGCTTTTTCCATTGGGATGTGGTTATAACCAGAGTATGCATCCATAAAGGATAGAAATTTGAAACCAGCCGAGTTTTCGACCAGTTTGTTAATATTGGGGAGGAGATAAGCATCTTTTGGGCAAGCCCGATTGAGATCAGTATAATCAATACACATGGAAATTTTCCGTTAGATTTTTTCATAAGAACTACACTTGACAACCAGGTTGTGTACTGGGCTTAATAAATAAAATGTGCCTCTAAGAGGTCTATTACAGCTAGTTCTGCAGCCTTCGCTTTCTCGGACGACTAATTTCTTCTGTGCTGCGCGACTGCCTTGAGGGCAGGATCTATAGTAAATTGATGGCATGTGTTGTACCACAAAATTTTCCCTCTCACTTATCAAGAATTTACTCACAAGATCTCCTTGACTTAAGATTGCACTAGGGTTTGATCAGCTCAAGACACCTCCTCACGCACTGATGACCAAAATTAGGGTTTGAGTTTGCACAAGGATTTTTGGACTATCATTGCTTCATATGACTTTCAAGGATCATTGTGGACCCCCAAGATTATTCATGTCCAGTTTCAAGCCTTGAATTACACTTTTGATCAGTCAATTGGATAATTGACGTGAAAATCAGCTGTATTGGGGAAAAAGTCAACCATGGCCAATTTTCAGTCAAACTTCATAATTTTTGATCCACATCAACATCTTAGACTCATATGTATCATTTGATCAAGTTTGGACCACAATTCCCCAAGAAATTTGATCAAATCATCAAAAGGGCAAAATGGTCAAAATTAGGGTTTTGACTGAGAAGGGGCAATTTCTGATTTTTGACCTAGAAAATGATCAATTGGTTTGAAGCATGATTTCAAGAGTTCAATTTCATCATCTTGACCTAATGACATGATTCAAAACATTACAAATTCATTGGATTGACAGATGAATTTTTCAGTCAACTGGTCAAAAGTCAACTGTATATTGAAAGGTCAAACTTTGAATTTTTAGTCAAATTCAAGTGCCAAGGATCAAAATTCATCAAAATATGTCAAAATGTGAAACTTGTTCATCAAGAAATCAAGTATTGAAGATCTTGTTTTGAAATTTGAAATTTCTTAACTTAGAAATTTCTCTAAGTATAGAAAATTTCTTATTTTTTGTCAACTTTAGGCCAAATTTTCACCATGATACAAAATGATTCAAAGGAATTTCCCAACATGAAAGTTGTAGATATCCATGAAGTCTACAACTTTTCTTCATACAATTTCTCCTAAAGATGATTGGATCTCAAGATATAATTTTGTGAATACATGCTCATGAACTAAAATAACTTAGTGAAATTTTGCCCTAGTTAGGTAGGTTTTTGACCTAACTTCATGGAAACTTTTAACCTAGTTCCAAAAGGAATCTTCAAAAAGAATTTCAAAGATAGGTTGTAGAGCACATTACAAGCTTTCCAAAGTTTCCAAGAACTTCTTGAGATCATTCTTGAGTAGGGAGAATCGACGAGATGAAGTTAGGGTTTTATCACTTTGATTATAGGTCATTTTCATGAAGAACAAGTTTTCAAATTTGTAAATTGGTTGTACAATCTTCACTTTTCATACCTCAAACTCATTTGTCACTCCACCATTAATGAATTGCACAAGTTTTCATGCCCTAAAGCCAAGCATTCAATGCATTGTACAAGAAAATAGTCATTTTTGGAAGAAAGGCAACATTGCCATTTTTGGAAAAGCATGCTTTTTGCATTTTTCCATTTCTTGAGCCTTGGACTTTTTCTTTCTGCACAAACCAAGCCTCTAAACCTGAACAAAACATGTTTAAAGCTTCAAGCCACCCTACAAGATCAGAATAATGCCATAAGAAGTCACTTCTCACACTTGCTTCAAAAATAAGAAATGTAGCAAGACATGTGATCTTGTACTTCTGAGAAAGCACAAGTTCTCCAACCTTTTTATCTATATAAAGCCATAATTTTGCAACTAAAACCACAGATGCCCAAGTCTTGAAACACCCTAAAACCAGAACTTCCCACAATACCTCCATTTTTTAACTTCAAAGTCCAAATCTTTGAATCTCATACCTTGCAAGTTTTCTCCAAACAAACCATACAAACACTCCACATACATCATATAGAAGTTGTTCAAACACAAAAACAACTTTTGTAACATCACTATCATCACTTCCTAAGTTCAACAACAGCCCACACAACAGCTCAAACTCAAAGCACAAATTTCAGTTTCAAGGTAAGTTTTCTTGACTTTGAACTCTACATACGAGCATCATTAATGGTTCATTTGTGAAGATAAAATGTAGTAACCATTGTCCTTAAAGATAACCTTTTGATTATCTTCCATTATTTTCATTATGTGTTGAGAACTAACCCATGTATGCAGCAAAACAATGTTGAAGTAGAAAAAATGACAGTATGAGTCGACACATAGCCTTATGAGTCTATACATACTGCTTTACAAGCCCAAAACAGAAGGAAAAACAATGTATGAGTCGACACAAAGCATGTATGAGTCGACACATGCAGTGCATGAGTTGACACGTACCATAATGTATCGACTTATACTGAGTTGATTTGGCAATACAGGGGCAAGGAAAGTTATGTGTCGATGCATGTGAGCTTGTGTCGACACATAATAATTCAAGATGCATTTTTCCTTCTTTTTACACTGTTTTTACATTTCCTTCATGGTTATTCGATATGGTTGTAATATTTAAGTTCCTATTTCATCCCCATTTGTAAATTGTACCCTCATCCCCAAATTGATGTAATAGCGTAGGAATTTATTTTCCGCAATTTAACGCTTTCAAATACAAATGTTAGTAACTAGGGTGTGTATGGCAAGATAAAATCAACAAGTAGATAACCCTAATCGAATATTAGATGCATGCAAATCAAACACACTATCCACACATGCACCGTTTAGGTTAACTCCACTTGGTTGCCTCACAAAAATGGCCATATTACGCATGTGAGGTATCTTAGCAAGAACAAGCAAATACAAGATCATAGTCCCTCGATGACACTATCTAAGTTTCCTTACAAATGATCTTAGTCCCTCAAAAAAAAAAGAATGCTAAGATACCTTGAAAAATTGCTAACCATGGTTATACGATGACCCACGCCCGTCCCGTTAACATCCAAAGATAGCGTTGCTTACCAAATCAATGGTAAGACAACAATGTCAAAGGAAAAAAATGAACAAGAAAGACATTTGAGTAGGTAGATTGTTCCTAATTACTTGCTCCATTTCAAAAAAAACATCCTTTCTATTTTCAAAAACAAACACTTACACTTTCAAAAACATCTTACAAAAACTTGAAAACATTTTCAAAAAGATAAACATCTTTGTATGCATTCTTACGAATGAGAATCATTACAAAGATTGCCTAAACAATGGCCTCTTTTTACAAAATACTTTCAAAACCACACAAAACACAATTTCAAACAAAAGCATGTGATCTAGCAAGTAACTAAGAGCCCATTGGAAAACCATGGATGAAAAGGGTGCTAATACCTTCCCTTTTCATTATCTATCCCTCGAACTCAAGAAACAATCTCAAAGGTCTTTCCTGTGCTTTTTTAACTTTCCTTTTGGATAAAAGAAAAGTCAGTGGCGACTCTTGCTAACCGCAACATTTGCGATAAAACACAAAACACCCAAGTCAGTTCTCCCACCATATCACAGAATTGGCGACTCTGCTGGGGAAAGTTCTAAAAGTGGGGTTACCTTAGGGTTTAGATCACATTTACTTGCTTACATTATTTTACTTGTATGCTTTATATTATGGATCTTTGATTGGGTTAGAATCCTCTACCCGAATTTGGGATACATTATAGGTAAGTAGCAATACATTGTGGAAACTGTGCAGGGTATACCGACATGGTCTAAGCAATAGCTACATTAGTGCGACATATTTGTGGGTACCGGTAGCCTTTTAGTTAATCAAAGAGAATACAGGGCCGCTGAGTGATGTCATGAAGCACTAATGAACTTCCTAGAACCTTTACTTGATCAACTTGACCTTTGGGATGTAGTGAGATGACGGGCTTTGGTGCAGTCTGAAGTTGGTAGATACTCGATACTACACTCATTGAGGTTTGGTTTCTTGGGATATTTCAGTCACCATTAAAGAGGCTTGAGCTGAAAAAATGACCAAGGAAACAATCCAGTGATATTGAGCTCCTTAGAACCCGGTTACTATTGCTAGGACAGGTTTAAGCCAACTAAACTTCAAGAGGGTACTTACCTATGAAACTCCATGCAAGCCTAAACCTAAGGATTTGTTTGCTTTGTTTGTATTTGCATACTTGTACATAACATCATGAACATCATGAACATCATATACATTCACTAACCATTTCAAGGATTTTGGGATTCATCTTTGTTCTTTTTTTGTAGGACATGGATTCACTTTGCAGGAAAACTATTCAAGTCAACCTTGTGAGAATCCCTCCACAGCTTAAGGAGCTAGCTTCAAGGATTCCTGAAAACTCTCCATTCACCGAGAGACATGGTCCCCTACTCAACTTGGTCACCTCCAACACAGATGAGGATGTGATGAAGGTGCTCTTTCAGTTCTTTGATCCTTTGCACCATTGCTTTACATTTCCCGACTATCAACTTGTGCCTACTTTGGAAGAATTCTCCCAACTCTTGAGGATTCCCATTCTCAATCAACTACCTTTCAATGGTACGGAAAGAGACCCAAAGCCATAATAGTTTTCCCAAGCTCTACACTTGCACTCATCTGATGTCACAACTCATTGGGAAACCAGGAGTGGTGTCAAAGCTTTCTTAGCAAGGTTCTTGTTTGAGAAAGCCCAAAGCTGTTGGAATTCCTTAGACTTGCAAGCCTTTGAGGAAATTGTGGCTCTTCTCATCAATGGGATGGTTTTGTTTTAAAATCCTGACCAACTCATAGATGTGAACGCCGTCAAAATCTTCATGTCACGTAACCCGGTGCCTACATTGCTAGGGGATATCGTACACTCTTTTCACACTCGCACAATGAGGAAAAGAGGTGTCCTTATGTGTTGCACCACTCTCCTGGCAAGATGGTTTATTTCTCATCTTCCCCAATCAGACTTAAAGAATGAGCAAGGTTCAAGGTGGTCACAAAGGTTAATGACGCTCAAACATTTAGACATTCATTGGTGCTTCCGATCCAAAGAGAATGTTATCATTATTGACCGTTATGGAGAATTCCCTAATGTCCCTCTACATGGCATTAGGGGAGGAATCACCTACAACCCATGCTTAGCCTTAAGGCAGTTTGGATATGCCCGAAGGGATAGCCCGCACGAGATGCTGATTCAAGGTTTGGTATTTGACTATGACAACGACAGTCAAGGTCTTCGCCAGAGATTTATCCGAGCTTGGAGGATGATAAATAAGGTGGATAGAAAGACTTTGGGACACAAGAATTCCATCCCTCTTGAGCCTTACCTCAAATGGGTACGAACTCGCGCTCAGAGTCTTATGATGCCTTACCCCTCCATTCTCCCGATAATCATTGAGCCTGTTAAGGAATGAGACGTTCCATACACTATCCTACATCCTGACCTGCCCACATATATCTAATACCTACAAAGGGATTGGATACAGATCAAAGGAGAGAGAGATACTTTTGAAGCCCAATTCTACGCAAGCGAGAAGAAGGTTTTGGAACTCACTAGGCTACTTCATGAGGAGCGGACTCTAAATGCCTACATTGCACCAAAGAGGATGCGCACTACTTTTCTATCTTAGAGTTTTGTATTATTTTGCCCAAGGGGCATAATGTACTCAAACTTTATCTTATTAATATAACGTGTGTTTCTTTTTTGTCTAAAACAAATTTGAATCTTTGAAATCCTTGAAAAATTGCATATGCACATATCATTCATCATAACATAAACAGGTCTTTTGCAACAAGTCTCCTCATCTCTCTACTGTTTATTTCAGTAAGATGGATCTCGAGTAAACAGTGAAAGATCTCCAAGCTCAGAATATGCAGTTTCAACAGTTGCTCATGACCCTAGCCAAGGGTAAAGAAGAATTGAAGACTTTGCTGGCTGAAGAGAGGAAGAAGAAAACAAAGAAGGTAACCGGAGTCTTAAACATGGGAAGAAGATTTCATGGGCAGAAAAGAAGGACTTTGGATTTTGCAATAACATCCGGTGAAGGAGAAGGGAAGGGCAAAGAAACAGTTGTCCCATCAGAATCAGAAGAAGAGGAAGTAGAGGAAGACTACTCTGAGGAACAGTATCCTCCAACTGATGACAAGTATAAACATCTTGAAGAGCGGTTGAGCGCGATGGAAATACAAAAGGTGTCGGGCTGAGACTTTGAGGAATTGGGACTAGTGTCGGGGATTGTGCTTCCTCCGAAATTCAAAGTGCCTATGTTTTCAAAATATGATGGAGTGTCATGCCCTAAAATGCATCTCCAGTCATATGTGAGAAAAATTCAACCCCATACCACTGATAAAGACTTATGGGTACATTTTTCCCAAGACAGTTTGTCTGGAACACAACTCGACTGGTTTTACCAACTAGAAAGAGCCAACGTCCACAATTGGGAAGAACTTGCCCCAGCTTTCTACAAGCAATATCAATACAATGATGATTTGGCGCCTACCCGTACTCAACTCCAGAGTATGGCCATGGCTTCCAATGAAGGTTTCAAGGATTACGCACAAAAATGGAGAGATTTGGTTGGAAGAGTTCAACCCCCTCTGTTTGAAAGGGAATTGGTGGACATGTTCTTAGGCACCTTATCTTGCCCCTTCTTCAACCATTTAATCAGAAGTTCATCTGCGGGTTTTATTGAACTAATATTAACCGGAGAGAGGGTGGAAGCTGGCATAAAAAGTGGAAAGATTCAGAAGGATTCATCTTCTTCTACAGTTTTAAGGAAGCCTTTTATCGTGTAGAAAGAGGTAGTTGTTGTATATCCGCAAAGGAACCAAGATAGGGCCGAACTCCGACCAATGGTGGGGGCTGTTATGATTCCCAAGCCTACATCTGATCAACAAAGAAGTAATCAACCAAGGGTGGAAAGGCCAGTCAGGCAATTCACCAGAATTAACATGACTGTGTCTCAAGTATTACCGCATCTTCTGAGATCCAACTTGGTAACTTTAAAAGAAGCTCCGAAAAACCCCAATACAACATCCCCTCATTATCATCCCAATTCCCATTGTCTATATCACTCTGAAAGTCCTGGTCACGATACTAATAATTGTTGGGCCTTGAAGAACTAAATACAAGACCTCATTGAAGAAAAATGTCATTTATGCTCCTATGCCCAAAAATGGTCACAATACCAATGCTATTGAAGAAGATTTGTTTGTTACCACAGTTGATGAACTCATGACTCCACTTCCTATCATTAAGATAAACTTGTTGAAAGCCAGTGTATTCCCGGGCTGTAATGAAGTTTTCCATCTCTGCTTGTCCTCACCAACTGATTTCCCTTTGTTGAAGGCAGGCGTTCAATGCCTGATAGATAACAAATAGATTTTGTTTGAAAAAACTCTTGTTTCACCTATTCTTGTTGAAGATGTTTCAATCATTACCATTTCCGCCAATTCTTCCAGGGTCTCCGCCAAAAGACCCGTTAGAATTACAACAGTTCTGAAAGCAACTCTTCGAATAATCACAATGCCTGGGCCAGTCCCATATGAATCAGACAAAAACGTGTCGTGGAATTACGGAGGGGACATTTACTACCATGGCATCAAACAAGACTGGCCGGCCACCGAAGAGATAAACTCTGAAGAAGAAGATTCTGACATCAGCAATATTGCCGGAACTAGTAAAATCACTCGAAGCGGTAGGGTCTTTTCTCCAGAAATTGCTCCCCCAAAGGCAGTTTCTGGACCCGTGATCATACCCGTGGCTACTCCAAAGGTTACTTTTGTACCCATAATCATCTCTTCAAGTGCTCCTATTGACGAAGCCGTCACAACTCCTGTTATCATTCCTACCAACACTCCTGCTGCCGAGACTCGAGGAAAGAGTATTCAAGTGGAGCTTGTCCGGACGAAGGCTCAATCACTAACTATCCCTGAGACATCCAAGAGAGAAATGGAGGAATCCTAAAAATTATAAAGAGGAGCGACTGCGATGTAGTTGAACAATTGGGGAAAACTCCCTCCAAAATCTCCATGCTAGCATTACTACTGTGTTCTGAGGCACATGCAAAAGCCTTGGTGAAGTTCTTAAAAATAGCCCATGTGCCTCAAGAGACGTCTACTGATTAATTCCAAGACTGTGTGGCCAGCTTGACAGCGGATAACTGCATAGGCTTCTCAGATTCTGATTTGACACCAAGGGGAAGAAATCACAATGAGGCATTGCATGTCTCAGTGGAATGTAGGGGCACCACTCTGGCCCATGTCTTGGTGGACAATGGCTCATATTTGAATGTATTACCCAAAAGGGCTCTTGACAGACTTGACTGAGGGGTTGACTTTGAAGCCAAGAAACATAGTGGTAAGGGCTTTTGACGGCTCGAAGAGGATGGTACATGAGTAGGTGGACATTCCCATAAAGGTTGGAACCCAAACCTTCAATTCAACTTTTTATGTGATGGACATCCGCCCTTCATATTCCTGCTTACTAGGTCGGCCATGGATCCATAATGCTGGCGTTATTACCTCTACACTACACCAGATGCTGAAGTACCCGGTTCAAGGGAGGGTTATCACCGTACATGGATAGGAAGAATACATGATCAGCCATCTCAATTCCTTCAGATATGTGGAATTGGACGGCGAATTCATTGAAACTCCATTTCAACACTTCGAAGAGGTCCCCCAAGAGGTGGCAGTGACTAAGACTGTGTCCCAGATTCCCAAGATTACAAGGCCTCCACTCCGGATGTCGTCGCTTAAGGACGCCAAACTAGTGGTAGAGGAAGGTGGATGCACTATTTGGGGACAACTTCTGGATATCCTATATAAGTCTGAAAAGTTTGGCTTAGGTTTCACTTCAAGTGCTCAAAAGGCTGTACGCCGTGCCCGTGCTGGAGGGTCACCCTTGAAAATCAGCAACCGCGAAGTCAACGTAGTAGAAGATGGTGAAGATGGCTGCAACCTGGAGGAATGGATCTTTCCGACTGTCAATGGAGGGCTCAACAATTGGGAGGACAGAGACTTCATCCCAATCACTTTTATCCCACAGTAATTTATCTTTACATTTTGTTGGATCTGTAATATTCAAAAACAATTCGCACTCTTAAAACCTTGTGTCTTACCCAAGGCACAATGGTCCATTTGTAAGCGTTATTATTTCATCTTCATATGACATCAATAAATCATGGACGTTTTCGCATACAAACTTTTGTGCTCATTGTTTTCCTTTTACATTTTACTTTATTTCAAAGATAGTTATACCCTTACACACACCCACACTCACAATGCAGGTATCCATCCATTCTGGATCCCATGGGTAATGATACTTCTATGGCCTTTTGTGACTCTGAGAATCTAATCTACCAACCTGAAGACGAAGGTGAGGAAGATTGTGAAGTACCGGGGGAACTAGACAGACTGCTACAATAAGAAGAAAGATCCATTCAGCCTCACGAGGAACCCAAGGATACAATCAACTTGGTATCGAAGAAGACAAAAAAGAGGTCAAGGTTGGTGCCAATCTAGAACCCAGTATCAAGAAGCGTCTGATTCAGCTGTTGCATGATTATGTCGAAGTCTTTGCCTGGTCATATGAAGACATGCCAGGACTTGATGAAGATATTGTGGTACATCGTCTGCCTACAAGAGAAGATTGTCCTCTAGTAAAGCAAAAGGTACGTCGAATGAGGCCTGATATGTCAGAAAAGATTAAAGCAGGGGTTATGAAGCAATTTAACACTGGATTCTTGGCTGTCACCTATTACCCCCAATGGGTTGCCAATGTTGTTCCCGTACCCAAAAAGGCTGGCAAAGTGATAATGTGTGTGGACTACCGAGATCTGAATAGGGCAAGCCCTAAGGATGATTTTCCACTCCCCCACATTGATATCCTAGTTGACAATACGGCACAACACAAAGTGTTTTCCTTCATGAACGGATTCTCAGGTTACAACCAAATCAAAATGGCACCTGAGGACATGGAGAAAACAACATTTGTCACACAGTGGGGCACATTCTGCTACAAAGTGATGCCATTCGAACTGGAAAATGTTGGGGCAACCTAACAGCGCGCCATGGTAGCTTTATTTCATGACATGATACATCATGAGATAGAGGTCTACATAGACGATATGATAGCAAGATCGCAAATGGAAGAAGAGCATCTTGACCACTTACAAAAACTGTTTGAGAGACTGAAGAAGTACAAGCTGAGGTTGAATCAAAACAAGTGTACATTTGGGGTACAGTCTGGTAAACTCCTAGGCTTTATCGTCAGTAACAAAGGTGTTGAGGTCGGTCCTGCCAAAGTTAAAGCAATACAACAGATGCCTGCTCCTCTCACTGAGAAAGAAGTCAGAGGATTCTTGGGACGTTTGAACTATATTTCCAGATTCATTTCTCACCTGACAGCTACTTGTGAACCAATCTTCTAACTATTGAAGAAAGATCAAGTAGTCAAATGGAGTGATGAATTCCAAGTTGCTTTTGAAAAAATCAAAGAATACTTGCAAGAGCCACCTATATTGATGCCACCAGTCGAGGGAATACCATTGATCATGTATCTGACTGTTTTAGAAAACTCAATGGGGTGTGTATTGGGGCAGCATGACGAGTCTGGCCGAAAAGAGCACGCTATTTACTACCTGAGCAAAAAGTTTACCAACTGTGAAACCAGATATTCACTGCTTGAGAAAACTTGTTGCGCTCTGGCATGGGATGCTCGTCGGCTAAGACAGTATATGCTAACTCATACTACCTTGTTAATATCTAAGATGGATCCGATAAAATACATCTTCGAGAAGCCTGCTCTTTCTGGGAGAATAGCAAGATGGCAGATGATCCTGACAGAATATGACATACAGTATACCACCCATAAAGCTATAAAGGGTAGTGTATTAGCCGATCACCTTGCTCACCAAGCTATGGAAGACTACCAGTCCATGAAGTTCGAATTTTTGGATGAGGACATCATGACATTAGACAACTGCGAAGAAATCAGGCCATATGACGAACCCGAACAAGGATCCCGATGACCCTATTCTTTGATGGAGCATCCAATGCACTTGGTAATGGTATTGGTGTTGTAATCATATCTCCGGAAGGGTGTCATACTCCCTTTACCGCCAGACTTTGATTCAATTGTACGAACAACATGGCGGAATACGAAGCGTGCATCTTTGGTGTCAGAGTTGCCATAGACTTGGGGATCAAATCATTAGATGTATTTGGAGATTCAGCTTTGGTCATAAGTCAGATTAAAGGGAAATGGAACACCAAACACCCTAACCTTATCCCTTACAAAGAACATGTTTTGACATTGCTACCACACTTTGAGAAGATTACCTTCGAGCATTTCCCGCGAGAAGAAAATCAACTAGCAGACGCTCTAGCCACAATGTCATCTATGTTTAAACTTAATTGGGATAACGAGGCTCCCTAGATCATCATCGAACGAATGGATGAACCAGCACACTGTCACGAGATTAATACTGAAGAAGTAGTTGACCAGCCTTGGTTTCACGAAGTCAAGAGGTATCTTGAAGCTCAAGAATATCCAGAAGGAGCTTCAATCAATGATAAGAAATTATTAAGGCGATTTTCTGCTAAGTTCTTCCTTAGTAATGGCATCCTGTACAAACGCAATCATGACTCTGTGTTACTTCGTTGCATAGATAAGGTTGAAGCCGAAAGGATCATGGCTGAATTACATGAAGGCACTTTTGGCACCCATTTTAGTGGGCTTATGATGGCAAAGAAAATCCTACGGGCAGGCTATTACTGGTCTACCATGGAAGCAGAATGCTATCAAAACTCTCGAACCTACCATAAGTTTCAAATTTATGCTGACAAGGTGCATGTACGTCCGGTTCCTCTGAATGTCTTGACGGCCCCTTGGCCCTTTGCTATGTGGGGAATAGATATGATTGGGGAAATCAAGCCGACAGCCTCCAATGGACATCGATTCATCCTATGGGCCATTGACTATTTTACAAAGTGGGTGGAGGAAGCTTCCTTCGCTTCCGTCACCAAGAACGTTGTTTTTTCATCAAGCAAAACCTTATTTGCCGGTACGGTATCACCGAAAGGATCATCACTGACAACCGTACAAATCTCAAAAACACTATGATCACCGCCTTGTGCGAGCAATTCAAGATTCAACATCACAATTCTTCTCCCTATCATCCAAAGATGAATGGTGTTGTCGAAGCTGCGAATAAGAACATTAAAAAGATCATACAGAAAATGACAGTCACATACAAAGACTGGCATGAGATGCTACCATTCGCTCTCCACGGGTATCGTACCATGGCTCGCACATCAACCGGGGAAACACCCTATTCTTTGGTTTACGGTATGGTAGTTGTCTTGCCTATCGAGGTCCAGATCCCCTCTCTAAGGATTATGAAGGATGCAGGACTGAACGAAGACGATTGGATCCAGACTCGACTTGATCAACTAAACTTGATTGATGAGAAGAGACTTACTGTTGTTTGCCATGGTCAAATGTATAAAAAACGGATGACCAGGGCTTTTAACAAGAAAGTCAGACGCCAAGTGTATCAAGTTGGGGATCTAGTGATCAAACACATTATCTTGCCACAAAGTGATCCCAGGAGCAAATGGACTCCTACCTATGAAGGACCATTTGTAATCAAAAACATATTCTCTGGTGGGGCAATGATCTTGACGACCATGGATGGTGACGACCTACCACACCCTGCAAATGCGGACATAGTCAAAAGATACTACGCATAAGAGACCCGCTAGGTTGACATACCTAGGAAAAACAAGGGCATCCCGGCGAACCAAAAAGGTTCTGGCAAAAATTAGGGACAAAACAAAAAAAAAAATTGTACACCTAGCAAGTTGAAAACTCGAAAGGGAAACTTGGGAAAAAAAGGGTTTCCCGGTGGACTGAAAACCCGAAAGGGCGATCCAGGCAAAAGTTAGGGAATTAAAGCGTATGACTATGTTCTGTTGGATCACTTTAAAGACAACCTTTGGCTTCAACTAATAAACTCAGAGGTTCTGATCAATTTAATCATCTTCGGACGAGGCAACTGTTGTACCCCAAAATTTTCCCTCTCGTTTTCCACTCAGGATGCTATCCCAGGGTTCTTCAAACACTCAATTTGGCTCAAAAGTTGATCAAGCAGATTCTCTTCCTAGGCAAACAGTCAACAATTAGGGTTTTGCATTTTCTCAAAGAAATTTAAGTCTTTAAGGTTTAAAATGGTCTTCATAGGAATTCATGTCCCCTCAAGGATTGTTTAAGTCATTCTTCAAACCTCGCATTGCAAATTTTCTCAAGCAATGGGTCAGATAGCTGAAAACGACTACATTGACTTAAAAAATCACCCTTTTACGAGAACAAATTCAAAACGAGTGTAACTTTTTCATTATTCAATATTTTTGAATGGTTTTTTGCATATAATTCTCCTTGATGCCATCTCAAATTTCTCTTCACAAATCAAGAACTGATTACACATAGAAGATCACCAAAGATTCGAATGCGTTGGAAGTTGCATCATGAATTTTGACCTAATTTCAAATAACAGTCGTCTGATTGCTAAGAATTTTTACTGAAGGACTGACGATTATTCTCAAGAGCGTGTTTATTTGGACAGGGTATGAAGATTAAGGATCATTTAAAATAATCATGAATGTGGATTCAGGTTGGCCAATTGAGTTACATTCTTAAACATTTATTTTGTTTAGGAATTGGAGTACAAGGCACATGTTTGTTTGAAATGCAGTTATAAAGTCAATTGTGATCATCAGGAACCAATGCAGTCCAAATCCTGCTAAGTGCCAAAGCCAGTCCTACCCAAACTCAGTCCCAACATTGCACAAAAGAGGCAACTTTAGGCCTGTACCTTAAGATTTCAAAGTCAGCATATCAAAATATATTCAAAATCTAAGAATTTCCCTCCATTTTGGACTTGGTTTTCTTGTATAATACCAATTGCTGTTTCAACAAAAAAAAGGAGAACGAAGGCAACTCAGAAAAGGACCCAACCAAATTCCAAAACCCTTTTGTCTCAGTACCCAAAAATCACGAACAAACTTAGGACCAATAAGTCAGAAAACAAGTTTCTCGGCATCAAAGTTGTGATCATCAAACACCATCATCAAAAAACCTTGGTCTCAATACATAACTCAAAACCAGCAAAAATCATCAAAAAAGATAGCCAAACCATTATTGTAAAACCAGAAACCAACATAGCCATCAAAACATCACAAAACCAAAATCAACAATTTTTCAGAGCATCGAAAAACCAGAAGTAAAAAAGCCATAGTTTTTTGTTCAAGTAAATCAATAACTCAGAGAGATAGCAAAGGCCAAACCGTAATCTTCATTGTCATCCTACCCCAACAATCATCCCAGTATATTCAGAAGAGGAGAAATAGATTCAAAAAATATCGGAAGCAGAGATTTCAAAAAAAAGGTTTGAAGCTCACAATTTTGGAGAACACCATTTCTGTTTTCCCTTTCTCTTTATGTTTTGCTTTTCTTATTTTGCATGTTTCATCATAAATCATCATCGTTTGCCACATCTTTGTCCTAGGGTTTCCGTCCACCCCTATTTAGATCTAGGGCTTCAAAACTAAAAATTTGCAAAAATTAACCATAGATCAGTAACTAGAGAGAAGAGAGGATCAAATTGATATAAAAAAATTGATGTTCAGAGTCACGCTGCCGCCGTCATCGCCGCAAGGCGATTTCCAGCGCGGCCAGTTAGCCTTCTCCGGCGGGGACTCAGAGCAAGAGAGAAGAGAGAACATGTTTTAAGAGAGAGAGAAAAGAACATGAGTTATGAGAACCATGGCCCAGCTTAGTCAGTTTTGTGATTTGATAATAACACTTTGATCTATCCTGGTGGTGACACTTGTCACCACCTCTTTAATCCCTCCCTTTAATCAATTTGAATAAAACCCCTATTGGGCCTGTGCTGCAAATCATCCTCAGGCCCATCTGAATCCTCTCACTTTTTTTTCATTTTTTTAGTTTTGGATATATAAAAAAAACTTGATTTGTTTAAGAGTTGTTTTAATAGACTTAGACTTTTGATTTTTACTTTTAGATCTTAAGATTAATTTAGAATTAGGAAATTTAAGATTTAAAATTAGTTCACATTTAAATTAGTTTGGATTTAATTTAATAACCTTATAAGTTGATTTCTTTTAATCAATTCTTTTTTTTTTTAAAAATAGGTTTTTATTTTTCTTTTCAAATTCTCTCACAAACAAAAATACCAAAAATATTACTTCATTCATTTCGCCAATTAATTTCATAGACTGTTATAATTTTAATTAATCGTTGAATTCGATTTGGTTGTACTGTTTTCTATTTTGACTTTTTATCACATTCGATACATCCCCATTTGTAAATTTGTACCCCTATTCCCGAAGGTTTTGTAATAGCGTAGAATTTAAATTTCCGCACTTTACTATTTTACTTATTACTGTATAGTAATTAGGCGTGTATGGCAAGATTCAAAATCAATCGCTAGATATCTTAATTTCAAAAGACAAAATAACTTGAATCGAACACACTTTTCACACGCGCACCTCTAGGATAATCTCGCTTGTTGCTTCAGAAATACAGTCATGTCCCTCGAATATGGGACGTTTTAGCAATGACCCTTCGATAAAAAGATCGTAGTCCCTCGATGACCCTTGACGTTGCCTTCAATAAAATGATCTCGTCCCTTATGAAAATTGCTAAAACGTCTCATAAGTTACTTTTGATGACTGTAAAATTGACCCGCGCCTGTCCCTTCACATCCAACGATGGGGCTTCTTACCAAATTAACAGTAAGATAGCAACATTAAAAGGAGGGAGAAAAGAACAATTGAAAACCTTTCGAGTAGGTAGATTCGCTCCTAGTTACTCGCTTGCTCACGACAAAAACATTTATACACCAACACTTTCATCTCAAAACATTTTCGAAAGACAACATTTTGTATATGTTCTTATAGAGACGAGAACCATTGCAAAACATCTTTTCAAAACCACTTTCTAAAAGACATTCCACAAACACATCTTTGAACTTTTCTTTTGAAATAACACTTTGTACGTGTTCTTATAGAAATGAGAGCCATTACAAAGACATTTTCAAAATATTTACAAATCCCACACCACAAGCACACTGTCAAAACAAAAGCAAGTGATCTAAAACGAGTAACTAACAGCCCATGGAAAACCATGGATGAAAAGGGTGCTAATACCTTCCCTTTTCATAATCTGCCCCCCGAACCCGAGAAATAATCTCGAAAGGTCTTTCCTGTTCTTTTTTACCTTTCCTTTTGGATAAAAGAAAAGTCGGTGGTGACTCTTGCTATCCGCACAAATGCGAACACAAACGCAACACACCAAGTCAGTTCTTCCACTGTATCATAGAACTGGCGACTCTACTAGGGACTTATAAATATAAAAGTGGGGTTACCTTAGGGTTAGATCACCTTTACTCGCTTTCATTATTTGATTTGTGTGCTTTATATTCAGTTCTTTGTATTGGGTTTGCTTTGATCCTCCACCTAGATCTGGGACACCTTTTTAGGTAAATAGCAATAGATTGTGGAGACTGTACGGCATAGACCGATATGGTTGAAACAATGGCTATGTTAGTGTGACACATTTGTGGGTACAGGTATCCCTCAAGGTGAATCGAGGAGAATATGGGGCCGCTGAGTGGCGTCATGAAGCACTAATTGACTTTAGAACCCTAATTGAACAAACTTGGCCATTAGGACATAGTGAGATAGCCGGTTTCGATGTAGAGCTAAAAATTGGTTGATACTCGGTACTACACTCATTGAGGCTAGACTTTTGGGATATCTCGGCCGCAAGAAAAGATTGTTGTGCTGAGACAATGCCTAAGAGAAAGGTCGGTGATATTGAGATCCTTTAGAACCCGATCATTATTGCTAGGACCGGTTGAGCCGACTAGACTTCAAGAGGGTACTTACCTACAAAACTCATGCAAGCATAAAACATAGGGACTTGTTTGTTGTGTGTATATATTTACTTGTACATAAACATCATGAACATCATACGCATGCTCACTAACCATTTCAAGGATTTAGAAATTTATCTTTGTTTTTGTTTTGTAGGACATGAATTCTCTCCGAAGAAACACCATCCGAATCAGCTTTGTAAAAGCACATCCTCAACTTCAAGAGCTAGCCTTAAGAGGGCCCATGGATTCTCCTTTTGCCAAGAAATATGGTCGACTTCTCAGTTTGGCTACATCCAACTTCCAAGAAGAGATGATTTGTGTACTATTCCAATTCTTTGATCTCGTACATCACTGTTTCACTTTCCCGGACTATCAGTTGGTGCCTACATTGGAAGAGTTCTCCCTACTCTTGGGGGTGCCTGTGCTTGATCAGATACCGTTCACCGGTCTAGAAGGGATTCCAAAACCTGAAGTCATCGCCGAAGCTTTGCATATGAAGAGGGCCGACATCATAACCAATTGGGAGACAAGAAGCGGGGTTAAAGGCTTTCTAGCTAAGTTTCTTTTGGAAAAAGCTCGTTCATTCTGGGATGACATGGATTTACAAGCTTTTGAAGATGTCCTGGCTCTTCTCATTTATGGTTTGGTTCTGTTCCCCAATTTGGACCAATTCATAGACGTTAACGCCATTAAAGTCTTTCTGTCTCGCAATCCTATACCTACCTTACTAGGAGACATCTTGCATTGCCTTCATACCCGCACCATGAAGAAAAGAGGTACTCTTTTATGTTGTATCCCCCTACTCGCTAAGTGGTTAACTTCACATCTGCCTCAGTCAGCATTGAAGAATGAGCAAAAATTGACTTGGTCTCAAAGGATGTTGTCTCTCACCCACTCTGACATCCGTTGGTGTTTAAGATCCTTGGAAGATGTCTCTATCATTGACCGTTGCGGGGAGTTCCCTAACGTACCTATGCTTGGTATTAGGGGAGGTATCACCAACAACCCATGCTTAGCTCTTCGACAGTTTGGGTATGCCCGAAGAGACGGCCCTCACGAGATGCTCGTCCAAGGTCTGGTGTTCGACTACGACAAAGAAGACCAGGGTTATCGCTAGACGTTTACACGTGCTTGGGGAATGGTGAACAAAGTGGATAGTAGGACTTTGGGACATAAAAACTTTATCCCTCTCGAGCCTTACCTTAGGTGGGTACGGGCTCGTGCCCAGAGTCTCTTGATGCCTTACCCTTCCATCCTCCCTATCATCATTGAGCCTGTTATTGAAGGAGACGTCCCGCACACCGTTCTTCATCCTGACATGCCTACCTCTCTCGAAGACCTGCAGAAAGCTTGGGTTCAGTTGAAGGAAGAGCGAGACACCTTTGAAGCCCAGTATTACGCCAGTGAGAAGAAGGTTCTGGAGCTCACAAAACTGCTTCATGAAGAGAAAAACCTAAATGCCTACATTGCTCCAAAAAGGATGCGTTCAGTATTTCTATCTTAAGAGTTCAGTGTATTTTGTTTCTTTCATTGTAAGCCCAAGGAGGCATGATGTATTCAAACTTGGTTTTTATTAATATAACGTGTGTTCTTTTTTTGGCTTGAACAAATTTAAATATCTAAATTTCCTTAGAATCAATTGCATATTGCATCTTCATTCATCATAACATCATACATGTTTCTCATAACAGGTCACCTTATCCTTCTACTGTTTATTTCAGTGAGATGGATGTTGAACAGACTGTGAAAGATCTTCAGGCGCAGAACGCCCAGTTTCAACAAATGCTCTTGGCTCTGACAAAAGGACAAGAGGAGTTGAATACTCTGTTGGCCAAAGAGAAGAAGAAGAAAAACGAAGAAATCAATCGGTGTTGTGATCATGGGAAGAAGGTTTAAAGGATAAACCAGACGGACTTTGGACTTTGCGATGTCATCAGGCGAAGGAGATAATCAAACCCAGGAAGTAAACAACGACCCAGCATCCGAGGAAGAGGAAGAGCCTGATTACTCTGAGGAACAATATCCTCCAGCTGATGATAAATACAAATAGCTAGAGGATCGTTTGAATGCTATGGAGATTCAGAGGGTACTCGGTTTGGACTTTGAAGAATTAGGACTCATCTCTGGGGTTGTCATCCCACAAAAATTCAAGGTCCCCAATTTTTGCCAAGTACGACGGTGTCTCTTTCCCGAAGCTACATCTAAGGTCATACGTTAGAAAGATTCAACCCCACACGGCTGACAAGAATCTGTGGGTGCATTTCTTCCAAGGGGGTTTATCTGGGACACAGTTGGATTGGTTCTATGAATTGGAAGGGGCAAATGTTCGCAACTGGGAAGAGTTGGCCGCCCTTTCTACAAACAATATCAGAACAATGTTGATTTGGCTCCGACTATGACGCGGTTACAAAGCATGTATATGGGAACGGGTGAAGGTTTCAAAACCTATACTCAAAAATGGAGGGATCTCGCAGGCAGGGTCCAGCCCCCTCTATCCGACAGAGAATTAGTGGATATGTTCCTAGGCACCTTGTTAGGACCATTTTTCAATCACCTGATTGGGAGTTCCTCGGTTGGGTTTACTAAATTAATCATGACTGGTGAGCGGGTCGAGGCCGGTATAAAAAGTAGAAAAATTCAAAGAGATGCATCCTCGAGTATGGTGAAGAAGCCCTTTGTTGGAAAGAAGGAGGTCAGTGTTGCATATGACTATAGGAATCAAAACAAAACTGACCGTCGCCCGGCAGTAGGGGCTGTCATGATTTCTAACCCTGCGCCAAATCAGCAGCGAAATTATCAGCGCAAACCAGAAGCGCCCATGAGACAATTTACCCGGATTAACATGACCATATCTCAAGTTTTGCCACACCTTCTAAAGACCAATCTGGTAACTTTAAAAGAAGCTTCCAAGAACCCCAATACTGCTTCTCCTTGCTACAACCCGAACGCCCGATGTGCCTATCATTCTAAAATCCCGGGGCACGATACAAATGACTGTTGGGCCTTAAATAATAAGGTGCAAGACCTTATCGATGCGAAAGAGATTGAATTTGATCCCCCAGAAACGCCTAATGTAATAACGGCGCCAATGTCGAGACATGGCCAAGGTATCAACGCCATTGATGATGATCGTTTTGTCTCCCCCGTGAATGACTTAGTTACTCCTCTGTTGACCATTAAACAGAATCTACTGCAAGTCGGCCTGTTCCCAGGCTGCGATAAAGATTTTCACTTATGCAAGTCTCTACCGAACGACTGTTTATTACTAAAGATAGGCGTCCAACGCCTGATGACTAGCAAAGAAATCCTATTTGAAAAGCTACCTCTTATCAAAAGTTTTTATCAAGATGTTTCGATAATCACTATTTCCGACAATCCTCCCAGGGTCTCCACCAAAAGACCCGTCAGGATTACATATGTTCCAAGATATGCACCTTTAATCATCACTATGCCAAGACCAATATCATACTCCTCGGATAAAGCTGTTCCCTGGAGTTATGGGGCTGACGTTTATTACTATGGCGTCAAGAAAGATAAGTTGGCTGTCAAAGACGAAGTTGTGATAGATATTGATCCCGATATCGGTAACATCACTGGGACCAGCAAAATAACAAGAAGTGGAAGAGTCTTCTCACCAGAGATTTCTCCAAAGACCATTTCTACTCATGCGATCATTCCTACTGCCACTCCTACCGACACTCCTAGTGATACTCCTACTGTTATCCCTGCTACTGATACAAGGGGAAAAAAGGTTTTGATTGAGCCTGCCCAAGAAAGAGAACATCCCGAGATCATCCTTGAAGCTTCTAGAAAAGAAATAGAAGAAATACTGAAGATAATCAAGAAAAGTGACTACAATATTGTAGAACAATTGGGGTAGACCCCCTCGAAGATAACATTGTTGTTCTTACTTTTGTGTTCTGAGGCCCACGCCAAAGCCTTGGTAAAGTTTCTTAAGACCACCCACGTGCCCCAGGAGACCTCCATTGATCAATTTGAAAACTGTATGGCCAGTTTAACTACTGATAACGGATTGGGCTTTTCCGATGTTGATTTAACCTCTAAGGGAAGAAATCATAATGATGCCTTACATATTTCCATTGAATGCAGGGGCACCACACTTGCCCATGTTTTGGTGGATACCAGCTCATCATTGAATGTTTTGCCCAAAAATGCTTTTGACCGACTAGATTGCGAGGGGCTTATCTTGAAACCAAGAAACATCATAGTAAGGGCCTTTGATGGCTCCAAGAGGACAGTGCACGGAGAAGTTAGTATCCCTATAAAAATTGGGACTCAGACTTTTGACTCAATTTTCTATGTGATGGACATCCGCCCTTTGTACTCTTGTCTGTTGGGTCGACCCTGGATCCATGGTGCTGGTGCCGTCACTTATACCCTACACCAAATGATAAAATACCCAATTAAAGGAAAGATTGTCACAGTTCACGGAGAGGAGGAGTACATGGTTAGCCATCTGAACTCTTTCAGGTATGTTGAAATGGATGGTGAATTCATAGAGACTCCCTGTCAGAACTTTGAGGAGGTTCCAGCAACGATTGTGACAACCAAGTCTACTCCAAAGGTCCCGAAGATTACCAGACCTCCACTGAAGATGGCCTCTTTGAAAGATGCATGAGTAGTAGTTGAGGAAGCAGGATGTACTATCTGGGGTCAGCTTCCAAATATTCCCTACAAGTCTGACAAATTTGGGTTGGGGTTCACTTCAGAGGCCCAAAGAGTTGTTCGACGTTCTCGCACTGGGGGACCACCTCTGCGTATCAGCAATCAAGGAGTCAATGCAATAGAAGACAGTGATGGAAGCTGTGACATGGGCGAATGGATTTTTCCAACCATCGGCGGAGGGCTCAACAATTGGGAGGCTAAAGATTTCATTCCTATTACTTTTATTCAAGAGTATTTGTCTTTTAACATTTTCAGGCTTGTAATATTTAAACAATTCAGACTTTTTAAAAAAACCTTGTGTCTTACCCGAGGCACAATGGTCCATTTGTGAGGGTTGTCACTTCATTCTCATATGTCATTAATGAATCATGGACATTTTTGTATCAAATTTTGTGTTCTTTCTTACATTCTATTTTCTTTCAAAAGTAGCTATGCTCTTACACACACTCACACATTAAAATGCAGATCGACATCCACTCGGGATCCCATGGGTAACAGTTCTGATATGGCCAATTGTGACTTTGAAAATCCGATCTACCAAGCCGACGACGAAAGTGAGGAAGATTGTGAGGTGCCAGGGGAGTTGTCCAGGTTGTTGCCAGGAAGAAAGGACCATTCAGCCGCACGAAGAGCCGGTCGAAACAGTTAAATTAGGAACTGAGGAAGACAAAAAGGAGGTCAAGGTGGGTGCCAATTTGGAACCTAATGTCAAGGAGCGTCTAATTCAGTTACTGCATGATTATGTTGAAGTCTTTGCCTGGTCATACGAAGATATGCCAGGACTTGATACAGACATTGTAGTACATCGTCTGCCTACAAGGGAAGATTGTCCTCCAGTAAAGCAAAAGGTTCGCCGCATGAGGCCTAATATGTTAGAAAAGATCAAGGCAGAAGTCATGAAGCAATTCAATGCTGGATTCTTGGCTGTCACCTCTTACCCCCAATGGGTTGCCAATGTTGTTCCCGTACCCAAAAAGGCTGGCAAAGTGAGAATGTGTGTGGACTACCGAGATCTGAATAGGGCAAGCCCTAAGGATGATTTTCCACTCCCCCACATTGATATCCTAGTTGACAATACGGCACAACACAAAGTGTTTTCCTTCATGGACAGATTCTCAGGTTACAACCAAATCAAAATGGCACCTGAGGACATGGAGAAAACAACCTTTGTTACACAGTGGGGCACTTTATGATATAAGGTCATGCCATTCGGACTGAAGAATGCAGTGGAAACTTATCAATGTGCCATGGTAGCGTTATTTCATGACATGATACATCATGAGATAGAGGTCTACGTAGACGATATGATAGCCATATCGCAGACGGAAGAGGAGCACCTTGATCACTTACAGAAACTGTTTGAGAGGCTGAAGAAGTACAAGTTGAGATTGAATCCAAACAAGTGCATGTTCGGAGTCCGGTCTGGTAAGCTCCTAGGCTTTGTTGTCAGCAACAAAGGTATCGAGGTTGATCCTGCCAAGGTTAAAGTAATACAGGAGATGCCTTCTCCTCGTACTGAGAAAGAAGTCAGAGGATTCTTGGGACATTTGAATTACATCGCCAGGTTCATTTCTCACCTGACAGCTACTTGTGAGCCAATCTTCAAGCTCTTGAAGAAAGATCAAATAGTCAAATGGAATGACGAATTCCAAGTTGCTTTTGAAAAAATCAAGGAATATTTACAAGAGCCTCCTGTGTTGTTACCACCCGTCAAGGGAAGACCTTTAATCTTGTATTTGACTGTTTTAGAAAACTCAATGGGGTGTGTGTTGGGGCAGCATGACGAGTCTGGCCGAAAAGAGCACGTTATTTATTACCTGAGTAAAAAGTTTACCGACTATGAAACAAGATATTCACTGCTCGAGAAAACTTGCTGCGCTGTGGCATGGGCTGCTCGCCAGCTGAGACAGTATATGCTGACCCATACTACTCTATTGATATCTATAATGGATCTGATAAAGTACATCTTCGAGAAGCCCGCTCTTTCTGGGAGAATAGCGAGATGGCAGATGATCCTGACAGAATATGACATACAGTATACTACCCAGAAAGCTATAAAGGGTAGTGTATTGGCTGATCACCTTGCTCACCAAACTGTGGAAGACTATCAGTCCATGAAGTTCGAATTCTCGGATGAAGAAATCATGACGTTAGACAACTGTGAAGAAATCGGGCCATATGACGGACCTGAACAAGGATCCCGATGGACCCTTTTCTTTGATGGAGAATCCTATGCACTTGGCAATGGTATCGTTGATGTACTCATATCTCCGGAAGGATGTTATACTCCCTTCACTGCCAGACTTTGCTTCAACTATACAAATAACATGACAGAATACGAAGCATGCATCTTCAGTCTCAAAGCTGCTATAGACTTGGGGATCAAATCCTTGGATGTATTTGGAGATTTAACTTTGGTCATCAGTCAGATCAAAGGGGAATGGGACACCAAACACCCCAACCTTATTCCTTACAAAGAATATGTGTTGACTTTGTTGCCACATCTTGAGAAGATTACCTTCGAGCATTTCCCGCGAGAAGAAAATCAGCTAGCAGACGCACTAGCTACAATGTCATTTATGTTTAAACTTAATTGGGATAACGAGGCTCCTCAAATCACTATTGAGCGGATGGATGAACCAGCCTACTGTCACGAGATCGGTACTGAAGAAGTAGTGGATCAACCTTGGTTCCATGAGGTTAAAAGGTATCTCGAGTCTCAGGAATATCCAGAAAGAGCTTCAGTGAATGACAAGAAGTTCCTAAGAAGACTTTCGACTAAGTTCTTCCTTAGTAATGACATTTTTTTAAAACACAGTCATGACTCTGTTTTACTTCGGTGCGTAGACAAGATTGAAGCTGAAAGTATCATGGTTGAATTACACGAAGGCACTTTTGGTACCCATTCCAGTGGGCATACGATGTAAAAGAAAATCCTTTGGGCGGGCTATTATTGGTCTACCATGGAGGCAGATTGCTATCAACACTCTCAGACTTGCCATAAGTGTCAGATTTATACTGATAAAGTGCACGTACCTCCGGTTCCTCTGAATGTCTTGACGGCTCCTTGGCCCTTTTCTATGTGGGGAATCGATATGATTGGTGAAATCAATCCAACAACCTCCAATGGACACCGCTTCATCTTGGTGGCCATCGACTATTTTACAAAGTGGGTTGAGGCAGCTTCCTTCGCTTCCGTTACTAAGAATATGGTCGCCCGGTTCATCAAACAGAATCTCATCTGTCATTACGGTATCCCCGAGAGAATGCTCATTGATAATGGTACGAATTTAAACAACATTATGATCACCTCCTTTTGTGAGCAATTCAAGATTCGGCATCACAATTCTCCCCCCTACCGGCCAAAGATGAATGGTGTTGTAGAAGCTGCTAATAAAAACATTAAGAAGATCATATAGAAAATGACAGTAACATACAAAGAATGGCATGAGATGCTACCGTTCACTCTCCACGAGTATCGTACCACAACTTGCACATCAACAGGGGTAACACCCTATTCTTTGGTATACGGCATGGAGGCTGTCTTGCCTATTAAGGTCCAGATCCCCTCTCTGAGGATCATGAAGGATGCTGCTTGAATGAAGAAGATTGGATCCAGACTAGGTTTGACCAACTAAACTTGAATGATGAGAAAAGGCTTATAGCTATCTGTCATGGTCAGATGTACCAAAAACGCATGATCAAAGCTTTTAATAAAAAGGTCAAATGTCAGGTATATCGGGTCGGTGACTTGGTAATCAAGCGTATCATCTTGCCACAAGGCGATCCCAGGGGCAAATGGACTCCTACATATGAAGGTATGTTTGTAATCAAAAGCACATTCTTTGGTGGAGCAATGATCTTGACCACTATGGATGGCGACGACCTCCTGCACCCTGTAAATACGGACATAGTTAAAAGATACTACGCATGATCAAAGACCCGCTAGGTTGACTAGGCTAGGCAAAAATAAGGGCTTCCCGGCGAACCAAAAGGGTTCGGGCAAAAATAAGGGATGAAAATTAAAAAAAAAATGTACACCCGGCAAGTCGAAAACCCGAAAGGGCGGCTAGGGCAAAAAAGGGTATCCCGGTGGAC
Organism: Vicia faba; assembly: GCA_948472305.1. Lineage (NCBI taxonomy): Eukaryota > Viridiplantae > Streptophyta > Magnoliopsida > Fabales > Fabaceae > Vicia > Vicia faba. Next base: position 605,473,107 of record OX451741.1, on the reverse strand, counting down.
TGAAAACCCGAGAGGGAGGTCCAAGCAAAAGTTAGGGATTGAAACGTATGACTATGTCTTGTTGGATCATCTTGCAGTCAATCTTCAGCGTCTACCAATCAACTCAAATGGCTCTAAATCAATCCAATCGACTTTGCTGAGGCGACAAGTGGGCAAGACATTCAGAGGCACAAAGACTATAGCAGAATGGGAACCCCATGGGATTATTGCACATCGCTATCTTTCCTTTGTATCAATGGCCATTTTTGTTACGACGACATTCTCTTACTAGAATGCTCGTCTCATTATACAAAAATACTTATTCTAGTTAATACAAAGATATCCCTTTTGGAAGCGCAAAACCATTTGTTTTTTCTCATTTCTATGTTTTATTTACAAAAAACGTCCAATGATTTATTTTTGAACATATGCATTTGAACGTGATTACTGTTACAAATAAACAGAAAACAGAAAGACAATTACTAATGACTTTAAGAAATAGGATAACATCTGTAGGCCATTCCTTAAAATCCCCGCAGGTACCTTCTCCAGCAAGAACGGAAGCGAATACATCCTACTACAAAATTGCTAACATATCCCCAGTATGCAGCCTGTTGGTATCAAGCGTCCTCATATCCCTGATAGAATAAAGCTTCCAACCACCACTCCAGAGTGTCCCTAGTAAGTTGCCCCACTTCTCAAATTTCCCCAGCAGGATTTCACGAAGTCTACAAGCAATGTCTGGCTTCTCCCTTCTACAACAGAGTTTATTCACCCATCAGTGCTTCAGAAGGGAATTATTTTCCCCGCTTCCAGCAACGCTACGACACAAACAATCTTTAATTCCATACATTTGCATCCATACGTCATAGCATTGGAAACACAAGCACATACAGTGCAATCTCATTTATTTTGAGAGACAAACATCACACCATGCATCACATACATCATAGCATTGCATACGATCAACTCTTCACCTTTTGCAGGAAAGAGTCATTCGACAACAAACTATCATCAACAAATTTCCAACAGACAAAAATTTTCAACAAAAAAAGACTGGTCAACCATCTACATAACAAAATTCGTTTCCAGATTCTTACTGGTTCAGATAAATCTCTCAATGGTTTATTCTGATTCGTTTCTAGATTTTCACTAGTTCAGATAAATCTCTCAACGGTTTATTCTTATTTCGTTTCCAGATTTTCACTAGTTCAGATAAATCTCTCAACGGTTTATTCTGATTCGTTTCTAGATTTTCATTGGTTCAGATAAATCTCTCAACGGTTTATTCTGATTTCGTTGCCAGATTTTCACTGGTTCAGATTAAATCTCTCAACGGTTTATTCTGATTCGTTTCTAGATTTTCCCTAGCTCAGATAAATCTCTCAACGGTTTATTCTGAGTCGTTTGCATATTTTTACTGGTTCAGATAAATCTCTCAACGGTTTATTCTGATTCATTCTCACTGGTTCAGATAAATCTCTCAACAGTTTATTCTGATCCGTTTCCAGATTCTCACTGGTTCAGATAAATCTCTCAACGGTTTATTCTAATTCGTTTCCAGATTTTTACTGGTTCAGATAAATCTCTCAACGGTTTATTCTGATTCGTTTCCAGATTCGTTTCCAAAATTTTTCCTCCCGTTTTCCACTCAGGATGCTATCCCAGGGTTCTTCAAACACTCAATTTGGCTCAAAAGTTGATCAAGCAGATTCTCTTCCTAGGCAAACAGTCAGCAATTAGGGTTTTGCATTTTCTCAAAAATTTGAGTCTTTAAGGTTTCAAATGGTCTTCATAGGAATTCATGTCCCCTCAAGGATTGTTTAAGTCAGTCTTCAAACCTCGCATTGCAAATTTTCTCAAGCAATGGGTCAAATAGCTGAAAATGACTACATTGACTTAAAAAATCACCCTTTTACGAGAACAAATTCAAAACGATTGTAACTTCTTCATTATTCAATATTTTTGAATGGTTTTTTGCGTATAATTCTTCTCAATGTCATCTCAAATTTCTCTTCACAAATAAAGAACTGATTACGCATAGAAGATCACCAAAGACTCAAATGCATTGGAAGTCGCATCATGAATTTTGACATAATTTCAAATAACAGTCGTCTGATTTCTAAGAATTTTTACTGAAGGACTGACGATTATTCTCAAGAGCGTGTTTATCTGGACAGGGTATGAAGATTAAGGCTATCATTTAAAACAATCATGATTGTGGATTCAGGTTGGCCAATTGAGTTACATTATTAAACATTTATTTTGTTTAGGAATTGGAGTACAAGGCACAGGTTTGTTTGAAATGCAGTTATAAAATCAGTTGTGATCATCAGGAATTAAAATAGTGATTTGGAAAGTGTTTTTCAATAATTCCAATGCAATTTCATTTTCATGGCACAAGGTATTGTGGAACTCATTCATGGGATGTTTGAAGAATTCAAATTTGAATTTCAAGAGATTTTGCATACTTTTAGTATCATTAGGGATTGTTTGTTTAAAATACAAATTGGAAAAATTACAATATAACAAATTTCTCAATGGATACAAGTTTGTTCTAAAAAAGTAAACTACAAAGAAGTTTTCTTCAAAGTCTTCATCAAACACTTCAAGTTGCTCCTCATCAATTTCTCCTATTGCTCATTTGGTTTTCTCATCACATGAAACAAAAAGAGAAAAGACCTTGTTAGTAACATAAACATGAGCATAAATTTACAAAAAAAAAAGTATGGTGAATTCATCACTAGGGTTTTCTTTTAGGGATCAGAAATTGTGGGTCTATCATCACCTATCCCCCCAATTGTAAATCACAAAAAATCATCTTTCTTGGTTCACAAAAATAGAGAAATGAAGTTACAAGGAAAGCAAATACAAACATACTGCCGAAACTGTAACATAAAAACTACAAGGCTGCAAACAGCAGCAATCAAATATAAGACAGGGGCAGGCCTACAACCGGCAACAAGTAAGACAGCAGACTGCTATACAAAGAAGCACATAGCAAAAAACAAGCTAACAAATAGAGTCAATAAAACCTGCAACATATACATAAGCCCATAAAGCAGAACAAATAAACATAAGCAAGCTAACTTGCTCACATGTCATCATTTCCCTGTTATCAAAAACCCTTCAAAAGTTTATAAATACGCAGAAAATTGCTTTTGTTTCACAAAAAGAGGAAAGATGAAAGATGAAAGAGATATCACCACAAACCAATGCAGTCCAAATCCTGCTAAGTGCCAAAGCCAGTCCTACCCAAACTCAGTCCCAACATTGCACAAAAGAGGCAACTTAAGGCCTACACCTTAAGATTTCAAAGTCAGCATTTCAAAATCTAAGAATTTCCCTCCATTTTGGACTTGGTTTTCTTGTATAATACCAATTGATGTTTCAACAAAAAAAAAGGAGAACGAAGGCAACACAGGAAAGGACCCAACCAAATTCCAAAACCCTTTTGTCTCAGTACCCAAAAATCACGAACAAACATAGGACCAATAAGTCAGAAAACAAGTTTCTCAGCATCAAAGTTGTGATCATCAAACACCATCATCAAAAAACCTTGGTGTTGTACCCCAAAATTTTCCCTCTCATGTTTTCAAAGGTCTTCCCTTACATGGTTGGTCAAAAACCCTTGCCTAAGAAAAATAAAGTTTTTTGAAGATGAACAAAGTGTCTTTCGATTGGCATCTGGGAAAAGTCTTCGATTGGGCATCCAAAATCCTTCGATCAGGCTTGGTTCACCAGTATTCGATTGGGCATTTGGAACTCTTCGATCAAGCTTTGGTCTGCAAGTCTTCGATTGAGCGTTGGACCTCCTTCGATCAAGCCTTGGTGTGCAAGTCTTCGATTGAGCGCTGGACCTCCTTCGATCAAGCTTTGGTCTGTAAGTCTTCGATGGAGCACTGGACCTCAAGTCAATTTCACAATGCTTCGACTAGTACTTCAGAGGGTTCTTCGACTGGAACTTCATACTTTACCTCAATCAGAACATCAGAACGAAATGACCTTCGAATGGCATTTCAGTGCAGAGTTTCTCTTAATCTAAGATGCTCTGATGAAGGAAGTTCTGAACACTTCGAATCAGAACTTAGACTCATCACAAGGCCAAGGGCTGGTTGAAGTTGTCTAATAGGGAATGTTCTAAAAAAAATCGAATTGGACTTTGAAGCTGGCTAAGAAAGCTCAATCGAAGGGGCTATGCAATTGAAGTTGGAATAGATTCGAATTGGGACTTTGAAGCAATCGAAGCAGGAGGTCACCTTTTGATTTTCATCAAGTTGGAGGCCCAAAACAACTCAGAGCAAGCTGGCAGAAACGCATGATTGAATCAAATATAGCAAGTCTTTATGAAGAAATCAAATCAAATCTCTTCATCATAATGGACCAAGATTTGATACACAAATGTTGACCTAATTTCCTTGACTATATAAACCTCATGCTCATAAACAAATCTTACACGGAAACCCTTGCACACGGAGGAGAACACAGAAAAAACACACACATGTGAAGAACACATACACAAACTCTGCAGAAACGGCCATACAACCTTGAGAAAAAAAGCTTGAAAAGTGGTGATCAAATTCTGGTTTAGAGGTGAATTCAGACCAAAAAGCAAAACGCAGCTTCCTTCCTTGTCATCCAGTGGAGCTATACCCATCAAAAGGGAGTCTTTCCATCGCCCATAACGCACTGTAAGTCTCCAGGAACTTTGCTCTGCACATGGAATCATAACTCGGTTTTCTTGCATCCTTTCATTGAAATAATTACATATTCATGCTTTGCGTTGCATTTTGAAACTGTTGGCATCACTGAATTTTATTTTCATAGCCTGTAACGCCGTGCCCAGTTCTAGGGTTCGTGTACCTTGTTTTTGGGGTTCTTAATTGCAGGAAAAATCAATGCACACAATTGGTACAGGGATGACCAGGGGGAAGAGACGAGTACGTTGGTACTCTTGGATTCCATTTTTGTGACCTAGGGAGCATTTTAGAACCATCCTACGAACCTTCCTGTGGAGCGAAATCTGCAGGTAAAAAAACCAGGGTCGTTTGAAGAAGATGATGGTGTGTCCTTGTGCTATTGGTCCATTCAAACCATTAGCGCATTTGTTTTATTTGCAGGCTTAGCGTTTTGTTTGTTTATATAATATTTGTTTCTTATTTCACTAACAAAAGAAACAGCATGGATGAGTTGGCAAGCACGCTATGGCAAAACCCCTTGGGACCTGGATTCGAATCCCAGGTCCCCTAAAACTTTGTTGTGTTTTTCCTGCAGGTATTCAGGCGCAGCATCCCAAGCGTGGACTACCATACGTCCTCAGATCTCAACGTGCCAGATGGTTCCAAGGCAGATCCAATGGCTAAGGATGGAGGTTCACCATGAACCTTGGATAACCAACGTCTAGGAAATCTGAAAGTCAAACGAGACTGTTCGAATCTGGGCCTGGAATTGCAGAATCAACCTCCCTTCTTCAGGCCCAACGCCCCCAAAGTTTGCTTGTTTTTATTTTCTTCTCATATTTCTTTTGCTTTTTATTATTATTATTAAAAACTAACTAATTAATTAACACACTAACTCTCTTTTTCATAAAAAACCCAGACAACAAAAAATATTATTCTCACCAATTAATTTTATTATTTATTTTGTAAATAAACTATTAACCAATTAATTTAGTTTTTTTAATTAGGTTTAATCTTAACATTTTTTACAATAAATTAAAATTGACTTAGAATTAGGTTTTTTAATGTTTTTGCCATTCTAATTTTATTTCTTTAATTAAAATAAAACTCAAAAAAATATTTTCTTTTTAATTAATTAATTAATTATTATTTAGACTTGATTATTAATTCAAAAAAGACCAAAAATATGCTTTCTTTAAATAAAAAGGGTCAAAACCATAAAGGACAATCTGATTCAACTTTTCTCGCGCATATTATTTTGATCTATATTTGTGTAATTGCTCCGAGGATGTAATAGTTTTAACTTAGGATTTTATTTACCGCTTTTATTTACTTTTCGCATTTAATTTTAAGGGTTTGTTTTTGGCGATGTAAATACCCGACGCCTTGTAATAGCTTAGCTTTATTTTCCGCAATTTATTTTCCGCAATCATTAACTGCTAGATGTATGCTAACTAGGCTATGCATGACAAGATTAACTCCTAACTTAAAATCAACAGTAGCTCACCCTGACATGCAAAGATAATATAACCAAAAATTGACACACTCGCACATGCCACTCCTAGGGTACGCCTCACTTGGTTGCCTCGGACATGGTCATTGAGTATAGGATGTCTTAGAGGTCGCCCTCCTGTCCAAAGATCAAAGTTGCCTCGAAATGGTTGCCTCGGAAAAATGATCTAAGACATTAGGGTTACCACTAAGGCGTCCTAACATTGCTTTAGTGACCACACGTCCCTTTAATCAAATTGACCCGAAAACTACAACGACGGTGCTACCTACTCCTCAATAGTAGGATAGCACTGTCTAAAGAAAATTTACACAGTTTAATTCCTTTTTGAGTAGATAGAGGTTCTTAAGTACTTGCTCCTTTTAAAAACAAAACAAAACTTTTCGCACTTACACTCTCTTCAAAAACAAAACTCTTTTCAAAACCCACAAACACAAAGAAAAGCAAACTTTTGAAACCATAGTGAGCAAGTACCTAAGTGCCCGTGGATAACCACGGATAGAAAGGGTGCTAACACCTTCCCTTTCTATAATCTACCTCCCGAACCCGAGAAATATCTCGAAAAGGAATTTTTCTGTGCTTTTGTCCTTTCCTTGTTGAATAAAATAAAAGACGGTGGCGACTCTTGCTTACCGCGACATTTTGCGAAAACAAACGCAGACGCGAACCAGCATTCCAAAACAGTCAGTTCTCATTCCCACCGATCGCCAGAACTGGCGACTCTGCTGGGGAATTACTTATAAGTGAGGTGTACCTTAGGATTAAATCACTCTTGTTTTCAATTGTATGCTTTGTATGATTTAATTTTGTAGGCTTGTATCAGAGTTCTATAGATCCTAACCCGGATCTGGGGATACCCTTTAGGTAAGTAGCAAAAAAGTGTGAGGGATCTGTCCGGCATAGACCGACACGGATGAAGCAGTAATTACGTTGGTGCGACACCTTGGTCTGTACCGATATCCCTTGTGTTGGAACGAGGAGAATATGGGTCTTCTAAGGAGTCATTAAGCACCAACTTACCTTAGAACCTTAAATTGACCAACTTGGCCATAAAACAGTAGCAGTATGCTACACTCATTGAGACTAAACTCTCGCGATGATTCCGGCCGCAAGAAAAGGTTGCTAAACTGGAATTATGACCGATTGAGGGTAGTCGGTGATATTGAGATCCTCTAGAACCCGGTTACTATTTTTAGGACAGGTTTAAACCAACTGAAACTGAAAGAGGGTAATGCCTAAACTCCATGCCATCCTGAAATCTAAGGGCTCTTTTGTGTGACTTGTGTGCCTTCAAACTTGAACTACTTGCACATTCTTGTTATCTGACAACATGGGTTCCTTGCAGGTTTTGTTTACAGTCCTTTTCCAATAATTTGGACTTATTGCAGAGCTTACTTACATCACCTCACACGTGTGCTTAAATGCATAGCATACACATCATAACATCATACCTTAACATTTCCTTAACCATTTCAAGGATCTCAAGGGTCTGTGATGCAGGTTATGGTGAATCAAAAGTCTAGCAAGGGGTAAAGGGGATTTATTTTCCTCTAGCCAAGGTTGTCTAGAAATCCAAGCATGATAACTTGAGTCAGGGGCTATGACCCACTCGATATGGTGAGCTTGACTCTTGAAGAAGGACTCTCAGCAACATGAAGTTCCTTCAATCAAAGCTACCAGATTCAAATTCTAACAGTTTCTTGTTTACCCTGCGAGATCCTTGAAAACATTGCATACATATATCATACATATCATTGCATAACAGGTCTCCCATTACAGGTTTCTTATCTTCTTCGCTGTTTATTTCAGCAATCATCATGTCTACTGAACCTTCAACCGAGCAAGCTATCAAGGCCCTCCAGGCCCAGAATGCCCAATTTCAGGAGTTGGTCATGAGCCTAGCTAAGGGTCAGCAGGACCTGAAGACCCTGATTCTGAAAGAGAGGAAGAAGAAGAAGAAGAGGACCGTCATGTTCAACACCGGACGCAGGTTTGGAAACGAGCTGCAGAACAAAGTTGATATGGCCACCTCATCTGGGGGGAAAGATAGTCCACAAGAAAGGAGGGCTCCTAGCCCTATGGTCTCCGACAACGAGACGAACTATGATGAAGAACAGTATCCTCCTTCTGAGGATAAGTACAAACAACTGGAGGACCGTTTGAGCGCCATGGAAATACAGAAGGTGCCCGATCTGGACTTTGGAGATCTAGGTCTGTCCTCTGGGGTGGTGATTCCCCATAAATTCAAGGCACCTGCCTTTGCAAAGTATGACGGAGCTTCCTGTCCAAAGCTGCACCTCCGGTCATATGTGAGGAAGATCCAACCCTATACTGCTGATAGAAATCTCTGGGTTCATTTCTTTCAAGATAGCCTGTCAGGGACTTAACTTGAATGGTTCTTTCAACTGGAAGGAGCTAACATCTGCAACTGGGAGGACCTTGCTGCTGCTTTTTACAAGCAATACCAGTATAATGCCGACCTTGCTCCCACGCGTACTCAGCTTCAGGGTATGTCTATGGGTACAGGTGAAGGCTTTAAGGACTACGCTCAAAAGTGGAGAGATCTTGCTGGAAGAGTCCAACCCCCTCTGTCTGATAGGGAGTTAGTGGACATGTTTCTTGGGACTTTGTCTGGTCCCTATTTCAAACACTTGATCAGAAGCTCTTCAGCCGGATTCACCGAGCTAATACTGATCGGCGAAAGTGTCGAAGCTGGCATAAAAAATGGGAAGATTCAAGAAGCTACACCTTCTGATGCTCAGAAAAAGCCCTACAATGGGAAGAAAGAGTCCAATGCTGTGTATGGTCAAAAGAGTCGTCATGACCAACACGTAGGAGAAATCTTGATCTCTAATCCTACACCAGCTCAACAAAGACAGGGGCATCAGCGTAAGGAGGTCGCGCCTAAAAGACATTTCACTAAGATCAACATGTCACTGGGTCAAGGGCTACAACGCCTGTTGGAAGCAGAGCTGATTACATTAAAGGCTCCTCTCCGGAACCCAAATACTTCTGCCCCTACCTATCATCCCAATGAAAGGTGTGCATACCACTCTGACAGTCCAGGACATGACACAAACAACTGTTGGGCTTTGAAGAACAAGATCCAAGACATGATTGATGCCAAGGAGATCAAGTTTGACCCTCCAGAGACTCCAAACATAATCACTGTTCCTATGTCGAATCATTGAAAGCTTTTGTTCATTTGAATTTTCAAGTTGTAATCTCTTTGTTATTCAAACAATTATCTATTAATGCCAAACTTTGTTTCATTAATGCATTGCATATGTTTGTCTTGATTTGATCCAATCATTTTAATTACATTTAAACTATGCTTTTTACTCACTTTATGACATTCAACTCTTGCTAAAAGTTACAAGCCTTTAGAGGGAGGATGACGAAAATGATACCAAAGTCTCTACAGTATGCTTTTGAACAGACCCCGCTGATGATGTACAGGCATTGTTTCGAATCCTAAACAGTGGAATTATAAGGAAGATAATCCCTAGTCAACCCCTTTGAGCCAGAGAAGTTGGAGTTCTTCTTTTCACAAATTGAAACCTTTAATTTAAACCTGGGGCAGGGTAGTCTCTCAGTTAATTCAAAAAAGAAGATGCGCATTGACGTCACAAAACTCTCAGTTCATAATACAATGAACGACATCAAAAGCATTCCTCTGGAATCAAAAGACTGTGGTGGTTCCTTATCTCATAGGCAGTCAATCTCTCAAAAGAGAAAAGCCCACTGAGCCAAAACCTATAAAGGAGGCTTAAGAAAGCTGGGACATCCCGCTGACTGTAATCTCGAAAACAGAAACAGTCAGGCAAAAATTAGGGATGATAAATCAAAAGAATGAGGTCATTACAAATCCTCGACAACATGAAAAGTGTTGCAAAGATGATTGCCTTCAAAAATCCAACTTGTGTGAACCATCACCAAAACTTCGTTCCAAATTCGAATAGAGTTCGACGCACAATTAACTAAGTTTAGGATTGAAGAACATCACGAAGAGCGGGTGGGTATAAATATACTTTGAGCCTTTATCCTTTGTTTCTTAAACCGTGAACCAAGCCACGTTACAACCCTTCAAAAGTCCTAACTGAAGCATGGGTTAGTTCGAAAGCATATTGTTACAAAAGGTATCCTGACTCCTGTAAGGCTTTGCCCTAAATCTTGTGTTGAATTTGTCTTATAAAAGAGTTTTCTGCTAAAAAACGCATTTTTCAAAACTTCGAGACAAGCATAAACTTTGCATTATTTGAATATCACTGTTTGCATTTGGCTATTTGTTTGACAGCGGAGAAATTCACACAACGAATATTCGATGAACGAAAGCCCTCTCAATGAACAAAATCACTTCAAAAAAGGATGACACTTCCATTGACAAATCTCCTATCAACAAGGGGACATGACATGTCAATATCCAGCACACCTGGGGCAGTCCAGTCAAGATTCCAGGAAATCTCTGAAGAAGTGCAGAGTAACCAGGGGCAAGTCTCCATCTCCGTCACTTGGGGCATTAAACATCAATCTCAGTGAAGGGTTACATATAATTAAACATTTTCCGGCAATGTCACAAACACTTGCTACTAGGGGCAATGTCAAATCTCCCCAAAATCCTTCTCATAGGATGACTCCCAGCAAGGTTTAATCTCTGAAAACCTGTCCCCAGTAGGATCAAACTCAAGAATCCTCGAGGACTTCCCCCAACGAAGATGTCACCTCTCTAGCAGACTGACGACAGGGTTTATTTCCCCAACAACACCAAGATTCTCCAGCTTGAGTTTGCCTCTCCGACTACTACAAATCAAAGGACCATAACTCCTCTTCCCCAGTAGACTACTCTATAATCCCCAACAAGTTACTGCGAAATATGGACCCGACCAGATATCAGTTCAACTTCGACTCCCCAGTAGAGCAACCGACGACTAAGACTCCTAAACTCTTTTCCCAAGCAGAAATAAACATACTCCCCACAGAGTTTTCAATATCCCCAAGCGGAGTTCTCCTCAAACAACAAAGCAGGGATCCCCGATGGAAACGTTTTGAGCAAACTCCAAGACAAAATTACGCTTCAACAACATTCATAACATATGCATACAAAATACATATGACACAAATCTCATTTTATTTTGAGAACATCATTACACAATGCATACATCATGACAAAGCATACATCATGACATTGCATACAACTAACTCTTTACCTTTTCAGGAAAGATCAATCAACAGGCAAAGATCATCATCTTCTGAGATCCCTTCTAGAGTCTGTTCAGATGCGACCCAGATATGGCTGACATTCTGATACTTATTCCAGGCTCCTTCTAGAGACAGTTCATATGCGACCCAGATATGGCTGACATTCTAATACTTATTCCAGATTCCTTCTAGAGACAGTTCAGATGCGATCCAGATATGGCTGATATTCTGATACTTATTCCAGATTCCTTCTAGAGATAGTTCAGATGCGACCCAGATATGGCTGACATTCTGATACTTATTCCAGACTCCTTCTAGAGAAAGTTCAGATACGACCCAGATATGGCTGATATTCTGATACTTATTCCAGATTCCTTCTAGAGACAGTTCAGATGCGATCCAGATATGGTTGACATTCTGATACTTATTCCAGATTCATTCAAAATACAGTCTAGATACGATCCAGATTCGGATGTCATTCTGTCACTCATTCAAAATATAGTCCAGATACGATCCAGATTCGGATGTCATTCTGTCACTCATTCAAATACATTCCAGATATGATCCAGATTCGGATGTCATTCTGTCACTCATTCAAATACAGTCCAGATACGATCCAGATTCGGATGTCATTCTGTCACTCATTCAAATACATTCCAGATACGATCCAAATTCAGATGTCATTCTATCACTCATTCAAATACATTCCAGATACGATCTAGATTCGAATGTTATTCTGTCACTCATTCAAATACATTTCAGATACGCTCCAGACACGAATACCATTTCGATACTCATTCTTTTGGCCTACAGCATTGCGGGTCAACTAACATTCTTGGATGGCATCTTTAAGCCCATCTCCAGCAAGACTCTACCATCAACCTTTTCAAGTCCCAGTTTAATACCTGTAGCAAGCCAGGAAAATTATCCGTGGACGACTGATTGTAGATCAATACCTGTAACAAGCCAGGAAAATTATCTACATGATGAGATTGAAGATTAATACCTGTAACAAGCCAGGAAGACCATCTTTCTTTCTCAGATCAGAGATTAATACCTGAAATCAGCCAGGGCAGCTTTCTCCTCGACCAACCTTTTCAAGTTCCAGATTAATACCTGTAACAAGCCAGGAAAACCATCTGTGGACGACTGATTGAAGATTAACACCTGTAACAAGCCAGGAAGACCATCTTTCTTTCTCAGGTATGCAAGTTCTCGCTAAGGAATCTCTTATGCGATCGACACTCCTGCAGATGGCATCTATAAGCCCATCCTCCTACTAACAATCTCCAAATGGCATCTGTAAGCCCATTCCCGGCGTCACAATGCTGATACTACACCATGCGAGTGCAAATTTCTGGGCACTCTAGTGTTCAATTATCTTCCACCTTCGGATCACGAAAGACACGCAAGCCAATCTACATCCTCAGGTTTAAGAAAATTGAACAGGGGCAACTGTTGTACCCCAAAATTTGCCCTCTCATGTTTTCAAAGGTCTTCCCTTACATGGTTAGTAAAAAACCCTTGCCTAAGAAAAATAAAGTTTTTTGAAGATGAACAAAGTGTCTTTCGATTGGCATCTGGGAAAATTCTTCGATTGGGCATCCAAAATCCTTCGATCAGGCTTGGTTCACCAGTATTCGATGGGTCATTTGGCACTCTTCGATCAAGCTTTAGTCTGCAAGTCTTCGATTGAGCGCTAGACCTCCTTCGATCAAGCCTTGGTGTGCAAGTCTTCGATTGAGCGTTGGACCTCCTTCGATCAAGCTTTGGTCTGTAAGTCTTCGATGGAGCGCTGGACCTCAAGTCAATTTCACAATGCTTCGACTAGTACTTCAGAGGGTTCTTAGACTGGAACTTCATACTTTACCTCAATCAGAACATCAAAACGAAATGATCTTCGAATGGCATTTAAGTGCAGAGTTTCTCTTAATCTAAGATGCTCTGATGAAGGAAGTTCTGAACACTTCGAATCAGAACTTAGACTCATCACAAGGCCAAGGGCTGGTCGAAGTTGTCTAATAGGGAATGTTCTAAAAAAAATTCGAATTGGACTTTGAAGCTGGCTAAGAAGGCTCAATCGAAGGGGCTATGCAATTGAAGCTGGAATAGATTCGAATTGGGACTTTGAAGCAATCGAAGCAGGAGGTCAGCTTTTGATTTTCATCAAGTTGGAGGCCCAAAACAACTCAGAGCAAGCTGGCAGAAACGCATGATTGAATCAAATATAGCAAGTCTTTATGAAGAAATCAAATCAAATCTCTTCATCATAATGGACCAAGATTTGATACACAAATGTTGGCCTAATTTCCTTGGCTATATAAACCTCATGCTCATAAACAAATCTTACACAAAAACCCTTGCACACGGAGGAGAACACGGGAAAAAAAACACACGTGAAGAACACATACACAAACTATGCAGAAACGACCATACAACCTTGAGAAAAAAAGCTTGAAAAGTGGTGATCAAATTCTGGTTTAGAGGTGAATTCAGACCAAGCAAAACGCAGCTTCCTTCCTTGTCATCCAGTGGAGCTATACCCATCAAAAGGGAGTCTTTCCATCGCCCATAACGCACTGTAAGTCTCCAGGAACTTTGCTCTGCACATGGAATCATAACTCGGTTTTCTTGCATCCTTTCATTGAAATAATTACATATTCATGCTTTGCGTTGCATTTTGAAACTGTTGGCATCACTGAATTTTATTTTCATAGCCTGTAACGCCATGCCCAGTTCTAGGGTTCGTGTACCTTGTTTTTGGGGTTCTTAATTGCAGGAAAAATCAATGCACACAATTGGTACAGGGATGACCAGGGGGAAGAGACGAGTACGTTTGTACTCTTGGATTCCATTTTTGTGACCTATGGAGCATTTTAGAACCATCCTACGAACCTTCATGTGGAGCGAAATCTGCAGGTAAAAAAACCAGGGTCATTTGAAGAAGACGATGGCGTGTCCTTGTGCTATTGGTCCATTCAAACCATTAGCGTGTTTGTTTTATTTTCAGGCTTAGCATTTTGTTTGTTTATATAATATTTGTTTCTTATTTCACTAACAAAAGAAACTGCATGGATGAGTTGGCAAGCACGCTATGGCAAAACCCCTTGGGACCTGGATTTAAATCCCAGGTCCCCCAAAACTTTGTTGTGTTTTTCCTGCAGGTATTCAGGCGCAGCATCCCAGGCATGGACTACCATACGTCCTCAGATCTCAACGTGCCAGATGGTTCCAAGGCAGATCCAATGGCTAAGGATGGAGGTTCACCATGAACCTTGGATAACAAACGTCCAGGAAATCTGAAAGTCAAACGAGACTGTTCGAATCTGGGCCTAGAATTGCAGAATCAACCTCCCTTCTTCAGGCCCAGCGCCCCCAAAGTTTGCTTGTTTTTATTTTCTTCTCATATTTCTTTTGCTTTTTATTATTATTATTAAAAACTAACTAATTAATTAACACACTAACTCTCTTTTTCATAAAAAACCCAGACAACAAAAAATACTATTCTCACCAATTAATTTTATTATTTATTTTGTAAATAAACTATTAACCAATTAATTTAGTTTTTTTAATTAGGTTTAATCTTAACATTTTTTACAATAAATTAAAATTGACTTAGAATTAGGTTTTTTAATGTTTTTGCCATTCTAATTTTATTTCTTTAATTAAAATAAAACTCAAAAAAATATTTTCTTTTTAATTAATTAATTAATTATTATTTAGACTTGATTCTTAATTCAAAAAAGACCAAAAATATGCTTTCTTTAAATAAAAAGGGTCAAAACCCTAAAGGACAATCTGATTCAACTTTTCTCGCGCATATTATTTTGATGTATATTTGTGTAATTGCTCCGAGGATGTAATAGTTTTAACTTAGGATTTTATTTACCGCTTTTATTTACTTTTCGCATTTAATTTTAAGGGTTTGTTTTTGGCGATGTAAATACCCGAAGCCTTGTAATAGCTTAGCTTTATTTTCCGCAATTTATTTTCCGCAATCATTAACTGCTAGATGTATGCTAACTAGGCTATGCATGACAAGATTAACTTCTAACTTAAAATCAACAGTAGCTCACCCTGACATGCAAAGATAATATAACTGAAAATTGACACACTCGCACATGCCACTCCTAGGGTACGCCTCACTTGGTTGCGTCGAACGTGGTCATTGAGTATAGGATGTCTTAGAGGTCGCCCTCCTGTCCAAAGATCAAAGTTGCCTCGAAATGATTGCCTCGGAAAAATGATCTAAGACATTAGGGTTACCACTAAGGCATCCTAACATTGCTTTAGTGACCACACGTCCCTTTAATCGAATTGACCCGAAAACTACAACGACGGTGCTACCTACTCCTCAATAGTAGGATAGCACTGTCTAAAGGACATTTACACAGTTTAATTCCTTTTTGAGTAGGTAGAGGTTCTTAAGTACTTGCTCCTTTTAAAAACAAAACAAAACTTTTCGCACTTACACTCTCTTCAAAAACAAAACTCTTTTCAAAACCCACAAACACAAAGAAAAGCAAACTTTTGAAAACATAGTGAGCAAGTACCTAAGAGCCCGTGGATAACCACGGATAGAAATGGTTCTAACACCATCCCTTTCTATAATCTACCTCCCGAACCCGAGAAACATCTCGAAAAGGAATTTTTCTGTGCTTTTGTCCTTTCCTTGTTGGATAAAATAAAAGACGGTGACGACTCTTGCTTACCGCGACATTTTGCGAAAACAAACGCAAACGCGAACCAGCATTCCAAAACAGTCAGTTCTCATTCCCACCAATCACACTTGGTCTCAATACATAACTCAAAACCAGCAAAAATCATTAAAAAAGATAGCCAAACCATTACTGTAAAACCAGAAACCCACATAGCCATCAAAACATCACAAAACCAAAATCAACAAATTTTCAGAGCATCAAAAAACCAGAAGTCAAAAAGCCATAGTTTTTTGTTCAAGCAAATCAATAACTCAGAGAGATAGCAAAGGCCAAACCCTAATCTTCATTGTCATCCTACCCCAACAATCATCCCAGTATATTCAGAAGAGGAGAAATAGATTCAAAAAATAACGGAAGCAGAGATTTCAAAAAAAAGGGTAGAAGCTCACAATTTTGGAGAACACGATTTTCGTTTTCCCTTTCTCTTTATGTTTCGCTTTTCTTATTTTACATGTTTCATCATAAATCATCATCGTTCGCCACATCTTTGTCCTAGGGTTTCCGTCCACCCCTCTTTAGATCTAGGGCTTCAAAACTAAAAATTTGCAAGAATTAACCATAGATCAGTAACTAGAGAGAAGAGAGGACCAGATTGATATAAAAAAATTAATGTTCAGAGTCACGCCACCGTCGTCACTGCCGCAAGGATATTTCCGGCGCGGCCATTTAGCCTTCTCCGGCGAGGACTCAGAGCAAGAGAGAAGAGAGAACACGTTTTAAGAGAGAGAAAAGAACATGAGTTATGAGAACCATGGCCCAGCTTAGTCAGTTTTGTTATTTGATAATAACACTTTGATCCAGTCTGGTGGTGACACCTGTCACCACCTCTTTAATCCCTCCCTTTAATCAATTTGAATAAAACCCCTATTGGGCGTGTGCTGCAAATCATCCTAAGGCCCATCTGAATCCTCTCCCTTTTTTTTCATTTTTTTAGTTTTTGATATATAAAAAAATCCTTGATTTGTTTAAGAGTTGTTTTAATAGACTTAGACTTTTGATTTTTAATTTTAGATCTTAAGATTAACTTAGAATTAGTAAATTTAAGATTTAAAATTAGTTCACATTTAAATTAGTTTGGATTTAATTTAATAACCTTATACTTTGATTTCTTTTAATCAATTCTTTTTAAAAAAAAAAATAGGTTTTTATTTTTCTTTGAAATTCTCTCACAAACAAAAATACCAAAAATATTACTTCATTCATTTCGCCAATTAATTTCATAGACTGTTATAATTTTAATTAATCATTGAATTCGATTTGGTTGTACTGTTTGCTATTTTGACTTTTTATCACATTCGATACATCCCCATTTGTAAATTTGTACCCCTATTCCCGAAGGTTTTATAATAGCGTAGAATTTCAATTTCCGCACTTTACTGTTTTACTTATTACTATATAGTAATTAGGCGTGTATGGCAAGATTCAAAATCAATCGCTAGATAACCTAATTTCAAAAGACAAAATAACTTGAATCGAACACACTTTTCACACGCGCACCTCTAGGGTAATCTCGCTTGTTGCTTCGGAAATACAGTCATGTCCCTCAAATATGGGACGTTTTAGCAATGATCCTTCGATAAAAATATCGTAGTCCCTCGATGACCCTCGACATTGCCTTCAATAAAACGATCTCGTCCCTTATGAAAATTGCTAAAACGTCTCATAAGTTGCTTTCGATGACTGTAAAATTGACCCGCGCTTGTCCCTTCACATCCAACGATGGGGCTTCTTACCAAATTAATGGTAAGATAGCAACATTAAAAGGAGGAAGAAAAGAACAATTGAAAACCTTTCGAGTAGGTAGATTCGCTCCTAATTACTGGCTTACTCACGACAAAAACATTTATACACCAACACTTTCATCTCAAAACATTTTCGAAAGACAAAACATTTTGATAACATTCTTATAGAGACGAGAACCATTGCAAAACATCTTTTCAAAACCACTTTCCAAACCACATTCCACAAACACGTCTTTGAACTTTTCTTTTGAAATAACACTTTGTACGCATTCTTATAGAAATGAGAACCATTACAAAGACATTTTTAAAATATTTACAAATCCCACACCACAAGCACACTGTCAAAACAAAAGCAAGTGATCTAAAACGAGTAACTAAGAGCCCATGGAAAACCATGGATGAAAAGGGTGCTAATACCTTCCCTTTTCATAATCTGCCTCCCGAACCCGATAAATAATCTCGAAAGATCTTTCCTGTGCTTTTTTACCTTTCCTTTTGGATAAAAGACAAGTCGGTGGCGACTCTTGCTATCAGCACAAATGCGAACACAAATGCAACACACCAAGTCAGTTCTCCCACTGTATCACAGCAACAAATAGACAAGATGCTCGGAGATACGAAGGCTATAGCAGAATGGAAACCACATGGGATTTTTGTACACATAGCTATCTTTTCTTTATATCAAAATTTTCATTTTTTTACGACAGCATTCTCTTACTAGAATGTTTGCCTCCTTGTACAAAAAAATACTTATTCAAAGTAAATACAAAATATTCCTTTGAAAGTGCAAAAATTATTTGTATTTTCTTGACACTTGTGTGTTGTTTACAAAAACGTCCAATGATTCATTGTTGAGCATATGCATTTGAACATAATTACTGTTTACAAATAAACGAAATAAAAAGAGGCAATTACTGATAGGTTAAAAGGATAGGGAAATACCTCTAGGCTATCCCATAAGTAATCCCCTGCAGTACGTCGTTTAAATCCCCAGCGGAACAAAGTTTCAAATTATTGATCCCCAGTAGAAGTTGTCAAATTTTTCAAGACTCCCCCAGCAGATTCTAAAAACAGTACATGGCATGGCCCTTACAACAAAATTTATTTCTCTAAACAGAAATTTATAAACACTTCAACTTCACAACATGAATATTTGCACTCCATATCCTCAGCAACAGTCAGGGATTTATTTTCCCCAATCCAACAGCAGTGCAGCAAACTAGCTCATATACGCATACATTGCATCCATATATCATAAACATTGATAACATGAATGCATTATACTATGCATTTCATACAACATAAGCATTGTGTTTTAAGCTAACATTTTTACCCTTTTCAGGATAAGATTAAAATCTATCATTAACAATATTCAAAAACTGATACAATTCAGATACGCTCCAGACACAGATGCAATCATGATACTCATTCATATTCAACTTTTGATACAGTTTAGATACACTCTAAACACGGATGCCATTCTGATACTCATTCAGATTCAACTTTTGATACAGTTCTGATACGCTCCAGACACGGATGCCATTCTGATACTCATTCAGATTCAACTTTTGATACAATTCAGATAAGCTCCAGACACGGATGCCATCCTGATACTCATTCAGATTCAACCTCTTGATACAGTTCAGATACGCTCCAGACACGGATGCCATTCTGATACTCATTCAGATGCAACCTCTTGATACAGTTCAGATACGCTCCAGACACGGATGTCATTCTGACACTCATTCAGGCTCAACTTTCAAGATAACAGTTCAGATACGCACCATATATGGTTGCCATTATGATACTCATTCAGATTCAACCGTTTGATACAGTTCAGATACGCTCCAGACACAGATTCCATTCTGATACTCATTCAAACTCAATTTGCAAATACAATTCAGATACACTTCAGATACGGATGCCATTCTGATACTCATTCAAAATCAACTCTCAGCTATAATTTGGATACACTCTAGACACGGATTCCATTCTAATATTTAATCAAAGCCTCTTCCAGATATAGTACGGATACGCTCCAGGCACGGACGCTATTTTGGTACTCATTTAACCCTCAGATACGCTCCAGACACGAACGTCATCTTGATACCCATATAATTTCAGATCTCGAATTCGGTTCAGCAATCATTTCCAGATGGTATCTACAAGCCCATGTCCAACAACTTTATATCATCTCTCCAAAGCATCCTTAAGCCCATTCCCCTACCGTCACATCGCCAAGTGCAAATTTCTGGGCACTCTAGTGTCCAATCATCTTCTACCTTCGAGTCATGAATGGAAAAACTCGCCAATCTAACTCTTCAGGCTTAAGAAGGTTGAACATGGGAAGCTGTTGTACCCCAAAATTTTCCCTCTCACTTATCAAGAATTTACTCATAAGATCTGCTTGACTTAAGATTGCACTTGGGTTTGATCAGCTCAAGACACCTCCTCATGCACTGATGACCAAAATTAGGGTTTGAGTTTGCACAAGGATTTTTGGACTATCATTGCTTCATATTACTTTCAAGTATCATTATGGACCCCCAATATTATTCATGTCAATTTTCAAGCCTTGAATTACACTTTTGATCAGTCAATTAGACAATTCACCTGAAAATCAACTGTATTGGGGAAAAAGTTAACCATAGCCAATTTTCAGTCAAACTTCATCAATTCTTATCCACATCAACATATTAGACTCATATGTATCATTTGATCAAGTTTGGACCATAATTCCCCAAGAAATTTGATCAAATCATCAAAAGGGCAAAATCGTCAAAATTAGGGTTTTGACAGAGAAGGGGCAATTTCTGATTTTTGACCTAGCAAATGATCAATTGGTTTGAAGAATGATTTCAAGAGTCAAATTTCATCATCTTGACCTAATGACATGATTCAAAACATTACAAATTCATTAGATTGACAGATGAATTTTTCAGTCAACTAATCAAAAGTAAACTATATACTGAAAAGTTAAACTTTTACTCTTTAGTCAAATTCAAGTGCCAAGGATCACAATTCATCAAAATATGTCAAAATTTGAAACTTTTTCATCAAGAAATCAAGGATTGAAGATCTTGTTTTGAAATTTGAAATTTCTTAACTTAGAAATTTTTCTAAGTATAGAAAATTTCGTATTTTTTCTCAACTTTAGGCCAAATTTTCACCATGATACAAAATGATTCAAAGGAAGTTCCCAACATGAAAGTTGTAGATCTCCATGAAATCTACAACTTTTCTTCACACAATTTCTCCTAAATATGCTTGGATATTAATATATAATTTTGTGAATACATGCTCATGAACTAAAATAACTTAGTGAAATTTTGCCCTTGTTAGGCAGGTTTTTGACCTAACTTCATGGCAAATTTTCACCTAGTTCCAAGAGGAATCTTCAAAAGCATTTAAAATATGGGTTGTAGAGCACATTACAAGCTTTCCAAAATGTATAAGAATCCCTTGAGATCATTCTTGAGTAGGGAGAATCTAAGAGATAAAGTTAGGGATTTATCACTTTGATTATAGGTCATTTTCATGAAGAACAAGTTTTCAAATTTGCAAATTGGTTGTACAATATTCACTTTTCAGGCCTCAAACTCGTTTGTCACTCCACCATTAATGGATTTCACACGGTTTCATTCCCTAAAGCCAAGCATTCAATGCATTGTACAAGAAAATTGCCATTTTTGGAAGAAAGGCAACATTGCCATTTTGGAAAAGCATGCTTTTTGCATTTTTTCCATTTCTTGAGCCTTGGACTTGTTCTTTCTGCACAAACCAAGCCTCTAAACCTGGAAAAAACATGTTTAAAGCTTCAAGTCACCCTACAGGATCAGAATCATGCCTTAAGAAGTCACTTCTCACACTTGCTTCAAAAACAAGAAATGTAGCAAGACATGTGATCTTGTACTTATGAGCAAGCACAAATCCTCCAACCTTTTGCTCTATATAAAGCCATCATTTTGCAACTAAAACCACGGATGCCCAAGCCTTAAAACACCCTAAAACCAGAACTGCCCATAAAACCTCCATTTTTTAACTTTGAAGTCCAAATCTTTGAATCTTATACCTTGCAAGTTTTCTCCAAAAAAACCATCCAAACACTCCAAATACATCATATAGAAGTTGTTCAAACACAAAAAAAACTTCTATAACATCACTATCATCACTTCCTAAGCTTAACAACAGCCCACACAACAACTCAAACTCAAAGCACAAATTTCAGTTTCAAGGTAAGTTTTCTTGACTTTGAACTCTACATACGAGCATCATTAATGGTTCATTTGTGAAGATAAAATGTAGTAACCATTGTCCTTAAAGCTAAACTTTTGTTTATCTTCCATTATTTTCATTATGTGTTAAGAACTAACCCATGTATGCAGCAAAACAATGTTGAAGTAGAAAAATGACAGTATTAGTCGACACATAGCCTTATGAGTCGATATATACTGGTTTACAGGCCCAAAATAGAAGGAAAAACAATGTATGAGTCGACACAAAGCATGTATGAGTCGACACATGCATTGTATGAGTCGACACATACCATTATGTATCGACTCATACTGAGTTGATTTGGCAATACAGGGGCAAGGAAAGTTATGTGTCGATGCATGTGAGCTTGTGTCGACACATAATAATTCAAGATGTGTTTTTTTCCTTCTTTTTACACTGTTTTTATGTTTCCTTCATGGTTATTTGATATGGTTGTAATATTTAAGTTCCTATTTCATCCCCATTTGTAAATTGTACCCTCATCCCCTAAATGATGTAATAGCGTAGGACTTTATTTTCCGCAATTTAACGCTTTCAAATACAAATGTTAGTAATTAGGGTGTGTATGGAAAGATAAAATCAACCAGTAGATAACCATAATCGAAGATTAAATACATTCAAATCAAACACACTATCCACAATGCACCCTTTAGGTTAACTCCACTTGGTTGACTCACAAAAATTGCCATATTACGCATGTGAGGTATCTTAGCAAGAACAAGCAAATACAAGATCTTAGTCCCTCGATGACGCTATCTAAGTTGCCTTACAAATGATCTTAGTCCCTAAAAAAAAAAAGAATGCTAAGATACCTTGAAAAATTGCTAACCATGGTTATACGATGACCCACGCCCGTCCCGTTAACATCCAAAGATAGCGTTGCTTACCAAATCAATGGTAAGACAACAATGTCAAAGGAAAAGAAAATGAACAAGAAAGACATTTGAGTAGGTAGATTGTTCCTAATTAATTTCTCCATTTCAAACAAAACATCCTTGCTATTTTCAAAAACAAACACTTACACTTTCAAAAACATCTTACAAAAACTTGAAAACATTTTCAAAAAGACAAACATCTTTGTATACATTCTTACGAACGAGAATCATTACAAAGATTGCATAAACAATGGCCTATTTTTACAAAATAATTTCAAAACCACACAAAACACAATTTCAAACAAAAGCAAGTGATCTAGCAAGTAACTAAGAGCCCATTGGAAAACCATGGATGAAAAGGGTGCTAATACCTACCCTTTTTATAATCTACCCCCCGAACTCAAGAAACAATCTCAAAGGTCTTTCCTGTGCTTTTTTACCTTTCCTTTTGGATAAAAGAAAAGTCGGTGGCGACTCTTGCTAACCGCAACATTTTTGATAAAACGCAAAACATCTAAGTCAGTTCTCCCACCACATCACAGAACTAGCGACTCTTCTGGGGAAAGTTCTAAAAGTGGGGTTACCTTAGGGTTTAGATCAAATTTATTTGCTTACATTGTTTGACTTGTATGCTTTACATACTGGTTCTTTGTTTGGGTTAGAATCTTCTACCCGGATTTGGGATACATTATATAAGTAGCAATACATTATGGAAACTGTGCGGGGAATACCGACATGGTCTAAGCAATAGCTACGTTAATGCGACATATTTGTGGGGACCGGTAGCCTTTGAGTTAATCAAAGAGAATACGGGGCCGTTGAGTGATGTCATGAAGCATAAATGAACTTCTAAAACCTTTATTTGACTAACTTAGCCTTTAGGATGTAGTGAGATGACCGACTTTGGTGCAGTCCGAAGTTGGTAGATACTCGATACTACACTCATTGAGGTTTGGTTTCTTGGGATATTTCGGTCGCCATTAAAGAGGCTTGAGCTGAAATAATGACCAAGGAAACAATTTAGTGATATTGAGCTCCTTAGAACCCGGTTACTATTGCTAGGACAGGTTTAAGCCAACTAAACTTCAAGAGGGTACTTACCTATGAAACTCCATGCAATCCTAAACCTAAGGATTTGTTTGCTTTGTTTGTATATGCATACTTGTACATAACATCATGAACATTATGAACATCATATACATCTACTAACCATTTCAAGGATTTTGGGATTCATCTTTGTTCTTGTTTTGTAGGATATGGATTCACTTTGCAGAAGAACTATTCAAGTCAAACTTGTGAGAATCTCTCCACAGCTTAAGGAGCTAGCTTCAAGGATTCCTGAAAACTCTCCATTCACCGAGAGACATGGTTGCCTACTCAACTTGGTCACCTCCAACACATATGAGGATATGATGAAGGTGCTCTTTCAGTTCTTTGATCCTTTGCACCACTGCTTTATATTTCCCGACTATCAACTTGTGCCTACTTTGGAAGAATTCTCCCAACTCTTGAGGATTCCCATTATCAATCAACTATCTTTCAACGGTACGGAAAGAGACCCAAAGCCAGAAGAGATTGCTCAAGCTCTACACTTGCACTCATGTGATGTCACAACTCATTGGGAAACAAGGAGTGGTGTCAAATGTTTCTTAGCAAGGTTCCTGTTTGAGAAAGCCCAAAGTTGTTGGAATTCCTTAGACTTGCAAGCCTTTGAGGAAATTGTGGCTCTTCTCATCTATGGGATGGTTTTGTTTCCAAATCCTGACCAACTCATAAATGTGAACACTGTCAAAATCTTCATGTCTCGCAACTCGGTGCCTACATTGTTAGGGGATATCCTACACTCTTTTCACAAAGGTTAATGACGCTTAAACATTCAGACATTCATTGGTGCTCCTGATCCAAAGAGAATGTTATCATTGTTGACTGTTATGGAGAATTCCCTAATGTCCCTCTACTTGGAATTTGGGGAGGAATCACCTACAACCCATGCTTAGCCTTAAGGCAGTTTGGTTATGTCCGAAGGGATGGCCTGCACGATATGTTGATTCAAGGTTTGGTATTTGACTACGACAACGACAGTCAAGGTCTTCGCCAGAGATTTATCCGATCTTAGAGGATGCTAAACAAGGTGGATAGAAATACTTTGGGACACAATAATTCCATCCCTCTTAAGCCTTACCTCAAATGGGTATGAACTTGCGCTCAGAGTCTTATGATGCCTTACCCCTCCATTCTATCGGTAATCATTGAGCCTGTTAAGGAAGGAGACGTTCCATACACTATCCTACATCCTGACATGCCCACATCTCTCGAAGACCTACAAAGGGATTGGATACAACTCAAAGGAGAGCAAGATACTTTTGAAGCCCAATTCTACGCAAGCGAGAAGAAGGTTTTGGAATTCACTAAGCTACTTCATGAGGAGCGGACTCTAAATGCCTACATTGCACCAAAGAGGATGCGCACTACTTTTATATCTTAGAGTTTTGTATTATTTTTCCCAAGGGGCATTGATGTACTCAAACTTTATCTTATTAATATAACGTGTGTTTCTTTTTTGTCTAAAATAAATTTGAATCTTTGAAATCCTTGAAAACATTGCATATGCACATATCATTCATCCTAACATAAACAGGTCTTTTGCAACAAGTCTCCTCATCTCTATACTGTTTATTTTAGTAAGATGGATCTTGAGCAAACAGTGAAAGATCTCCAAGCTCAGAATACGCTGTTTCAACAGTTGCTCATGACCCTAGCCAATGGGCAAGAAGAATTGAAGACTTTGCTGGCTGAAGAGAGGAAGAAGAAAACAAAGAAGGTAACCGGAGTCTTAAACATGGGAAGAAGATTTCATGGGCAGACAAGAAGGACTTTGGATTTTGCAACAACATCCGATGAAGGAGAAGGGAAGGGCAAGGAAACAGTTGTCCCGTCAGAATCAGAAGAGGAAGAATACTCTGAAGAACAGTATCCTCCAGTTGATGACAAGTATAAACATCTTGAAGAGCGGTTGAGCGCGATGGAAATACAAAAGGTGTCGAGCTTAGACTTTGAGGAATTGGGACTAGTGTCGGGGATTGTGATTCCTCCGAAATTAAAAGTGCCTATGTTTGTAAAATATGATGGAGTGTCATGCCCTAAAATGCATCTCTGGTCATATGTGAGAAAAATTCAACCCCATACGGCTGATAAAGACTTATGGGTGCATTTTTTCCAAGACAGTCTGTCTGGAACACAACTCGACTGGTTTTACCAACTAGAAAGAGCCAACGTCCACAATTGGGAAGAACTTGTTGCAGCTTTCTACAAGCAATATCAATACAATGCTGATTTGGCACCTACCCGTACTCAACTTCGGAGTATGGCCATGGCTTCCAATGAAGGTTTCAAGGATTACGCACAAAAATGGAGAGATTTAGCTGGAAGAGTTCAACCCCCTCTGTCTGAAAGGGAATTGGTGGACATGTTCTTAGGCACCTTATCTGGCCCATTCTTAAACCATTTAATCGGAAGTTCATCTGCGGGCGTTACTGAACTAATATTAACCAGAGAGAGGGTGGAAGCTGGCATAAAAAGTGGAAATATTCAGAAGGATTCATCTTCTTCTACAGCTGTAAGGAAGCCTTTTATCGGGAAGAAAGAGGTAGTTGCTGTATATCCATAAAGGAACCAAGATAGGGTCGAACGCCGACCAATGGTGGGGGCTGTTATGATTCCCAAACCTACATCTGATCAACAAAGAAGTAATCAACCAAGGGTGGAAAGGCCAGTCAGGCAATTGACAAGAATTAACAAGACTCTGTCTCAAGTATCACCGCATCTTCTGAGATCCAACTTGGCAACTTTAAAAGAAGCTCCAAAAAACCCCAATACAACATCCCATCATTATCATCCCAATGCCCGTTGTGCATATCACTCTGAAAGTCCTGGTCACGATACTAATAATTGTTGGGCCTTGAAGAACAAAATACAAGACCTCATTGAAGCAAAAGAAATTAAGTTTGATGTGCCGGAGAAGCCAAATGTCATTTATGCTCATATGCCCAAAAATGGTCACAAGACCAATGCTATTGAAGAAGATTTGTTTGTTACCACATTTGATGAACTCATGACTCCACTTCCGACCATTAAGATAAACTTGTTGAAAGCCGGTGTGTTCCCGGGCTATAATGAAGTTTTCCATCTCTGCTTGTCCTCACCAACTGATTTCCCTTTGTTGAAGGCATGCATTCAATGCCTGATAGATAACAAAGAGATTTTGTTTGAAAAAACTCCTGTTTCACCTATTCATGTTGAAGATGTTTCAATGATTACCATTTCCGCCAATTCTTCCAAGGTCTCCACCAAAAGACCCGTTAGAATTACATCAGTTCCGAAAGTAACTCCTCCAATAATCACAATGCCTGGGCCAGTCCCATATGAATCAGACAAAACCGTGTCGTGGAATTACGGAGGGGACATTTACTACCATGGCATCAAATAAGACTGGTCGGCCACCGAAGAGATAAACTCCGAAGAAGAAGATTCTGACATCAGCAATATTGCTGGAAATAGTAAAATTACCCGAAGCGGTAGGGTCTTTTCTCCAGAAATTTCTCCGCCAAAGGCTGTTTCTGGACCCGTGATCATACTTGTGGCTGCTCCAAAGATTACTTTCGTACCCATAATCATCTCTGCAAGTGCTCCTATTGACGAAGCCGTCACAACTTCTGTTATCATTCCTACCAACTCCTGCTGCCGAGACTCGAGGAAAGAGTATTCAAGTGGAGCCTGTCCGGACGAAGGCTCAATCATTGACTATCCCTGAGACATCCAAGAGAGAAATGGAGGAGATCCTAAAAATTATAAAGAGGAGCGACTACGATGTAGTTGAACAATTGGGGAAAACTCCCTCCAAAATCTCCATGCTAGCATTACTACTGTGTTCCGAGGCGCATGCAAAAGCCTTGGTGAAGTTCTTAAAAATAGCCCATGTGCCTCAAGAGACGTCTGCTGATCAATTCCAAGACTGCGTGGCCAGCTTGACAGCGGATAACAGCCTAGGCTTCTTGGATGCTGATTTGACACCAAGGGGAACAAAGCATAATGAGGCCTTGCATGTCTCAGTGGAATGTAGGGGCACCACTCTGGCCCATGTCTTGGTGGACACTGGCTCATCTTTGAATGTATTACCCAAAAAAGCTCTTGACAGACTTGACTGTGAGGGGTTGACTTTGAAGCCAAGCAACATAGTGGTAAGGGCTTTTGACGGCTTAAAGAGGATGGTACATGGGGAGGTGCACATTCCCATAAAGGTTAGAACCCAAACCTTCAATTCAACTTTTTATGTGATAGACATCCGCCCTTCATATTCCTGCTTGCTAGGCCGGCCATGGATCCATAATGCTGGCGCTGTTACCTCTCCACTGCACCAGATGCTGAAGTACCCGGTTCAAGGGAGGATTATCACCGTACATGGAGAGGAAAAATACATGATCAGCCATCTCAATTCCTTCAGATATGTGGAATTGGACGGCGAATTCATTGAAACTCCATTTCAACACTTCAAAGAGGTCCCCCAAGAGGTGGCAGTGACCAAGACTGTGTCCCAGATTCCCAAGATTATAAGGCCTCCACTCCGGATGTTGTCGCTAAAGGACGCCAAAGCAGTGGTAGAGGAAGGTGGATGCACTATCTGGGGATAACTTCCAGATATGCCGTATAAGTCTGACAAGTTTGGCTTAGGTTTCACTTCAAGTGCTCAAAAGGCTGTACGTCGTGCCCGTGCTGGAGGGCCACCCTTGAAAGTCAGCAATCGTGAAGTCAATGCAGTATAAGATGGTGAAGATGGCTGTAACCTGGAGGAATAGATCTTTCCGACTGTCAATGGAGGGCTCAGCAATTGGGAGGATAGAGACTTCATCCCAATCACTTTTATCCCACAATAATTTATCTTTACATTTTGTTGGATCTGTAATATTCAAAAACAATTCGCACTCTTAAAACCTTGTGTCTTACCCGAGGCACAATGGTCTATTTGTAAGGGTTATTATTTCATCTTCATATGACATCAATGAATCATGGACGTTTTCGCATACAAACTTTTGTGCTCATTATTTTTATTTTACATTTTACTTTCTTTCAAAGATAGTTATACCCTTACATACACCCACACTCACAATGCAGGTATCCATCCATTCTGGATCCCATGGGTAACGATACTGCTATGGCCTTTCGTGACTCTGAGAATCTAATCTACCAAGCCGAAGACGAAGGTGAGGAAGATTGTGACACACCAGGGGAACTGGCCAGACTGCTACAACAAGAAGAAAGAACCATTCAGCCTCACGAGGAACCCGTGGATACAATCAACCTGGGTACTGAAGAAGACAAAAAAGAGGTCAAGGTGGGTGCCAATTTGGAACCCAGTATCAAGAAGCGTCTGATTCAGCTGTTGCATGATTATGTCGAAGTCTTTTCCTGGTCATATGAAGACATGCCAGGACTTGATGAAGATATTGTGGTAGATCGTCTGCCTACAAGAGAAGATTGTCCTCCAGTAAAGCAAAAGGTACGTCGAACGAGGCCTGGTATGTCAGAAAAGATTAAAGTAGAGGTCATGAAGCAATTTAACGTTGGATTCTTGGTTGTCACCTCTTACCCCCAATGGGTTGCCAATGTTGTTCCCGGACCCAAAAAGGACGGCAAAGTGCAAATGTGTGTGGACTACCGAGATCTGAATAGGGAAAGTCCTAAGGATGATTTTCCACTCCCCCACATTGATATCATAGTTGACAATACGGTACAACACAAAGTGTTTTCCTTCATGGAAGAATTCTCAGCTTACAACCAAATCAAAATGGCACCTGAGGACATGGAGAAAACAACATTTGTCACACAGTGGGGCATATTCTGCTACAAGGTGATGCCATTCAGACTGAAAAATGCTGGGGCAACCTATCAGCACGCCATGGTACCTTTATTTCATGACATGATACATCATGAGATAGAGGTCTACGTAGATGATATGATATCTAGATGGCAAACGGAAGAAGATCATCTTGACCACTTACAAAAACTGTTTGAGAGACTGAAGAAGTACAAGCTGAGGTTGAATCCAAACAAGTGTACATTTGGGGTACGGTCTGGTAAACTCCTAGGCTTTGTCGTCAGTAACAAAGGTATTGAGGTGGATCCTGCCAAAGTTAAAGCAATATAAGAGATGCTTGCTCCTCGCACTGAGAAAGAAGTCAGAGGATTCTTGGGACGTTTGAACTATATTGTCAGATTCATTTCTCACCTGACAGCTACTTGTGAACCAATCTTCAAACTATTGAAGAAAGACCAAGTAGTCAAATGAAATGATGAACGCCAAGTTGCTTTTGACAAAATCAAAGAATACTTGCAAGAGCCTTCTATATTGATGCCACCAGTCGAGGGAAGACCATTGATCATGTATCTGACTGTTTTAGAAAACTCAATGGGGTGTGTATTGGGGCAGCATGACGAGTCTGGCCGAAAAGAGCACACTATTTACTACCTGAGAAAAAAGTTTACCGACTATGAAACCAGATATCCACTGCTCGAGAAAACTTGCTGCACTCTGGCATGGGCTGCTCGCCGGCTAAGACAGTATATGCTGACTCATACTACCTTATTGATATCTAAGATGGATCTGATAAAATACATCTTCGAGAAGCCTGCTCTTTCTGGGAGAATAGCAAGATGGCAGATGATCCTGACAGAATATGACATACAGTATACCACCCAGAAAGCTATAAAGGGTAGTGTACTAGCCGATCACCTTGCTCACCAAGTTGTGGAAGACTACCAGTCCATGAAGTTTGAATCTCCGGATGAGGACATCATGACATTAGACAAGTGTGAAGAAATCAGGCCATATGATGGACCTGAACAAGGATCCCGATGGACCCTATTCTTTGATGGAGCATCCAATGCACTTGGTAATGGTATTGGTGTTGTACTTATATCTTCGGAAGGGTGTCATACTCCCTTTACCGCCAGACTATGCTTCAATTGTACGAACAACATGGCGGAATACGAAGCGTGCATCTTTGGTCTCAGAGCTGCCATGGACTTGGGGATCAAAACATTGGATGTATTTGGAGATTCAGCTTTGGTCATCAGTCAGATTAAAGGGGATTGGGACACCAAGCACCCTAACCTTATCCCTTACAAAGAACATGTTTTGACAATGCTACAACACTTTGAGAAGATTACCTTCGAGCATTTCCCGCGAGAAGAAAATCAGCTAGCAGACGCTCTAGCCACAATGTCATCTATGTTTAAGTTTAATTGGGATAACGAGGCTCCCCAGATCACCATCGAACGAATGGATGAACTGGAACACTGTCACGAGATTAATACTGAAGAAGTAGTGGACCAACCTTGGTTTCACAAAGTCAATAGTTATCTTGAGGCTCAAGAATATCCATAAGGAGCTTCAATCAATGATAAGAAGTTCTTAAGGATATTTTCTGCTAAGTTCTTCCTTAGTAACGACATCCTGTACAAACGCAATCATGACTCTGTGTTACTTCGGTGCGTAGATAAGGTTGAAGCGGAAAGGATCATGGCTGAGTTACATGAAGGCACTTTTGGCACCCATTCTAGTGGGCATACGATGGCATAGAAAA
The DNA here is from genome assembly GCA_948472305.1 of Vicia faba. Classification (NCBI taxonomy): domain Eukaryota; kingdom Viridiplantae; phylum Streptophyta; class Magnoliopsida; order Fabales; family Fabaceae; genus Vicia; species Vicia faba. The sequence continues at coordinate 605,441,488 of OX451741.1, read as the reverse complement.
TCCTACGGGCAGGCTATTACTGGTCTACCATGGAAGCATATTGCTATCAACACTCTCGAACCTGCCATAAGTGTCAAATTTATGCTGACAAGGTGCATGTACCTCCGGTTCCTCTGAATGTCTTGATGGCTCCTTGGCCCTTCGCTATGTGGGGAATAGATATGATTGGGGAAATCAAGCCGACAGCCTCCAATGGACACCGATTCATCCTAGTGGCCATTAACTATTTTACAAAGTGGGTGGAGGCAGCTTCCTTTGCTTCCGTCACCAAGAACGTTGTTGCCCGTTTCATCAAGAAAAACCTTATTTGCCAGTACAGTATCCCTGAAAGGATCATCACTGACAATGGTACAAATCTCAACAACATTATGATCACCGCCTTGTGCGAGCAATTCAATATTCAACATCACAATTCTTCTCCCTACCGGCCAAAGATGAATGGTGTTGTCGAAGCTGCGAATAAGAACATTAAAAATATCATACAGAAAATGACAGTCACATACAAAGACTGGCATGAGATGCTACCATTCGCTCTCAACGGGTATCGTACCACGGCTCGCACATCAACCAGGGCAACACCCTATTCTTTGGTTTACGGCATGGAAGTTGTCTTGCCTATCGAGGTCTAGATCCCCTCTCTAAGGATTATGAAGGATGCAGGACTGAACAAAGACGATTGGATCCAGACTCGACTTGATCAACTAAACTTGATTGATGAGAAGAGACTTACTACTTTTTTCCATGGTCAAATGTATCAAAAACGGATGATCAAGGATTTTAACAAGAAATTCAGACGCCAAGTTATCAAGTTGGGGATCTAGTGATCAAACGCATTGTTGTACCCCAAAATTTGCACTCGCATTTTGCTACAAACAATCTCAGCTTCAGACATTTCCTGACTTTTCAAACTGGCGCAAGAATCGGACAAACGGACTTTTTCTTGACAGTCAAGCGAAATTAGGGTTTGTACTAATGTTCAGAGCTCTGATTGGTCTCATACAGTTGGCTTAGGGTTGGGATGATTTTTGGTTCAATTTTGATCAGGCGAGCGTTATCTAGCATTTAATCAAAAATTAAGGTTTTATGGGCATATTCTCAGAAGAATTTAAATTCCACCGCACTTTGCAGTTTGTTCCAAGATTCGGGTTAAAATTCGCGTTATCTTGATTTAATCAGTAAATGAGGCAGTCGGTTTGAATTCACCAGTCAAAAGGGATATGTGCAATGTGGAGTTGCAGTGCTTGATAAAAGAATCAGTAAAGAAAAAAAGGGGGATTGCATCTGATTAAGTTTTTGTGTTCGACTGTGCGTTGCTTTGAATAATGGATACGTCGAATTCATTTATTTTGATCATTGGAGGTTTAGTTGATTATTTATGATTCTAAGAATTAAAATATTTGAAGTTTAAACCTTCATTTTATTTTATTTTAAGGGACTATAAATAACAAATAAACAATTAAAGAAAAGGAATTGAAAGAAAATTAAATATCAAATGAATTTTTATTTCACATTTAATAATTGTTACAATTGTTATTATTTGGATACTAATATTTATTACAAAGTATTTAAATAATAATAATGTACAAGAATTAAACTGAAAATAGAAATCCTATCCTATTTTCTAAATTCTTCATTCTCCACTTCATACCGGTGCTCCATTTCTTTATCTGCAAAAAGGAAGAGGAAGTCAGAAATCAGTTAATTAAAAGAGACAGTTAATTTGCTCATCATTAGGGGCCACTGACTGGGATCAGTGGCCCTCTCTGCAAATCACGGGATTTCTCCCGGTTCACAGAGAGGGAAGATTTTTTGTTCATGAAATGCAAATGCATAATTTCTAAAAATTCAAGACTGCATAAGAATCTCAATTTCCAATTCAAACTAAACTGAAAAAATCCAATTCCAACTTTCTATCCAAAGCAAAAAAGAAGTTGCTGTCAAAATGTCTAAGGATTACCCAAAAGTACAATTGCTGCAAAGTCAAAATGCCAAGATATCAAGGAAATGAAAAGCTGTCAAAAGCAGAATAAGAATGCAGAGAAGTATATGCAAACAAGGTGATCTGTTTCATCATTTCCCAGCATAAGAGGGGGCCCCTTCAGAACCATAGTACAAATAAAAATCATATAATAATTCTAAACTGTACTATGAGTGAGAAAAAGAGAGATAAAGAGCATAGGCAAAGTTCAGGTTAGGCATAGGCAGTAGGACAGCAGAAAAGATATACAAAAAAGAAGACACAATTCAGCATTGTTCAAAACTATACAGCATGGACAGTTACTAAAAATGGAAAAGATGCCAAGAAATTTTGTCAAACTACCCAGCAAGCGTGGATCAAGAAGAAAACAAAAGTTTGAAATATGGTTAGGCGCCAAAGACCAATAGCAAAAAGACGAAATAATACAAGAAAAGAGACTGATTGAGACAAGCACCAATATCACCCATATAACTCAGAACTGAACCAATAGAGGCCAATAAGCTCATACCTGTCTAAAATACACAAGTTATCAAAACACAATCAAACCTCATACCAGTACCATAACCTGAAATACAACCTCAAGCTTCAAAAACTGATAACCTGCTAATGCCTTAACCATACTGTCAAACACAAACCCATTAGCAAAAGTCTCATAAAAACCATAACCTGAAGCCTTGTTAAACCAGTTCAGAATGCAAAAAACACCAAAAAACCAAAACTGAACCAGCATAACCCCACCTCCTGTCAAACATAAACCAAGTTCAAAAAACCTGATATCCTAAAAAACGATAACAGCAAAAAAGCCTACTGTTAAACTCCAACCTGTTGAAGCTTTATCAGTCCAAAAAGAAAACTTATTCAAACCAATGCAAAAAGCCTCATCCTCAAGAATATACAAACCCATAACCCGAAAATATCACAACCAACCAAAACTTCATACCAGCACCATGCCTATCCAACTCAAGGCCATAGCATCTCCAGCCTAAGCCCTCAGTAAAACATCATTGGGCAACGAAAACGAGCATACAGCATTCCAGAAGAAGAGAGAAATTTCATTCAGTTCAAGATAATACACAGCATCCAGAAAACAAAAATATCAAAGTCAACCAAGGCCCTCAGATCTCTGAGATCATCACTGGGCATCTCAAAGCGTTATATCCAATCCACCAAGGCAATAATTGTTCCAAAATATTCAAGACAAACAGAAGCAAAGGCAACACGAAAGGAGAAGCATACAAATTCCCAAAGGCATCACAGTAGGAAAGAAGAAGATAAAGAGGTGAATTAAAGAAGGCTTCTCAGTATACATCATCATCAAAGCCCTAAAATATCAAAAAGATAAAAGATACCAGGGTCCCCAAGAAGCGAAGAATCGCGCAAAACCCTCCTCCGTTCGCTCCGGCCTCCTCAGTGCCTCCACTCTTCTCTCCTCCATCTCCAAAGAACGAAGGTAGCCAACCTTCTCCCTCTTCTCTTCTCCTTTATCTCATAATGAAAAATAAGAATTAAGACTCAAATCAAAACAAAACATGCGAGTTCGTAAGAGAGATAAGAGTATAATACTGAAAACGAACCTTGTATCGAGGATGTGAAATTAACGCCATGGAGGGAAGAGAGATTCGAGAGTGACACCGGTGGCCGGAGGAAAGGCTTTTGCTCAGGAAGCTTGCAAGGACGAAGAAGAACGATGGAACTCAGTGAACGCCGCCGCTGCTTCGCCTAAACCCATTTCTTTCCTCAACTGAACAAACAAATGTGAAACCCTAATTTCGTTCAATGTCCAAATTTGGGCCTGACCCGTCCTCATTTTCCTCTGAAGCCCAAGTTAGCACTTAACCATTTTTCAACACTAACTCTCTCTTTATTTTCATAAACAATATTTACTTCTTTTGTTTTTTTGTGTAAAATACTAACTTTTTATTTTATTTTATGTTATAAACAAATGTTTACTTTTTATTATTTCTTGTAAAATACTAACTTAAATAAAATATCATGTTTATCATATGGTTAAAACATCCTTTTTTTAAATATATTTGTATATAATAACAAGATACTTTTTATACATAATTAATTTGAAAATATTTTTAATACACATTAAAATATATTTGTATATAAAATAATACATATCATTTCTATCATATAATTAACTTGGAAACTTGTTTTAATTAAAATACATTTGTACATATCATGTAACTAAAAATTGAAAATACTTTTTTATTCTTTTAATTAATTTACTTTTGTACATAACAATATATACATTTTTCTAATATTAAATATGTGATTAAAATACTTTCTTTATGCATAATACAATTTAATATTTGAACATACCATTTAATTAAAACATCTTTTTCTTTTGTACATAATTAACACATAAATCAAAAATACAAGATTAAAACATGTATCTAGGTCAAAAACCCTAATACGTTTCAACTTCACAATTCGCACTTGTACATAATTACACAATTCATATACATATACACTTGTACACTTACACAAATACATTCACGTTGCCTTATATACATTTTTATCTTATATTTGTATATTGGATATTTACATTTTGATCGCACATTCGATTTGGTTGTAACTTGTTGGATACTATAAGTCTCATCCCCTTGTACATTTATACCCCCACTCCCGGACTCTATCTTGTAATAGCGTAGGTTTTACATTCCGCAATTTACAGTTTTCAATTATACCATGGTTAGACCTAGGGTTTGTATGTACAAAAATCAAACGCTAGATAACCTAATATAAGACAAACGCATGTAATCAATACACAATCACACTTGCACCCTCTAGGGTAATCCCACATGATGCCTTCCAAAATGGGCCATGCTTGCACGTCGAGTATCTTTGGCAAAACAAAATCAAATGATCAAAAGTCCCTCAAGATGTTGCCAAAATCAAATGATCATAGTCCCTTCAAAATAATTGCCAAAGACACTTGGCATCATTGCATTCATGGTCCATACGATGACCCGCGCCCGTCCCGAATAAACTTCCTAAATACAAGATTGCCTATCAATTTCAATGGTAGAACAAAATTGTCAAAGGGGTTAAAAACACGACGAAAATCTTTGAGAAAGCTTTAGGGTAGATAAACTCTTAAGTACTTGTCAATTTGCAAAGAAAACACTTGCCTAATTTCAAAACCCACTTCACAAGCACTTTCAAAAATCAAACTTTTCAAACCCTTGAAACATCTTTTTAAAAGATAAAACACCTTTTGTAAAACATTCGAGTAAAGAATTGTTACAAGGTTAGCCTAGCACAAGGCATCTTTTCAAAACATTTTCAAAACAACCCACAAAGCACCATTTCATACAATTGAAAACCAAGGCAAAATTGATCTAAGCAAGTACCTAAGAGCCCATGGATAACCATGGATGAAAAGGGTGCTAATACCTTCCCTTTTCATAATCTACCCCCCGAACCCACGAAATATCTCAAAAGGTTTTTGCTGTGCTTTTTTAACCTTTCCTTTAGGATAAAATAAAAAGTCGGTGGCGACTCTTGCTCAACCGCACAAGTGCGAATACGAACGCAAAATACTAGTCAGTTCTCCCACCGTATCACACGCATCATCTTGCCACAAAGTGATCCCAGGGGAAAATGGACTCCTACCTATGAAGGACCATTTGTAATCAAAAACATATTCTCTGGTGGGGCAATGATCTTGACCACCATGGATGGTGACGACCTACCACACCCTACAAATGCAGACATAGTCAAAATATACTACGCATAAGAGACCCGCTAGGTTGACATACCTAGGCAAAACAAGGGCATCCCGGCGAACCAAAAAGGTTCGGGCAAAAATTAGGGATAAAACAAAAAAAAATTGTACACCTGGCAAGTTGAAAACCCAAAAGGGCAACTTGGGCCAAAAAGCGTTTCCCGGTGGACTAAAAACCCGAAAGGGCGATCCAGGCAAAAGTTAGGGAATTAAAGCGTATGACTATGTTCTGTTGGATCACTTTACGGACAACCTTTGGCTTCAACTAACAAACTCAGAGGTTCTGATCAATTTAATCATCTTCAGACGAGGCAACAAATAGACAAGATGCTCGGAGATACGAAGGCTATAGCAGAATGGAAACCCCATGGTATTTTTGTACACATAGCTATCTTTTCTTTGTATAAAAATTTTCATTTTTTACGACAGCATTATCTTACTAGAATATTTGTCTCCTTGTAAAAAAAATACTTATTCAAATTCAATACAAAATATTCCTTTGAAAGTGAAAAAACTATTTGTCTTTTCTTGACACTTGTGTTTTATTTACAAAAACGTCCAATGATTCATTGTTGAGCATATGCATTTGAACATAATTACTATTTACAAATAAACGAAATGAAAAGAGGCAATTACTGATAGGTTAAAAGGATAGGGAAATACCTCTAGGCTATCCCATAAGTAATCCCCTGCAGTACATTGTTTAAATCCTCAGCGGAACAAAGTTTCAAATTATTGATCCCCAGTAGAAGTTGTCAAATTTCTCAAGACTCCCCCAACAGATTCTAAAAATAGTACATGGCATGGCCCTTACAACATAATTTATTTCTCTAAATAGAAATTTATAAACACTTCAACTTCACAACATGAAGATTTGCACTCCATATCCTCAGCAACAGTCAGGGATTTATTTTCCCCAATCCAATAACAGTGCAGCAAACTAGCTCATATACGCATACATTGCATCCATATATCATAAACATTGATAACACGAATGCGTTATAATATGCATTTCATACAACATAAGCATTATGTTTTAAGCTAACATTTTTACCCTTTTCAGGATAAGTTTAACAACTATCATTAACAATATTCAAAAACTGATACAGTTCAGATACGCTCCAGACACGAATGCCATCCTGATACTCATTCATATTTAACTTTTGATACAGTTCAGATACGCTCCAGACACGGATGCCATTCTGATACTCATTCAGATTCAACTTTTGATACAGTTCAGATACGCTCTAGACACGGATGCCATCCTGATACTCATTCATATTCAACCTCTTGATACAGTTCAAATACCCTCTAGACACGGATGCCATTCTGATACTCCTTCAGATTCAACTTCTTGATACAGCTCAGATACGCTCCAGACATGGATGCCATTCTGACACTCATTCAGGCTCAACTTTCAAGATAACAGTTCAGATACGCACCATATACGGACGCCATTCTGATACTCATTAATATTCAACCTTTTGATACATTTCAGATACGCTCAAGACACAGATGCCATTCTGATACTCATTCAAACTCAATTTACAAATACAGTTCAGATACGCTCCAGACACGGATGCCATTATCATACTCATTCAAAATCAGCTCTCAGCTATAATTCGGATACCCTTCAGACACGGATGCCATTCTAATATTTAATCAAAGCCTCTTCCAGATACAATATAGATATGCTCCAGGCACGGTCGCTATTCTGGTACTCATTTAACCCTCAGATACAGTTCAGATACGCTACAGACACGTACGCCATCTTGATACCCATACAATTTCATCTCACGAATTCGGTTCAACAATCATTTCCGGATGGCATCTACAAGCCCATATCCAACAACTTTCTATCATCTCTCTAAATGGCATCTTTAAGCCCATTCCCCCTACCATCACATCGCCAAGTGAAAATTTCTGGGCACTCTAGTGTCCAATCATCTTCTACCTTCGAGTCACGAATGGAAAAACTCGCCAATCTAACTCTTCAGGCTTAAGAAGATTGAACATGGGAAGCTGTTGTACCCCAAAATTTTCCCTCTCACTTATCAAGAATTTACTCACGAGATCTCATTGACTTAAGATTGCACTAGGGTTTGATCAGCTCAAGACAGCTCCTCATGCACTGATGACCAAAATTAGGGTTTGAGTTTGCACAAGTATTTTTTGGACTATCATTGCTTCATATGACTTTCAAGGATCATTATGGACCCCCAAGATTATTCAAGTCAAGTTTCAAGCCTTAAATTACACTTTTGATCAGTCAATTGGACAGTTGACCTGGAAATCAACTGTATTGGGGAAAAGTCAACCATGGCCAATTTTCAGTCAAACTTCATAATTTTTTATCCACATCAACATCTTATACTCATATGTATCATTTGATCAAGTTTGGACCATAATTCCCCAAGAAATTTGATCAAATTATCAAAAGGGCAAAATGGTCAAAATTAGGGTTTTGACATAGAAGGGGCAATTTCTAATTTTTGACCTAGCAAATGATCAATTGGTTTGAAGCATGATTTCAAGAGTTCAATTTAATTATATTTACCTAATGAAATGATTCAAAACATTACAAATTCATTGGATTGACAGATAAATTTTTCAGTCAACTGATCAAAAGTCAACTATATATTGAAAAGTCAAACTTTGACTTTTTAGTCAAATTCAAGTGCCAAGGATCACAATTAATCAAAACATGTCAAAATTTGAAACTTGTTCATCAAGAAATCAAGGATTGAAGATCTTGTTTTGAAATTTGAAATTTCTTAGAAATTTTTCTAAGTATAGAAAATTTCTTATTTTTTCTCAACTTTAGGCCAAATTTTCACCATGATACAAAATGATTAAAAGGCAGTTCCCAACATGAAAGTTGTAGATCTACATGAAATATATAACTTTTCTTCACACAATTTCTCCTAAAGATGCTTGGATCTCAAGATATAATTTTGTGAATACATGCTCATAAACTAAAATAACTTAGTGAAATTTTGCCCTAGTTAGGCAGGTTTTTTACCTAACTTCATGGAAACTTTTCACCTAGTTCCAAGAGGAATCTTCAAAAGCATTTCAAAGATGGTTTGTAGAGCACATTACAATATTATGGAGAAGCGAAGAGATAAAGTTAGGGTTTTATCTTGAGATCATTCTTGAGTAGGGAGAATCGAAGAGATGAAGTTAGGGTTTTATCACTTTGATTATAGGTCATTTTCATGAAGAACAAGTTTTCAAATTTGCAAATTACCTGTACAATCTTCACTTTTCATGCCTCAAACTCGTTTGTCACTCCACCATTAATGGATTTCACAAGGTTTCATGCCTTAAAGCCAAGCATTCAATGCATTGTACAAGAAAATAGTCATTTTTGGAAGAAAGGCAACATTGCCATTTTGGAAAAGCATGCTTTTTGCATTTTTCCATTTCTTTCTGCACAAGCCAAGCCTCTAAACCTGAACAAAACATGTTTAAAGCTTTAATCCACCCAACAAGATCAGAATCATGCCTTAAGAAGTCACTTCTCACACTTGCTTCAAAAACAAGAAATGTAGCAAGACATGTGATCTTGTACTTCTGAGCAAGCACAGGTCCTCCAAACTTTTGCTCTATATAAAGCCATCATTTTGAAACTAAAACCATGGATGCCGAAGGCTTGAAACAACCTAAAACCAGAATTGCCCACAATACCTCCATTTTTTAACTTTGAAGTCCAAATCTTTGAATCTCATACCTTGCAAGTTTTCTCGAAACAAACCATCCAAACACTCCACATACATCATATATAAGTTTTTCAAACACAAAAACAACTTCTGTAACATCACTATCATCACTTCCTAAGCTCAACAACAGCCCACACAGCAGCTCAAACTCAAAGCATAAATTTCAGTTTCAAGGTAAGTTTTCTTGACTTTGAACTCTACATACGAGCATCATTAATGGTTCATTTGTGAAGATAAAATGTAGTAACCATTGTCCTTAAAGCTAACCTTTTGTTTATCTTCCATTATTTTCATTATGTGTTGAGAACTAACCCATGTATGCAGCAAAACAATGTTGAAGTAGAAAAAATGACAGTATTAGTTGACACATAGCCTTATGAGTCGATACATACTGCTTTACAGGCCCAAAATAGAAGGAAAAACAATGTATGAGTTGACACAAAGCACGTATGAGTCGACACATGCAGTGTATGAGTCGACACATACCATTATGTATCGACTCATACTGAGTTGATTTGGCAATACAGGGGTAAGTAAAGTTATGTGTCGATGCATGTGAGCTTGTGTCGACACATAATAATTCAAGATGCATTTTTCCTTCTTTTTACACAGTTTTTACGTTTCCTTCATGGTTATTCGATATGGTTGTAATATTTAAGTTCCTACTTCATCCCCATTTGTAAATTATACCCTCATCCCCTAAACGATGTAATAGCGTAAGACTTTATTTTCCTCAATTTAACGCTTTCAAATACAAATGTTAGTAACTAGGGTGTGTATGGCAAGATAAAATCAACAAGTAGATAACCCTAATCGAAGATTAAATGCATGCAAATGAAACACACTATCCACACATGCACCCTTTAGGTTAACTCCACTTGGTTGCCTCACAAAAATGGCCATATTACGCATGTGAGGTATCTTAGTAAGAACAAGCAAATACAAGATCATAGTCTCTCGACGACGCTATCTAATTTGCCTTACAAATGATCTTAGTCCCTCAAAAAAATAATGCTAAGATACCTTGCAACATTGCTAAACATGGTTATACGATGACCCACGCCCGTCCCGTTAACATCAAAAGATAGGGTTGCTTACCAAATCAATGGTAAGACAACAACGTCAAAGGAAAAGAAAATGAACAAGAAAGACATTTGAGTAGGTAGACTGTTCCAAATTACTTGCTCCATTTCAAACAAAACATCCTTGATATTTTCAAAAACAAACACTTACACTTTCAAAAACATCTTACAAAAACTTGAAAACATTTTCAAAAAGACAAACATCTATGTATACATAGATTGCCTAAACAATGGCCTCTTTTTACAAAATACTTTCAAAACCACACAAAACACAATTTCAATCAAAAGTAAGTGATCTAGCAAGTAACTAAGAGCCCATTGGAAAACCATGGATGAAAAGGGTGCTAATACCTTCCATTTTCATAATCTACCCCACGAACTCAAGAAACAATCTGAAAGGTCTTTCCTATGCTTTTTTACCTTTCCTTTTGGATAAAAGAAAAGTCGGTGGCGACTCTTGTTAACCGCAACATTTGCAATAAAATGCAAAACACCCAAGTACGTTCTCCCACCGCATCACAGCATGCATGTTTTGGATCTAACCCAGGCATCTCGGCTGCACCTCAGGCTAAAAGATCATCATTCTCCCTTAGGCAAGCTTTGAGTTGCCTTTTTGCCAGGTCAGGGAGGTCTTCTCCAATCTTTACTCCTCTGGTGGGATCTTCTCCAAGGGGAACTAGCTCGAAGTTGTCGTCCGAGATTAGCTGTGCGTGACTCGAGAGTTTGTCATGATCAGCAGAGGGGGTCGAACCTTCGCCTTCGACTATAGGCTCATTTCCTTTCCTTCTTTGATCGACACGATACTTATTGGAAAAGCGGTTGTCGAGGTTAACAGTGTCTACCCTCGGCAGCGGCTTTACTTCCTCGTTGCTGGAGGGAAGTGCGGCTTAGGTGGTCGTTCGAGGTTGAACGCTAATGGAGCGGAGGACCTTAGATGAATCTTCAAAACACCTTCTTTCTACTCGGATGTCCCAATAGAGTGTGGCGACCAAGCCTTCAGCGATGTAGTACTTCATTTTGAGATGCACGGTAGAGGTAACCACAATGAGTTCGACGAGAGTGGGTCCCCCAAAGATGCATTGGTTGAGATACGGAAAATATACCACCGGGAATTGGGTCTTGATGGCTCTGGCCATTACCCCCCTCCCGAAGGTAACGATCAGCTTGACATATCCCCAGGTTTTTGTGTTGGCTCCATTGAAACCCCAAAGATCTGATCCCACGTACGGGGTCAGATGGCTCTTATTCAACTGCAAAGTGGTGAACAACTGGGCGTACATGATGTCCACCGAGCTTCCTTGGTCGACCAGTATGCATCGCACATTGAAATTCCCTATGCAATCTCTCACGAGTAGTGGGATGGTCGAATTTGAGGCTATGCCCGACAATTCCTCTATGTAGAAGGCGAGGGGATGAGAGACTCCTTGGAATTTGTCGAGCGTGGCATCCATATCCGAGTTAGCTTCGATGAGCTGGTCGAATCTCCTCTTTACCGACCCAACTGTGTGCCTGTTAAATCCTCTGCCAGAGATGACCATGGTTGTGGGAAATATTCCCAAGGACTATGGGAGGAGAAGTACAGGGGGGCGTTCTCCATGTCCGTATAATAGAAATCTTTTGCCTGTGAGATGCTCATGGCAACCATAATGGCATCGAGATCGGGGGACTTCTTCCCTTCCTCGACGTTTTTGGGTTCTGGTGCATCCTCGTAGGCACCCTCCTTCTTTTTATACTTCTTGAGGTTCCCGTCTCTAATCAGTATATCGATTGCATCCTTGAGATGAATGCAATCCTTTTTGTTATACCCGTGACTTTTATGGAACCTACAATATTTGCTCTTGTCGATTCCTGGTTTGAACAGTGTTTATTAGGGGAAGCGCACTCTGGCTTGCTTAAATTCACAATGGGCACATTCAGAAAGAATACGCTCCCTTGAGGTTGTCAGAGGGGTGTAGTCATGAATCGATCGGCTGGCCCCTTGTAGTCCTTGGAATCGCGAGACTTGTCTTCCCGTTTCTTTTCTCCCCGACTGGATGTTTATTGCTCGTCGTTCTTTGAGGACTTGGCACTCTCTTTGTGCCTTGATTCCCTGGCGTTGTTGGTCTCTTCCTTCTCCTCGTACTGTATGTACGCCTGAGCCTTGAGGAGGAGGGAGTCGAGCATGGTCGACGTCTCAATGCCTATAGCTTTGGGAAAGTCGCTGCGGGGACGGAGCCCACGCTTGAGGAGATATTTCTTCATGTTGTCCGTCGTTGAGACCTAGACTGCTTCCATGTTGAAGCATTCAATATACACCCGTAGATACTTGTCTCTGCCTTGGATGATTGCTTCGAGTGAAGCCTATAATTTCAGGTGTCGATGGGAGGCGGTGAAGTTCCTCGAAAATATCCTCCCGAGCTACTTCAAGGACAACCTGGGTTTTCGAGACGGACACACTGCGTCTCCAGATTCAACTAATTCCCGGCACAGCAACGACCAATTCTTGGACAAGGGACGCCCATTGATTTTGTGAGCAGGGGAAAGAATAGTCTTTCCCGGCAGAATGAGATCATCATGGTCGGCCATGATTAGAGAGAGGAATATTGAAAAGTTTATTTGATCTTTAAGTTTCGAGGAAAGAAAGATGGGGAGAGTAGTTTTCCACAGAAGACGCCACTGATTTTACCGATTGATCATAACCTGTAGAGTGGCCGGAAGACATTTGTAGTCGGGATGTGATGTCAAGGAGGAAAAAAGGGGTTATACCTGTAAGGCACTTCGACGATCAAGTAAGAGTGAGAACAAGGAGATACAAGCAAAGTATGAAGGTGTTGGTGGTGAATAGTGAATATTCGATACCTGACCCTCACAGGTGTGAGGATTTATATAATGCCCATGGCGCATGGCCATTGGTTCTTGATTTAACGTATGGATATGTGGGTCCTTAAAATCAGGTAATTGCCAAGACTTGGTCAAACCAGGAAAATGTGCGCGTAACTAGCCGTTGATTCCAGGGATGGGGCCAATTATGAGCATCTCTCTGGTCGGTTCCTGGTGGCCTGCGTGACTTTGATATCAGGCAGGCTATGTGGATGCTCGTCGATCATCTGAGGTCATTGCTAGCTTGTGAGGGAAAATGATCGATATTACCCGACGGATAGAGGGCGGTTTGGGTCATGGGTGTGCGGGCCATACCAAAGGAAAGGTCTAGACTGGGCCAATTCAAGTTGTCGAGCCAGTCCATAATAATTACAAAATCAATGAATTTAATAATTTGCTATAGAAAGTATATAAAAGTAAATGGGAGAGAGAGAAGGAGAGAGAGAGAGAGAGAGAGAGAGAGAGTAGTTTTACAATTAACTATACTTCTAAAAGTTTTTACAAAATATTATAAATTAGTTACAATGGTTATACATGAGGTTAGGATGATGAAATCTACACCCAATAATTTTTCTCATTGTTAACACTATAATCTCAATTTATTTTATGTCATTTCATACTCTCATTGTTAACACTATAATCTCACTTTATTTTATGTCATTTCATACTCTTTTGGATTTTCTAATTGGGAGACATCTATTTTAGATTGGATCTAGACCTAATCCATTGAAACTCAATCGAAAATATAGCACACTCAATGGGACAAAACCTCCCTTAAACATACATTGAGATTTATCGAGACTTATTCAATGAATATGATTCCTAAACATACATTTGGTCTCTTCAAAGTTTTATAAAGAGACCTCGAAAATCAAAGAAAAAATACACAATTAAATACTCTATATCCATTCAACTCCTTATTTGTACATCACTTAAACATTAGAATATTTTTCTAGTACTAATGTCTTATACAAAAAGAGACGATTGTTTTCTCATCATCTTTATAACCAACCTCTCAATTCAGATCAAATCATAACCAATATATATTTTTTATTTTTACATTTTTTCAAATTAATCTCTAACTTCATCAAAAAAAATCTCTCTCATTATTCCGTTTAAAGTTATTTTTATTAAAATTAAGTTTAATTAGAATATATAGAGAGTTTGTTCTAGGAGACTTGAGTGACTATTTTTCGTAAATTTATAATCTTTTGCAAAAACTTTTGGAAGTGTAGTTAATCATAGAACTTCTCTCTCTCTCTCTCTCTCTCTCTCTCTCTCTCTCTCTCTCTCTCTCCTCTCTCTCTCTCTCTCTATAGTTAAATCGTGTTTCCAATAATTGGTTCAATTTAGACAACTTGTTTAATCTAGACTAAATCTTCTGTTTGTAATAAAATTCAATGATAAGAAACTTAATACAATAATTTCTCAATCAATAGTTTTACTATGAACATAATGTAAACCTATTTCTAATGAAATTATTGATAAAAACATAAACTAGAAAACTATCGAACACTTGGTGTGCAATCAATTTTTTTATTTTTCTTTGGACTTTGTTGATATGAAATATCACTTCCAACCTAATTGATTGTAATGTAATCAACAAAGCAATTCCAAGTATAACAATCAAATTATTTGTCTATACATATCGATTACCCAATCAATGAATTTAATAATTTTCTATAGAAAATATATAGAAATAAATGAGAGAGAGAGAGAGTAGTTCTACAATTAACTATACTTCTAAAATTTTTTACAAAAGATTATAATTTAGTTACAATGGTTATACATGAGGTTAGGATGGTGAAATGTAAACCCAATAGCTTTTCTCATTGTTAACACTATAATCTTAATTTATTTTATGTCATTTCATACTCTCTCGGATTGTCTACTTCAGAGACATCTATTTTAGATTGAATCTAGACCTAATCCATTGAAACTCAATCGAAAATATAGCACACTCAATGGGACAAAACCTCCCTGAAACATACATTGGGATTTATCGAGACCTATTCAATGAATATGATTCCTAAACATACATTCGGTTTCCTCAAAGTTTTATAAAGAGACCTCGAAAATCAAAGAGAAAAATACACAATTAACTGCTCTACATCCATTCAACTCCTTCTTCGTACCTCACTTAAACATTAGAATTTTTTTCTGGTACTAATCTCTTATACAAAAAGAGACGATACTTTGCCCATCATGTTCATAACCAACATCCAAATTCATATCAAATCATAACTAATATACCTTTTCTATTTTTACATGTTTTCAAATTAATCTCTAACTTTATCAAAAAAATCTCTCTCATTATTCCATTTAAACTTAGTTTTATTAAAATTAAGTTTAATTAGAATATAGAGAGTTTGTTCTAGGAGACCTGAGTGACTATTTATTGTAACTAATTTATAATCTTTTGCAAATTTTTTTGGAAGTATAGTTAATCGTAGAACTTCTCTTTATCTCTCTCTCTCTCTCTCTCTCTCTCTCTCTATATATATATATATATATATATATATATATATATATATATATATATATATATATATATATCCCTATTTCTCACTCCCTCTTTCTCTCTCTCTCTCTCTCTCTCTCTCCTCTCTCTCTCTCTCTCTCTCTCTCTCTCTCTCTCTCTCTCTCTCTCTCTCTCTCTCTCTCTCTCTCTCTCTCTCACACACACACACACATACATAGTAGATTGTTTTATCAAACTGGGTAAACAAGTTATTTTATTTTTTGTCTTTTATATTCTTCTTCCAAGTTAATGCATATAGAGTTATTTTTGAAGGTGTGAAAAACACAAGAAAGAGGAGTTTGAATTGGGTTTTAAATCAAAAAATTTCTTTTAAAAAATATTCCCCTTTAATTAAAATACTTTTTCTGTCATGCTTGATAATAACAATAATTAAGATCATGAAGTAAAGAACACAGAATATATACTAGTTCACTTGAAAACTATCAAGCTAGTCTTGTTCACGTGCCAAGGTGATTTTGCCTCTCTCAATCGAGGAATTAATCCAATAATCCAACCGATTATTACAATGTACAAGCTACCCACAAATGACTAACAACCTCTAAGACACACAAGTCCTAGACTTCTTAAGGATACCGACCTAACCGGTCCCTTAAGGAAAATCAAACCTCTAAGACACACTAGTCCTAGACTTCTTAAGGATACAGACCTAACAGGTCCCTTAAGGAAATTGAACAAAAATTTATTGATTTGATTGAACCTTTAAATTTCACAACAACAAAAATATTAAATTAAACTAAATTTAAATAAAATATTTATTTAAATTTTATTTTTATCCATATCCAAATCAACAATGTCACGTGAGAAACACGTGGTCCTTGTACATATATCTTTCTCTCTCTAGCTTTTCTTTCTCTGTCTTTTCTCTACCAAAACCTCTAACTGTTAAACTGAGATTCCACTTTCATATATTTCAATTGTTCCTTATACAGGAAACTAGGTACTATATATATATACATAGAAAACCCTATTTCTAATTATAACTAAATCAGGATAATTATAACCAAATCAGGGTAATTATCAATTAATAACTATATTCCTATTCTAGTTCCTACATTCTTGTTGACAGCTAACGCCAACACTCCCCCTCAAGTTGGTGCATAGATATCTCGAATGCCCAACTTGTCAAGTGCGTTGTAGAAGTCTCTACTACATACGGCTTTTGTGAGTATATCTGCTAATTGGTCTTCAAATTTAACAAACGGAAATTGAATTATCTTGGTCTCCAAATTTTGCTTAATGAAGTGTCGATCTACTTCCACGTGTTTGGTCCGATCATGTTGAACCGGATTATGAGCAATTTCAATTGCAGACTTGTTGTCACAAAAAAGATTCATCGCACTATCTAGAATAAAGCCAATTTCAATTAACAGTATTCGAAGCCAAAGAAGCTCACACAGACCTTTAGCCATCCCTCGAAACTCTGCTTCAGCACTTGATAATGCTACCACCTTTTGTTTCTTACTTTTCCACGTAACCAAATTTCCTCCAACAAAGGTAAAATAGCCTGAGGTGGATTTTCTGTTGGTGATATCTCCTGCCCAGTCAGCGTCTGTATATCCTTCAACTTGTACATGATTATTATTTGTGAACATCAAGCCTTTTCCAGGCGAGGACTTCAAGTACCGCATGATTCGAATTACTGCGTCCATGTGATCTTTACTCGGGTTGTGCATAAATTGGCTTACTACACTTACCGCATACGCTATATCAGGTCGTGTCTGAGATAAGTAAATAGGTTTGCCAACCAATCTCTGGTACCTTCCTTTGTTCGTTGGCACTTGATCTGGATATTCTCCAAGTTGGTTGTTCTGGACAATTGGAGTATCTACAGGTTTACAGTCAAGTAGCCCAACCTCTGATAAAAGGTCTAGGATATATTTTCGTTGAGATAAAAAGATGCCTTTCTTCGACCTAGAAACTTCAATACCTAGAAAATATTTGAGTCCACCTATATTTTTCATCTCAAATTCGGTTGTCAGTTGTTTTTGAAGTTTTGCTATTTCCTCAGAGTCATCTCCTGTAATAATCATATCATCTACATACACAATCAAAACTGTGACCTTACCTTGACGGTGTTTCAAAAACAACGTATGGTTCGAGTTACTTTGTTGGAAGCCATATTTTTTCATTGACATGTTCAATCTCCCAAACCACGCTCTAGGAGATTGCTTCAAACCATACAAATTGCGTTGCAATTTACACACCATCTTAGTCTCATAATTTGTTATGTATCCCGGAGGGATATCCATATATATCTCTTCTTTTAAGTGCCCATGGAGAAAGGCGTTTTTCACATCTAACTGATGCAATGGCCAATCAAGATTTGCTGAAAGAGATAAAAGAACTCTGACAGTGCTCAACTTGGCAACAGGAGAAAAGGTTTCTTGATAGTCTACGCCATATGTTTGTGTAAATCCTTTAGCTACAAGTCTTTCTTTGTACCTTTCAATAGACCCATCAGCTTTGTACTTGATAGAGAAAACCCACTTACACCCTACTGGTTTCTTTCCTTTTGGTAAAGGGACAAGAGTGCATGTCGCATTCTTGTTTAATGCCTTCATTTCTTCATTCATAGCTTGAACCCATCTAGGATCTTCATTGGCCTCTTCAACGTTGCTAGGTACACTGTGTGAAGATAGCTCATTTGCAAATTTCTTAAGGGGTTCAGACAAGTCCTTCATAGAGACATAATTAGCAATTGGATATCTCGATCTATGATCCTCTTCTTCAGGAGAGTAACGCTTCGGTGGTTTGCCTCGATTATGCCTGTGAGGTAATTCATAGCTAACAGAGATATCACCATTATTATTGTCAGGAGATATAGGAGAACTTACCTCAATGATATTCTCAGGAGATGGATCGTTGAGTACTGCAGAGGGGGGGATTTCGATACTTCAACTTTAGGACTCATATGTTATGTTTGAATTTGACAAGAATCACTAAAAGCTTCAGTTGATGGTATATCAATATCTTTGAACCAGTCAAATGTCAACCAATTCGACTCTTCTTCTGGTCTCTCCCCCTGAAGAGAAGAATTGGGTGATAGCGAGGAGTAGAAATGTTCAAATTCCAAGAATGTAACATCCATAGTTACATAAATGCATCGAGTAGTAGGGTCATAGCAGTGATACCATTTCTGGTGTACACCATATCCCAAAAACAGGCAGCGAATTGCACACGGATCAAGTTTTGTGCGCTGGTTTTTATGTAGGTGAACAAACGCAACACACCCAAAGACGCGAGGTGGCAGCATTTGTATTGTAGGCAGCGGTACAAATGTGGACAAGGTCTGCAGCGGAGTTTTAAATTCAAGAACCTTATATGGAATCCGATTAATGAGATATACTGCTGTAGTAACAGCATCAGTCCAATGGTGTTGAGGCACATGTGCTCCATGTAGAAGAGCACGAGCAGCTTCCAGGATATGGCGATTTTTTCGTTCTACAATACCATTTTGTTGTGGAGTTTGTGGACATGTGGTTTCGTGAATAAGTCCGTGTTTGTTGAAATACTCACGGAATTGGTTATTTACAAACTCCCCACCATTATCAGAGCGAAGGATCCTAATCTTCTTTGAATATTGAGTCTGAATCATTTTATGAAATTGTTGAAATATATGTACCACTTCATTTTTTTGTTTCAACAAATAAATCCAAGTCATTCGAGTGCAATCATCAACAAATATCACAAACCATCGATAACCAGAGATAGAGGATTTTGGGGATGGACCCCATACATCAGAATGGATTAAAGCAAAAGGAACATTAATTTTATTCATACTTAATGGAAAAGTGACTCGATGACTCTTGGCTAAAATACAAGCTTCACATTTGAAGTTCAACAAAGATGTATCTGAAAATAAATTTGGGAACACATGTTTCAGGTAGCCAAACGAAGGATGGCCTAATCGACGATGCCAAAGTAAAGCTTGCTCCATTTTGTTGTTTCTTGGATAATGCATGTGATGCGCTCGGCCTACACTGAAATCCTCCATATACTACAGTCCCCCTCTCTTAGTACCACGCCCAAGGATCTCCTTCGAGAGAATATCCTGAAGGAAACAGAAAGATGGATAAATTAGCACAACACAGTTCAAGTCTTTTGTAATTTGACTCACAGACAACAACTTATGAGATAGAGAGGGAACAAGTAGTGTATTTGAAAGAAAAAGGGCTGGTGATAACATCACAGTTCCAGCCCCTATTACCGCCGATAAACCACCATTTGCGTTGGCAATACTTGAGCGCCGAGGGGTTGAACGTTCGGAAAAATCCGTAGCATCAAACGTCATATGATCGGTAGCTCCGAAATCAAGTATCCATGCATTAGAATCATCGTCATCATTAGAGAAAATTAGTACATTACCTTCAGTGGTGTGGGAACTTGGATTCGGAATGAGGGAAAGATGTGGTTCAGCAGTAGCTACCGCAGCTTTTCCCGGGTTGCTCTCAGTTGTATCGCGACACTTTCGAGCCTGAAAGTCTGTCCACCAGTCTGGATAGCCATGAAGCTTAAAACATGTCTCACTAGTATGTTTGTTACCTCCACAATGAGAGCACTTAGTGCCATTAACTGGTCCTTTATGTTTGGATTGAGACAATATCTTACTGCTCTGTAATTTGAGACCCCTAGATGCGAGAACTGCTCCAGATGATTCATTGGAGTTGTCTGTCATCACTGCCTGACAGAGAGCTTCCCTCCTAACATGTGCATATGCTTGCTCCACAGTTGGAAACGGTTTCATTTGTAAAACATCACTTCTGGTATTATCTAGGCAGTCATCAAGTCCATCCAAAAACACATACACTCGTTCTTCTTGGACAAGTGTATTATAGTGTTGGATATCAACTTGACATGTCATCGGATTTGGACGACGAAAATCTATCTCATGCCAAAGTCCTTGGAGATCGTTATAATATTTTTCAAGAGAACCACCGACTTGCTTAAGACGTGTCACCCGTCGCCGAAGGTCATACACCTGGGAGGTATCACTGCCATCAAAGTACGTGGTAGCAATTGCATCCCACACCAGCTTGGCAGTGGAGAATCGAATAAAGTTGCTGATTAGAGAAGAGTCCATTGAGTTGATTATCCACCCCTTCACAATCGCGTTGTCAGTCCGCCAATGTTGAAATGTAGGATCTGTTTGAGGGGGTTGCGGGAGATCTCCATTGATATATCCAAGTTTGTCTTTGCCCGAGATATACATCTCGACCACCTGGGACCAAAGGGGATAGTTGCTGCCATCTAACTTGATGCCAATCGGTGCCACCGTATGGTCAGAGCCAATTTGTGACGGGGCTGAAGCACGGTTCAGAACTTCCGTCATTTTCGTCGTCAACTCAGCAAGAATAGAATACGAGGTAGCCTCGTCGGAGTTTGAATCTGATTCGGCCATGGAAGAAGGATGAAAGTGTTACCGTAGGTCTGGATTAAGACCTAGCTCTTGATACCATGTTAAACTGAGATTCCACTTTCATATATTTCAATTGTTCCTTATACAGGAAACTAGGTACTATATATATACATAGAAAACCCTATTTCTAATTATAACTAAATCAGGATAATTATAACCAAATCAGGGTAATTATCAATTAATAACTATATTCCTATTCTAGTTCCTACTGTTAGAACAATGTTTGAATCTAGTACCCTATAATTAAGTTTTGATGATAACAAAGTGAAAAGATATAGTAGTTAAATATTTCATGATTGAATTATATGCTACGTAAAATTACTATGCTCTGACTTGCAGATATGCTGATTAAAATAAGCAAGATCACGTTCTCAGCATCAGAATATGAGTTTGTGCATCAGCATCAGAAGTTGCTGAATCAGAACGTCAAGATCAGAAGATCAACGCTTGCACATGCTGAAGCTTGATGAACAGAACTGCGCGTAAAATACTCTGATACAGAATCAAATCAGTTCATCAGCAGCAAAGCAGAATCAGAATGAGCCAAGCCAGATCGTGCATTGAAGAAGCAACGGTACTGTGCATTGAAGGCTAATCAATACCAACGGCATCATTCTAGACAAGATCTGCTCAGAAAGGAAAGCTTGTAAATAGCATTGAATCAAGAATATTTGCTTCAACGTTCATCTTCTCAAGTGCTATATAAACCAAGCTTTGAAGATTATAATGGCTAATGCTTCCAAACTCTCTACACGCAAAAAGCTGAACAGTAATCTTCACTCTACAAGTTTTGCTAAACCACCAAACTCTGATACTCTATTAGCGTTTAGCAACTTAGTATTCTAAGCTTTATTTGTGTAAACATCACAGTTGTGATATAGTTTTTGTAGAAACATTCACACACATTTGATTATTCCTTTGTAAGAAAGTATTGCCTTGACAAACCGGATTGTGGTTTGAATCAAGAAGGTTTTAGCAGTTGCTAAAGCAGATTTGTATTCAGTTGAATATAGTGAATTAAGACCTCGTTGGAGAGAGGCGAAATCACCTTGAACGGGTGGACTGGAGTAGTTTGAGATCAAACGAACCAGGATAAAAATACCTTGTCATTTGCTTTAAGTTTCCAGTTTTACAATTCAACCCCCCCCTTCTTGTGTTTTTCACCCCTTCAATTGGCATCAGAGCGCCTGGTTCTGAGCTAAAACACTTAACCGTGTCAGTAAAAGATCCAGCGTCAGAAAAACACTATGGCAGGAAACAACTCTCATTTCAGCAATGACAACAATGAGGATAGAGACAGATTCAGCGGCAAACCTCCAGTCTTTGATGGAGAAAACTTTGACTACTGGAAAGACAGAATTGAAAGCTTCTTTCTAGCACATGATGCTGATCTGTGGGATATGGTGACAGATGGATACACGCACCCTGTGAATGCAACTGGTCAGAAGATTGATAGAAAATCAATGACTGATCAACAAAAGCGTGATTTCAAGAATCACCATAAGGCCAGAACCATCCTTCTCAGTGCTATCTCCTATACTGAGTATGAGAAGATCTCCAACAGAGACACAGCTAAGAACATCTTTGATTCTCTCAGAATGACGCATGAGGGCAACGTTCAAGTCAAGGAAACAAAGGCTCTGGCGCTCATTCAGAAGTATGAGGCATTTAAAATGGAAGAATCTGAATCCATTGAAACTATGTTCTCTAGATTCCAGATTCTGGTAGCTGGTCTCAAAGTTCTGGACAAGGGATACTCTACTGCTGACCATGTCAAGAAGATAATCAGAAGTTTACCCAAGCAGTGGAGGCCTATGGTTACTGCTCTGAAGCTGGCGAAAGATCTCAACAAAATCACTCTGGAGGAACTTATAAGCTCCCTCAGAAGTCATGAGATAGAGCTGGAAGCTGACGAGCCTCAG
The DNA here is from genome assembly GCA_948472305.1 of Vicia faba. NCBI lineage: Eukaryota > Viridiplantae > Streptophyta > Magnoliopsida > Fabales > Fabaceae > Vicia > Vicia faba. The sequence continues at coordinate 605,418,231 of OX451741.1, read as the reverse complement.
AAGCAAGGTAAGCCTATAGCTTTGAAATCTAACAGAAAATCTGAATCTAAAGTTTTGCAGGCAGTTGAAGAAACATCTGATGGATCCTCATCAGAAGAAGACGAGCTTTCTCTTCTCTCCAGAAGAGTAAATCAACTGTGGAAGCAAAGACAAAAGAAGTTCAGGAATCCCAGAAGATCTGATCATAACGAGTCTTCTTCCAGACACAGAAGGACAGATTCTTCCTCTGGATACAGAAGATCTGAAGGCTCCTCAGGTAGCAAGAAGCCAAATACAAAAGACATCATCTGCTACGAGTGCAATGAGCAAGGTCACTACAAGAGTGATTGTCCAAAGCTTCAGAGGGAAAAGCCAAAAAGGAAGTTTGGAAGAGAGAAGAAGAAAAGTCTCATGGCCACATGGGATGACTCTGACTCGTCTGAAGCTGACTCAGAATCAGATGATGAACGGGCGAACTTAGCGCTTATGGCTAACATTCAAGATGACAGTGAAGCTTCTGACTCAGACTCAGAATCAGACACAGAAGAGGTATTCCCTAACTTCGCTGTTAATTTTACAAAGGCTGAACTTGCTGAAAGCCTAAATGAAATTCTGGAACGTTATCAGCAGATTAGAGCTAAATTCAGAGACCTGAAAAGGACTCTTGAATCTGACTCTAATAAGTCTGAGAGTCTCAGATTGGAAAACTCTGAGCTGAGAGATAAAATTTTAAAATTAGAAAACTCTTTACAAAACTCTCAGAAGGAACCAATTGCTGAAACTCCCAGCAACGCTGATGAGATCATCAAGGAGTATGATCATAGTTTCCAGAAGTTCCTTGCTAAAAGCATAGATAGAAGCAAAATGGCTTCAATGATCTATGGAGTTAGCGGAAACGGCAGGAAAGGAATAGGATACCTAGGTAAGGTTCCTACACCTAAAAATGTCATGGATTTAACAATTAAATACACTCCTCTAAATTCACACTTTGTGTATGGTCACACACATGACATCAAATATACTAGTAGCAATCACTTTGTGAAACCAAAATTCAACCAGAGTTTTGGTAAGACTAACAAATCAGGACCCAAGAAGATCTGGGTACCTAAGGATAAAATAATACATGTTGCAGATATCTTTAGCAGCAAGTCAGAAACACCAGTCATGGTACCTGGACTCTGGCTGCTCACGTCACATGACGGGAAGAAGGCATATGTTCCAAAGCCTGGAACTTAAGCCTGGAGGCCACGTTGGCTTTGGAGGCAATCAGAGGGGAAAGATAATTGGCTCTGGAACTGTAGGTAACGGAAATCTTCCCTCTATTAATAATGTTCTGCTTGTTGATGGATTGATGCATAACCTGTTATCCATAAGTCAATTAAGTGATAACGGTTATGATATAATCTTTAATCAAAAATCATGTAAAGCTGTTAGTCAGAAAGATGGGACTATCCTATTTAATGGTAAGAGGAAAAACAACATTTATAAAATCAAACTTTCTGAACTTAAGAGTCAGAACGTAAAATGTCTTCTGTCTGTTAACAACGAGCAGTGGATCTGGCACAGAAGATTGGGGCATGTTAGTATGAGAAGAATATCTCAGATTAACAAACTCAATCTGGTCAGAGGACTTCCAAATTTGAAGTTCAATTCAGATGCTCTGTGTGAAGCATGTCAGAAAGGCAAATTTGCAAAACCATCTTTTAAATCCAAAAATGTTGTTTCTACCTCTAAGCCATTAGAACTTCTGCACATTGACTTATTTGGACCAGTTAAGACTGCTTCTGTCAGTGGCAAGAAGTATGGGTTAGTAATCGTAGATGACTATAGCAGATGGACATGGGTAAAGTTTTTAAGACACAAGGACGAGTCACACTCTGTGTTTGTTACCTTCTGCAACCAAGTTCAGAATGAAAAAGATCTTAGAATCGTTAAAGTCAGAAGTGATCATGGTGGAGAATTTGAAAATAAAGATTTTGAATCATTCTTTAATGACAAAGGCATTCTGCATGACTTTTCTTGTCCTAGAACTCCCCAACAAAATGGAGTTGTAGAACGAAAGAACAGAACATTGCAAGAAATGGCCAGAACCATGATCAACGAGACAAACGTTGCTAAGACCTTCTGGGCAGAGGCAATAAACACAGCGTGCTACATTCAGAATAGAATCTCAATAAGACCTATTCTGGAAAAAACTCCATATGAATTGTGGAAGAACAGAAAGCCCAACATTTCGTATTTTCATCCATTTGGATGTACTTGCTATATGTTAAATACTAAGAATTATTTGAACAAGTTTGATTCTAAGGCACAGAAGTGTATTATGTTAGGATACTCTGAACGCTCAAGAGGGTACAGAGTATACAATACAGAAACACAGATTGTGGAAGAATCAATCAGTGTTCGTTTTGATGACAAGCTTGACTCTGAAAAGTCAAAGCAGAATGAAAATCTTGCAGGTATAGAAATTGAATTTGCAGGTTCTGAAGACAAGTCATCAGAAGCTCTCAACACAGACATTCCTTCAACGTCTGAAAGAAGCAATGCTAGAAATCCTATAACTGCTGATGATCAACCTCAGAAGAGAGTACCCAGAAGCAGTTTGGATCACCCAGAAGAATCTATTCTAGGAAGAAAGGAAGATCCAATCAGAACAAGAGCAAGCCTCAGAAACTCTGAAGAAACTCTGATGGGACTTGTGTCTCTGATTGAACCTTCTTCTATTGATGAAGCTCTTCTGGACAATGACTGGATTCTGGCAATGCAAGAAGAGCTGAATCAATTCACCAGAAACGACGTATGGGATCTCGTTCCAAGACCAAAAGGATTCAACGTCATTGGAACAAGATGGGTGTTCAGAAACAAGCTGAATGAACAAGGTGAAGTCGTCAGAAACAAGGCACGACTGGTTGCACAAGGTTATAGTCAGCAAGAGGGGATAGACTATACAGAAACCTTTGCCCCAGTCGCCAGGTTAGAATCTATCAGACTTTTAATCTCATTTGCTGTTAATAGAGGCATCACTCTGTATCAGATGGATGTCAAAAGTGCATTCTTAAATGGTTATATAGAAGAAGAAGTGTATGTTCACCAACCCCCAGGTTTTGAAAATACAAAACATCCAGAACATGTTTTCAAACTGAAAAAGTCACTGTATGGTCTGAAACAAGCTCCCAGAGCTTGGTATGAAAGGCTAAGTAACTTTCTGCTTGAAAATGAGTTCACCAGAGGGAAAGTGGACACCACTCTATTCTGTAAAACAGTTAAGAGTGACATTTTAGTTTGTCAGATTTATGTTGATGATATAATCTTTGGTTCTACTAATCCTTCTCTTGGAAGAAAATTTGCTAAGTGTATGCAGGCAGAATTTGAGATGAGCCTCATGGGGGAACTGAAGTTCTTTCTAGGAATTCAGATCAATCAAACTCCAGAGGGAACTTACATTCATCAGAGCAAATACATCAGAGATCTTCTGAAGAAATTTGACCTCTCAGAATGTAAGCCATCAAAGATTCCAATGCATCCCACGTGCATTCTGGAAAGAGAAGAGGTAAGCAAAAGCGTAGAACAGAAAGTCTACAGAGGTATGATTGGTTCTCTCCTTTATCTGACTGCTTCAAGACCTGATATTTTATTCAGCGTATGTATTTGTGCTAGATTCCAATCAGATCCTAGAGAATCTCACTTAACAGCTGTTAAGCGAATTTTCAAGTATCTGAAAGGTACTACTAATCTGGGTTTGTTTTATAGAAAATCTAGTGATTACAGTTTAGTAGGCTACTGCGATGCTGATTTTGCTGGAGACAGAGTGGAACGAAAAAGTACTTCTGGAAGCTGCCAGTTTCTGGGAGAAAATCTGATCTCGTGGTCCAGCAAAAGGCAATCAACTATTGCTCTGTCAACAGCAGAAGCTGAGTACATAGCAGCAGCTGGTTGCAGCACACAGATGCTCTGGATGAAAAGTCAGCTTGAAGACTTCCAGATTTTTGAGAGTAACATTCCTATTCCTTGTGATAATACTTCTGCTATTTGCTTAAGTAAGAATCCTATTTTACATTCTAGAGCTAAGCATATAGAAATAAAACATCATTTCATTAGGGACTATATTCAGAAAGGCACTTTAAATTTGAAATTTATAGATACAGACCATCAATGGGCTGATATCTTTACTAAACCCCTTTCAGAAGATAGGTTTAATTTCATTCTGAAACATCTCAGCATGAAAGTATGCCCAGAATGAAAATGCTTTATTTCCATATGTTTATCTTTCAGAATGTAATTATATTACTGTGAACTTCTGATCAATCTTTGTTTCAGAAAGTTAGAACATGCAGATTGTATCAGAGGCAAGTCTGAAGATCTGAGAGTCTAATCTCAAGGACAGACGTGCTGATCACTATATCAAACAAGTGTCATCCAATCATCAGCAAATCCCTGAAGCAGAACGCGTGCACGTTTCTGAGAAAGGAAAACGCTGATTGGGTGCATTGAGACACATGTCTGGTAACCGTTTTTAAGTATCTTTCTCAAATCCCCCAAAATCAGCAAGCATTAAATGCAAAAGTAATCACGCTTGTTAATTGCAATCATTATTTTTTCTCTCTCTTAAAAACGTTTTATTTTTCAAAATAATTTTTGAAAATCCTATTTAAGCACATTTCTCTTCATTCTTAATCTTTACGCTTACTCATAATCTCCTAAGAATTTTTCTGCATATCTCCTTCAAAACCCTAGCTTTTCTCAAATCACTCTCAAGCTTTTTGTGTGAGAACAATGGCATCCTCCAGCATTTCTGCAGGAAATCAGAAGAAGGAAACCTCTGAGCAATATCAAGCGCCTACCAGAACTCTTCTCACACCAGTAAAGAATCTTGAGGTTCTCTCTGAGTTAATAGTGGATTTCGAAAGTTTGAAGGAAAATGGATTTGACCTAACTGCTGAAGTCAAAACTCAAAGATGGGAGAGGTACTTTGATAGATTGGTTGGACCAACCTTCCCAGAGCTTGTCAAAGAATTTTGGATTCATGCCAAGATTGATAAGCATCTAGTCGTCTCCTCTGTTATGGGAAAGAAGATCATAATTTCTGAAGACCTCATTGCTAGGTTAATTGGTCAGAGTGGTGGCGGAGTCCGTTGTGTGGACATGGCTGATAGGTGTCCGGATATTGGTGTGGTAGCAAACTGCATTTTCACTCTTGGTCTTCCCAGCAGCAGATGGATGAGAATAATCAGAAGATGGAAGCTAGAATGAATGTCCAGGACAGCAAAATTGATACTGTTGTCACCATGGTTCAGAAGCAGAATGCAACTTCTGAAAAGATTCAGGCAATGCTGGAAAGCCTGTTCTCACGCATGCCCCCACAACCCTGAAATTTTTTTCATGCATGACATTCTCTATTTTTTTCCTTATTTTCTGATGTACTTTTGACTATGTTTTGTCTATGGTTTGTAATGCTATTTTACTCTGATTCTGAACTATCTTTAATATTATTAGTTTCTCTGATCTAAATCATTTTAGCACATCACCAGCACTTTTTGATTGCTGACAAAAAGGGGGAGAACAAGAATGATATTTAAAATCAATAACGGCTAACTAAACAGAAACTCTCAAACATTCTAACTCTCTATTACTTGAATGTTTTTCTGTTTTGTCTTTAAGTCTACAGGCACAAGGAAGCTCTTGAACACAATGAAGACTAGAAGCTCATGTTGCTCTGATCAAATATGAAGTTCTGATATACGAAGCTCTGATCAACCTAACGCTCTGATCCGAAGCAAAGCTCTGACAGGAAAAGCTCTGAAGCTCTGCTCTCTGATAAGTCAAAGACTTACAATCTGATGCTCAAAGATAGAAAAAGATCTGACTCTGAAGAACACGCATATCAAAGGGAAGTAACAAACTCAGGGGGAGTATTTCTTAAACTCTAACTTCTCCGTACTTCTTATTCTGATACATAGATCTGATAACTTTTCACGTTATTTTTCATTTAAAATATCTAGTTTTTGTCATCATCAAAAAGGGGGAGATTGTTAGAACAATGTTTGAATCTAGTACCCTATAATTAAGTTTTGATGATAACAAAGTGAAAAGATATAGTAGTTAAATATTTCATGATTGAATTATATGCTACGTAAAATTACTATGCTCTGACTTGCAGATATGCTGATTAAAATAAGCAAGATCACGTTCTCAGCATCAGAATATGAGTTTGTGCATCAGCATCAGAAGTTGCTGAATCAGAACGTCAAGATCAGAAGATCAACGCTTGCACATGCTGAAGCTTGATGAACAGAACTGCGCGTAAAATACTCTGATACAGAATCAAATCAGTTCATCAGCAGCAAAGCAGAATCAGAATGAGCCAAGCCAGATCGTGCATTGAAGAAGCAACGGTACTGTGCATTGAAGGCTAATCAATACCAACGGCATCATTCTAGACAAGATCTGCTCAGAAAGGAAAGCTTGTAAATAGCATTGAATCAAGAATATTTGCTTCAACGTTCATCTTCTCAAGTGCTATATAAACCAAGCTTTGAAGATTATAATGGCTAATGCTTCCAAACTCTCTACACGCAAAAAGCTGAACAGTAATCTTCACTCTACAAGTTTTGCTAAACCACCAAACTCTGATACTCTATTAGCGTTTAGCAACTTAGTATTCTAAGCTTTATTTGTGTAAACATCACAGTTGTGATATAGTTTTTGTAGAAACATTCACACACATTTGATTATTCCTTTGTAAGAAAGTATTGCCTTGACAAACCGGATTGTGGTTTGAATCAAGAAGGTTTTAGCAGTTGCTAAAGCAGATTTGTATTCAGTTGAATATAGTGAATTAAGACCTCGTTGGAGAGAGGCGAAATCACCTTGAACGGGTGGACTGGAGTAGTTTGAGATCAAACGAACCAGGATAAAAATACCTTGTCATTTGCTTTAAGTTTCCAGTTTTACAATTCAACCCCCCCCTTCTTGTGTTTTTCACCCCTTCACCTACATTCTTGTTGACAGCTAACGCCAACACTAACACCCAAATCACTTTCATCCAAAATTTTCTTTTCAAGATGTAGTTGTACGATTGTGGTGGTGCGATGAGTGACGTTATATCCTATGCACCTCCTTATTTCCTTTTCCTCTGCAGCACATATTTGTTATGATGGTGTTGGCGACAGATCTGGTGATGTAACCCTATTTGGGTCGTGTTTTATTGTGGCTCTCTACCATCACTATTCTCACCCGAGAAGGTTGACGACTCTTCTCTTTCGGCGGGGTCGGAGTTTCTTCATCGGGTTTTTCGACGGTGGTCAGTTGGATCTTTTGCAGGTTTGTGTTCTTGGTGCTGAATTGGTATACTGAGCTTTTGTTTCTCTGATTGGCTTTAGATCTGTTGAGATTTGCAGATTTCAAGATTTTTGGTTTCCCTCTCTGCAACGACACTATTTATATATCTGCGACACTATCTGTATATCTGCATCAGTCTTCGTGATTGATATAAGATTGGTTTCATATTCGTATCTTTTAATTTGATATTGGATGTTGGACTCTAAAGAGTCAGTTTGCTTGCTGGTTTTTTTTACCAGAGGTTGTTGGTTCGTGAATCAGGACGTGTTGGCAGTTGATTCATACACCATGTTAAAAAGTGAATGCTCACACTAAACTCTTTCTTTAACTATTTGATTTTGCACCTGTAAACAGATTTGCTAGATAGTATTTATCTTATGTATACTTTTATTTTAGTTATTTAGATATATTTGTTTACCCTTTCAAATTATTTTCGTGGTTTGACTGAGTTTTAATTTATGTCCTCACAATTCTTTAGTTTTAGTCTATTTTTTATGTCATAACAAAAAAATAATAATAAACGGTTTAAAAATAGACTTTATCGTAAAAAAATAAAAAAAAAACTTAAAAAAGAATGATAAATTTTTTTTAAATTTTTTATAATTTCAATGATCACCTTAGTATAATACTATTAATGTAGAGGATTAAATTGAGAAAGTAATTACATTAAACATCATGAACTAATTACTTTTTATGTTACAACAAATCAAATTAGTTATTTACTACATAAATAACGGATCATGAACGAGTGAGTGCTATGACGATGGAGTTCCACCCCCCTTACTAAAGGCTTCGGGTCAAAAAGGATGAGTATATAGAATGAATCTCTGAATGAGAGAGATAGAGATTAATATCTGAGCTGTTCCACTTTGTCGACCTCTTCCGGTTTTTCCTCTCATCGTTCTATATCTCTTCTATACTAAGCTTCTTTCTCATGACTCAACTTTCTTTCTTTTTTGACTTGTTCTGGTGGGTTTTTTTGGTTACATCATATTCTGATGATTCACATGACCATTGAGTTATTCTCAATGAGAATTCTTTAACTTGGTGTCCCAGAATAAAGACAAGTTTTGAATGTAATGGGTTTTTATTTAATAAATAATGTTAAGAAATATCGTGATATTCTATTTCTTTTATGATTAAAATAAATTTAAAAAAAAAACAAAGGGAGAGGAATTATTATTAATGATAATACAAGATGTGAATACATTTTTAAATAGCCTAAACCCTAAGCAACTAAACTATTGATTCGGGTTGGAATAAACTCAAACTAATCTTATACCGTAACAAATTTCTTATCAATCACTAACTAATACACCCTCCTCAATCTAGGGTGGATATCAACTAGTACAAGTTTGAAAACAAGAGAGAGAAAAAATCAAGATGTAGGGGCTTAGTGAAGACATTTGCAACATGATTTGAAAAATGTCTATTGGCATGAGGTAGTTGGTATGATTTGAACTTTATCACTAATTATGTGGTAATCTATTTCGATCACTATAACAAATAATATTTTTTAGGGTTAATAGTTAGTTCGTCTCCTGTTATTTGGATGAGTTTTGATAAATTCTTCTCTAATAAAAATTTAGATTATTACCCTGTCATTTGAAGATTCTCTTAATTTTCTCATTGAACACGCCAGCTCATCAGAAATGCTTATGTGACACTAAATTTTTTCTTTTTCCATGGAAATGACAATTATACCCTTAGTTATTCATCTTCTTCATCTTCCCTCTCCCATTTCGTTGTTACATTGATGAATTCTAAGTATAGAAAATCAAATCCCTAAAAATCAGAAAAATCTCAAATCCCTAAAAGATCAGAAAAAGTCCAAATAATAACATCACTAATTTAAAACCAATCAATCCTAACACTACATGTACCATTAAACCTACATGAGCTCTCAATACACATACAAAACTGCAAACAAACCCATCATCATCAGTAATATCACAAATCAGAGTCGAATATGGAACATACTAAATTCGAAGAAAGAACGAAACTGATTCATATAGCCCAGCCTCCGATGGAACTCATTCGTCCACTCTCCTTCGACCCTTTGTCCATCATCATCGACAATTAATACCACATACTCTCTTCTTCACATTCTCAGCGTGAAACATCAAACAATCAGCTCCCACTAATGTGACATTCATACTCATTTCCCCTCTTCTCCTACCAATAACACATCAAATCTGGAAATGATTTCCGTCCTGTTCTACCGTTGGCCATCTTCACCACTGACCTACCACACAACAAGCTCCTATATTTTTCTACCTATCTCCCTCAGGTCACACTCCCTTCTACTCGTCACCCCAGATCAACTTCAACCATCGAACAACAAACTGGAACTAAACCTCCTTGTCTCCATCGAATCTTATCAAGTAGGTTTTTGGGGTTTCAAAACCCGATCTAGAACACTCAGTGAGATTTTGGGTTAATGTGCACTTGGATCTGTGATCAGGGGTTAAAGTTGGGGGATGTTTTTGTCGAGCTTTTTGGTTTTAGGTTTTTTCGGTAGGGTTCCACCGGACCACCAGCCACGTCATCTTCTCCGGTGACGGAGGTGTTGATCATTTTTTTTTCTGCAGAGAGTAGAGAGAGATGAGAGAGTGTTAGAGACAAAAGAGGGAGTGGGTTAGAGGGAGTGGGTATAATTGTCATTTTCATGGGTAAGTTACACACATGGAATATAAATCAAATAAAAAAATAAAAAAATTCAGTGTCACATAAGCATTTTGGATGAGTTGGTCTGTTCAGGGGTGAAATTAAGGGAATCTTCAAATGACATAGTGGGAATCTAAATTTTTTTACAAGGGGATTTATCAAAACTCGCCCAAATGGCAGGGGGAGAACTGGCTATGAACTCTATTTTTTATGACGAAACTTTCACAATATAATAACAAAACTGTGGGTACATTTGAACGAAGCGTATTGTTTTATTTAAAATAATAATAACAAATTGGTCACCTCAGATATTTATAAAACTGAAATAAATATATCTAGGTTTGAGGTTTGATTCTCATCTCATGCTATTTAATGTTTTATATGGAACCAAAAATGCGTCTTTATTTTTTAAAAAATTTACGTCGGATATGTTACCTCGATTTTCAGTAAATTCGAGAAAAAAACTCCCTAATTATTTTTTTTGTAAACAAAAAGGCACATTTATTTCGTATAGATTGTATGTTGGGTATGTCACCTCGGTTTTAAGTAAAACCGAGATAAATACTCTTAATAATTTTTATGTCTTCAGTGTCTCTTTCATTTTCTTTTCGAGCCCTAGCGAAAAAACAATTCTTCTCCAGCCAACGAAAGAACACTTCTTCTCCAAGGAGCCCTACTGAATGAAAAAATTTCTCACCATTATTCTCTGGTATGTTATTATTATTGTTCTTGTTGTTGTTTGCCATTGTTGTTATTGAGAATCATTATTGTGAATTATTTCGTTTTGATTTTATTCAAATTTTGTAGCATATAACCATGGAGTGTACATCATATTAAGAGTTAAGTTGAATAAAACTTTCATTAGATAAGCTTTACAAAAATTCTCCTCTTGAGTCTCAAATAATCATATCCAAATACTAATAATCATATATAAATCCTATGGTTGAGAGATAGTTTGTTCAAATATAATCAGCTTCATCCTCATCGTCAAAATCAATGATGACTGGCCTTTTCACTTTTCTTCTTCTTCTTGATCTCCTCTTCCTGGGAGCTCTCATAAGTTTCAAAAGTTCGCTTGCACAAGAGCGTATTCTTTCCACTTCTTGATTCTGAGTAGGGTTTTGGACAGGAGCAACCTCTACAACTACAACAACATTGTTTGAAAGCTTCAACAGAAGTACTCATTTTGATTCTTCTTCTTCTCTAATTTCTTTGAGTGAAGTTCTTTTGGTGTTTTAGTTCAAAGAGGAATTTCGCATTTATATTGTTTCTTCTAATTATTCATCTTCACTGATCCTTGAAAGTCTAAAAGCCAAAAGATTCCATGCATGTCAAGTTTGCTCATTATTGGTTCTTTGTTTCTATATATATATATATATATATATATATATATATATATATATATATATATATATATATATATATATATATATATATTTTCTTCTCTTGGAAGATGGAAAGATCTATATGTTTTCCAATTTCTTTTTCACTTCTTTGATATCCCTTCTTACGCATAGTTTGGTGTAATAATGTGTACTATTTTATTTTATTTTCAGAAGCTTTATGTAATTATGGATCGTAGTTGGATGAAAGTCAATAGATTAAGTAGCGAGTATAAGAATGGGTTGTTACAATTTCTTGATTTCACAGAAAAAAACCTTCCTGCCAATAATGGGATTTTTTGATATCCTTGTATGAAATGATATAATACGTAAAAAAATATCCAAGGGATGTTATATTCAATCATTGTGGTTGTGATGGAATTATCCGAAATTACAAGAAATGGGTATGGCATAGTGAAGGGACAAAAAAGTAACCTTTGTCACAAACAATTGAAGATGATGAATGTATGACTGATAATCTAGAAGACATCATTCATGATATTGTAGTAGATGCTTTTAAGAAAGCTAGTATGGTAGATACTTTTCAAAGAGACATGGAATATTCGTTGTACCATGGATGTAAAAGTTTTACAAGATTGTCAGATGTGCTAATACTTTTTAATCTTAAGGTAAGAGGTGGGTGGACGGATAAAAGTTTCATTGAATTGCTTGAATTGTTGAAAGAAATGCTTCCTGAAGGTAACATTATGCCAAACCGTACTTTTGAGGCCAAGAAGATATTGTGTCCAATGGGTTTAGAATATGTAAAAATGCATGTCTATCATAATGATTGCATCTTATATACAAAATAGTTTGAAAACTTGAACGAGTGTCCGAGGTGTGGGGTGTCGCGCTACAAATAGAAGGATAATGATGTTGATGATGATGATGGTGCAACTAGCAAGGGTGTTCATGTCAAGGTGATGTGGTACCTACCGATAATTCCATGGTTCAAGAGATTGTTTTTTAATGTTAGTGACACAAATAATACTAGATGGAATGCAGATGAAAGAGTGTGTGATAGAAAAATCTGCCACGTAGTTGTTTCATTACAATGGAAGAAATTGATTCCTTGTTTCTAGATTTTTCCCTTGAACCGAGGAACCTTAGGCTTGGACTTTCCACTGATGGAATGAACCCTTTTGGTAATTTGAGTACTAATCATATGTAATAACATGTTCTTCTCTTAATTTACAACATATCTCCATGGTTGTGCATGAAGCGCAAGTATATGATGTTATTGATGATGATTTCGGGTCTAAACCAACCAGGAAACAACATAGATGTTTATTTCTATTGATTGAAGATTTAAGAATTTTGTGGGAGGAAGTTCTTGATGATGTGTATACATGTGATAACTTTAAGTTGTGTGCCATGTTGTTTTTCATAATCAATGACTTTCCTGCAAACAGTAATTTGTCCGGGTAAATCGCCAAGGGTCATAAAGTGTGTCCTATATGTGAAGTTGATACATGTCGCTAGGGCTGGCAATGAACCAGACCAACTTGAAAATAGGTCGAAATTTGATTTGAAAACTAAACCGTTTAACTAGGTTCATGAACCAAATAGGCTGAATATGAGCTAAAAATTAAGTTTGTTAACTAAATGAGTTGAACTTGAACTATACATAGTTTGAATCGTTAGGTTCACGAGTCAATTCGATTATATATGAGATATATTATATTGTCTTTAAGAGTAGGTTTAATATTTTCTCTAGATCTTAGTCTCATATTTTATTTTTATTTAACGGTTTTAATTGATAATTTATATTCTCAAGTGAACAAAATATTTCTACAAATAATTATACAAATAAAATTAACATCGTATAAATTTCAATCTTATAATTTTATTTTATTTCTATAATTTTTATTTAAAAAATATTAGTTTAAAATGTCAAATATATATATATATATATATATATATATATATATATATATATATATATATATATATATATATATATATATATATATATATATATATATATATATATATATATATATATATATATATATATATATATATATATAGACTTTAAAAAATTACTTTTAAGTCCGTGAAATAAGCGAGTTGAACCTAACAAGATAAACATAACGAGTTGAACTGAGATGTTCATGAACTTCTAACAAGTCGAGTTTGCGCTGGAAAAAAATTTCGTGATGAACTCGAACTCCGCCAATTCTTAACGAGTCGAGTTTGAGCTGAAAAAAAGTTTGTGATGAACTCGAACTCAAACTCGGAGTCGAACTCGGCTAATTCTTAATGAATCAAACTGAGCTAAGGCGAGTTTGGCTCGACTAGACTCATTTCCATCCCTATATGTCTCCACCAATTACCAAAAGGAAAAAAAACATTTTATCTTGGGCATCAAATATTTCTAAGACCTAATCACCCGTATCGTAGATCGCATAAGGCTTTTAATAGAGAGCAGGAGTTTGATATCGCTCCAAAACCCTTAACTAGGAAGGAAGTTTATAGAAGACAACAACACATTAAAGTAACAAAAAAATCCCGAGGAGAAAAATTCTTGGAAATAGAGGTTAGTGTTCTTTGATCTTCCATACTGGTCCAATCTTTATGTAAGACATTGTCTTGATGTGATGCACGTGGAGAAAAATGTATGTGATAGTTTATTTGGAACACTTCTCAACATTAAAGGCAAGACAAAATATAATAAGAAATCTCACGATGATATGGTTGTGATGGGTATACGGCAAGATTTAGCCCCCAAAAAAGCAGGAAATATAACTTATTTTCCCCTAGCATATCACACTCTGTCTAAAAAAGAAAAAAAAAGTGCAGGGTATCAAAGTTCCATAATGGTACTCACCAAATGTGAAGAAACCTGTGTCAAAGAACAGTCACAAATTAATTGGCTTAAAATCTCATGATCGTCATGTCTTGATGCAATAATGTCTACCAGTGGCTATCTGTGGCATATAACCAAGAAATGTAATGGTCATTATAACCAATTGTGCTTATTCTTCAATGTTATATGTAGTAAATTTATAGATCCTATAAATTTAGATGAATTAGAACACAAAGATACAATTATCTTATGCCAATTAGATATGTTATTCCCTCCATCATTCTTTTACATTATGGTTCACTTAGTTATTCATCTAGTAAGGGAGATTATAATTTTTGGTCTTGTTTATAAGCGGCGGATATATCAGGTAGAGCGTTACATGAATATTTTTAAAGAGTATACATAGAATCATGATCATGTAGAAGCTTCGATCTTAGAAAGGTACATAAAAGAAGAAGCTATTGAGTTGTGTACAAACTATTTGTTTGATGTGAACGGTATAGGAGCTCCCGAGTCTCGTCATGACGGATTTTATGATGGTAAAGGTATTCAAGGTTTAAATGTTAAGACATTTAGTCGACAAGTAGTTCTTCAAGCACATTTGTATATATTGATAACCTTAGTGAAGTTTAACCTTATTGTACTCTAATTTTTGACCTAAGATCCCACCTCTTTTTTCATCATCGCATAACATCAAAGATCATACCATTCATCTATGCACCACTAACCTCATGAAAGTGCAAGCGTTTCCATTTTTTGTTTATTTCTTGTACAGGATTTGAGTGTTGGATCAAGGAGCACAAGTAATAGATTAATCAAAGAGGTATGGATTCCTCAATAATTCAAACTTCTCAATCACTCATGATGATCATCACCTTCATCATTATCTCATCACATTAGGGTTTCATCATGGATTCATCAAATGCTTGAAGAGAATTATGGTTTTTGCACCCTTAGTTGAAAATCAGGAATTAGGGTTTCGAAGGTTGATCACCAATGTACATCAGCCAAGGGGTCTTCGATATCATCATTTAATAGTCCTTAAAAGGCCACGATGTGTTTAAGATTTCTTTATGATCACAAGAGTTCATTGAAATTGGAAGATTTGAATTCATCTGAAAAAGTCAACTTTTCAAAGTCAAACTTTGACTTTTGAGATTTATAGTCAAATATGGACTCTTCAAGTTAAATTCATGAAAATATGATTGATATTTAAATTTGATCAAGTGAAATCACAAAATTGGAGGTAACTTGAAAAAAGGTTAAAGTTGAAGATGTTGAAAATTTCACTAAGTGTCAAAAATTTATGTTCAAGTACATGACTTTCCAAGCTTGTAACTTCTTCCTCAAGTTATCATTTTTCATGACCAAAGGATGTAATTTAAGATGATCCTACATAATTTAACATTGTAGAATAAATGAACCAAAATGATCATGAGAATTGGAAGACATGAGTTGATCAAGAAGGCATCTCAAAGTTGTAAAAATGATCAAACAATTAAAAATTTCTTTAAGTATTTTTCAGCTTGAAACTTTAATTTTGTTGGCCAGTTTTCTCATTGATTTAAGTTGATTCAAGCCAAGTGATCAACATGAAAATTGTAGAGGATTCTCTCATCTTTCCAAAAATTCCAATAGCATAAATTTATCACACTTGAGCTATGAGTTTCAAAGAGATGAAATAGCCATGGTAGAGAGGTTTTACAAGGCAGATTTTTGGTTCAAAATTCATGTCAAGCCAAAGCCTAAGCTATGCAATCTTATTTTCAGGACATGTTACTTGAAAATCTCAACATAATTGACCGATTACACAGATCCTTGATGCATTACACATAGCTTAGAGGATTTATCCAATTTACCATGCCACTTTTGGAAGAATTTGCAAAAAGCTCCATATCCATTTGCATAAAACTCACAAAATCTTGCTTTAAGCCCATGCTTTGTTCTCTAACCAAGCATGCTTAGAAGCAACATCCTACAACTCATAAAAGAATATGTATTGTTCCATAATTCACTCAAACCATGCACGGGAATCACCATAATACATGTAACTTCCATTTGTGATCCAACTAAACCATAACTTACAAAACTTTGTTTCTCATCAACCCTTGATCTCTCAACCTTTCCCTATAATTAGAGGGTCATTCTCAAGTCCAAAGCACACCTCAAATACCCTACAAACTCATAAAAAACACATAGTTAAATTTTGAAGCTCCATTAAAGCTTCAAAATCCATTTCTTCGATCCCCCCCCTTGCAAATTCTCTGCAAGTCAATCATCCAAACACCATCCATACATGAACTTTTGAATTCATTAACCAACCACTGAAACACCTCCATCACCATTCCCCAACTCCCATTTTTATCATTTTCAAACTAAGGTGGTTAGAAGGTTTGAGGTAGTTCCGAAGCAAGCTAAGCATTCCATCACACTCCTTCAGGTTCAGGGGTGCTAGAGGAGTCACTATCTTACCTCTAGAACCATTGAAAGAGGAATTGGACCTTTTCTCCAATAGGTAAAAATTATCAACTTGGAACTCATACATTCATGTATCATTAATGATTTGTTTCTGAATTAAAAATGTAGCTTTCGATGTGGTGATGCTAACTCTTAAGTATTTTACCATTTATTATACTTGTATGTGGAGTTTTCAATGACTGAATATCAAGGGATTATTCTATTTTTTTTAGTTTGTGTGCTTTAATCACACACTTTCAATTTTATTGAATGATACAATTAGAATCCTTGTGAAATAATGAGCAATTTAGGTTTTTACATATTTGAATTTGGTTGAGAAATGAGGAAGTTACAGATGCACCATTGTTGTTGTCTCAAGGAAGAAGACGAATTTGGTTGGCGCAAAATTAAATTTAAAATAGTTAATTTATTTTATTTTTAGTTGAAAGCATATTTGTTCTGGACTGGCCCGACAGCTTGATTGGGCCCAGTCTAAGACATCTACTTTGGTACGACCCACACGACCGTGACCCGGATTTCCCGCTGCCTGTCGAGAATGTCGACCATTTTCCCTCCCGAACCAGCGCTAGCCTAGGACGATCGACGAGCATCCTCTCAGCCTGTCCGACATCAATGTCGTGTAGTCCACAAGGAATCGACAAGAGAGACGCCCGTAACTAACCCTCTCCCCGGAAACAACGGCTAGTTACGAGTACATCTGTCCGGTTTGACCAAGTCCTGGCAGTTACCTGATTTGACGGACCCGCATATCTAGGCATGAAATCAGGAACCAATGGCCACACGCCAGGGGCATTATATAAACCCTCACACCTGTGAGGGCCAGATATTCAATATTCACTACTCACTACCTAATACTTTGCTTGTACCTCTTTGTTCCCACTCTTACTTCATCGTCGAAGTGCCTTGCAGGTACAACCCCATTTTCTCCTCGACAGCACAACCTGACTACAGATCATCTCCCAGCCACTTCTTAGGTTCTGATTAACCGGTAAGATTAGTGGTGCCGTCTGTGGGAAACTACTATCCCCGTCTTTCTTTCCCCGAAACTTAAGATCAAATTTACTTTTTCAAGATTCTTCTCACTAATCATGGCCGACCATGATGATCTTCACATGACCGGAAAGACCATTCTTCCCCTGCTCGCAAAATTGATGGAAGTCAGGAACATCCTCACCTCGAGGACAATATGAGCTTTGGGACGGACACACCGCGTCTCCGGATTCCACTGACGCTCGGTGTAGCGACGACCAGTTCTTGGACAAGGTCCACTCCAAGAATCTTGTCGAGGAACTTCCAGAAGTCATGCAACTAGTTCCTATCCCACTCAACATCGACACGGCCATGACAACACTGCTTGTTGCTATCAATCAGACTAACACCCTCATCCTACAACAAAATCAAAGGATAAGGGCCTGGGAGAACAAGAGATCAAGATCTCCTCCTCGGAGAACTAGACGATGAAACTCCCCCAGTGTTTCACCACCCTGAAGTGAACCACCGCCCAGAAAGGAGAGGCACAATGTTTATTTCTTCAAGAAACGCAACCGCACAATTCCTACCAGAGATCAAGACTCCCCTTCATACAAGAAGAGGAAAGACAACAGGAAAATTGACCGCACTCGACTGCCTTCTCACGAGCCAAAGAAGAAATAGAGGAGCCCCTCCCCCGGACGAGACCATGATGATCGACGGGGAAGAAACTATCACTCTCCTTCTCCTTCTGTCATCGATAGTGAGGATGGCACGCCCCATGGCTTGCTATCGAGGGAGATTACTGAAGCTCCACTTCCTATCGGCCTAGAGAAGCCGCCCACATTGGGAACCTACGACGGAACAACAGATCCTAACAAGCATATCAAGAACATCGACGCTCTCCTCGACTACCGAGGGGTCAGGGGAGCCATCAAATGCATACTCTTCCCAACCACTCTCGGGAAGGGGGCAATGTCATGGTAAAGAGTCTCCTCAGAGAATTGATCACCTTGTGGAAACAACTCGGGAGGATATTTTCGAGACATTTCACTACCTCTCGTCGACACCCGAAATCGGAGGCTCCGCTGGAAGCAATCATACAGGGCAGAGACGAGAATCTGCGAGCATATATTGAATGCTTCAACAAGGAAGCGGTCCAAGTTCCGACAATGGACAACATGAAGAAGTACCTCCTCGAGTGCGGGCTCCGTCTTCGTAGTGACTTTGCCAAAGCGGTAGGCATAGAGACACCAGCCACGCTTGACTCCCTCCTCCTCAAGGCGCATGTGTACATACAGTACGAGGAGAAGGAACAGGCCAACAAAACTAGAGAATCCAGGCACAAAGAGAGTGCTAAGTCCTCAAATAATGATAAGCCCTCGGGGAGAGAAGAAACGGGAGGACAAGCCCCGTGACTCTAAAGACTACAAGGGTCCGGCCGGTTGTTTCCATGAATACGCCCCTCTGATAACCTTAAGGGAGCGTATTCTTTCTGAATGCGCTAATTCTTAATTCAAGCAAGCCGAGGTTCGCTTCCCACGACAAACACCGTCCAAGCCAAGAACCGACAAGAGCAAGTGTTGCACGTTCCACAAGAGTCACGATCACAACACAGAGGATTGCATTCATCTCAAGGATGCAATCGAAATATTGATCAGAGACGAGCATCTCATGAAGTATAAAAAGAAGGAGAGTTCCCGTAACAAAGCACCAGAAACCAAGAATATCGAGGAAGGGAAGAAATCCCCCGGCCTCGACCCTATTTCGGTCGCCATGAGAATCTCATGGCCAGAAGACTTCTATTATCCGGAGATGGAGAATGTCACCATGTACTTCTCCTCCCACAGTCCTTGGGAATCCTTCCCTGCAGCCATGGTCATCTCTGGCAGAGGGTTTAACAGGCACACGGTTGGATCGGTGAAGAGGAGATTCAACTAACTCATTAAGTCCAACTCAAATATGGACGCCACACTCGATAAATTCCAAGGAGGCTCTCACCCCTCACCTTTTACAGGGAAAACTTTCCAGGAGGGGCCCCAAATTCGAGCATCTCACTTCTCGTGAGAGCTCGGATGGCCAATTTTGACGTGTGTCACATTCTGGTCGACCAAGGTAGTTCGGCGGACATTATGTATGCTCAGTTATTCACCACCTTACAGTTGGACGAGAGCCACCTAACCCCCTATGTGGGATCTGATCTCCAAGGTTTCAATGGAGCCAACACGAAGCCCTGGGGATATGTAGAGCTGATCGTCAAATTCGGGAGAGGGGCAACGGCCCGAGCCATCAAGACCCAATTCTTGGTGGTAGATTGCCCGTCTCCCTATCGGTGTATCTTCGGGAGACCCACTCTCTCCGAACTCATCGCGGTCACTTCTACTGTTCATATCAAGATGAAGTATTACACCGCCAAAGGCTTGGTCGCCACCCTCAACGGGGACATCCAAGCTGCTAGAAGGTGCTTCAAAGCTTTTGCCAAAGGCCTTAGTTCCATCAGCGTCCAACCTCAAACGACCACTAGATCCACTCTGCCCTCCAATTCCGAGGAAGTCAAGCCGCTGTCGAGGGTTTACACCATTGACCTCGACAGTCGCTTCTCCATGGAAGACCGTGTCGAGCAAAGGAGGAAAAGGAAGGAGCCTGTAGTCGAAGATGAAGGGTCAACCTTTTCTACTGATCGTAATGAACTCTTGAGTCACACACAAATAATCTAGGATGGTGACTTCGAACTAGTTCCCCTCGGAGAAGACCCTGCAAGAGGAGTAAAGATCGGAGCAGACCTCCCCGACCTGGCGAAAAGGTAACTCAAAGCTTGCCTAAGGGAAAATACTGATCTGTTCGCCTGGAGCGCGGCCGAAATTCCCGTTTTAGATCCAGAGGTCACATGACATCATTTGACCATTGATCCTACCATCAAGGTGGTCGTGCAGCATAGAAGAAAGCAGTCGACCGAGAAAGAAAAGGCTGCAGAACTAGCTATAAAAGACCTCCTAGAGGCACATTTTATTTCTAAAGCCCAGTACACAACATGGCTCTCAAATGTAGTCCTTGTTAAAAGATCTAACAGAAAATGGCGCATGTGTATTGACTATACTGATCTCAATCGAGCTTGCATGTGTATCACTCATGGACGCGTACTCTGGTTATAACCAGATCCCCATGGAAAAAACGGACAAAAAATACACCGCTTTCATGACCGAGTCAGGCAACCGTTACTACAACGTAATGCCCTTCAGCCTAAAAAATGCGATATGCGACATGCTCGAAGTCTATATAGATGACAGGAACGTCAAGTCCATCGAAGAGCTTGACCATGCCACCCACATGAAGAAACTGTTCGAGCAGGCTCAAAAATGCCGGATGTGATTCAACCCAGAAAAATGTACCTTCGGCATACGGGCAGGGAAGTTCCTCGGATTCTATCTAACGGAACGAGGCATTGAAGCAAACCTCGATAAATGTCAGGCATTTTCTGAATTTTCAACGCCCACCTCGAAGAAGTCCATCTAGATCTTGAACGGAATGCTCACTCCTCTCTCTCTATTTGTGGCAAAGTCCGCCCAACACGTGCTTCCTCAGTTCAAGATCCTGCGCAAGGAAGCCACCTTCGAGTGGACGCACGAATGAGATCAAGCCCTTGTTAATTTGAAACCAGCGCTATCACAGCCGTTTGTCTTATCTCGACCCGAGAAAGATGAAGTCCTCTACCTCTATCTGGTTGTCGCCTCTGAGGCAATAAGTGAGGCACTGATAAGGGAAACCCCAGAAAGGAAAAGGCCAATTTACTTCATGAGCAAGGCCCGGTAGGGCCCGGAAGCAAGATATCATCAAATCAAAAAATTACCTCTAGCCCTCGTTAATGCAGCGAGGAGACTCAGACACTACTTCCTGGCCCACACCATAGTGGTTCAGACAGATCAACCAATTAAAAAAATGCTCGAAAGACAAGACATGGCCGGAAGAATGTTGAAGTGGTCCTTGGAGCTCTCTGAATTCCATATCCAATACGAGATCAGGAAAGCCCTTAAGGCTCAGGCCTTGGCCGACTTCGTGGTTGAAATGAACTCCCCTATAGACCCCGACGGATCGCGTCGTTGGACGATCTTCGCCGACAGCACATCCAATTCGATCGTAAGCAGTGCGGGAATTATACTGGAAAACAAGGAAGGGACCCTAATCGAAGTCTCCCTCACCCTATATTTTCCAAACTCCAACAATCAGGCCGAATATGAGGTGTTCCTCACGGGTTTACGACTGGCCGGAGATCTGGGATCTGAGGAAGTGAAAATCTTCACCGACTCTCAGTTGGTTTCCTCTCAAGTCCGAGGTGAATATCAAGTCAAAAACGACCAACTCGTCGAATATTGGGCCCTGGTCCAAGAGACGAAAAAGAAGTTTAAATCTGTGGACGTACAACACGTTCCCCGCGAGCATAATGCCTGCACAGATATCTTATCCAAGTTGGTGAGCACGAAGAGAAAGGGAGGAAACATATCTATGATACAAGAGATACTCCCTCGACCAAGCACACAAATTCCATCCTCTACCCTAGAAGTATTCGTCATCGGGGACATCGATTGCAGGATGACCCCCGTGCACGACAACCTCACTAAGGCAAAACTCCCCTACGACCCAAAAAAAGCTGCCGTTGTCAGGCGAAGAGCATGCTTGTATATCTTGGTCGAAGGTAAACTTTATAGAAGAGGATTTTCAATTCCACTTCTCAAGTGTGTCGACTGAAATGAGGCAGAGTGCGTCTTGTTCGAAATCCACGAGGGTATCAATGGCCAACACCTAGGCGGGAGATCCCTCGCGAGAAAAGCCTTGCGGGCAGGATACTACTTGCCCACCATGCAGCACAACACAAAAGAGAATATGAAGAAATGTGATAAATGCAAGTGACACAGAGACATGCATTTAGCTTCTCCCAACAAGCTTAAATCCCTCTCCTCTCCTTGGCCCTTCGCTTGGTGGGGACTAGATCTCCTCGGCCCGTTCGAGGTCGGAAACATCAAAATAAATACCAAATCATAACGGTCAAATACTTTACTAAATGGATAGAAGCAGAGGCTTTGGCCAAAATCACCGCCCAAAACATCCTCTACTTCTACAAAAGAAATATCCTCGCTCACTTTGGCATCCCACAAATGATAATCACTGACAACGTGACCCAGTTCACGGACCACGCCTTTCAAGAATTTGTCTCCAAACTGGGCACCACCCAACACTTCGTCTCCGTCGTGCATCCCCAGACAAACGACCAAGCCGAGTCTGCAAACAGAGTGATACTCAGGGGCCTCAAGCAAAGGTTGGATGAAACCAAGAAGTGATGGGTCGAGGAGCTGCACAATATGCTATGGGGATACCGAATGACTGCCCATTCATCCACCGGGGAGACTCCGTTCCGACTAGATTAAGGGAAGGAGGTCGCCATTCCCATGGAGATCGGGGAACCTTCCAGGCGAACCGAGACACCTCCTGACAAGGAGATGAATGACGTCGCCCTCTGTGAAGAGCTAGGTCTGGTGGAACAAATCAGAACAGGAGCGGCCCTACAGGAGGCCTCGCTCAAACAAAAAATATCCATGCGCCACGACGCCAAGGACATACGACGAGAGTTCAAGGTCGGAAACCTTGTCTTAAAGAGAAATCGCAAAGAATCTCGCGAGGGAAAGCTCGCAGCAAACTAGGAAGGTCCTTATCGCGTCTACACAAAAACGGGGATTGGAGCGTATTACTTGGAAAACTTACAAGGGGAGCAGCTCTTAGATCATAGAACACTGAAGAGCTAAAAAAATATTACAGTTAAAAACACTGAGCAATCGGCAAGTTTGACAAACTCATTCAGTCCCAACCATGCGTGCATGCCTAGGCATGAGCATAGCACCCAAAGTATTTAGAAGGGGCGAGGCTCCACTCTCTTGACGAGTGCACCCTCAGCCCAATGTGGATAACTCGACCGAGCTCCAAAGTCTTTGTGCCACGATGGTAGAATGCCCGACTCGCGACGGGAAGTTCACACCGCCGAACCCGGGTCCCTCGAAACGGGACCTGAGTTCTGGCCCTCTCCTGGTATTCACCTTGTTCGTTTGATCATTTTTCCCACACTGACGAATATAAAAAATGAGAAAAATCCTCGATATAACTCTTAACAAAATAAAAAATGTCCTGAACGAGCTAGTTTGTCAACAAACATGTAAAGAACACAAGTCAAATATTCATAGCAAACGACCAATGGTCGGAATTTAAATAAAACGACCACTTGGGCCGATAATGTGTGAATATTACATAAACGGGCAATAGCCCATAGAAACAAAAACAACAAATACGACATGCAGGCCAGAATAAACATACAATCATCCTTCCTCTTCCCCTTCGATAAAGGGCGACAGTTAGGTGACAATATCTCTGAGATAATCAGGGACCAGAATCTGGTTGCCAGGCACATAGTAGTTAACCCCCATTCCCGAGGTATTGAGATCGACACCAGGGTTCAACATACGCATCTGATTCATGGCATTCTTGAAGCTCCCGTCAGAAGCGGCCTGAGCGTTATCCACGGCCAACTGGAAAGGAGCAACCAGTTCCGTTTGAGTCTTCAGATCCATAGTATTCTTCGGCTCGTCTTCGGCGGGCATGATCTCAGTAGTTAGGGCTGATACCTTTCCTTCAAGACCCTCTCTCTCAAGCAAAAGAACCCATGCGTTCCTCGGAGAGCTTCCCCAATTCTTCCTCGGACAGCTTCAGGGATTTGTCCTTCCCAACTAAGGCCTTCTCGGTCGTAGCCAGATTGGCCCGGAGATTCTTCATTTCTGCCTGCTAGGATGAACTCCCCTCGGTGTAAGCAACAACCATCTCCAAGATTTGCATCAAGCCACCTGCATCCTGCACCAGTATCGTTCTCTTCTCTGGACGGACCATTCCCTCGAGAAGGAGAGATTCGACCCGGGGAAGACAGAGAGTTGCACCCTCGAAAAAGGAATTCTCCAGCCAGCAAGGAGGCAGGTCGTACGTCCCTTTCTATGTTTCCTTGGTCAGGTCGACACTCCCGTTAGCTTGCGGTCTCTTCACCTTAAAAGAAACGGCAGCGGGAGAGAGAGCGATTATGGTTGGAACTAAGGATGAGCCACCCGACCCCGAGGCAGGAGTTGGCCCCGCACCAGCCTGTGTATCCTTCAAATCCCTCCTCGCTCGGGAAGCAAGAGTCTTTGCCAAACACTCCTGAGCAGGATTCATGCTCTCTGTAAAACAAACGAAAATGAACATAGTCCATAAAACGAGGAGTCAAACAAACGACGATCACTTACTGCTATTAGAAATATATACCTAATTATTTAACGGGGTCCTCGCTTCTGAGGAGATCCTTGACATTTATGAGGCCCGGCTTGTATACGGGCTCCTCGTTCTTATCTAACATAGGCCTACCTCCCCAACTAACTCACTGGACCCGAGGGAATTGAGCCACAAACACGGTCAGAGTAGCAAAACTCTCCAGATCCTCGTCTCCGAGCTCCCCATCTTTCCAAACATAGGAGCCCAATTCCCTGTCAAAATGTTTCCTCGTCCATTTGAATGAGAACTTATAAATTAACTCCACAGTAGGCTCCCCCAACTCATTTAGATAGGGAGTCCCATCCTTGTTGAGCGACAACGCAGTCCTAAAAATGTTCAACGGCGCCTTTGCCGAGGAGGGATGCACCAAGATATAGTTGTCCTTAGAGTGGCGGACAGACTCCAAATAGGCTTTGAATAACTTCCCATTGCCTTGCTTAAGGGAGACCCATCCCCATTTTCCATCGACCTTACTCCTCTGAATGTGGAAGCAGTAGAAAAATAGTGGAATGGTGGCCCCTATCTTCAGATGGTCGTAGACTATCTCAAATGCTCACATGAATGTGATACTGTTCGGGTGCAGTTGAGAAGGAGCCACATGCAATTGCCTGAAAACGGCCACCTCAAAGCTAGATAAGGGGAGGAAAAGACCTATCTCTCGAAAGACAATGTCGTACATCGGGATTTGCCTCCTATCAATACTTCGAGCAGATCCTACTCTCCTTACCAGGAATATACAATGACCATTCCTCCGGGGTCCCCTCTCATGAGTATAAACGTTCGTGAAGACATCCTCCTTGTGCTTGTAAAAATACGACTTCCACTCCTAGGGGTCGTTCGCGACCCAATCCCGGGGATCCTCCTTGTCTCCAGGAGGAAACAAGGCGCCCTAGTCCGCAGAAGTCGCCCCCACATCAGGCTTCCCAGTTTGTTGTCGCATCTGGTTCTGCACATCCCCGGAGATTTCTAGGATGCTTTACGAGCTACTTGTCTCGTCCGAGGAACTCCTAGAAGACTGTGTAGATTCGCTCAAAATAACGACCCGAGCAGTATCAGCCATGGAACCTGAAAAGCAGAGGAAAAAGATGAGCTTAACATTAATGCCAGAACCACCCTTCCACTGTTAAGCAAGAGAAAGGGCGCTGGGAAACAAGGATCATATCCCTGACCAAAACCCTCATTGAGACACACTAACGGGCATGAATTGAAGACAAAGACCTAAACCCTTATTGAGGCACACTAACGAGCATGAATTACAGAAAAGACCTAAGCCCTAATGAGCCACCTACGGCGCACCACGAAATTCTCAAAGAGACCCCACGGCAGCTCTGGTGACTATAAATAACGAAAACACCATTCACTACCAATGACGTCCTCCCTAACGGAACCTTAAATCTTAACCGTATGCATCTCTAGAAGGGAAAAGGAAAAATTACGAAAGCAAACAACAATGGAAGATCAAAAAGTTACCAGTAATAGAAGAAAAGATGAAAGTTAGCAGCTGCGAGCAGAGAATGCAAAAAATACGGAATGACATGTTCCTCTCGTATTTATAGATGAGATAATTCGCGCATGCAAGACACTCGCTTGGGAACCCTAGGGTTGTCATCATTACACCCTAGCCCTAGGTCATCATTGCACCGCTTCGCTAGCACGCTTCCTAAAACATGCTACCTCTCCAAACTCAAAATTCCTAACGACCAATGCCTCATCTCCTCGCAAGAAGGCGTAGCGGGTAACACTCTTTTCCCCGTCAGGCATGTCCCGTTCATCGAGCAGATGTTAAAGTCATCGCTTCTGCGCCCAAAAGCAACGACTTGAGGGGCTACTGTTCTGGATTGGCCAAACAGGTTGACTGGGACCAGTCCAAGACATCTTCTTTGGTACGTTCTACATGATCATGACCCGGATTTCCCGCTACCTATCGAGCATGTTGGCCATTCGCCCTCCCGAACCAGCGCTGGCCCAAGACGACCGACGAGCATCCTCTCAACTTTCCCGACATCAACGTCGTGCATGCCACCAATAACCGGCCAGAGAGACGCCCGTAACTAACCCCCTCCTTGGAACCAAAGGCTAGTTACGATCCCATCTTCCCGGTTTGACCAAGTCCTGGCAGTTACCTGATTTCACAGACCCGCATATCTAGGCGTGAAATTAGGAACCAATGGCCATGCGCCAGGGGCATTATATAAACCCCCACACCTGTGAGGGACAGGTAACCAATATTCACTAATCACTACCGAATACTTTGCTTGTACCTCCTTGTTCCCACTCTTACTTGATCGTGGGAGTTCCTTGTAGGTACAACCCCCTTTTATCTTCGACATCACAACCCGACTACATATTATCTTTCTGCCACTTCTCAAGTTTTGATCAACCAGTAAGATCAGTATTGTAACTTGAATCCTTAAGGTCTTGCATCCTTAAGGTATGGGGTACGAATCCCCCTTTCCCTATACCTTTTTGATTTTTTTTTAAAACCATTTAAGTGACTTATTTCATTCAGTCATTAATGGATGTGTGTTATTACCGGCCAGAACACGTGGACTAGTGGCAAGACTTTTGATCTGTGACCACAAGGGCGTGGGTTTAAGTCCCTTTGACATCATCCCTTTATTTTTAGCACTTGTCTATTTTACTTATTTTTAACATTTCCTTTCAACTTTCCATTTGATTTTCTATATGCAAGTTAATTCCTTTTGGCTTGATTTTTTGCATGCTTCTTTGTTTGTCTATGTATTTTTCCAATCCATAAAAAATATCAAAAATAATATTTATTTTGTCTATTTTTATTAGGTCAAAAAATAGTATTTTTTATGTGTTTTTTAAGGATTTTATTGATGTTCTTTGATTGAAACTTTTACCTAATTGATCATATGTGCTCATGTGGTTATAATATATACTTGGATTGTGCCTTGTTTGATGTCGATCATATCGAATTCTACTTATGTTTAGCATACTTTAATGACTAAACTTTGTGTTTGATACTTTGAAACCCTAATTTGATCATGATGCTTTCCCCTTGCCTTTGATATATGATATAGATGCTTTTGCTCATCCATTCATACCAGATGATGTCTTGATGAGTGTTTTTCATGAGTGTAAACTTCCTTTGATCGCATGTTCACATGTTTTCCTAACTTTGATACCATGACTTTGTTTTATTCTAAAACTTTAATGCTTATCATATTTAAAACCTCTTGATGTTTAGAGTTGATTGTTGTCATGGTGAACCTATAACATGAATGCCTTGATCTCTCTATCTTACCATGCTTCATTGTTTGTTCTTGCTTGAAAATACTTGTGCTTGATGAATGATAGCATGCTTGTTTACTTTCTTTCAAAACCATGATAATCATTTAGTTTTATAGGTTTATCTTAGCATGTTTTAATATTTCCTTCATAAACTCTTGATTATTGAATGCATGCTTGATGTTTGTCCATCTTTGATACTTTCCATGTATTACTTTGAGATTGTAAAAAATAGTTTCTTTGTCTTTGACTTGTGGTTTTATTAATTAAATCCTTTTGGTTTAACATTTTTATTAAATGACTCTTTTAAAACCATGCTACTTTGTGATCTTGTCCTTAACATTTGTGACATGTGTGATTGCTCTTTGTTGTATTGATTAGTTGTTTATATTTTTTAGTACTTATGTTCAAATCCAAGGAAAAGGGATAGTATTATTGACTTAATAGTCATGTACATGTGTATATCTTAGGTTCATATTTGTGTATTTACATTTTTGTATATCATCTTGGAAATTTTTTGTGTTTACCCTTTTTGCTTAAAACCCTAATCTTATTTTAAACTTTCACCACTTCAATTAAAAACTTTGGCTTTGTCATTGCATTTTCAAACTTTCTTCTTTGATAAATGCTTAAATAAACTTAAGCAAATTAAACCATTTCAAAAGACTAAAAGATATTCAACCTCACTCAAATCCCTTTGCCACATGGCTTTTAACTTTAAAACCTTTTCCCAAAAAGATTATTTATAAATCACTTTCATAGTAGATATGTAATTCCCTTATCCCCATAGTAATGATTGAAGTAAATGTGATTCTTTCCACTAGAAGGAGCCAGTGGCAACTTGTTGATCTTATATCCAAGTTAAGAGCCCTTCCTTTATGATGATGCAAGATCCCTCTTCTCATACTTGTGGTGGAATTAGTTTAGTATTCTTCTTAAGATGATGAAATGTATCTTCATCTAAAATTAATCACAACAAACCCTTTTGTTATTTTTACCACAAACTACTAGGTTTTGATCCTTTATTGGTACGTAGGTATAAGACTCTGTCTTTACATACAAAAACATAATAAAATATATTTCTTTTCTCATCTCCACACGCATTTAGCAAAAAAACCAATTTTAACCAAAAAATAGATATTATAAGAGGTTCATATAGAATAATATAGATACATAGGGTACTAATATCTTCCCTTAGTATAACCAACTCTCGTACCTTAAATCTCTTATTTTTTATTTATTTTAGTTGGACGTCTTCCATTGCATGTTAAATATAGGGTTTTGATCTTTTCCCTTTTCCTTTGAACAATAAAGTTTGGTGGTGACTTCTTAATTTTATGAGTCAAGTTAGTTAATAGCTTAGTCTCCTGATTTTTCACTGCTACAATCCTTACTTGATCGTGCATAAAGCTCTTATAAAGGAAAAATACCCTCGGATGAATGAAAAATGGTTGTTGATGGAGCATAACAAAACTTTCTTAGATTGGTTTAATGAAATTATTTCTAAATAGAGTGATGTATCAAATAATTGCAAATGGTTGTCACGTTTTCCTAAGTTTAATGTAATTACTTGGAGTACAAACGACATTAGTAAATATTCATTCTACATAAAATCAAAGGATGGTTGTAGCACCATGCAAAATAGTGGTGTTATGGTTGAGGCTGAATCCATGTACTTTTCTAGTTTCAAATATAACAATCAAGTACTAGCATCTAGAGCATACTTTGGGATTGTTATTACCATGGTTTTATGGATTGGTAATATTTTTCTAAAGCATGGTTCTGACCAGATGTCAAATAATATGTCATAACATTTGGTTATGTTATGCAGCAGTCTTGCGCTGTCATAGTTTAAATCTTGACAAATTTGATTTGATTATATTATATTCCCTTTGGATATATTTCAGATATTCTCGCAGGACAAGAAGATTTGTTTTGGGACAGATTTATATCTCCAATTGTACATTTGTTACTAAATTAGGCCTTGAGACAATTTAGAAAACTTTGTATTGGTTGTTCCAAGATTGAATGATATTTACTACACAATTGGTGCATCACTCACCTTATGGGTCAATAAAATTTTGGACTTATAATATCGAAACCCGTGGACTACAGAGTTGTATTTATAGGGGAATCCTAACCTAATGTAATTTAATTTTTGAACAATTGCAAAATTAGGGAAGCATAAGTCTTGGGTTTTGAGAGTCTCTTGTCTAGTTTTTAATTCACCCGTGTATCTTTTAGTACTATGTGGTTGACTGATTACTACTTGAATGTTAGTCAAGTTATTGTTCTCACTTAGAAACCTTTAGGTAATGAGTTGAGTATTATTCTCACTCGAAGCTTTTACGCAAAAGTTTGAGTTTTTGTATTTGAAGTGTAATCTTCTAAATTGGGTTGTATTTGTTGCAGTCACTAGGATTGGGATGGTTAGATATCACTGAGGTGATTTAGGAAGTGAGATGGAGATTTCTCATATTTAGGGAGGACCTAGGTAGAAGTTGCATTGGATATAGATTAGGCGAGAAGTTGTAAACAAGGGAGTTTAGCTTTGAACTAATACTTCTGATAGTGGAATTTCTTCCTGGCTTGGTAGGACCCAGATGTAAGTGACTTTGCACTAAACTAGGTTAAAAACTCTATGTGTTATTTATCATTATGCAGTTTTATTTTTGTATTACTTATAACTTAATTAATTTGGTCTGCTACCAGATGTTGTAACATTTATCTTAACATCATGTTCTGAAGTTGGGATGTATATATGTTTCATGTACCAAAGTTTTAATTAGTATCAGAGCAGGCACCTTGGTCTATCAGGTGAGTTTTAGGGAGATATATTTCTGGTACTATATGTCTTTTGGGAAAGCTAAAGTGATACCATTCTGGTAATCAATGGAGTGTAGAATTGTGAAGTTTATCAGGTTAGAAGAATCCTAGTGATTTAGAAGATAGAAGAAAAGAACATGTGTTTGAAGTTATCAATACCACTATCTATGGAATTGATTCAAAAAATTCAGACTATACATAACTTGTATTGTGGCGAAAGATACTTAGGAAATCTCTAAAGTTCACTCATCAAGGCATATCTAAGTGTGTTTGGAAGAAAAATGTTCAAATGCCAGGCTGATCAAGAAGAAGATTCTCAGGTCTCTACTCTAGAGGTTTGACATGAAAGTGACAAGCCATTGAAGAAAGACAAGAGAAATTTATTTTTGCTTTCAACTCTATAGGAGCTTGATTTTCGGTCTCTAATAAAGGTTTTCTTAGTGCTTTGTGTTCCTTAGAAGATGATCCAATCAGGAGTTGAGGAGATTGGACAGAATGTCTAGATCAAATGTCAAGGGCATCTGTACTAACTTCAACATGCCTGTGATGCTAAAAATAATGTTGGAACAAGAGTAAAGATCAATTAGTGTTAAAGCATTCATATGAATGTTGAGATCTTGGATCTTTGTGAAGCAGAATGCACTTCTTATCTCAAGAACAAGTGTATGGGTTTTTTATGTCTGGTTTGACTGGAACATGACTTTGAATGAAGATTTCTGTTTTGAAGAATTGTCTCATGATGTGTTGGATGTTTTATTCAAAGATATGTGTATCTAGAATAAGAGGTGTTATCAACCATGAAGAAATATAAGGTGATTTATTTATGATCTCATGTCTTAAGAGAATAAAGGAATATCTATCATTTATAACTTGCAAGGTGAAGTAACTCTATCAATCCTAAAACTTGACATCAATAATCAAGTCTAGAAGGATAGTTCAGTTTTGTTGAAGAAGGTTCCTCAAGTGGAAAGTTTGTTTGGAGGTTTTAGGTTTTCAAGCTATTTTTGGAAAAGGGACTCAAAGTGACAAAAGGGTGTTTTCTCAAAAGGTAATATGAATCAAGGATGACATAATATTATGTTGGACATCAACTTACTCATGCTAGAGGTGTATACATGCACTGAAGATAGCTCTTCTGTGATAAGTTGATGTTAACAGTTTTAGTTATTTTTCCAAAGGTCAAGTTCAATGTTGGTTAACCAAGCAGTGGTTAATACTCAGGGAAGGTGGTTATTTCCTTATCTCTCATACCTTTATTAGGTCTCCAACTAAGATGATTGATATTTTGACACTAATTGTTCCAAACACTTAACTGCAGCAAAAGAATTATGGTGGTTTGTTTAAGTCTCATTCTAATCAAATGTTACTTTGTTGATGATAATAAAAATGAAGTTTAAGGACATTTGATAAATAAATAATTCAGGATGGATTCTCTAAGTTTTGGTAATTTTTGTTCTTCTTGCTCAAGGTCTGGTGACTATTGGAATAAACACAAGTCAGTTATGTGATCAACGTCTAAAGGTATATGTCATCAAGGATGAATTGGTTGTCACTAATAGGTGTATGAAGTTCCTCTAACAATTTAAGAACAATTGCTATTTGTGAATTTCATAATTATTTAGTTGTTTATCCTTTACTTGGTGGTCAAGAAAGAAGAAGTCAAGATGTCACACCAGAAGGTGCAACATCAGACAGTCGCAAAAGCTCTAGAACTTGTTCTATGGATCTGGTTGGTTCAATGTAAACTGAGAAGTTGTAAACGGGGGAGTTTAGGTTATAATTGATACTATTTAGTGTATTTCCTTCCTAGGTTGGTAGCCTCCAGATGTAGGTTTTGTTGTACACCGAACTGGGTTAACAATTATGTGTGTTTCTTTATTTTCTGCATTGTTAAACTATTTGAAACTGTTCACTGTGTTGTTGTTTAGAGATTAGTTTCTCGGCATCTCTTATGACATCTAAGATCTAAATACCAGAATTTCAATTAGTATCAGAGCAGACATCATGCGTTATTTTTGGGTGAGATTCAGGGAAGATACTTTATGGTGCATTGGACAAGGAAGATATATCCAATAACATTGTATTATTGGGAAGGCAGTTCAACATAGTTATGAAGAAGATTGATTGGAATTCAAGATAGAATGTTAAGATCAAACCATATGACATCATTAAAAATATGGAGATTGAGAAAAAAACCCAAAACTTAAGAGAAGACCGACCAAGGTATGGGTGTTATGTGATTCTGATGAAGAATCTGATGTTAAAGAGATCGCTTTTGATAAGCGTGCTGCCTATGCATCAGAAGTGAATAAATGTGCCAACAAGGAGAAGACCAAAAGAAGGAGATTGCTTAATTGAAGGATGGAAAGATTGGTCGTCTATCAATCATATCTAACCTGAAGGATGAATTTGTGCCTCTGAATTCCAAGTTGAATGGCATAACCAAATCAATAAGAATGCTGAATAATGGTTCTGACATGCTAGATTAGATTCTTCAAGATGGGAAGACTGCTGTAAGTTTCAAAGGAGTTGGTTATGATAATCAATGTGTGAACAAAGACAAAGAACATGTAGTGAATTTTGTTTCTTTAAATAGTGAACAGGAACAAAAGATGTCTCGTCCAATGTTTCGACATCCCAAAAGACATCTGCATGCTCATTCTGATAGGAGACCCCAGACTTGGAGATGTTATTTTTGTGGTAGGGTTGGACTCATAAAACCCAATGTTGATAGTTATGTGACCTTTTGAGATGGATAAAAGGGTGAAATCATGGGTGTTGATAGCTGGAATGTAAAGTACTTCCTTGTTTAGACGGTGTGCTGCATGTCAAAGTTCTGACAGCTAATCTGATTAGTATCAGTCAGCTTTGTGATCAAGGTCTGAAAGTTGATTTTACCAAAGCTGGATATTGTGTGACAAATGAGAAGAATGAAGCTGTTATGAAGGGAGCTAGATCAAAAGACAATTGTTACCTCTGATATTCTCAAGAAACAAACCTTTCCTCAAAATTTCTAATGTCTAAAGATAAGGAAGTAAATGTTTATCATCAAAAGCTTGGACATTTGAATCTGAGAGGTGTAAAGAAGAGTCTGTCTCATGAAGCTGTCATGAGTATTTCTAAATTGAAGATTAAAGATTCGGTCTCATGAAGTTGTCATGATTATTTCTATGCAGGTTAAAAGTCTTGAAGGAAAGATATATGTCTATGTTGTTGTTGATAATTCAACTAAAGAGGAGGGTGTCATAGACTAGGTTGAAACATCAATTCTCATAAGTGATGCTTCAGAAAATGTAATAGGTTTTAAACCTACAAAAGGTAAATCAACTGAAGATTCAACATATAAAGGTCCCTCCATCAGAGTTCAATAGGATCATCCTAAGGATCTGATTATTAGGAATCTATATGAAGATATTATCACCTGGTCAAGGGAAGTTGTATCAAATGCCTGCTTTATGTCAAATATTGAGGAAACTCTTGCTGATGAGGCTCAAACAGAAGATGAGAGGATTGATATTGATAAAAGCATTTGTAGTTATGTTACTTCTGCATTGATGAAGGTTGGTTCTGATGTTTTGCCTAATGTTCAAACATCTGTGGAAAATGAAGAGAATCTTAATGATGACTGTGTCATGAAGGCTGTAGCTTGTGATTCTGGATCCGTTCCTATGTCCACTGCTGCTGAAGTTGAAAATGAGTGGGATAAAGAAATGCAAATTGAAGAAGTTGTGCATATTGATCTTGTGTCTGATGAGGAACCAATCTCAAAATGTTTGGGCCCTAGTATAGCCAAAAGGTTGAAGAGTAGACGAGGAAAAACAGTTTCTTTTGAAGGTACTTCTTCCAAGAGTCCTTTGAAGAAAGTTGCAGCTATGGAGAAAACACCTTCAAAAAGTGAAAAAAGGAAAATCTCCAATTGGTCCCTCAACATCTTGGAACAATGTGATAATCTCGTCCAAAAAGAGAAAAATTGTGTCTTCAAGTGACTCTGAATTTGAAGTTGAAGAAGATGTTCAATACATCACACCCCTATGAAGATCTACTTCTAAAAGGGTGTGCATTATTGTTCCTAAGGGTCCTCTAAACAACGTGACTTTCCATGATGTGAAAAGTGCTGAAAAATGGAAGTTTGTGTCCCATAAAAAGATTTCTATGGAATAAGAATTGGGTAAGGATGTCTTCAATTTTAAGGAGGTTGTGAAGATTATAAAGACTACGAGTTTGATAAAGACTATCACAAAGTTTGGTCCTTGCTATGAAAGTCTAGTCAAGGAATTTAGTGGTAACACTCCTAAAACATATGACAGAATCAAGGAGTGCGAGAAGTCATTTGACATGGGAAAGAGGTGGAAGATCACCTGAATATGATCAAGATTGTTTTTTTTTCAATACTATAATATGATCCAAGGAACTAATTGCCCAAGCTTTACGTCTAAGGATAATGTCGTCACCACATGTTGGAACATTAGCCTTTGCAAATGCTAATGTACTTCATCTTATGGTGTTAATATGGACTGTTGTAACACCCCGATTTTTCTTTATTAATTAATTTATTATTTATTTGCTATGATTAATTATTATTTGGTTGAAAATTAATTAATTATTTGATTTTGTGTGATTATGTGAATAATTGATTTAATTGGAATATGTGTGTATTATATGTTATTGGGTTATCGAATGTGAGAATAGCAAAGTACGCATTTGGGCCTTAAGTTGCATTAATGAGTGGGTGGGATAAGCCCAATAAATAAAAACAAGGTTTAGTAAAAGTTGTAAAACATAATATAATTAGAAGAGAATTATCAAGAGAAGAAGAAAAGAAGGAGAAGAGGAGAAAAGGAGAAGAGAAGAGGAAGAATCCTAGAGTATCTACATCCAAGGTGAGGGTGTGTATATTTTGAATTATGGGTGTATGTAATAGTATGTGATAAGTAGTAGCATTAAATTAGGGATTTATTCTTCAAAGGCTAGTTTTAACATGTTAGGGTTTGAATGTGGAATAATGAAATTGATGTTGGAAATCATGTTTTGATGTTTGTATTTGATGTTATATATTAGATATAGGTTATACTACATTTAATTGATGAAATATATGTGTTTGAATGAGATTTGGATGGAAAAATTTGTAAGAGACAGAAGTTGTTTGTAGCGGATTTTTTTTGCATTTCGGAGAGGCCGCTTAACGCGTGTGGGGTCGCTTACCGCGGTCTGGAATATGAAAATTATTATTTTCTGAAACTATTCTGGATTATGGATGCTTATGATTTATCATTGATCTACATGAATTTTAATAATTTATTCGATGTGTTTTGGATTAGTTTTGATGCACTTTTTGACGGAACTATGATACTTGATTTTGTGTGTGTAATTGTTGGGAATTAATGATTATTAAAGATAACATGGTTTGGAATTGTTTGCTACATGTTATAATGATGTGTTGATATGATTAATACTATGAGAATATATTGTATGTGAATGTTGACAAGATGTATGTATGTTATGCAATTTGGTGAACATAATTCAAATGTGTTGAATTATATGAAATATTCTTGTGTGGTTAAGATATGATTGTCTTAATTTGCACATATATTTTGAAATTTCACATGCATCATGAGTTGTCAAGAGGCAATATTTTCTAACTTTTGCGAGAGTTAGTGACTTGTCCCAAACCTGGAGATGTGGTTTGAAAGCTTCAGAGATGGGCTTTTTGGTGGTTATTTGTCTTTGAGATGTGGAGATGGTAGGACTTGTAATAATAATAATTTGTACCACATGCATATTGCATTGAGTTGTATTGGAGTCACATGTATCAATGTGAATTTTTGAATTGGTGTGCAATATGTGATATTGGCGTGAATGTTACTTTTGTGGTAATTGTTATTGGTTATCTTTGAATCTAGAATCATTGAGCAATGTTGTATATGTAATCATGTGAATTATGTTGAAGTATGTTGAAATACAAGATTATGTGAAGTGTGATAAATTCAATTGATGTATGTTTGTTATGTATTACATATTATTATATATTTTCATAATGATATGAATTCTCACCCTTCTGTTGGAATGATGTTTTATACAATGTCGCTCAGGTACCGGAGATAGTGGTGCTTCTCGCGGGGATTAGTCGGAGGAGCTAGTTCCTTATTTATCCGTTTTACTAGGTAGTGAGTCGTGCTCTGGTGTATATAACACGAGGAACATTTGGATTAATATTATTTTTATTATATTCATGTTTATTTGAGAGATGTTGTTATACTCTCAGGATATTTATGTTGGATTGAGATATATGTGATGACAGTCTTTAGTGACTACTATTTTATGATATGATTGTCGGTATGGGATTTCAATCATTAGTATTATTATTTTGAGTTGAGAATTATTCCACTACAAGATGCATATGTGTTATTGTATGGAACATGATTATAAATGCGTGTTATGAATATGACCAGTGTATTTGTTTTGTTGTCGTGAAGTAAATATGACACCCTCTTTTGATATGCATGCTAATTTACTCTGATTATACTATATATTTTCGCATGGTTTAGAGGGGGTGTTACATAAAGTGGTATCAGATCCTGGTCAGCTAGTTAGCCTGGTTATTAATATGTTTACTTCATTTTGTATTATATATGTGTATCATATACACAATCATTATTGTTTGTCTGATGAGTGTTGCTGGTTGTTTGGTTGTTTGGAGTCTCGGGATAATGGTTGCTGGAAGGAATGATGATGCTATTGTCGAGACATTGACATTGTTGGCTGGTGCGATCGTGCAAATTCCAAATGTGAATGGTGGAAATAGAGATGATGTTGAATTTCGTGCTTTGGGGAAGTTCTAGAGGAGGAATCCGCCATAATTTGAACGAGATCATGAACCTAACAAGGCACACGTTTGGCTGAAAGCGATTGAGAAGATATTTTGGGTCATGGATTTTTCGAATGCGTAGAAGGTGCAGTTTGGCATCCATATACTTGAGAAGGAAGCCGAGGATTGGTGGAATAACGTTGTTCAAATATTTTATGAGGATGGGATTGAGGTTACTTGGGCACTTTTCAGATATGCATTTTTGGAGAAGTATTTTCCATAAGATTTGCTTGGGAAGAAGGAAATTGAATTTCTTGAGCTGAAGTATGGTAATGGAATTATGGCTGAGTATGTAGCAAAGTTTGAGGAGTTGATTATGTTTTGTCCTCATTACAATACTTCTAATGATGAGAGATCTAAGTGTCTTAAGTTTGTGAATGGTTTGAGACCTAAGATCAAAAAGGCCATGGTTATTAGTAGTGTGATACGGTGGGAGAACTGACTTGGGTGTTTTGCGTTTTATCGTAAATGTTGCGGTTAGCAAGAGTCGCCACCGACTTTTCTTTTATCCAAAAGGAAAGGTGGAAAAGTACAGGAAAGACCTTTGAGATTATTTCTTGAGTTCGGGGGGTAGATTATGAAAAGGGAAGGTATTAGCACCCTTTTCATCCATGGTTTTCCATGAGCTCTTAGTTACTTGCTAGATTACTTTCTTTTTGTTTGAAATTGTGCTTTGTGTGGTTTTTTTTAAAGTATTTTGTAAATAGGCCATTGTTTAGGCAATCTTTGTAATTATTCTTATTTGTAAGAATGTATACAAAGATGTTGATCTTTTGAAATTTTTTTCAGTTTTGTAAGATGTTTGAAGGTGTAGGTGTTTGTTTTGAAAATAGCAAGAATGTTTTGTTTGAAATTGAGCAAGTAATTAGGAGCATTCTACCTACTCAAAAGTCTTTCTTGTTCATTTTCTTTTCCTTTGATATTGTTATCTTACCATTGATTTGGTAAGTAACCCTATATTTGGATGTAAATAGGACGGGCGTGGGTCATCATATAACCATGATTAGCAATGTTTCAAGGTACCTTAGCATTATTTTTGAGGGACTAAGATCATTTGCAAGGCAACTTAGATAGCGTCATCGAGGGACTATGATATTATATTTGCTTGTTTTTGCTAAGATACCTTACACGCGTAATATGGCCATTTTGTATAAGGCAACCAAGTGGAATAACCCTAGGGGTGCTTGTGTGCAAATGTATTGTTTTTATGCTTATTATTGTCTTGAATTAGGGTTTTCTAAGTATTGATTTTATTCTTTTCCTACAAACCTTAATTACTAGCATGTTATATAAAAGCGATAAATTGCAAAATTTAAACTTACTACGCCATTACAACATTTGTGGAGAGGGGGTGTGATACGGTGGGAGAACTGACTTGAGGTTTTGCGTTTGTTTTCGCAAATGTTTCGGTTGAGCAAGAGTCGCCACCGACTTTTTATTTTATCCTAAGGAAAGGTTCAAAAAGCACAGCAAAAACCTTCGAGATTTTTCTTCGGTTCGGGGAGTAGATTATAGAAAGGGAAGGTATTAGCACCCTTTCTATCCATGGTTATCCATGGGCTCTTAGTTACTTGCTTAGATCACTTGCCTTTTGTTTTCAATTGTTTGAAATGGTGCTCGTGTGTGTGGGTTTGAAAATGTTTTGAAAAGAAGCCAATGTGGTGGCAACCTTTGTAATGATCCATGTGGGGATGTATACAAAGATGTATGTCTTTTAAAAAAGTTATCATTTGTTTTTGAAAGTTGTTTTGAAAATGTTGTGAGGCGTGGTTTTAGAAAATAGGCAAGTGTTTTGTTTTTGCAAGTTTTGATTCAAGTAACTAAGAGGTTATCTACTCCTAAATTTCTCAAAGTTTATTGCTATGTTTTAACCCTTTTAATAAGTTTGTTCCACCATTGTATTTGGTGGACAATCTCATGTTAGGATGTGAAAGGGACGGGCGCGGGTCATCGTTTAGACCATAATTGCAATGGTGCTAAGTATCTTTGGGCAATTTTCTTTAAGGGACTTGATCATTTGTTTAGGCAACATTTTGAAAGTGTTATCGAGGGACTATGATCATTTGATTTGTTTGTTTTGCCCGAGGAGACCTAACATGCAATAGGGCCCAATTTTGAAAGGCAACAAGTGGAATACCCTAGGGGGTGCAAGTGTGATTTGTGTGTCCATTTTCATGTTTGTTTATCTTGAAATTAGGTCAAAACTATTTTTCGTTATTTTTCGCATACAAACCCTAATTCTAACATGGTATAATTAGAAAGCAATAAAGTGCGAAAATAAATTTACTAAGCTATTACAAAACCATATACGGGAAGGGGGGTACAAATGTTCGAATGGGGATTTTGACAAGGAATTTAAACCTAAAACTATTACATCAATATTGAATTATTTACAAGGTGATTAATTTGCATAAATTAAATAAAATAGAACAAATGTGCAAGATGCCAAAAAATGGTTTTTGTATGTATGGAAAAAAAGTATTTTTACATGTCAAAATAAAGAAAAGGAAAGTATTATTTTTTTGGAGTTTTTCATGTTTAGGGCAAAACCCTAATTCTATTAAATAAATATATTATTTATTCAATATATACAATATTTATTATTTGTATACAAAATAAAATAAAAAGGAAGTATATTTGTAAAAAATGTATTTTTAGTATTAAATATTAATAAAATAAAAATATGTATATTTTTGGTATTTTATTCTAAGTATACTAATATATATGTATTTATTTGTATTATTTGCAAAATATGTATTATATATATTAATTAATAATATTTAATTTTTTGTAAAAAAAGTATATTTCACATAAAATATTTTCAGAATATAAAATGAAATAAAATAAAAATAAAAATGTATTTACATCATTTTAACATTTTTTAAATAAGAGTATATTTATTTACTTATTTATGTTCAAATAACTAGTCTAACCAAATAAATATCTAATAAACAGGAAAATGGTACAAAAAATTATTTTTATGTTTTTTATATGATTAGAAAAAATAAATAAATCAAGCCAAAAAAAAGAAAAGTCAAAAAATCATTAAAATGAAGAAAATGGGCTTAGGGGGATTCAGAAGTAAAAAGAGTGTGTGAAAAGGAAATGCAAAAAGAGGCCCAGCCCAAATAACCTTTCTTCAACCTCTGGCCAAACAATGTCAAAAAACGCGCGTCTGGTTCCCTGATTCAAACATCTTGATTCCTGGCTTTTTAATGAAAACTCATAACATCAAAAATGTTCAGCATTAAGAGACGAATCCAACCATATGCAGAACTTGTCTTAACTCTCTAAGATAAGGAAGAATTTCTTCTCCCCCAAATCCTGACCTAGATTTTCCTCCATGTTCAGACTCAAAATTCTTGCAACACACATAATATAAATAAAATCTAATTATATGGGCATGTTCAGGGCAATGATTGTGACATATTCTCTTCACAAACCTAAAGCTAA
Organism: Vicia faba; assembly: GCA_948472305.1. Lineage (NCBI taxonomy): Eukaryota > Viridiplantae > Streptophyta > Magnoliopsida > Fabales > Fabaceae > Vicia > Vicia faba. The sequence continues at coordinate 605,376,875 of OX451741.1, read as the reverse complement.
CAATGCCTAATAAGAGAGATACGAATTCAAAAACTTACCTGTTCAGTTGAAGTTCTATCTGGCAATGGAGAAGCTTTCAGTGCAAGGTGATGATTGGGATAGTTTCCTTGAGGTCCAGGGATGCTATTCCAAGCTTTACTTTGTCTTGAAAGCTTTTGAATCGAGCTAGAGCACTTCACCTGCAAATCAGAAAAGTGAAAATGGTAGAACCAGTTAGAGGGATTACAGGTCGTGTTTTAGGTTTTGGTTAGCTTGCATAGATGGTGGGGAAGGTGTGTGAACTGGTTTGGGCAAGAAAGCTTGAGAGGAATGAGAGATGGCACTCAAACTGCAGGCCCTGCCCTGTTCTTGCAGTTTGAAGGTGATTCTGGGAATGGGAGTGTTTGAGGGATGTTAGGGTCGTGTACTAGCTCAGTTGGTATCTCTTGAATGTGTTTTACAAGTTTGCTTAAGTGTTTGTAAGCTGATATGAGAGTTGGTACAAGTTATGCTATGTTTCCTCTTTCTTAAGCAACAAAAGGCAAGTTGATGTTCTAGACTGATGCAGGCCCCCATAACATGCTGCAACCCTTGGCCTTGATCAGTGCAATGTATCTCATAACTTGTGCCTAGAAGATTTTGACTGTACCACTTGGATTTGCAAAATGGACATAAAGTTCTACTTTTTCAAAATGGAAATAATGCTTTATCTATAAATGGATTAATCTTCTAGGCAATGCTTGAACATACAAAACATGGTCTTGGCACAAAGGTTTGGAATTAAATTATTGAGTGTCAAAGGGTTTTAGGACCTGTAATGTAGCACAAACTATGCTGACTTGAAAATGGCCTAAGTTATGAACATGTTCATGATCCATTCAAAAGTGAGTTTTTTCCATATTGTGAAATTCGATTCTCTCAAGTTATGAGGTTGTTTGAGAAGTTCTTGGACATTTTGGAAAGCTTGGAATGTGTACTACAATCCATCTTTGAAATGCAAATTGAAACTCCAAGTGGAAGTGTATGGAAAATGGCCTTGAAGTTAGGTAGAAAACCTTGCCAAAATAGGTCAAAATTTCACTAAGTTAAGAATGGTTTAGTACCCTTATTCAAAAAATTGTAACTTGAGATACAAGCTTCATTTGGGAAAACTTTGTGAATCAAAGTTGTATATTATGAAACAAGCTACAACTTTCATGTTTTGACTTTTGTTTGAATCCAAATGAATCTTGGTGAGAAAGTGGGGCAAAGTTGGGAAAAAATTAGGGTTTTCCATAACTTAGAAAAATTCTAAGTTATGAAAAATTTCCATTTCAAACCCTAATTTGCAATTTTTGATTTCTTGGTGAACAAGTTTCATGATTTGGCATGTTTTGATGAAAAATGAATCTTGACTCTTGATTTTGACCAAAAAGTCAAAGTTTGACTTTTCAGTATACAGTCAAAATTGATCAATTGACTGGGAAATTCAACTGTCAATCTTGTGTACTTGGGATCTTTTGAGTTTGTTGAGCATGTCAAGATAATTCCATGGGGTCCTTGAGTCCATATGTGAGCTTGGTTTGCCATTGGCTAGGTCAAACAGTCAAAAATTGCCCTTGTGCAGTCAAAACCCTAAAAATGACCATTTTGCCCTTTTGATGATCTGATCAAATTTCTTGTGGAACTGTGATCCAAACTTGATCAAATGGTCCATGTGAGTTCATAATGTTGATGTGGGTCAATTTGCATGAGATTTGACTGTCAATTGGCCACAATTGACTTTTTCCCCAATATAGCTGATTTCTAGGTCAACTGTCCAATTGACTGGGCAAAATTTGGAATCAAGACTTGAAACTTGGTATGGATAAACTTGGGAGTCCAACATGAAGCATGAAAGTCATCCTAGTCATTTAGGTCAAAATATCTTTGTGCAATCACAAACCCTAATTTGGGCCATTAGTGTAAGGAGAAGTCTTGAGCAGAGGAAACCCTAACTGGATCTTGATCTTCAAGGGTTTTGTGATGAGAAAATGTTGAGGAAATAGGAGGGCAAATTTTGGGGTACAACAGTTTCCCCTGTTCAATCATCTTGAACCTGAAGAGTTAGATTGACAAGTTTGCCTTTCGTGACTCGAGGGTAAAAGGAGATTGGACACTAGAGTGCCCAGAAATTTGCACTCGCATGTTGAAGTATCAGTAATGTGATGTCGGGAATGGGCTTATAGATGCCATTTGGAGAGGTGGTGGATAGGGAGATGGGCTTATAGATGCCATCTGGAAATGTGACGGAACTTTGTCGGGAATGGGCTTATAGATGCCATTTGTAAGTGTTGATCGCATAAGAGATTCCTTAGCGAAAACTTGTGTATTTGAGAAAGACAGATGTTTTCCTGGCTTGTTACAGGTGTTTGATCTTCAATCTCCTTATGCAGATATGCCCTGGCTAGATACAGGAGTCGAATCTGGAAATAGTCGTCAATAGATATGCCCTGGCCGGATATAGGAATCGAATCTTCGAACTCTTCAGACGTGCCCTGGCTAGATACAGGAATCGAGTCTGGAAATGTGGTCAACAGATATGCCCTGGCTGGATACAGGAATCGAATCTGGAAATGTTCTTAACAGATATGCCCTGGCTGGATACAGGAATCGAATCTGGAAATGTTGTAGTTGATAGATGTGCCCTGGCTGGATACAGGAATCGAATCTTTGAATTCTTCAGACGTGCCCTGGCTAGATACAGGAATCGAGTCTGGAAACTGATCACTCTCAGATGTGCCCTGGCTAGATACAGGTATCGAATCTGGAATTGTGACAGTTGAAGGTAGTTGTCTTTGGGATTGTCTTTTTCCCTGAAAAGGCAAAAACATAAGTTGTATGCAATGTCATGATGTATGATATGCATGATGTCATGATGTTCAACATGAGATAGTGTTGTATGCACTTTATCATGTATGTAAGCAAGATGTATGAAAATGTGAAATGTTTATGAATGTAATTTCGTCTTAGGAAAATAAATCCTTGACGATCGGCCGGGGAGTTGCTCTGTGGCCGAGATACTTCGCTGGAGTTTTGATGAGAGGCCTGCTGAGGATTTCAATGATGGATTCCGCTGGGGATAATGATGATAAACTCCGCTGGGGAACACCAAAGATAAACTCCGCCGGGGAATACCAAAGATAGACTCCTGCTGGGGATTGAAGGAACTTTGTCGAGGGCGATCTTCCGTGGTAATTAGCTGAGGATAACCCAGTTATAAGCCCTTGTGAGGAATAACTCTGAATAAAGCTCGGGAGAGACGTCCGTACTTTGCAGGGAACAAGCTTCTAGAACCTACTGGGGATAAGCTTTAAGACCTGCCGGGGAATGTTGTGCCTTTTCAGGATTGACGGGGAATCAACTCCGCTCGGGGAAAGTATTGATGAATCTTGTCTTACTCTGCGGGGCGTTGAGATGATTTTGTCACATTCTTCAGTCGAATCTACCTTGGTACCTTGGCGGACAAAACAACCAGACTGCATCAGACAACTTCACATTGCCCTTGTTTCTGATGTCACCTGTAATTAATCTTTTGTTTCATATGCAAATATTTATGAATCAGCAATTTAATGTCAAATGCATATATCAAAAATGAACATTGGACGTTCTTCGCAAGACAAAACAGAAGAAGGAAAAAATAATGGCAATTTGTATGGACAAGTGAATTTGTATTAATTTTAATTTTGCCTGTGAATAGGCGTTTTTGTACAAGAGGCTGACATTCTAGTAAGAGAATGCCGCCGAATAACATAGAATTTACAATTTTTGAAAAGGAAACAAAACAGCTATGTGAACAATCCCACTGGGTTCCAACTCTGCTATTGCCTTTATGTCTTCAAGCGTCTCATCATTGTGCTGCCTAGTTGAAGATGAAGCTGATTGGTCGATGCCGAAATCTGAGCCAGATAGTTGAGGCCGAATTCCGGATGCGAAGTGATCCAATGAGACATAGTGTTACACTTTATCCCTAACTTTTTCCTGGACCGCCCTTTCAGGTTTTCAGTCCACCGGGATACCCATTTTTACCCAAGCCGCCTTTTCAGGTTTTCGACTTGCCGGGTGTACAGATTTTTTTCATTTCATCCCTTATTTTTGCCCGAACCCTTTTGGTTCGCCGGGAAGCCCTTATTTTTGCCTAGGTATGTCAACCTAGCGGGTCTTTTATTCATGCGTAGTATCTTTTTACTATGTCTGCATTGGCGGGGTGAGGAAGGTCGTCACCATCCATGGTGGTTAGGATCATGGCTCCTCCTGAGAACACATGTTTAACCACAAATGGCCCCTCGTATGTAGGGGTCCATTTGCCCCGGGGATCACTTTGAGGAAGGATGATGCGTTTGATTACCAGGTCCCCAACTTGATACTCTTGTGGTCTGACTTTCTTGTTAAATGCCCTGATCATCTGTTTTTGATACGTCTGACCATGACAGATAGCGGTGAGTCTCTTTTCGTCAATCAGATTTAATTGATCAAGTCGAGTCTGGATCCAGTCATCTTCACTCAAGTCTGCATCCTTCATTATCCGGAGAGAGGGTATCTGGACTTCAATTGGCAAGACTGCCTCCATGCCATAGACCAAGGAGAAAGGAGTTGCCCCGGTTGACGTCCTTGCTGAGGTACGGTACCCATGAAGAGCGAACGGTAACATCTCGTGCCAATCTTTATAGGTCACTGTCATCTTCTGCACAATTTTCTTGATATTCTTATTCGCTGCTTCTACAGCCCCATTCATCTTCGGCCGGTAGGGAGAAGAATTGTGGTGCTGTATCTTGAATTGTTCGCAGAGTTCAGTGATCATTTTGTTATTGAGATTGGTACCATTGTCCGTAATGATTCTTTCCGGGACGCCGTACCGACAGATCAGATTATGCCGGATGAAACGTGCCACGACGCTCTTGGTTACTGTCGCGTAGGAAGCTGCCTCAACCCACTTCGTGAAGTAATCGATTGCCACCAAGATGAAGCGATGCCCATTGGATGCCGTCGGTCGGATCTCCCCGATCATATCAATGCCCCACATTACAAAAGGCCAAGGTGCCGTCAGGATGTTCAGAGGAATCAGAGGGATATGCACCTTGTCAGCATAGATCTGGCATTTATGACAAGTTCGAGAGTGTTGGTAACAATCGGCTTCCATTGTGGACCAGAAATATCCTGCCCGAAGGATTTTCTTAGCCATGGTGTGTCCACTGGAATGTGTCCCGAATGTACCTTCGTGCAGTTCTATCATGATCTTCTCTGCTTCAGCCTTATCCATACAACGCAGTAGAGTTGAATCATGATTCCGTTTGTAGAGGATGCCGTTGCTGAGGAAGAATTTTGCCGCAAACCTCCTTATGAACTTCTTGTCATTGACAGATGCACCTTCAGGGTATTCCTGAGCTTCCAAGTACCTCTTCACCTCATGATACCAGGGTTTTTCAGTTGCCTTCTCGGCCTCGAGGTCGCAGCAGTATGCCGGTTCGTCCAACTTCCAGATAATGATCCGGGGAGCCTCATTGTCCCATTTAACTTTGAACATTGAAGACATTGTAGCTATTGCGTCCGCTAGCTGATTCTCCTCTCTTGGGAAGTGCTCAAAAGTTATTTCTTCAAAGTGGGGAAGCAGGGTTGACACATACTCCTTGTAAGGAATAAGATTTGGGTGTTTCGTATCCCACTTGCCTTTGATCTGATTGATCACGAGAGCGGAATCTCCGAAGACACTCAGAAATTTGATCCTTAAATCGATTGCAGCTTGTAGACCCATGATACATGCCTCATATTCTGCCATGTTGTTGGTGCAGTTAAAACACAATCGGGCGGTGAGTGGAGTATGAGTTCCTTTGGGAGATATGATTACAGTGCCGACGTCGTTACCCAAAGCATTAGAGGCTCCGTCAAAATGCATAGACCATCGGGATCCTTCCTCAGGTCCTTCATCCGGTCCAGGTACTTCACAGTCAGTTACCACCATGATGTCTTCGTCCGGAAAATCAAAGTTCAATGATTGGTAATCGTCCACAGGTTGGTGTGCCAAGTGATCTGCCAGTACACTTCCTTTAATTGCTTTCTGAGTTGTATATTGGATATCATATTCTGTTAAGATCATTTGCCATCTTGCTATTCTCCCAGACAGAGCGGGCTTTTCAAATATGTACTTGATGGGATCCATCTTTGAAATCAACAAAGTGGTGTGAGTCAGCATATACTGTCTCAGCCGGCGAGTAGCCCATACTAGAGCGCAGCAAGTTTTCTCAAGCAGTGAGTAACGAGACTCACAGTCGGTAAACTTTTTGCTCAAGTAATAAATAGCATGCTCTTTTCGGCCAGACTCGTCATGCTGCCCCAGCACACACCCCATTGAATTGTCAAGTACTGTCAAGTATAGTATCAGAGGTCTCCCTTCCACTGGTGGCATAAGAATGGGTGGCTCTTGGAGATATTCCTTTATCTTCTCGAAGGCAGCCTGACATTCATCGTTCCAGTGTACTACTTGATCTTTCTTCAGTAATTTGAATATTGGCTCACAAGTAGCAGTCAGATGTGAGATGAATCGGGCAATGTAATTCAGTCGTCCCAGGAAGCCTCTGACTTCTTTCTCTGTCTTTGGAGTCAGCATCTCTTGTATGGCTTTTACCTTGGCAGGGTCCACCTGAATACCTTTATCACTTACAATGAAACCTAGCAATTTTGCGGACCTCACCCCAAAGGTGCATTTGTTGGGATTCAACCTTAGCTTATATAACTTCAGTCGGTCGAATAGCTTCCTCAGATGATCAAGGTGCTCCTCCTCAGTTTGAGACCTTGCAATCATGTCATCAACGTATACCTCAATCTCATGATGGATCATATCATGAAATAAAGCAACCATGGCACGTTGATAGGTTGCCCCAGCATTTTTTAATCCGAATGGCATGACCTTGTAACAGAAGGTGCCCCACTGAGTCACAAAGGTAGTCTTCTCCATATCCTCTGGAGCCATCTTGATCTGATTATACCCTGAAAAACCATCCATGAAGGAGAAAACCTTGTGTTGAGCAGTATTGTCAACAAGAACGTCAATGTGAGGTAAGGGGAAGTCATCCTTGGGGCTTTCCCTGTTCAAGTCCCTGTAGTCAACACACATTCTGACTTTATCGTCCTTCTTCGGCACTGGCACTACATTGGCAACCCACTGAGGGTAAGAAGTTACTGCTAGAAATCCGACATCGAATTGCTTCATAACCTCAGCCTTGATCTTTTCAGACATCTCTGGGCGCATGCGGCAAACCTTTTGCTTTACCGGAGGGCAGTCTTCCTTAGTTGGCAAGTGATGAACTACAATGTCGGCATCAAAACCAGGCATGTCTTCATAGGACCAAGCAAATATCTCCATGTAATCATGTAGCATCTGGATCAATCGTTGCTTCACGCTGAGCTCTAGATTAGCCCCAATCTTGACCTCTTTCCTATCTGTCTTCGTACCCAGGTTAATTGTTTCCACTGGCTCTTCATGTGGTTGAATAACCCTCTCTTCCTGGAGTAGCAGTCTTGCGAGTTCACCAGGAACTTCACAATCATCTTCACCTTCGTCTTCGGCCAAGTTGATCGGATTCTCGAAGTTATAACTGGCGGTAGCAGAGCTGTTACCAGTGAGATCCAGAGTGGATTGAAACCTGTATAAGTGAGTGTGTGTAAATATAGCTGTTTTGCAATATATAACACAGAAAGAAAAGAGCACAAGATTTGAAATGCAGCAAACGTCCAATGTTTTGATTGATGATATATGGAAATGTCATACAAAAAGCCCTCATAAATGGAGCTACAATGCTCCGGGTAGGACACCGAGCCAATAAAGTTTTAACATATTGTTTGTTACAAATTGGAAATCAAAAGAAATAATTACTGCGTGACAAATGTGATAGGTGTAAAATCCTTTGTCGTCCAGTTGCTTGGTCCGTTGCTAGTAGTCGGGTAGATCCAACTGTCAAACTCTGCTTCCTCTACATCCTCCTCAATAGCATTCACCCTTGGGTTGGAGATAAACACCGGAGCCTTTCTGATCTTTTCCTTGCGCACAACCCTCTGAGCCTCTGCAGTAAAGCCCAGCCCAAATTTGTCATTCTTTTGAGTGAAGTCGGGAAGCTGACCCCAGTTTGCACAATTGCCTTTCTCGATTACAGCCCGGGCATCCTTCAAGGACGCCATCTTCAACAGAAAATCTTCTTCAACTACTGCCTCAGCTGATGCCAACACTGGGGGTACTTCCTCAAAATGGTGAAAGGGGGTTTCAATAAACTCCCCGTCCATCTCGATATACCGGAATGAATTCAAGTGACTAACCATGTATTCCTCCTCACCCTGCACAGTAACAATCTTCCCTTTGACAGGGTATTTGAGCTTTTGGTGTAGAGTGGAAGTTACTGCCCCAACTTTGTGAATCCAGGGTCGACCCAACAAGCAGGAATAAGATGGACGAATATCCATTACATAGAACGTTGAGTCGAAAACTTGGGAACCCACACGAATAGGGATGTCTACTTCACCGTGCACCATCCTCTTAGAACCGTCGAAGGCTCTAACAATGATGTTACTAGGTTTCAACTCCAGGCCCTCACAATCCAAGCGATCCAATGCTTTCTTGGGCAAAACATTCAGGGAAGAGCCGGTATCCACTAACACGTGTGCGAGAGTAGTGCCCCTGCATTCTATGGAAACATGCAGGGCATCATTGTGATTTTTCCCTTTGGCGGTAAGGTCAGCATCCGAGAACCCTAAGCCATTGTCAGCCGTCAAATTAGCCACACAGTCGGTGAATTGATCCGCGGAGGTCTCTTGCGGCACATGGGCCGTTTTCAGAAATGAAATTAGGGCTTTTGCATGGGCCTCTGAGCATAGCAGCAATGATAACATAGAGATTTTGGAGGGAGTATGCCCCAACTGTTCAACAACGTTAAAGTCACTCTTTTTGATAATTTTAAGAATTTCCTCCATTTCTTGTTGGGAGGCTTCCACAACAGTCTTCTTTTTTGGTGCCTCCGTCCTGGCAGGCAAATCGGTAGCAACTTCTTTGCCCCGAGTATCAGAGGACTCGGCGGCAGTAGTAGACACAGGAACTTGAATTGGAACATGCACACTTGCGGGTGTGATAGTGAGAGGTTTTCGGATAACTGGCGGTGCAATGTCAGGCGAGAAGAGCCTGCCACTGCGGGTAATCTTGGCGGGACCAGTGATGCTACTGATACTGGTATTGGTGCTGAACTCCTGCTTCACCCCAAGCACATACACGTCGGCTCCATAATGCCATGGGACCGCTTTATCAGACTCATAGGGGAGAGGCCCCGGAACAGTAATAGTAATGGGTGCAACAGACATAATCCGGACTGGTTTCTTCACGGGAGCTTTGGCAGGATTGTAAATTGTGACAACAGATATTTCTTCAATGGAGACAAACAGAACAACAGTTTTCTTGAACAGAATTTCCTTGCTATCCATCAGGCTTTGGATGCCTGATTTTAGTAGCGGACAACCGGTAGGGATAACAGCACACAGGAGGCAACCCTTACCACAACCCAGAAATAAACCGGCTAGTAGTATGTTCCTCTTAACAGTCAAAAGAGGGGTAGCAACATCATTCACCGAAACAGCATACAACTCTTCCTCAATGGCATTTACTCTATGCTGGGGCATAGGAGCAGTTACAACATTCGGTCTCTCAGGCGCTTCAAACTGAATTTCCTTTGCGTCGATAAGATCTTGCACTTTGTTTCTCAAGGCCCAGCAATCATCAGTAGTGTGCCAGGGACTATCAGAATGATAAGCACACCGGGCATTTAGGTTATACTTAGGAGACGCAGTGTTGACGACCTTAGGAGCTTCTTTGATGGTCACCAAGTTGGTTGATAACAGTTGGGGTAAAATTTGAGATAAGGTCATACTCAGCCGAGTATACTGCCTCTTGGGCCTTTCACCTCTTTGTTGATTGTACTGCTGAGGAGCAGCAGCAGGTTTTGAAATGACCAAAGCATTGACGGCTTGGCGACTTTCGGGCTTGACTTGTCTTCTAGGACCATAGACGACACTTGCTTCTTTCTTGAAAGGCCTTTTCTCAGTACTTGTGGAGGCAACTTTTTGTATCTTTCCTGACCTGATGCCAGCTTCAATTCTTTCTCCCGTCAGAATCAAATCCGTGAACCCAGCGGAGGAGTTACCAACCAAATGATTGAAAAATGGACCAGACAAAGTCCCTAGGAACATATCAACCAGCTCACGATCAGTCAATGGAGGCTGCACCCTGCCAGCCAAATCTCTCCATTTTTGTGCATATTCTTTGAACCCTTCACCCGTTCCTAGAGACATACCCTGAAGTTGGGTACGCGTAGGAGCGAGATCAGAATTGTATTGATATTGTCTGTAGAATGCGGTTGCCAAATCTTCCCAGTGTCGGATACTAGTTCCATCAAGTTGATAGAACCATTCAAGCTGTGACCCCGAAAGGCTATCTTGGAAGAAGTGAATCCAAAGGTTCTTATCTGCCGTGTAAGGTTGGATCTTCCTTACGTACGACCTTAGATGCAGCTTTGGACAGGAGGCCCCATCATATTTGGCAAAGGCAGGCGCCTTAAACTTGTGTGGAATTACTACCCCAGAAGATAACCCCAGATCTCCGAAATCCAGCCCCGGCACATTCTGAATCTCCATGGCGCTCAAGCGGTCTTCCAATTGCTTGTATCTGTCAGCAGCAGGTGGGTATTGTTCGTCGTTGTAGTCTGTCTCGTTGTCAGAGACTGCAGGACTAGGAGCTCCTCCCCCTTGGGGACTGTTTTTCTCAGCAGAAGAAGTAGTTGGTTCAGCTTCATTATGGAGTGTGTTCCCAAATCTGCGTCCAGTGTTGAATAACGCAATCCTCTTTTTCTTCTTATTCTTCAGGAGTAGAGTCTTCAACTCTTGCTGTCCTTGGGCCAGGCTTAAGACCATCTCTTGAAACTGGGCACTTTGGGCCTGAAGGGCCTTGATTGTTTGCTCAATGGATGAGTCCGGATTCATGATGACTGTTCAAATAAACAGCGAAGGAGATTAAGCAACCTGTGAAATAGGGTACCTGCTATGCATATGGTGCAATGAAATGCGTATGTTTTATGTTTTCAAAGACAAACAAGATTCAACTTTGTAGACAAAAAGGGAAACACACTTCATTAGATTAAAATTTTCAATTGTTCAACAACTTGCCCTTAGGCATTACAGGAATGGAAAATACTGGAAAGGAAATAAAAGCTATAAAATAAAATATCCAAAGCCCATCAGTGCTCCCATGGCCTCCTTTTCTCAGTGTTGATGTAGTTATTCAGAACCTGCTCTTCCTCCAATTGCTTAGTCAGCCTCTGGATCTTCCGTTCCTGCTCGTTGAACTTTTATCGATAGAAATCCCGCTCTTCCTTTAGCTGCGCCCAAGATCTCTTCATTGTGTCAAAATCAGTGGGTATCTGAGGAGGGAGGACAGTTGGAGGAACCCCATCTTCATCAGGAGATTCAAGAATGATAGGTCTGACAGCTTCGTACGACATACCTAACCTTTGAGCACGGATGCGGACCCATTTGCAATAGGGTTCCATTGGTAGAGAAGTCTTTGGTCCCAACTCATGTGGGTCAGCTTTGTGAATTTTGTCCCAAGCTTTAATGAATCCATGGCGTAGTTTGTCACTGTCTGTCTGGAACTCAAAATGGAAGTGAGGAACCAACATTTCATGAGGCCCAACTCCCCGGGCTCTTCCAAACTGACGGAGAGCTAAGCATGGATTATAAGAGATTCCTCCTTGGATACCAATCAACGGAACATTAGGGTATTCTCCGCAACGGTCAATAACAACTACCTCATCCAAACCTCTGAGAGTCCAAGTGATGTCGTTATCAGTGAGAGACATTAACCTCCGAGCCCAACATTTTCCTTCTTCATTCTTCAGCACGAACTTAGGAAGGTGCGAAATAAACCACCTCACTAGCAAAGGAGCACAACACCACGGAGTTCCCCATTTTCGAGCAGTACGAGCATAGAGTTGTTGCAAGATATCACCCAAAAGAGTGGGTACAGGATTCCGAGACATGAAGATCCTTATGACATGGATACTGATAAAGGTGTCAGGATTGGGAAATAGTACCAGACCATAGATCAAAAGAGCCAGAATATCTTCGTACGCCTTAAAGTCCAAGTCATTCCAGAAATCATTAGCTTTGCCAACCAGAAATTTGACCAAAAAGCCCTTGACTCCACTTCTAGTTTCCCAGTTAGCTAATACCTCTTCTTTGGTCAAGGGGAGAACTGCAGCAACCTCTTCAGGCCTAAGAGTCTTTTCCAAACCAGTGAAAGGAGTTTGCTCCAAGACAAGGATCCCAAGCAAATAAGAGAATTCTTCCAGGGTAGGAACCAGCTGGAAGTCTTGAAAGGTGAAACAATGATACAGAGGGTCATAAAACTGGGTCATAACACTTATCAGTTGTTGGTCCCATTTTGCAGTGATCAAGCCAAGGAGAGAACCATGCCTGTTGATGAAGGAAGAAGTGTTTGGAATCCTACCAACCAAATCCTTGAGTAAAACTGGTGGTTGAACAAAGTTGAGCCGGATAGTATTCCTACGCACGGGCATCATGATGTCCTACAAAACAGAGCAAAGATGAAACTTTTTTGTCTTTGAAATGGGTTAGTCCTTTATTCAGGATGCATGCAATGGTATGATGGCATGATGCTATGATGAAGCACACCACAAGTATTCACACAGGCAAACATGATAAGGCACACAAGTCACACAAGACAATCCTTAAGTTTCAGGTCAGCATGAAGTTTAGGTATTACCCTCTTTTATTTTCGTTGGTTAAAACCTGTCCTATCAAAAGTAACCGGGTTCTAGAGGATCTCAAATCATTGACTACCCTCAATCGGTCATAACTCCAGCATCGCAATCTTTTCTTGCGGCCAGAACCATCTCGAGAGTTTAGCCTCAATGAGTGTAGCATACTGCTACTGTCCTAATAGCCAAGTTGGTCAATTTAGGGTTCTAAGGTCGGTTGGTGTTTAATGACTCCTTAGAAGACCTATATTCTCCTCATTGCAACACAAGGGATATAGATACAGACCAAAGTGCCACACCAACGTAGCCACTGCTTCACCCATGTCGGTCTACGCCGGACAGATCCCTCACAGATTATGCTACCTAAAAAGGGTATTTTTCCAGATCCGGGTTAGGATCTATGAAACTCCGATGCAAAGCCCACAAATATAAAAAGCAATCAAAGCAAACAATTGAAAACAAAGGTGATCTAAGCCCTAAGGTTACTCCACTTTTAAATCTATCCCCAGCAGAGTCGCCAGTTCTGTGATACGGTGGGAGAACTGACTTGAGGTTTTGTGTTTGTTTTCGCAAATGTTTCGGTTGAGCAAGAGTCGCCACCGACTTTTTATTTTATCCTAAGGAAAGGTTCAAAAAGCACAGCAAAAACCTTCGAGATTTTTCTTGGGTTCGGGGAGTAGATTATAGAAAGGGAAGGTATTAGCACCCTTTCTATCCATGGTTATCCATGGGCTCTTAGTTACTTGCTTAGATCACTTGCCTTTTGTTTTCAATTGTTTGAAATGGTGCTCGTGTGTGTGGGTTTGAAAATGTTTTGAAAAGAAGCCAATGTGGTGGCAACCTTTGTAATGATCCATGTGGGGATGTATACAAAGATGTATGTCTTTTAAAAAAGTTTTCATTTGTTTTTGAAAGTTGTTTTGAAAATGTTGTGAGGCGTGGTTTTAGAAAATAGGCAAGTGTTTTGTTTTTGCAAGTTTTGATTCAAGTGACTAAGAGGTTATCTACTCCTAAATTTCTCAAAGTTTATTGCTATGTTTTAACCCTTTTAATAAGTTTGTTCCACCATTGTATTTGGTGGACAATCTCATGTTAGGATGTGAAAGGGACGGGCGCGGGTCATCGTTTAGACCATAATTGCAATGGTGCTAAGCATCTTTGGGCAATTTTCTTTAAGGGACTTGATCATTTGTTTAGGCAACATTTTGAAAGTGTTATCGAGGGACTATGATCATTTGATTTGTTTGTTTTGCTCGAGGAGACCTAACATGCAATATGGCCCAATTTTGAAAGGCAACAAGTGGAATACCCTAGGGGGTGCAAGTGTGATTTGTGTGTCCATTTTCATGTTTGTTTATCTTGAAATTAGGTCAAAACTATTTTTCGTTATTTTTCGCATACAAACCCTAATTCTAACATGGTATAATTAGAAAGCAATAAAGTGCGAAAATAAATTTACTAAGCTATTACAAAACCATATACGGGAAGGGGGGTACAAATGTTCGAATGGGGATTTTGACAAGGAATTTAAACCTAAAACTATTACATCAATATTGAATTATTTACAAGGTGATTAATTTGCATAAATTAAATAAAATAGAACAAATGTGCAAGATGCCAAAAAATGGTTTTTGTATGTATGGAAAAAAAGTATTTTTACATGTCAAAATAAAGAAAAGGAAAGTATTATTTTTTTGGAGTTTTTCATGTTTAGGGCAAAACCCTAATTCTATTAAATAAATATATTATTTATTCAATATATACAATATTTATTATTTGTATACAAAATAAAATAAAAAGGAAGTATATTTGTAAAAAATGTATTTTTAGTATTAAATATTAATAAAATAAAAATATGTATATTTTTGGTATTTTATTCTAAGTATACTAATATATATGTATTTATTTGTATTATTTGCAAAATATGTATTATATATATTAATTAATAATATTTAATTTTTTGTAAAAAAAGTATATTTCACATAAAATATTTTCAGAATATAAAATGAAATAAAATAAAAATAAAAATGTATTTACACCATTTTAACATTTTTTAAATAAAAGTATATTTATTTACTTATTTATGTTCAAATAACTAGTCTAACCAAATAAATATCTAATAAACAGGAAAATGGTACAAAAAATTATTTTTATGTTTTTTATATGATTAGAAAATAAAAATAAATCAAGCCAAAAAAAAGAAAAGTCAAAAAATCATTAAAATGAAGAAAATGGGCTTAGGGGGTTCAGAAGTAAAAAGAGTGTGTGAAAAGGAAATGCAAAAACAGGCCCAGCCCAAATAACCTTTCTTCAACCTCTGGCCAAACAATGTCAAAAAACGCGCGCCTGGTTCCCTGATTCAAACATCTTGATTCCTGGCTTTTTAATGAAAACTCATAACATCAAAAATGTTCAGCATTAAGAGACGAATCCAACCATATGCAGAACTTGTCTTAACTCTCTAAGATGAGGAAGAATTTCTTCTCCCCCAAATCCTGACCTAGATTTTCCTCCATGTTCAGACTCAAAATTCTTGCAACACACATAATATAAATAAAATCTAATTATATGGGCATGTTCAGGGCAATGATTGTGACATATTCTCTTCACAAACCTAAAGCTAACAATGCCTAATAAGAGAGATACGAATTCAAAAACTTACCTGTTCAGTTGAAGTTCTATCTGGCAATGGAGAAGCTTTCAGTGCAAGGTGATGATTGGGATAGTTTCCTTGAGGTCCAGGGATGCTATTCCAAGCTTTACTTTCTCTTGAAAGCTTTTGAATCGAGCTAGAGCACTTCACCTGCAAATCAGAAAAGTGAAAATGGTAGAACTAGTTAGAGGGATTACAGGTCGTGTTTTAGGTTTTGGTTAGCTTGCATAGATGGTGGGGAAGGTGTGTGAACTGGTTTGGGCAAGAAAGCTTGAGAGGAATGAGAGATGGCACTCAAACTGCAGGCCCTGCCCTGTTCTTGCAGTTTGAAGGTGATTCTGGGAATGGGAGTGTTTGAGGGATGTTAGGGTCGTGTACTAGCTCAGTTGGTATCTCTTGAATGTGTTTTACAAGTTTGCTTAAGTGTTTGTAAGCTGATATGAGAGTTGGTACAAGTTATGCTATGTTTCTTCTTTCTTAAGCAACAAAAGGCAAGTTGATGTTCTAGACTGATGCAGGCCCCCATAACATGCTGCAACCCTTGGCCTTGATCAGTGCAATGTGTCTCATAACTTGTGCCTAGAAGATTTTGACTGTACCACTTGGATTTGCAAAATGGACATAAAGTTCTACTTTTTCAAAATGGAAATAATGCTTTATCTATAAATGGATTAATCTTCTAGGCAATGCTTGAACACACAAAACATGGTCTTGGCACAAAGGTTTGGCATTAAATTATTGAGTGTAAAAGGGTTTTAGGACCTGTAATGTAGCACAAACTATGCTGACTTGAAAATGGCCTAAGTTATGAACATGTTCATGATCCATTCAAAAGTGAGTTTTTGCCATATTGTGAAATTCGATTCTCTCAAGTTATCAGGTTGTTTGAGAAGTTCTTGGACATTTTGGAAAGCTTGGAATGTGTACTACAATCCATCTTTGAAATGCAAATTGAAACTCCAAGTGGAAGTGTATGGAAAATGGCCTTGAAGTTAGGTAGAAAACCTTGCCAAAATAGGTCAAAATTTCACTAAGTTAAGAATGGTTTAGTACCCTTATTCAAAAAATTGTAACTTGAGATACAAGCTTCATTTGGGAAAACTTTGTGAATCAAAATTGTATATTATGCAACAAGCTACAACTTTCATGTTTTGACTTTTGTTTGAATCCAAATGAATCTTGGTGAGAAAGTGGGGCAAAGTTGGGAAAAAATTAGGGTTTTCCATAACTTAGAAAAATTCTAAGTTGTGAAAAATTTCCATTTCAAACCCTAATTTGCAATTTTTGATTTCTTGGTGAACAAGTTTCATGATTTGGCATGTTTTGATGAAAAATGAATCTTGACTCTTGATTTTGACCAAAAAGTCAAAGTTTGACTTTTCAGTATACAGTCAAAATTGATCAATTGACTGGGAAATTCAACTGTCAATCTTGTGTACTTGGGATCTTTTGAGTTTGTTGAGCATGTCAAGATAATTCCATGGGGTCCTTGAGTCCATATGTGAGCTTGGTTTGCCATTGGCTAGGTCAAACAGTCAAAAATTGCCCTTGTGCAGTCAAAACCCTAAAAATGACCATTTTGCCCTTTTGATGATCTGATCAAATTTCTTGTGGAACTGTGATCCAAACTTGATCAAATGGTCTATGTGAGTTCATAATGTTGATGTGGGTCAATTTTCATGAGATTTGACTGTCAATTGGCCACAGTTGACTTTTTCCCCAATATAGCTGATTCCTAGGTCAACTGTCCAATTGACTGGGCAAAATTTGGAATCAAGACTTGAAACTTGGTATGGATAAACTTGGGAGTCCAACATGAAGCATGAAAGTCATCCTAGGAATTTAGGTCAAAATATCTTTGTGCAATCACAAACCCTAATTTGGGCCAACAGTGTAAGGAGAAGTCTTGAGCAGAGGAAACCCTAACTGGATCTTGATCTTCAAGGGTTTTGTGATGAGAAAATGTTGAGGAAATGGGAGGGCAAATTTTTGGGTACAACAGGGGGTATACAAATTTAATGGAGATTGCAAGAATGTAAACCTAGTTAGTCTATTACAACCATATTGAATGGATAAGAATATACAAGAAATGTAAAATGGATTTGTTTTGTTTAAGTAAAGAAATAAGTTTGCTTAAGAAGATATTTTGATCTTTTTATGCTAAAAGAAATAAAATAAAACATGTGAATATGAATTTTTTTTGGTGTTTTTGATTAGTGAAAATAGAAGTGATGGAAAAAATAGTAAGGAGAAAGAAAATAGAATCAGTGTATTGCTGAAATAAAAGAGGTCAAAAGTTCTGACTTTGGCGCGCTGCACAAACAGAAATAAACGTTAGTAGAAAATAGGGAAGGTCAGAGGTTCTGGGTCCCCTGGAAATAAAGAACATTTCAGAAGTTCTGATGTCGCTGGTAGAACTTCGTCTCCCTCTCCATGCTAGTCAGAGCATCTGCAAATTAGTCATTTCTCAACAAAACAGAAGATGCGCGTATAGCAGTTATGGCAAGTTTTGTAATGTTTCAGAAACAAGAGATATCAGAACTATAAACCAGAAGCAAGCATGAATTTGTTAATCCTAATTCTGAGTCCTAATTTCCTCAAGAAGTTCTGAACTGAAATTCTCTCTACTTAGGCAAGAAAATACATGAAACCTCGAAATATGTACAACATCAGAGTCAGGACGTCTACATTGTATTTTGAATATGCAAGTCTAACAATGCCTAAGTAATATGACGAGAGTCAGTAGAAGCTTACCTTGCAGCTGGAAAATGTTCTATGAGCTGGAGTCTGGCTCTGACCGCTTGTGATGTTCTGACCAGGTTCCTCACGTGCCCAGCAGGCTAGAAACCTTTGACTTGAACTATGAATGGCTGGAAAATTCTGGAACAGCCAAAGAGCAAAGTTCTGACTTCTTTGAAGTGGATATTGATGGAGGGTATGTCACAGTTTGAACACAGAAGTTAGGATGGTTTCTAAATGTATATCAGAAACTGTATGGATGGTTTTGGTCAAGAAACGCTTGAGGAAAAATGGAGTTTGAATGCAAGAATCAAAGTTAATAGGATTTGTATTTTGTGTTTGCAGTTTTGGACTCTTGGAATTTTAGAAGGGGTTCAAGGCTTTTTCTTTCTAAAATTTTTGACCTTTTTACAGTTGCCAATAAAGTCTAATTTATAGGAAAAGGTTTAGTAGCTTGGAGAGGTCAAGGGGCACAACCATCATATGCTAGGCGCTGACTTGTTCTTGAAGTAAGTTTAAATAGGTATGGTGGTTAGCAGATTTAGCAGCGCCTAAGCCGGATTTGTAAGCAGGAATTAAGGAAAGGAAACCTCAAAAGCAAAGCAACGCATGGGCCTAGCACACTCTTGTACAAAAGTTTGCTTTTCCAAGACAGTAATGGTACTTTTATGCCACACGTGGGGAAATCTTTTGGATAAAGACCCAAAAGTGGTTGTGAGCATTAAATTATGATGAGATTTATCAAACCAAAAATACTGCAATATGAGATTCTGCATCATTGCTTAATTCTGGATCAGAAGTTCAGCTTCAGCGTAACTTAGAATAGACATCCAACTTCTGATCTTTGTATCTCTTTGCTCCAGCATGTTCTGAAGAATTTCTCAGACTTTCCAGGAAGCTTGCTACACGCTTTGTAACCTCCTTTGAATTGCCCTTGCAAACTCTGACTGAATTGTGAAAACTAGCCCAGAAGTTCTGACCAAAATCTATTTTGAAAGTGTCCAGAATTTGCTGAATGCTTCAGTTTCAGGGACGTGTCTTTGAGGTTTTAACTTGAAATCCCAGTATTTCTAGGAGAAGTTATGTTCTGTGATATTTTAGGTCTTATTGAGATCTAGAACTCTTGTGTTAGAAATTCTTCCAGAATCAGCTTGCATCATGGTGATAATCTGATTAGAAGTTCTGAGTTTGTCATATTTCTTAAACACTTAGAAAAATCCTAAGTATTTAGAAATTTGACTTTTCCAAAGTAATTTTGACTTTTGAATTTCTTGATGAAACAAACTTCATATTTCAATATGTCTTGATGAAATATGATCCTTGAAACTTGATTTTGATCCAAAAGTCAAGGTTTGACATTTCAGTGCGCAAATGACCATTTTGCCCTTATGAATGACTTTCTTGGAAAATTTATAATTCAAGGCTCAGAATTTGGATGAAGCGAACCTGAGGGTCCAGGGTGATCCTTTGAGAAATGAGAGGGAAAATTTTGGGGTAAAACAAGTAGATTAGGTGATTTTCTGAGCTAGTTAACAATAGTAGGATCTATGATGAGGATAGTCAAGATAGTGCTGCTCACTATAAGGCTTTGCATGATAAGAAGGGAAAATGGAAATTCAGAGGGAAGCCGTATGTGACTCATGCTGGTAAAGGGGAAGTTGGTGATGAAAAAAAGCCAAGTGGGAGAGGAGCTTCTACTCCAATTAAGTGCTACAAGTGTGGTGTTGAAGAACATCATATTTCTGAATGTACAAGTGATAAGGTGAAGTGTTACAATTATGGTAAGCTAGGTCGCAAATCTTATGAGTGTAGAGGAGGTGCGAGTTTGACTTGCTACAACTTTGGTGAGCAAGTTCACATTAGTACCAGATGTGACAAGCCGAAGAAGGACGAAGCTAGAGGGAAAGAGTTTACTTTATCTGGTTCTGAGACTGCTGCTGAGGATAAACTAACATGAGATACATGCTTTATTAATGGTACACATTTGATTTCTATTATCGATACTGGCATGGTACATTATTTTATTTCTTTGGATTGTGTTAAGAGATTGAATCTTGAATTATCTGATATGAAGGGAAGTATGGCTATTGTCACTCCTGTTATGGGTTCAGTGAATACTTCATATGTGTGTTTGAATTGTCCGTTGAGTATTTTTGGTAAAGACTTTGGAATTAATTTAGTGTGTTTGTCGTTAGATCAACTTGATGTTACCCTTGGGATGAACTAGTTAGAATTCAATCATGTTTATATCAACTATTTTGACAAGACGGTTATCTTTTTTTATTCAAGTTTTGAGAGAGATTTTTTTATGTCTGCCAAGTAAGTGAATGAGTCTGTGCAGGATGGTGTTGTGTTATTGGCTTTGATGGCAACATTGGATGTTAGTGGGAAACAAACAATTGGTGAATTGTCAATAGTTCGTGATTTTCCCGATGTATTTTTGAAGATGTAAGTGATTTTCCGCCAGAGCGTGAGGTGAATTTTACGATCGATTTAATTCCTGGAACTAGTCTAGTATCGATGGCTCCATATTATATGTCAGCATGTGAATTGAAAGAGTTGATGAGTAAACTTAAGGATTTTCTTGAGAAGAAATTTATTCGTCCTAGTGTGTCACTGTGGGGTGCACATGTTTTGTTGGTTAAGAAGAAGGAAGTTATTATGAGGTTATGTGTGGATTATAGACAACTGAACAAGGTAACTATTAAGAATAAGTATCCACTTCCGAGGATTGATGATTTGATGGATCAATTGGTTGGTGCAAGTGTGTTTAGCTAGACAGATTTCAGGTATGGGTATCATCAGATTTGTGTGAAAGTTGAACATATTCAGAAGACTGATTTTAGAACAAGGTATGATCATTATGAGTAATCTATGATGTCGTTCGGTGTGACCAATGCACATGGTGTATTTATGGAATATGTGAACAGGATTTTTCATCAGTATTTGGATAAGTTTGTTGTTGTTTTAATTGATGATATTTTGATATATTCAAAGAGTGAAGAGGATCATGCTGATCATATGAGAATTGTGTTATCTGTGTTGGAAGAGAAGCAGTTTTATACTAAATTTTCTAAGTGTGAGTTTTGGTTGAAGGAAGTGAGTTTCCTTGGTCATGCAATATCAAAAGGTGGTATTGTTATTGATTCATCGAAGATTGAGGTTGTATCTCAAAGGGAAGCTCTGAAATCTGTTTATGAGATGAGAAGTTTTATTGATTTAGCAGTTTTGTTGTACCCCAAAATTTTCCCTCCCATTTTCTTCAAGACATTCTGCTAAGATTCTCAAATACTCAAGGATTCTCAAGAGTTGCTCAGACAAACTCACCACGTAAGCATTGGCCTATAACTAGGGTTTTGTTTTTATCAAGGGAAATTGGACTTCTAAAGCCTAAAATTACTTTCATGTTTCATCATAGACCCCCAACAATGCTCATGTCAAGTTTCAAGCCCTGCATCACAAATTTGCCTAGTCAATTACTCAGATGACTGAAAATCAACTATATTGGTTAAAAAGTCAAATATGGTCAATATACAGTCAAACTTTAAGATTTTTGGCCAACATCAATATTTTGAAGTGATATTTTTGCCAACATCATAATTCATCAAGAAAAACCCTCAAATCATCAATGTTAAAGAATTGCCAAAATTAGGGTTTTGACTGAAGATGACTGATCATTAACTGTTGACCTAGTGCATGACCTAATAGCTTGAAGCATGATCTCAAGGACTCAAACACAACATCTTGACCTAATTACATGGCTCAATAAATTTCCAAATATGCAAGTAATTGATAGTTTAAAATTTGAATCAATTGATGAAAAGTCAATAGTCACACAAAAGTCAAACTTTAAGTTTTTGGTCAACATTTGAACTCAAAAGTCAAGAATCGTCGATATATTCAAAAATATCAAACTTGATCATCAATAAATTAAAAAGTCAACAAAATTCTAAATGGGAAAAGTTTCTAACACGTAGAAAAATTCTAAGTGTTTTTGTTCTTAACAAAAACCCTAACTTCACAAGCAAGTTTCCTCAAGATGCAAGCTGATTCAAGGAAAACTTTCAAAATGAAAGTTGTAGGGATTGATGAATTCTACAACTTTGTTAATGTGGGATGATCCTAAAAAAGTACTTAACTTAAGAGATATAAGCTCATGAACTCACAACTTCATGGTCATTTTTCACCAAGTCCTCATTTGATTTAGCCAAAACTCACAACATGAAAGTTGTAGACATGGTTTCAAGCTTTCCAAAATGTCTAAGAACACAATTTTATCATGCTTGATCTAGGAGATTCGAACGAATGAATTTGGGCATCCATTCTAGAAATACAAGTCATTTTGTGATGAACATAAGATCAAATCTCCAAGCCATGATGCATAATCTTGCTTTACAGGCTTCTAACTTGCAAATCTCACCATAAGTAAATGTTTACACAACTAATTGAATCATTATCTAAGTGTTTGAAACATTGTCCAAATGATTTTTTCATTTATGGCACAAAGGCACCATTTCCATTTACATAAAGCATGCTTTATGCATTTTGTCAGCTCTCTTTGAGCCTCTCACCTATTCCTTCTGCACGCACACAATTCCAAAACAAGAAGCAACATGTGTACAACTGCTAACCACCCTATGAGCCATTGTACCATTTCATTGGAATCATGCCTTTGCAAGTTACTTCAAAACCAAGCTTCAAAACCATAACACGCTATCTTGAATTTCTGGTTACTTCAGGCCCTCAAACCTCTTGCCTATAAATAAAGGAAGTATTTGCAAGCTAACACACGAATTCACAACCTCAAAAAACCTCTCAAGATTAGAAGCTACATATAAAACTCCATTGTTGCAATTTCTGACCTTGTACACCAAACAATAAATCCACTCGTGCATTTTCACTCTAAATCATTTACAAAGCTTCTATAACTCATATAGAGCTCATCCAAAGACATGTTTCATCATTGTAACACCATCTTCATCATCTTCCAAACTCAAAAACAGAACTTTGCAACTTGACTTATCCAGAAGAATTGAGGCACTCTCAATCCAAGGTAAGCATTGCAAAAGCTTCCTTGGAGTTCAGTGAAGCTAGTTATATCATCCTCACACCTCCAGAAGTGCTCTAACTTCAAACTCGATTCTCACTTTTGAGGTAAGTTTTCTAAACTTTGAAATCTCTGTATAAGCACCATTTGCATTTATTTTCTAAAGCAAAAATGTAGATATCAATGCCCTGAAGCTAACCATGTCCTTAGGTTTCATTTATATTGACCGTGTGGTGAGAATTTTGGAGTTGAAATTTCTGAAATATTAGGGTTCAGTTTGGTACCAACCGAAATTCACTTTAATCTTTGAGTTTTAGCTTAAGTTAATGGCATGGTTGAATTCATGGTGAAATTTGGAACAACTCTGATGTGTACATTTTTCAAAATGGTTGAGAAATGGAAGAATTTGAAAATCAAAAATGTTGGTGTTGTTTGTTCTGGCGCGAGGAAGAAGATTAAGTCATATTCAAATTTCCAGGGTTGAGTTTATAATATATTTATTGGTGGTTGTTTCATAACCGGATGAAACAACCACCCCAGTGGAAAGCGTGTGTGTGTAGAGCGTTAGTGTGCCAGGACAGGGGTTTGATCCATGCCTCTGGCATTTTATTTTTCAATCTTTTCTTTGTTAATCGGGTACATGCAAGTCACACGCGCTCATCATACACCTCATGTTATAACCATCAGATCATCATGCAGGAAGATTCAATGCTTCAAACGCGCCTTTCCACCATGAACTATCAAGGACCAACCTCACTGGAACCAAATAGCGCTTGGGCCTCCCTTTAGGGATTTTTGTTTTTGCTTTCTAACACCCCATTTTTTTCTTTTGTAGTTCAGGCCCATTTTATTTCTTTTTTTTTAATTTTAATTAACTTTTTTTTTCTAAATCATTTTTGTTTAATCAGAAAAAATCATAAAAAATGACAAAAATTAGATTTAGTCTTTTTAATCAATTAATTTAATTTTTGAAAAATAAAAATTATTTTATTTTAACCATCTTGATTTTATTTTATTAAGACTAGGTTTTTTATACTTCATTTATTTTTCTAAACAAGTACAAAAATATTTTCTAAATACTTAGATTTCTTTATAACTTAATTTATTTATTTATTTATTTTTAATAAATAACAATAAATTAATTTAATTACACCTTATTTTATTTTGTATAATTAATTTGTAAATAATATTAGAATTAGGTCTAAATTTTCTATCTCACATTGCAAATATTTTTCAAAACAAAGAAACAACAAAATATTTTTTTTAAAATACTTAAAACTTTTTTAGGGTTTTTTACATCATTCCCCTTCTCACCACCTTCACGCACTTTATTTTTCGCATTAATATTTCCCAATATTGAAAATTCTCAAAGCTTGTAATAGAAAAATTAGGGTTTGTTTCCTCCCTCATTCATAAACTTGTAACCCCCATCCCCGAAGCGTTGTAATAGCGTAGGGCATTTAATTTCTGCAATTTACAGTTTTCCTTATTACTGTTAGTAATTAGGGTTTGTATGGCAAGATTAAAATCAATCATTAGAAAACCTAATCTAAAAGACAAATACTTGAAATCAAAACACTTCGCACACGTGCACCTCTAGGGTTAACCTCACTTGTTACCTCGGATAAAAACAGTCATGTCCCTCAAACGTGGGATGTTTTAGAAAAGACCCTCGGTTAAAATATCGTATTCCCTCAATTACCCTTCGATGTTGCCTTCGGTAAACGATATTAGTCCCTTACGACAATTGCTAAAGCATTCCATAAGTCGCCTTCTATGATTGTACGATTACCTACGCATGTCCCTCACAACCAACAATAGGGCTTCCTACTAACTAATGGTAGGATAGAACTATCTAAAGGAAGAGGAAAAGAACAAAAACCTTTTGAGTAGGTAGATTGCTCGTAATCGCTTGCTCACCAACTAAAACAATTCCCACACTTCTCACTTTTAAAACAACTACTTTTAAAACACTTTATAAACACTCTTGTGGAGTGATACAAGGGTTATTATAAAGAAAACCGCTTTACATTGGAATTTTCAAAACACTTTCCAAAACCAATACTTCATTCCAATAAATATTTTCAAAACAAAAATTTTTGTTTACATTCTCAACAATACAAGAATCATTAAAAAAATTGCCGCAGTTAGGAATTTTTCAAAATATTTTCAAACATACACAAACATAAAGCATTTTTAAAGTGAGCTAGCAATTAAGATCCCGTAGATAACTACGGATGAAAAGGGTACTAACACCTTCCCTTTTCATAACCTACCCCCAGAACTCAAGAAAATTATCAAAGGTCTTTCTTTTTCTTTTCACCCTTTCCTTTATTGGATAAATGAAAATTCGGTGGCGAATATTGCTATATGTAACATTTGGATAAAACACAAAACCCTAAAGTCAGTTCTCCCACCGTATTACAGAACTGGTGACTCTGCTGGGGAAATCAAATTTTAAAGTGGGGTTACCTTATGAGCTAGATCACCTTTATTGTTTTACTTAATTGCTTTGTATGCTTTATATTTCGGAATATGCTTGGGTTTATTTCTTGTATAGATCCTATATCCAGATATGGGGGGGATTTTTAGGTAAGTAGCAATAGATCGTGGAAACTGTACAGCGTAGACCTATATGGTTGAAATGATGGTTGCGTTAGTGCGACACATTAGTTTGTGATGGTGCCCCTTGAGTAAGTCAAGGAGAATGCTCGGTTACCGCGTGGTGTCATAAGCACTAATTGACCATAGAACCTTAGTTGACACAACTTAGCCATTAGAAAGTAGTGAGATAGCTAGCTTTGGTGCATACTAAAGTTGGTTGATACTCAATGCTACACTCATTGAGATTAGACTTTCGTGATATTTCGATCGCAATTTAGATGCTTGTGCTGCAAAATTCATGAGAGAAAGATCAGTGATATTGAGGCTCCTAGAACCCGATTACTTCTTTTAGGACAGGTTGAGCCAACTAAAACTTCAAAAGGGTACTTACCTATAAACTCCATGCAAGCTTAAAACTAAGGCCTTGTGTGTTTTGATTATGTTTGACTAATTGTTCGAACATGACATCATGACATCATGACATCATACCATATCATTTTCACTAACCATTTCAAGGACCTAGGGATTTATATTTGTTCTATTTTGTAGGATATGGCTTCCACTCACAGAAACACTACCTGAATCAGTTTTGTGAGGATACCTTCTCAACTTAAGGAGCTAGTGTCAAAAGTTCCTGATAGCTCTCCATTCATTAAAAGGCGTGGTTGACTACTCAGTTTGGTTACCCCGGGTTTTGAAGAAGATATGATGAGTTTTCTATTCCAGTTCTTTGACCCTATACATCACTGCTTCACTTTTCCCAATTATCAGTTGGTACCCACAATGGAGGAGTTTTCTCAATTATTTGGAGTGCTTGTTCTCATTCAAATACCTTTCACCGGATTAGAGAAAGTTCCATAACCTGAAGAAATTGCAGCAGCCTTACATTTGAAGCGGTCCGATATTGTATCAAATTGGGAAACAAGGAGTGGAGTCAAGGGTTTCCTGGATAAATATATGTTAGAGAAGGCTCGACTGTTTTTGGATGCTATGAGTTTTCAAGATTTTGAGGAGATCTTGGCTCTTCTAATCTATGGGTTGGTGCTATTCCCTAATCCATACTAACTCATAGATGTGAATGCCATCAAAATATTTCTTTCTCGTAACCCTGTGCCTACTTTGCTCGGAGACATTCTGCATTCTCTTCACACTCGTACTATGAGGAAGCGAGGGACTCTTATGTGTTTCATACCTCTTCTTTCAAGGTGGTTCATTTTGCACCATCCCCGATCAGTATTGAAGAATGAATAAGGTTTGAGGTGGTCTCAAAGGATAATGTCGCTTTCTCATTCGGATATCTATTGGTGTTCTCGGTCCCTGGAAGATGTTACTCTCATTGACCACTATGGGGAATTCCCTAATGTTCCACTCCCTGGAATTAGGGGAGGTATTACTTACAACCCTTCTCTGGCTCTATGATAATTCGGTTATGCTCAAAGAGATGGTCCTCGTGATGAACTTATCCAGGGTATTGTGTTCGACTTCAAAAATAATCCTCAAGTTTATCGTTAAAGGTTTATACGTGTTTGGGGCATGGTAAACAAGGTGGATAGAAAAAACTTTAGACAAGAGAATTCTATCCCTTTGGAGCCTTGCCTCAAATGGGTACGAGCTCGCGCTCAAAACCTGATGATGCCATATCCCACTGTCTTACCAGTAATTGTAGAGCCTGTTACTGAGGGGGATATCCCTTATACCATCCTCCATCCAGACATGCCCACTGACCTCGAAGAATTGCAGAAGTCCTGGATTCAACTCAAGGAATAATGGGACACCTTTGAAGCTCAATTCTACGCAAGCGAAAAGAAAGTGTTGGACCTCACAAATCAACTTCACGAGGAGAAAAGCCTTAATGCATAAATCGTCATGAAAAGGAAGTTTCAGTGGGAGACTTAAGTCTTAGGGTTTAGAAGTTTATATTGTTGTCTCCTTGAACCCCTTTTGCTTTTCATTGTAAGCCTAGAAAGCAGTTTGTAAATCTGAACTTATTAATGAAATCTTTGTTTCTATTTCCTTTTTGGCTAGAAAATTTAAATCTCCTAAGGTCCTTGAAAACATTGCATCCACATATCATGCATCATTTCATAAGCAGGTTTTCCGATACAGGATTCCTCATCTATTTACTATTTATTTCAGTATAAGATGGCTCTCGAACAAACTGTCAAGGATCTACAAACCCAACATGCACAATTTCAAGAGACTCTTCTTAATCTAGAAAAAGGGCGACAAGAGATGATGGCGCTTCTCACCATGAAAAAGAAGACTAAGAAGTGGTCTGTTATCCTCAACATTAGAAGAAGGTTCAAAGGTTCTACTCAACCAGTTCAAGATGTTTCCTCTGAAGAAGACGACAACCAAGAGGAGGATGATAGAAGTGTCAGAGGTGAAGGTAAAAATAATCTGGGTTCCTAAGATGAAGACTACTCTAACAAATAGTATCCTCCTGTAGATGACAAGTACAAGCAGTTGGAATACCGACTTAAAGCTGTGGAAATCCAGAAAGTGCCTAGATTGGATTTTGGAGAGCTTGGTCTGATATCGGGGGTGGTCATCCCTCACAAATTCAAGGTCCCTATTTTTGCTAAATATGATGGGGCATCTTGTCCCAAACTTCATCTGAGGTTGTATGTTTGAAAAATCCAACCTCATACTGCTGACCGGAAATTATAGGTCCATTTCTTCCAAGAAAGTTTGTCTGGTACTCATTTGGAATGGTTCTACCAGCTGGAAGGGACCAACATCCACACATGGGAAGACTTGGTTGTTGCTTTCTACAAGCAATATCAATATAATGCTGACATGGCGCCGACTCGTGTACAATTGCAAAATATGTCCATGGGTTCGAATAGAGGGTTCAAGGTGTATGGCCAAAAATGGAGGGACCTAGCTGGAAGGGTACAACCTCCTTTGACTGACCCATAATTGGTGGATATGTTCATGGGCACTCTGACGGTTCCATTTTTTTATCTGCTGACTGGGAGTTCTTCATCAGGGTTTATTGAGCTGATTCTGACTGGCAAACAAGTTGAAAGTGGTATCAAGAGCGGGAAGATTTTGATGGCTACATCTTCTAATGTTGTGAATAATCCATTCATTTGTAAAAAAGAAACCAATGTTGTCTATGGCCAGAAAAGTCGTAGGAAGAATGATCGCCATCAGTCTGTGGGGGCGGTATTGATCTCTAATCTGGCGCCTGTTCAACAGTCACAACAAGGAAACCAATGTAGGTCAGCCGCTCCGAGAAGGAAATTCACTAGAATTAATTTTCCATTGGCTCAAGAATTCTAACATTTGATAAAGTTTGACCTTATAACACTACCAGATCCTCCTCCTAATCCCAACACATCCTCTATGAAGTACAATCCAAATGCAAAATTTGCCTATCAATCGAACAGTTCTGGGCACGACACCAACAACTGATGGGCCCTGAAAAACAAAATCCAAGACATGATTGATAACAAGGAAATTGAGTTTGGCCCTCCTGAGACCTCAAAAGTGATTACTGCTCCTATGCCGAAGCATGACAAGGGCAAAAGTGTTGTTGAAGATATTCTGTATGTTATCTCTGTAAGTGACGTGGTTACTCCTCTCTCGACAATCAAGAAGAATTTTCTACAAGCTAGTCTATTTCTAGGTTGTGTTAAAGAATGTTTTTGCTGTGCGGTTCAACCCAATGGTTGCGGGTTACTGAAGGAAGGAATTCAATGCCTGATGGATGCACATGTAATTTTGATTAAAAAAGTTTCGTATGCTAAAAATTTGTGCCGAGATTTATTTTTCATATTTGGTACACCTTTCAAGATCACTTCCAAAGGTCCTGTAAGGATTACTGCCAATCCAAAAGCTGCTCCCTTAATCATTACAAACCCTGGGCCCATCCCATATTCCTCGGAGAAGGCTATTCCATGGAATTATGGGTCTGACGTTTATTACCATGGCATCAAAGAAGAGTTGTCTGACGAAGATGATGAAGAAGTTGGTCCCAACATTGACAATATTGTGGAGACCAGTAAAATTACTAGAAGTGGAAGGATTTTCTCCCCATATATCTCTCCATATATTCAAGTCACAGTTACCAAGACAAATGCTGAAGCTCGAGGTAAAGAGCCAATGACAGAGCCTTCCAGGACGGAGGCACCAAAAGAAACTACAGTCAAGGATACCTTTGGACAAGAAATGGAAGAGGTTTTGAAGATCATTCGTAGAAGTAATTACAAAATTGTTGAATAGCTGGGGAAAACCCCATCCAAGATCTCTATGTTATCCTTGTTACCGTGTTCCGAAGCTCATGCGTAAGTTTAATGAAATCTTTGAAGACTGCCCATGTACCCCCAGAAATTTCTGCCGATCAATTTGGAAGTTATGTTGCTAGCTTAACGACTGACAATGGATTAGGTTTCTCTGACACTGACCTAACTCAAGAAGGGAGAAATCATAATAGGGCTCTGTATGTCTCCATTGAATGTAGGGGCACTATATTGGCTCATGTTTTAAGTTGATATTGGCTCTTCTCTGAATGTTCTGCCAAAAGGCGCTCTTGACAGACTAGATTGTGAAGGGGTTGTTCTGAAACCTAGCGATATCATAGTCCGAGCCTTTGACATGTCCAAAAGAATGGTACATGGAGAAGTAGACCTCCTGATTAAAGTAGGTTCACAAATCTTTGAATCCACCTTTATGTAATGGACATCCGGCCAGCTTATTCTTGTCTATTAGGACGCCCCTGAATCCATGGGGCAGGTGTTGTTACCTCCACCTTGCACCAGAAATTAAAGTATCCTATGAAAGGGAAGATTGTTACTGTCTGCGGAGAGGAGGAGTACATGGTTAACCACCTGAATTCATTCTGATATGTGGAGATGGACAGTGAATTCATTGAGACTCCCTATCAAGCTTTTGAAATGATTTCCCCTGCTGTTGTTGAAGATGTTTCTGTCATTCCAAAGACTACCAGGGTTCCGTACAAGATGGCTTCCTTAGAAGAAGCCAACACAACTATAAAAGAAGGTGGTTGTACTGTTTGTGGTCAGGTTCCTGACATCCCCTACAAATCTGACAAGTTTGGTTTGGGCTTTACTGCAGAGGGTCAAAAGGTTTTTCGCCGCGCTCGGGATGGAAGACCCCCATTCCATATCAGCAACAATGGAATCAATTCTATAGAGAATGTTGATAGTGATGGTGACTTCGACAGTTGGATCTTTCCTACCATTGGCAATGGACTCGACAATTAGAAAGCAGAAGACATTATCTCCATCTCCTTTAGCCATGAGTAATAGATATTTCTGTTTTTATCGCTTTAAGAAGTTTGGTTATGTAATTTCTTTTAAAACAATGACTTTAAACCTTGTGTCTTGCCTAAAGCACAATGGTCCATTTGTTAAGGATCATCATTTCATATGTAATATTTTCATTTAATGAAAACATTGGATGTTTCACATTCAAATTTTGTGTTCTCTATCTTTCTTTTTACTTTATTTCACTTTCAAATAGCTATGTGTTCTTACACACACCCACACACTATATTACAGATCCCTATCCACTCTGGATCTCGTTGATAACGATTCTGCTATTGCCGCTTATGACTTTGAAAATCCAGTCTACCAAGCCAAAGACGAAGGTGAGGAATATTACGATATACTTGGAGAACTTGCCAGACTCTTAATACAAGAAGAAAAATCTATCTAACCACATGAAGAGACGGTCGAGTTGGTAAACTTGGGTTATGAGACAGATAAGAAAGAAGTCAAGATAGGCACCAACTTAGAGGGCAGTGTCTAGGACAGATTGATTCAGATGTTGCACGATTATGTTGAGGTATTTGCTTGGTCATATGAAGACATGTCAGGGTTCGATATAGATATTGTGGTTCACCATTTTCCAATGAAAGAGGGTTGTTCTCCGATTAAGCAGAAGGTTTGTTGCATGCGTCCTGAGATGTCAGAGAAGATCAATGTTGAAGTTACGAAACAATTCAATGCAATATTCTTAGCAATGATGTCATATCCTCAATGGGTTGCTAATGTTGTTAAAGTACCAAAGAAAGATGGAAAGGTACTTATGTATGTAGATTACAGGGATCTGAACAGGGCAAGCCCCAAAGATGACTTCTCACTTCCACATATTGATGTCCCGGCCAATAACACCGCTCAGCATAAGGTATTTTATTTCATGGATGGTTTCTCGAGTTATAATCAGATCAAGATGGCTCCTGAAGACATGTAGAAAACTACCTTCGTCACGCAATGGGGCACTTTCTGTTACAAAGTCATGCCTTTTGGGTCGAAGAATGTCGGGGCAACTTATCAACGTGTCATGGTAGCTTTATTTCATGACATGATTCACCATGAGATAGAAGTCTACGTTGACGACATGATAGCAAGATCACATACTGAAGAAGAACATCTTGATCATCTCCATAAGTTATTTGAAAGGCTGAATAAATACAAGCTAAGGCTAAATCCGAACAAATGCATCTTTGGGGTGAGGTCTTGAAAAATCCTAGGTTTCATTGTCAGCGGCAAAGGTGTTGAAGTTAACCCTGCAAAAGTTAAAGTTATTCAAGAAATGTCGGCTCCACGCACCGAGAAGGAAGTCATAGGTTTCTTAGGACGACTGAACTACATTGCCCGATTCATTTCTCATTTGACTGCTAACTGTGAGCCAATCTTCAAGTTGTTGAAGAAAGATCAAGTAGTAAAATGGAATGACGACTGTCAAATAGCCTTCGATAAAATCAAGGATTACTTACAAGAACCTCTAATTCTGATGCCACCAGTTGAAGGAATACCTTTAATCATGTACCTAATAGTGCTAGAGAATTCCATGGGTGTGTAGTGGGGCAACATGACAAGTCTGGTCGAAAAGAGCATGCAATATACAACCTTAGAAAAAATTTTACCGACTGTGAAACAAGATATTCACTGCTCGAGAAAACTTGCTACCCTTTGGCATGGGTTGTTCGCTGACTAAGACAATATATGTTGACTCATACTACTCTATTGATCTCTAAGATGGATCCCATCAAGTACATATTTGAGAATCCAGCTCTCTCCGAAAGAATAGCCTGATGGAAAATGTTCTTAACAGAATACGAGATTCAGTACACCAATCAAAAGGCAATCAAAGGAAGTGTATTGGCAGATCATTTGGCAGATCAAGCCGTAGATGACTATAATCTATGAACTTCAAATTCTCGAATGAGAACATCATGCTAATTACAGATTGTGAAGAACCTGGATTGTATGAAGGACATGAGCTAGGATCCCAATGGACTATGGTTTTTGATGGAGCTTCTAACGCACTTGGAAACGAAATTGGTGCTATAATTATCTCTCCTCAAGGTTATCATACACCTTTCACTGCTAGACTTTGCTTCGATTGCACCAATATTATGGATGAATATGAAGCGTGCATCTTAGGTATTAAAGTTGTTATTGACCTGAGAATCAAGTTCTTAAGAGTATATGGGGACTCAGCCTTGGTAATCAGTCAAGTCAAGGGAGAATGGGATGCAAAGCATCTAAATCTTATCCCTACCCAAGAACATGTGCTTACTTTGATTCCGTACTTCAAAGAGATTACTTTTGAGCATATCCCAAGAGAAGATAATTGGAGGATGCATTAGCTACCCTGTCATCCATGTCCAAGGTTATATGGGACAATGAGGCTCCCAAAATTTCCATTGACATATTCGATGAACCGGCACACTGCTACGAAATTGATATTGATGGAGTAGAGGAAAAACCTTGGTTTCATGAAGTGAAAAGGTACCTTGAAGCTCAAGAATACCCTGAAGGGGTATCTATAAATGACAAGAAATTCCTACGGAGGTTCTCGGCTAAGTTCTTCTTAAGCAATGGAATTTTGTACAAGCGTAATCATGATTCAACTCTGCTTCGTTATATGGACAAGAAGGAAGCATAGAAAATCATGGGAGATATGCATGAAGGCATCTTTGGTACTCACTCTAGTGGGCATACTATGGCTAAGAAGATTCTGAGAGCAGATTACTATTGGTCGACTATAGAAACTGATTGTCACCACCACTCGAGGACTTGCTATAAGTGTCAAATCTATGCTGATAAAGTTCATGTGCCTCCAGTACCTTTGAACGTCATGACTGCTCCTTGGCCATTTGCAATGTGGGGCATTGACATGATCGGGTATATCAAGCCTACTACTTCTAATGGACATCGCTTCATTCTCATCGCCATCGATTACTTTACAAAATGGGTTGAAGCAGCCTCGTTCGCCTCTGTTACTAAGAATATGGTCGCCCGGTTCATCAAGCATAACCTTGTCTGTCGGTATGGTATCCCCGAGAGAATCATCACAGAAAATGGTACTAATATCAACAACATTATGATCATTGAGCTTTGCATGCAGTTCAAGATCAAGCACCACAATTCTTCTCCGTATCGATAAAAGATGAATGGCGCAATGGAAGATGACAACAAAAACATAAAGAAGATTGTGAAAAAGATGGTTGTGACCTATAATGACTGGCACAAGATGTTACCATTTTCTCTTCATGGCTACCGTACTTCAGCATGAACATCAACTGGGGAAACCCCATTCTCTTTGGTTTATGGTATGGAAGTTGTCCTACCTGTTGAAGTTCAGA
The DNA here is from genome assembly GCA_948472305.1 of Vicia faba. Classification (NCBI taxonomy): domain Eukaryota; kingdom Viridiplantae; phylum Streptophyta; class Magnoliopsida; order Fabales; family Fabaceae; genus Vicia; species Vicia faba. The sequence goes on along the minus strand of OX451741.1, from coordinate 605,342,406 downwards.
TTCCTTCTCTGAGGATTATGAAATATGCATATTTAAACGAAGATGAATGGATTCAGACTAAGATACGCCAGTTAAATCTGATTGATGAAAAGAGGCTTGCAGCTGTCTGTCACGGTCAGATGTATCAGAAATGTATGATCAAGGCGTTCAACAAAAAAAATCAAACATCAGGTATATCAGGCTGGTAACTTGGTACTAAAGCGCATTATTCTACCGCAAGGTGATCCCAGGGGCAAGTGGACTCCCACCTATGAAGGGAAATTTATGGTCAGGAAAGTATTTTCAGGCGGTGCTATGATACTAACCACCATGGTCGATGAAGATTTCCCACACCCTGTGAATGCAGACATAGTCAAAATATACTAAGCCTGAAAACGACCCGCTAGGTTGATTGGCCTAGGCAAAAATAAGGGCATCCTGGTGAACCAAAAGGGTTCGGGTAAAAATTAGGGATATATAAAAAGGTTATACACCCGGCAAGTCGAAAACCTGAAAAGGCGGTTTGGGCAAAAAAGGGTATCATGGTGGGCTGAAAACCCGAAAGGGTGGTCCAGGAAAAAGTTAGGGATTAAAAGCATACAATTATGTCCCTTTGAATCACTTACTGCCATCTTTATTACCAAAGTCGAAATTTCAAATGACGTCGATCAGTTTAACTAACTTCTTCTGACAGCAAAGGATGAGATGTTCGAAAACATAGGGACAATAGGGAGTTGGAACCCAACGAGATCATTTTCACATAGATATATGTTTTGTTTTCACTTTGTACTCTTTTCATTTCATGACAATTTCCTCTTACTAGGATTTATGTTTCTATTGTACAAAATCATTTGTTTATAGACAAATTATTAATACAATTACACCTTAAGTTCAAACTTTTTGTTTTTCTATTTTTGTTTGCAAAAATGTCCAATGACTAAAAATGAATGAACATATGCATATGAACATGATTAACTGTTAACAAATATATGCATAAGAACATGAATAATTATTTATTCAAAACTCTGGGAGTTGGGGTGACGTTCAAGTAATCCACAAATCCCCAGAGAGTCAATTCTATGAGATTATCCCCCAGAGTAATCTTCACAAATTCACCTTCAATGAAGATACATTCCCCACAACTTCCCCAACAGATCGCTCTGACGGATAAAATAATGTGATATTTTCACCCACCTATGGAGTTCCAATCATTATAATTCATGAAAATTCTCTTCCTCAACTGAGTTTATTCCTCCAAAACTGTAAAACTCCCTGAAGATTTCTTCTCTCCAATAGAGCTTGTTTCCTCAGCATAGTATTTCTCCTCCAAAAGGGTTTATTTCCCCAACAGATTATAGTCTCCCCGGTTTGAGTCTATTCCTCAGATGGCTATAAATCACCGGCAAAATTCCTCTCCCTAGTGAAGTCACCACTATCCCTAGAGATTTGTTACAAAACCTGGAACCGAATCAAATATCAGTTAACTTTATCCTCCCCAGACGAGTCAGAATGTTATCCATCTCTTTTATCCTCAATCAGGTTATATAAGAATTAAACTCCCCAGACGATTTGGAAGGTTATCCATCTCATTTATCCCCAGTCAGGGTATATAAGAGTTAAAAACTCCAGTAGAGTCATGAACGACTAATGTTCCTAAATTCTTCTCCCTAAACAGAAGTCGACATTCCCCAGCGGAGTTTCCTCAAACAGCAAGCGGGAATCCCCAGCAAAAGCATTCTAGACAAGGTTGAAGATTGAACATGTTCTTCATCCCCAACACCAGTCAAGGATTCATTTTACCCAAGAAGATACTATACGGAACTGTTGATACACTAATACTTCACATTCATACATCATTTACAAATATCATAGCATTTGCATACGAAATGCATATATCCCAGTCTCATTTATTTCGAGAACATCATTACACAATGCATTTCATACATTATGACATTGTATACACCTAACTCTTTATCTTTTCAGGTAAAGTTCACAAACAGATGAATATCATCAACAATTCACAAATAGGTCCAAGATTAATTCTCGAAACAAGTAGAGGCAACTATCTATGTGACTAGATCAGAGATTAATTCCTGAGACAAGACTGGGAAACTATCTATACAACCAAGCAAAGATTAACTCCCAAAACAGGACGAGGAACTATCTTTATCACCAAGTGGCATGAAATCCCAAAACAGGACGTGTTTACCAACAAAAACAGATTATAGATCAATTCCCGAAATAGGACGGGGCGACTATCTACATAACAAACACTTCCTTCAAAGACTTTCTCAGGCTCAAATTAAATAAACCATATATTTATTTTGATACTTTTTCCAGTTAAAGACGGACGCAAACATCTTCTGGCTCAGATTAAATTAAGCGTAAATTTCTTCTAATACTTCTTCCAGTAGACTTTTTCTGGCTCAGATTAAATCAACCATAGATTTATTTGAATACTTCTCCTAGTTAAAGATAGACAAAGACATCTTCTGGCTCAGATTAAATCGACCATGGATTTACTCTAATACTTATTCCAGTAGCTATCTTCTGGATCAGATTAAATCAACCATAGATTTATTAGGATACTTCTTCCAGCTAAAAAACATGCGTAGACATCCTCTGGCTCAGTCTAAATCGAGCATAGATTTATTCTGATACTTTTTCCAGTTGAAGTTGAGTGCAGACTTAGTCTAAATTCTATCCGCAAATGCTTAGGATGGCATCTATAAGCTCATTTATAACAATTCTCCATAACCTCTCCAAATGGAATCTTTAAGCCCATTTCCAGTATTACATCAACCAACAACATCACTTCGGGCACATGCAAGTGCAAATTTCTAGGCACTTATGTGTTCAATCATCTTCCACCTTCAAGTCACGAATGACGGACATGCCACTCTAACTCTTTAGGTTAAAGAAGATTGAACAGGGGCATCTGTTGTACCCAAAAGTTTTCCCTCCCATTTTCTTCAAGAAATTCTGCTAAGATTCTCAAATACTCAAGGATTCTCAAGAGTTGCTCAGACAAACTCACCACTTAAGCATTGGCCTATAACTAGAGTTTTAGTTTTCTCAATGGAAATTGGACTTATAAAGCCTCAAATGAATTTCATGGTTCATCATAGATCCCTAACAATGCTCATGTCAAGTTTCAAGCCTTGCATCACAAATTTTCCCAGTCAATTGCTCAAATGACTGAAAATCAACTATATTGGGTAAAAAGTCAATTATGGTCAATATACAGTCAAACTTCAAGATTTTTTGTCAACATAAATATTTTGAAGTGATATTCATCATTTGATCAAGGGTTGATCATAATTCATCAAGAAAAACCCTCAAATCATCAATGGTCAAAAATTGTCAAAATTAGGGTTTTGACTGAAGATGACTGATCATTGACTGTTGACCTAGTGCATGACCTAATAGCTTGAAGCATGATCTCAAGGACTCAAACACAAAATTTTGACCTAATTACATGGCTCAAGAAATTTCCAAATATGCAAGTAATTGATAGTTGAAAATTTGAATCAATTGATGAAAAGTCAACAGTCACACAAAAGTCAAACTTTGACTTTTTGGTCAACATTGGAATTCAAAAGTCAAGAATCATCAAGATATTCAAAACTATCAAACTTTATCATCAAGAAATCAAAAAGTCAACAAAAGTAAAAATTAGAAAGTTTTCTAACAATTAGAAAAATTCTAAGTGTTTTTGTTCTTAACAAAAACCCTAACTTCACAAGCAAGTTTCCTCAAGATGCAGGTTGATTCAAGGAAAACTTTCAACATGAATGTTGTAGGGATTGATGAATTCCATAACTTTGTTACTGTGGTATGATCCTCAAAAAGTGCTTAATTTAAGAGATATAAGCTCATGAAGTTATGATATTTTTTATCCAACACTTAGAAACTTTTTTCAAGTTTTGATCAAATTTTTGTCCCAACTTCATGGCCATTTTTCACCAAGTTTTCATTTGATTTAGCCAAAACTCACAACATGAAAGTTTTAGACAATGTTTCAAGATTTTTAAAATATCCTAGAACAAAATTTTATCATGCTTGATTTAGGAGATTCGAAAGCATGAAGTTAGGTATCCATTCTTGAAATACAAGTCATTTTGTGATGAGCATAAGATCAAATCTCCAAGCCATGATGCATAATCTTGCTTTACAGGCTTCTAACTTGCAAATCTCACCATAAGTAAATGTTTACACAACTAATTGAATCATTATCCAAGTGTTTGAAACATTGTCCAAATGATTTTTCCATTTATGGCACAAAGGCACCATTTCCATTTACATAAAGCATGCTTTATGCATTTTGTCAGCTCTCTTTGAGCCTCTAACCTATTCCTTCTGCACGCACACAACGCCAAAGAAAGAAGCAACATGTCTACAGCTCCTAACCACCTATTAGACATTGTATCATTGCATTTGAATCATGCCTTTGCAAGTTACTTCAAAACCAAGCTTCAAAACCATAACATGCTATCTTGAATTTCTGGTTACTTCAGGCCCTTAAACCTTTTGCCTATAAATAAAGGAAGTATTTTCAAGCTAACACGTGAATTCACAACCTCAAAAATACCTCTCAAGATCATAAGCTACATATAAAACTCTATTATTGCAATTTCTGACCTAGAACACCAAACACACAAACCACTCGTGCATTTTCACTCTAAATCATTTACAAAGCTTCTATAACTCATATAGAACTCATCCAAAGACTTGTTTCATCACTGTAACACCATCTTCATCATCTTCCAAACTCAAAAACAGAACTCTACAACTTGACTTGTCTAGAAGAATTGAGGCACTCTCAATCCAAGGTAAGCATTGTAAAAGCTTCTTGGGAGTTCAGTGAAGCTATCTAGATCATCCTAACACCTCCATAAGTGCTCTAACTTCAAACTCGATTTTCACTTTTGAGGTAAGTTTCCTAAACTTTGAAATCTCTGTACAAGCACCATTTGCATTTATTTTCTAAAGCAAAAATGTAGATATCAATACCCTGAAGCTAACCATGTCCTCAGTTTTCATTTATGTTGACCGTGTGATGAGAATTTTGGATTTGAAATTTCTGAAATATTAGGGTTCAGTTTGGTACCAATAGAAATTCACTTTAACCTTTGAGTTTTAGCTTAAGTTAATGGCATGGTTGAATTCGTGGTGAAATTTGGGACAACTTTTATGTTTATATTTTTCGAAATGGTTGAGAAATGGAAGAGTTTGAAAATAAAAAATGTTGGTGTCCTTTGTTCTTGCGCAAGGAAGAAGATGAAGTCATATTCAAAATTCTAGGGTTGAGTTTATAATATATTTATTGGTGGTTGTTTCATAACTGGATGAAACAGTCACCCCAGAGGAAAGTGTGTGTGTGTGTGTGTGTGTGTGTGTGTGTAGAGCGTTAGTATGCCAGAGCAGGGGTTTGATACATGCCTCTGGCATTTTATTTTTCAATGTTTTCTTTGTGGATCAGGTACATGCAAGTCATACACGCTCATCATACACCTCATGTTACAACCATCAGATCATCATGCAGGCAGATCCAATGCTTCAAGCGCACCTTTCCACCATGAACTATGAAGGGCCAACCTCATTGGATCCATACAGCGCATGTGCCTCCCTTTTTGGCTTTTTTTTTTTGCTTTCTAACACCCCATTTTTTCTTTTGTAGTTCAGGCCCACTTTATTTATTTTTTATTTTAATTAACTTTTTCTTTTTTCTAAATAATTTTTATTTAATCAGAAAAAAATCATAAAAAATGACAAAAATTAGATTTAATCTTTTTAATCAATTAATTTAATTTTAGACAAATAAGAATTATTTTATTTTAACCATCTTGATTTTATTTTATTAAGACTAGGTTTTTTATACTTCATTTATTTTTCTAAACAAATACAAAAATATTTTCTAAACACTTAGATTTATTTAGGCCTTAATTAATTAATTTAATTTTCATAAATAAAAATAAATTAATTTAATTACACCTTATTTTATTTTGTATAATTAATTTGTAAATAAAATTAGAATTAGGTCTAAATTTTCTATCTCACATTGCAAATATTTTCCAAAACAAAGACACAACAAAATATTTTTTTTTAAATACTTAGAACTATTTTAGTGTTTTTTACATCTTTCCCCTTCTCACCATCTTCGCGTACTTTATTTTTCGCATTAATATTTCCCAATATTGTAAATGCTCAAAGCTTGTAATAGACAAATTAGGGTTTATTGTTTTTCTCCCCAATTCATAAACTTGTAACCCCCATCCCGGAAGCATTGTAATAGCGTAGGACATTTAATTTCCATAATTTACAGTTTTCCTTATTACTGTTAGTAATTAGGGTTTGTATGGCAAGATTAAAATCAATCATTAGAAAACCTAATCTAAAAGACAAATACTCAAAATCAAAACACTTCGCACACATGCACCTCTAGGGTTAACCTCAATTGTTGCCTCAGATAAAAACAGTCATGTCCCTCGAACGTGGGATGTTTTAGCAAAGACGCTCAGTTAAAAGATTTTAGTCCCTCGATGACCCTTTGATGTTGCCTTCGGTAAATGATCTTAGTACCTTAGAACAATTGCTAAAGTATTCCATAACTTGCCTTCTATGACTGTGCAATGATCCACGCTTGTCCCTCACATCCAACAATAGGTCTTCCTACTAACTAATGGTAGGAAATCACTATCTAAAGGAAGAAGAAAAGAACAAAGACCTTCTGAGTAGGTAGATTGCTCTTAATCGCTTGCTCACCAATTAAAACAATTCCCACACTTCTCACTTTTAAAACAACTACTCTCTAAACACTTTATAAACACTCTTGAGGACTGATACAAGGATTATTATAAAGAAAATCGCCTTACATTGACATTTTCAAAACACTTTCTAAAACTAACACTTCTTTCCAATAAATATTTTCAAAACAAACATTTTTGTATACTTTCTCAACGATACGAGAATCATTACAAAATTGCCGCACTTAGGAATTTTTCAAAATATTTTCAAACATACACAAACACAAAGCATTTTTAAAGTGAGCTTGAAATTAAGATCGTGTATATAACTACGGATGAAAAGGGTGTTAACACCTTCCCTTTTCATAACCTACCCCCCGAACTCAAGAAAATTCTCAAAGGTCTTTCCTGTTCTTTTCACCTTTCTTTTATTGGATAAAAGAATATTCGGTGGTGAATCTTGTTATCTGTAACATTTGTGATCAAATGCAAAACCCTAAAGTGAGTTCTCCCATTGTATTACAAGGTTATTATCAGAAGTTTATTGAAGGCTTTTCCAAGATATATTTTCCATTAACGCAATTGACTTGGAAGGGTCAAACTTTTATTTTGACTGCACAATGTGAAGCTGGTTTTCAAGAGCTTAAGAGAAGGTTGATGGACATCTTCAGGAAAATACTTTCTCAAAAACTCCCTACGGAACACAGCCCAAGTGACATTCTCACCTGCAGCTTCCAACTTCTTGCAAGTCTCTAGCCACCAGTCATCAGCCTCGACTGCTAGCATATGAGTCCCATAACGAACCTTCTGCGCTGGAGTGCAGTCCATCATGCGAAAGATCCTCTCAATCTCTTTCAACTATTCCAATGCTCCGTCAGGATCATATTTTCCCTTGAAAGTAGGTGGATTCTCTCTCTAGAAAGTCGCCAAGATACAAGATCCCACATTCCCGTCAACATTCGGCTGATTTTCCATCGCATGAGCCATAGCTTCTAAAGCAGCAGCAAGAGCAGCATCATTCCTTCCAACCATCTCAACTTATCACTACAACACAAACAACTGTTAGAACTCAAAATAACAATACTCGATTGTTAGACAACTAAGACTCGACGACAAGGTCGGACCAACCTTTTGCTCTGATACCAACTTTGTAACACCCAAATTCTACCCCAAACAAATTATGCAAAATAAATCAGAGTTATAAAATTTCATTTATACAAACCGATCGGGACGTCACAAATTCTTCTAATAAATTCATTGCATTCATCATGGATATATAACACTTTTAATAAAACATCGGATGAACCATCAATATAGCATCTTTAATAAAATAATTCAACAACTACGCAGCGGAATTCTTCAATAACATCTTTAAATAAATAGCAACTTCGAAACATCTCATATTTAGTAAATAAACAATTTAAAGTTCAACAACTAAAATCAGTAAGCGTTCATCCCCCCGAGTGTTACATATCAGAGCAATGACATCGACTCGATCTATTGAAGGTATACGGCCTTCACTCTCGATTACCTGCACGTTACCAACATATGGACAACATTCAAACAGAAGGGGTGAGATATCTAACAATATAATAAAGCGCATGATAATTAATATATTAAATTAGATCAATAATATCACCACTTCTCATCTCATAATCAACAATAATTACAGCATATATACTCATTCATCAACATCAAATACATCTCATTATTCATTCATATGATGTGACTCAAAACTATGCAAATGCATGTGGTACCGTTGGAGCAGAACTCCCATCTCAAAAATCTAATATGCCAATTAATAGAGGCATCAACAAGGCATAGCCTTCATCTCAAATTTGCCTATCCAGGCCATCTCAACGAGCATAAGCTCCATCTCAAAAATGCAATGTATGCGACTCAACATGAATGTAGTAACACACTCAGTTAACAACATCTCAAAACAGCAACATCTCAATCATCTCAAAATGACAACATCTCAGTCATCTCAAACAACAACATCACAATCATCTCGGAACAACATCTCATAAACATCTCAGAACAACATTTCATAAACATCTCAGAACAACAACATCTCATAACATCTCAATTACAGCATCTCGTAAACATCTCAAAATAATTTATTAAACATTACTTATTTATAAAACATCATTTGTTCATCATAAATTATCAAACACCACTTTAATAACCACATCTCACTAATAACTCAGCTGCATATTAATAATTCAGTAAGCCATACTGTTATTCTGCTACTGTACATCATCATTGTCACTAAATCCTACTGTCATAATTCTAACAGCAGCCTCTAACATCTCAAAATTCATCATTCTGTCTAAAAATCCAGCATAACAGTCATCTACGGGAATTAATCCTAAATTCTAAATTATTTATTGGGATTACACTTCTTATCCATCATTTAAATCATCTAGAATTAAGTTCATCGCGTTAGCTAATCAACGCTTGAACGACATATCAAACAGCATCCTACAACTCAAGTTACAGCAACTTAAAAACTGATTCTATCAAAATTCTTCAGTATGGGTCGACACAAAACTCCTTAGATCGACTCATCCTGGCTTTCAATACAGCATGTATCGACACATACACTCTTTGTGTCGAGTCATCCTGAGTCTAATACATAACATGAATCGACGCAAGCCCTGCATGCATCGACTCATCCTGAGTCTAACATCGAACATGTATCGATGCAAACCCTCCATGCATCGACTCATCCTGAGTCTTGTACTCATCATGTATCGACTCATCCGGTTTGAGGTCGACGCATCCTGCGATTTTCTGCATAATTTTCTGCGTTTTCTAGTGTAATTCACTACGTGAATTATACTACAACCCTAAAAACCTTATCATTACCATGATAATTCATCACTTAACATTAACTTACAATACTACATCGATTACACAACATCATAACGTCATTTATCCATCGAGAATTCATCAATATTCATCATACATCATTCAATTCAATAACAAAAACAGCAATCCTCTAATCCCATATATCAAACATCATGAACCCAATTATAAAGCCAGAACCCCACCCTTACCTTGGATCTAAGGTCGCTCTACAATTTCCTGGTTGAATCTTTGTTCTTGCCGTCTCCTTCAATTTTCCAGCAGCTTCACGTTCTTCACAATCCTTATTTCTCTTCTTACTGCTTCTTCCTTCTATTCTAACAACAAATAATAAAAAGACCTAATATTATTATATTATTCCTTATTGGGCTCAAAACCTACACCCCCTTATTACTTCCACTCACACCACATAGGCCCACATTAAATAATATTAGCTTCTAACATTATTTCACATAATAATATAATGCCTCAAATATATTATTATTTCTCCACTTAATAAAATAAATCCAATTTAATAACACTTCTTCACAATTATTCCAAAAATAATTTAATTAAATAATTAATTAAATTACGAGCGTTATCCCCTACTTAGAATATTTTCGTCCTCGAAAATTTACCTCAATCAAACAATTCAGGATAGGAGTCTCGCATCTTGCTCTCCAATTCCCAAGTCATGCTTTCTCCTGCAGCTCCTAGCCAAACCACTTTAACCAATGCAATCTCTTTGCCCCTCAGAGTCTTCATTTCACAATATGCGATTCGTACAGGCATTGTCTCCACCGTAAGATTATCCCGTACTTGCACATCATCCATATGAATCACATGAGATGGATCTGAAATATACTTTTGAAGTTGCGATACATGAAATACATCATGCAAATTCAAAAGATTAGGCGGTAAAGCCACTCTATAAGCAACATTCCCCACTCTCTCTGAAATCTAATACGGTCCAATAAAACGAGAAGTGAGCTTCTTAGACTTCAATGCTCGCCCAACACCAGTCACAGGTGTAACTCTCAAAAACACATGATCACCGACTTGAAATTCTAAATCTTTCCTTCGCTTGTCATGATAACTCTTCTGTCTACTCTGGGAAGTTTTCATCTTTTCTCGAATCAACTTCACCTTCTCAGTAGTCTCACGAACAAGTTCAGGTCCAAGTACTACACTCTCACCATATTCATGCCAACATAACGGAGTTCTACATCTTCGACCATACAACGCCTCAAAAGGTGCCATCCCAATACTAGAATGGTAATTGTTATTATATGTGAACTCTATCAACGGAAGATAAGTATTCCACGAACCTCCCTGCTCGAGAACACATGCCCTCAACAAGTCTTCTAACGATTGAATCTTCCATTCAGTCTGACCATCTGTCTGAGGATGATACGCTGAACTCAACATTAACTTAGAACCCAACGCTTCTTGCAAACTCTTCCAAAAATCAGAAGTAAATCTTAGATCTCTATTTGACACAATGCACAAAGGAACACCATGCAGTTTCAAAATCACACTAACATAAATCTCAGCCAACTTTGACACTGGAAAACTGATGTTAATAGGAATAAAATGAGCTGACTTCGTAAGCCTATCAACAATCACCCAAATCGAATCATGTCCTCTCGAAGTACTAGGAAACCCCGTCACAAAGTCCATTGAAATGCTATCCCATTTCCATTCAGGAAGTTCAAATGGTTGCATCAATCCTGCAGGCTTCTGATGTTCAACTTTCGACTTCTGACAAGTCAAACATGCATACACAAACCGAGCCACATCACACTTCATCCCAAGCCACCAAAACAAACCTTTCAAATCTTGATACATCTTCGTAGCTCCTGGATGAATACTCAACTTACTTCTATGACTCTCTTCAAGTATCACATTCTTTATCTCAGCATCGTCAGGAATACAAATCCGGTTACGAAATCTCAACACACCTTGCTCATCTAGCTTAAAATCATTATTCTCAGATTGATCAGTCCCAACCATCAAATCTACCAGTTTCACATCCAACTTTGGAGCTTCTCTGATACTGTCTAAAAATTCATTATTAATCTTCAACATACCCAACATAACACTCTGTGGAGTAACCTCGCAAACTAAGCTCATATCTCTGAACTGCTCAATCAATTCCAACTCTTTGATCATCATTGCTGACATATGTAAAGTCTTTCGACTCAACGCATTAGCTACCACATTCGCCTTTCCTGGATGATAATTCAAACTGAAATCATAATCCTTTAACAATTCCAACCATCTTCGTTGTCTCATATTCAACTCCTTCTGGTCAAACAAATACTTTAATCTCTTATGGTCACTAAACACTTCAAATCTAGAACCATAAAGATAATGCCTCCAAATTTTCAACACAAAAACAACTGCAGCAAGCTCTAAATCATGCGTAGGATAGTTCTTCTCATGAGTCCTCAACTGCCTCGATGCATAAGCAACTACCTTACCACTCTGCATAAGCACACCTCCTAAACCCATCTTGGAAGCATCACAATATACCACAAAAGGCTCTCCTAGATTAGGCAACGTCAAAATCGGAGTCGACGTCAACCTCTTCTTCAATTCCGTAAAACTTTCTTTGCACTGAACATCCCAAACAAATGCTCTACCTTTACAAGTCAACTTAGTCAACGGAAGTGACAACTTAGAAAACCCTTCAATAAACCTTCTATAATAACCAGCTAATCCCAAGAAGCTTCTAATCTCAGTAGCTGACTTTGGAGTTTCCCATTGCAACACAACATCAACCTTCGATGGATCTACAACAATGCCACTACCTGAAATCACATGACCAAGAAAACTAACCTCTTTTAACCAAAATTCACACTTGGACAGCTTTGCATACAACTTCTTCTCTTTAAGAATCTGCAATACTACTCTTAAATGTTCAGCATGCTCTTCTTCCGACTTAGAGTAAATCAAAATATCATCGATGAACACAACTACAAACCGATCCAAATAAGTATGGAAGATACGATTCATATATTCCATGAATACTCCCGGTGCATTAGTAACACCGAAAGGCATCACCGAATACTCGTAATGTCCATAACGCATTCTGAAAGCCGTCTTCTTAATATCTTCATCCTTCACTTTAATTTGATGGTAACCCGACCTCAAATCAATCTTGCTAAACACACGGGCATCCACCAATTGGTCCATCAAGTCATCTATTCATGGAAGCGGATACTTGTTCTTAATCGTCACCTTGTTCAACTATCTATAGTCAACACAAAGCCTCATACTTCCATCTTTCTTCTTCACTAACAACACTGGAGCTCCCCACGGAAATACACTTGGTCTTACAAACCTCTTCTCAAGTAACTCTTCCAATTGCTTCTTCAACTCTGACAACTCAGGCGCAGACATCCTGTATGGTGCCATAGATACAGGTCTGGTACCAGGTACAAGATTAATTGCAAATTCAACTTCCCTCTCTGGCAGTACATCCGGAATCTCATCAGGGAAAACTTCAGGAAATTCACATACCACCGGAAATTCCTCAATTATAGCTTGAGTCTCTACAGATAGCGACGCCATCAACAAAAACATTTGTGCTTCCTCTTGCATCAACTTTCTCAACTGTCTAGCAGACAACAGACCCTCTTCCTCTTCTTCAGGAGTAGAAACTTCACCGACTTGTCATAAAAATTAATATGAACACAGTTATGCTCTAACTAGTCCATACCAAGAATCACATCCAAACCTCTTAACGGTAAACAAACCAAATCAACAATAAAGTCTCTGTCGAAGATCGACAAGGGACACTTAGCACACACAAAAGAAGTAGTCACTGATCCCTTGGCTGGAGTATCGACGACCATTTCTCCACTCAAAGAAGACAACACAAGACCCAATCTTTCAACACAATCAGCAGCAATAAAACAATGTGTAGCACCAGTATCAATAATAGTAATTAAAGGAGTACTATTAATGAAACATGTACCTCTAATAAGTCCGTCCTCGGAAGCTGTCTGATCCTCCACCAAAGCAAACACTTTACCACTAGATTGAGCCTTCTTTGGCTTCGTACACTGGCTACCAATGTGCCCTTCTTCCTTACAATTGAAGCAAACCACATTCTTGTGCTCGCACTCAGATACAATATGTCCGTTCTTACCACAACGGTGACATCTCTTCACTTCAGCAGTGCACACATTACTCTTGTGTCCAGATTTCCCACACAAAATAAATCACACCAGTAGGAGCATCTCCCCCACTAGTCCTCTGACCATGAGCAACCCTCTGCTTACCCTTACCAGCTGGGGCATCATAAGGTTTACCATGATTCTGCGGGTGCTTACCCCTCTTCTCACTGATAATCTTGTAATGGGCATTATTGTCTTCCTCAAAAATCTTGCAGCTATCAACCAGATCAGCAAAGACACGGATCTTGTGGTATCCAACTGCCTTCTTAATTTCTGAGCGCAACCCATTCTCAAACTTAATACACTTCGAAAACTCAGCATTTTCCTCAGTGTAATGCGGATAAAACTTAGCCAATTCAGCAAACTTGGCAGCATACTCAACAACAAACATACTTCCTTACTTCAGCTCAAGGAACTCAATTTCATTCTTTCCACGGACATCTTCAGGAAAATACTTTCTCAAAAACTCCCTACGGAACACAGCCCAAGTGACATTCTCACCTGCAGCTTCCAAATTCTGGCAAGTCTCTAGCCACCAGTCATCAGCCTCGACTGCTAGCATATGAGTCCCATAACGAACCTTTTGCGCTGGAGTGCAGTCCATCACGCGAAAGATCCTCTCAATCTCTTTCAACCATTCCAATGCTCTGTCGGGATCATATTTTCCCTTGAACGTAGGTGGACTCTCTCTCTGGAAACTCGCCAAGCTACGAGATCCAGCATTCCCGTCAGCATTCGGCTGATTTTCCATCGCATGAGCCATAGCTTCTAAAGCAGCAGCAAGAGCAACATCATTCCTTCCAGCCATCTCAACTTATCACTACAACACAAACAACTGTTAGAACTCAAAATAACAATACTGGATTGTTAGACAACTAAGACTCGACGACAAGGTCGGACCAACCTTTTGCTCTGATACCAACTTTGTAACACCCCAATTCTATCCCAAGCAAATTATACAAAATAAATCATTGTTATAAATTTCATTTATACAAACGGATCGGGACGTCACAAATTCTTCTAATAAATTCAGTGCATTCATCATGGATATATAACACTTTTAATAAAACATCGGATGAACCATCAATATAGCATATTTAATAAAATAATTTAACAACTACGCAGCAAAATTCTTCAATAACATATTTAAATAAACAGCAACTTCGAAACATCTCATATTTAGTAAATAAACAATTTAAAGTTCAACAACTAAAGTCAACAATCAAAAATCAGCAAGCGTTCATCCCCCCGAGTGTTACATATCAGAGCAATGACACCGACCCGATCTATTGAAGGTATACGACCTTCACTCTCGATTACCTGCACGTTACCAACATAGGGGCAACATTCAAACAGAAGGGGTGAGATATCTAACAATATAATAAAGCGCATGATAATTTATATATTAAATTAGATCAATAATATCACCACTTCTCATCTCATAATCAACAATAATTACAACATATATACTCATTCATCAATATCAAATACATCTCATTATTCCTTCAGATGATGCGACTCAAAACTATGAAAATGCGTGTGGTACCATTGGAGCAGAACTCACATCTCAAAAATCTAATTTGCCAATTAATAGAGGCATCAACAAGGCATAGCCTTCATCTCAAATTTGCCAATCCAGGCCATCTCAACGAGCATAAGCTCCATCTCAAAAATGAAATGTATGAGACTCAACATGAATGTATAACACACTCAGTTAACAACATCTCAAAACATATCTCAAAACAGCAACATCTCAATCATCTCAAAATGACAACATCTGAGTCATCTCAAACAACAACATCTCAATCATCTCGGAACAACATCTCATAAACATCTTAGAACAACATTTCATAAACATCTCAGAACAACAACATCTCATAACATCTCAATTACAACATCTCGTAAACATCTCAAAATAATTTATTAAACATTCCTTATTTATAAAACATCATTTGTTCATCATAAATTATCAAACACCACTTTATTAACCACATCTCACTAATAACTCAGCTGCATATTAATAATTCAGTAAGCCATACTGTTATTCTGCTACTGTACATCATCATTGTCACTAAATCCTACTGTCATAATTCTAACAGCAGCCTCTAACATCTAAAAATTCATCATTTTGTCCAAAAATCCAGCATAACAGTCATCTACGGGAATTAATCCTAAATTATAAATTAGTTACTGGGATTACACTTCTTATCCATCATTTAAATCATCTAGAATAAAGTTCATTGCGTTAGCTAATCAACGCTTCGAACGACATCTCAAACAGCATCCTACAACTCAAGTTACAGTAACTTAAAAACTGATTCTGTCAAAATTCTTCAGTATGGGTCGACACAAAACTCCTTAGATCGACTCATCCTGGCTTTCAATACAGCATGTATCGACACATGCACTCTTCTGTTGACTCATCCTGAGTCTAATACATAACATGCATCGATGCAAGCCCTGCATGCATCGACTCATCCTGAGTCTAACATCGGACATGTATCGACGCAAACCCTCCATGCATCGACTCATCCTGAGTCTTGTACTCATCATGTATCGACTCATCCAGTTTAAGGTCGATGCATCCTGCGATTTTCTGCATAATTTTCTGCTTTTTCTACTGTAATTCACTATGGGAATTATATTACATCCCTAAAAACTTTATCATAACCATGATAATTCATCACTTAACATTAACTTACAATACTACATCGATTACACAACATCATAACATCATTTATCCATCGAGAATTCATCAATATTCATCATACATCATTCAATTCAATAACAAAAACAACAATCCTCTAACTCCACATATCAAACATCATGAACCCAATTATAAAGCTAGAACCCCACCCTTACCTTGGATCTAAGGTCGCTCTACTATTTCCAGGTTAAATCTTTGTTCTTGTCGTCTCCTTCTATTTTCCAGCAGCTTCACGTTCTTCACAATCCTTATTTCTCTTCTTACTGCTTCTTCCTTCTATTCTAACAACAAATAATAAAATGACCTAATAGTATTATATTATTCCTTATTGAAATTCTGGCAGCAGATACTCAATGTCACAGTGAATGTTATGACACCGTATCTGACTTTCTATAAGACAGTAAATAAAAACAGTAAAGAACACAGTCAATTGTTTACCTAGTTCAGTGTGAAACAACACCTACTCTGGGGGCTACCAAGCCAGGGAGGAAATCCACTATAAGAGATATTAATTCAGGAATAAACCAACCAGTTTATCTCCTTCACTTAAGACCTACCCAATGCAACTTCAATCTAAGTTCAACTTAAACCTGAGTTCCTACTCACTCCCCCTCAATCACAGCAGTGATACTTAAACAATTGACTAATGAAATAATGAAGACACTCTTCAGAACATACACTTGATTATGCTTCACAGCTTTTAATCAAGTAACACAAACACTCGTGCTTCACAGCTTTGAGTGATACATAAACCTATCTTGACTTTGCTTCAAAGCTTTAGTCAAGAGACACAAACACTCTTGCTTCAAAGCTTTGAGTGATACAAAAAACCCTTACAATCAAAACCTATTCCAAGTCACTTATCACAATGGTACTTGCTTGGATTACAGCAGTTAAAACTGTACAACTCCTAATTGATCTTCTGTCTAAGAGAGTTAATTTCCAATCAGCTTTCCTGTTGAATATATAGCAGATATTTCTTCAGTTAGGGCTTCCACGAAAAGCTAGGGTTAATTAGGGTTAACCTCAAGACTTGGTCACAAGACTTTATCAACCAGATTAGGGTTGAGCTAGGTTAACCTAAAGTCCACGTGAGATTCTGTTCTGGAAGGAATGAACCAACTTCCTGAAAAATCTCAGAATTAACCAAACTGCATAACTGTTAGATCAGTACAGGATGTCTTAACATTTGTTATGACATCAGAATTCCTGTTTACTGATTTTGGTAGAAAGTAATAAATGTGATCATTGCAAAATGCTCAGATACACACTCATAAACAATAGTTATTATATGCCATACTTTTTCTGCATAAAGTACCTAATAATCCAGAATGTTATGACATCAGTCATGACATTCACACACCTGGTTTTACCAAAAATACATGCCAATAACTAAACACTTACAAACTCCCCCTTTGGCAGATTTTTGGCTAAAACCCCTAAGCAATCAGAGAATAGAGAGCATCAGAATGAATATGTCTGCAGAAAAATATAATGTCTACCAAGTAATTAACACAAAATATCTCCCCCTCTTTAGCCACAAATAGGCCAAAGATACATGTACTTATATGTTATACAGTTATCCAAAATGAGTAATAAAAACAAAAAAAAAATCTGAAATCACTTGCATCAACAGGAACCAGCATCAAGCTTGTCAACTCCACCAAACTTTAAGCACTGTCATCTTCAGAGGAGGCACTTTCTTCAGCATTGAGCTGATCTTCAGCAGCATCCTCTTCCCTTCTTTGTCCTTCAGTATCCTCCTGTTTTAATCTGGCAATTAGGTTCTCAAGAGTCTTTTTCCTTGTCTCCAGCTCTTTGCAGGTTTCCTTCAGCACAGCTATAACATCAGATGTCTTGGACTGAGTTTTTACAGTTGATGTCTCAGCTGTTGTCATGACAATGTCAGGAACATGAGATCCCTGGAATAGCTTGTAGTGTAACCCAAGAGCAGGAGCTCTTTTGCAGACAGTATCTCTTTCCACCAGGATGTCAGGGTACTGAGCAAGGACAATTCCACATAGGATGGAGGGAAAGGCAATAGGGCCTTTAACAGCATAGCTTCCAGCATGTTTTAAAGTTTGATCAAATATATACCTGCCATAGTCAAATTCAGTCCTGGTTCTAACAACATAAATGAATCTCCCCAATCCTGTAGAAATGGTTGATTTATGGTTGGTAGGGACCCAGTTGGCTGCACCAATCTTGTGCAGGATGGCAAATTTTATGCTTAGCTTGCTAGCATTCAGCTTGCCTTTTAAGGGCCAGCACTTGACTTGTCTTGTTGTGATGGTTTGGCATACTTCATTGTCAGTAACTTCTAGTTCAGGGCAAGCCCCATTTGATCTTCCAAGGAATTTGTTAATTTCAGAGGGAGAGAAATTAACTTTTCTTCCTCTCACATAGACACATTCAAAGTCAGCTGACCTTCCATCAGCACATTCATCAGACAAATTCACTATGAATTCCTTGACAAGATTTTCATAGCATTTGGTAAACTTTTCCACAGTCTTCATTAGTCCAGCAGCTTTGATTAGGTCCATGATTTCCTTACAATCCATGGCACCATTGTTTAGTTCTCTTTCCAAGGCTATTCTCTTCAAGCAAACATACTTCCATTTGTTGGCATTTTCAGGGTGGTGAAATGAAATGTTGTCAGTGGGGACTTCAGGAACTCTAGCCATTTTGCTGGAAGGGAGTTTCCTTCTGAGAGGAATGTCTTCAGCATCAATTTCAAATTCTGATTCCTCATCAGAATCAGAAGGTTCAGGCTCTTTCCTCTTCTTTGCTATTGGTTGTCTCACAGGCTTTGAGAGACTCCCAGCATGTACTCGGGCTTTCACCTTCCCTTTGGACAGTCCAGTCTTCACAGTTTCCACACCAGTCTTGCCTTCAGACCTGGTTTTCTTATCAGCAGGTTTCTCTTTGGTCAGAAATTTTGCAGCATCCTGATTACCCTTTCTGTTCATCATTCTCCTAGCTATGCTAGGGTTGATATTTGCAATTAGGTTATTGTCTGAGTATTCCTCATCCACATCAATAACAGGTGGTTCAACATTCTTCTCTGAAGGGTTCTGGATATCATCAGATGATTTCTGAATGTTGTCATTTGGAGTCTCAACATTCTCAGAGACATCTGGATTTACTTCAACATTTGGGCTTGCTGATTCTTGATTTAATGGAACAGAAATCCCAGGTACAGAGTGGTTCTCACTCAAAATTCTTGTAACAAGCCTAGATATTGCTTGATGAACATAAGTTGAGCCTTCCCTATTTGGTATAGAAGATGAAGGTTGAGAGGGATTACCGGATGAAGTAGCTTGAGACCTTCTTGCATGCCTTGTTCTCAGCTTTTTGACCTTGGAGGGGTTAGTTTCCATTTCTCTAAGAGGAGTAAGAATCCATGCATGATGTGATTGCCCGAGAATCTCGATCAGAGGATGAGGATGAAACGATCGTCTTGGATGAGGATGATGTTTGAGACATTTTGATAGTCTTAGAAAACCAGTAGCAACTAGAGAGAAAACTTTGATTGAGAGAATGGGATTTGTTGCAGAGTCGAGAGAGGAAGGAGGCAAATGAGTATCTATTCAACTTCTTAATAATTTTGAAAGAAATGGGAGAACATATGATTAACCCAATCAAAATAGACTTAACAAAAATAACTCTTTCAACCCTTGTTTTAAGCAAAATTAATTGCTACAATTCCTCATGTTGGCAAATACCCAACTTGCCCCTCAAGTTTTCAAATTGATTTGCATCAAGTGCCTTGGTAAAAATGTCAGCCAACTGTAGCTCAGTGGCAAAATGTTCCAGTTTAATCGTCTTCTCTTCTACAAGGTCTCTGATAAAGTGATGTCTAATGTCAATATGCTTGGTCCTGCTATGCTGAATAGGATTCTTGGAAATGTTGATTGTACTCAGATTGTCACAGTACAATGTCATAACATCTTGTGTGACATTATACTCAGTAAGCATCTGTTTCATCCAGATCATTTGAGAACAGCTACTACCAGCTGCAATGTATTCAGCTTCAGTAGTAGAGAGAGAGACACAGTTCTGTTTCTTGCTGAACCAGGAGACCAGATTATTTCCTAAGAAGAAACATCCTCCAGAGGTGCTTTTTCTATCATCAGCACTTCCAGCCCAATCAGCATCACAATAACCAGTCAGAGTTGGTTCACAGCCATGAGAGTATAGCAAGCCATAGTTGTAAGTTCCACTTACATACTTCAAAATTCTCTTCACTTGGTTGATATGACTGACTTTAGGATCAGCTTGGTATCTTGCACAAACTCCAACTGCAAAAGCAATGTCAGGTCTGCTGGCTGTTAAGTACAGCAAACTTCCTATCATGCTTCTGTACAGACTTTGGTCCACCTTAACCCCACTTGAATCTTTGGATAGCTTTAAATGATTAGGTGCAGGAGTCCTTTTGTGACTGGCATTCTCCATACCAAACTTCTTGACAATGTTCTTTGCATACTTGCTTTGAGATAGAAAGATTGAGTCCTCCATCTGTGAGACTTGCAGTCCAAGAAAATAAGTCAGTTCTCCCATGGGACTCATTTCGAATTCAGCCTGCATCTGGTCAGCAAAATGTTTAACCATTTGTTCTGACATTCCCCCAAACACTATGTCATCAACATATATTTGAGCTACCATTAACTTCCCACCTTCATTTTTGACAAAGAGGGTTTTATCCAAGCCTCCTTTTCTGTATCCTTTGTCTGAGAGAAATTTTGTTAACCTGTCATACCATGCTCTAGGAGCTTGTTTCAGGCCATATAGAGCTTTCCTCAATTTGTAGACATGATCAGGGTGGTTTGGATCCACAAAACCTTTAGGCTGTTCCACATAAACTTCCTCATTTAAATACCCATTTAGGAAGGCACTTTTTACATCCATCTGAAATAGCTTGAACTTCAGGAGACAAGCAATTCCCAATAGGAGTCTGATAGATTCCAGTCTGGCTACAGGGGCAAAGGTCTCATCAAAATCAACCCCTTCAACTTGAATGTATCCTTGGGAAACAAGTCTTGCCTTATTCCTAGTGACAACTCCTTCAGCATCTGATTTGTTCTTGTATATCCATTTTGTGCCAATGATGTTTGTTCCCTCTGGTCTAGGAACTAACTCCCAAACTTCATGTTGCTTAAATTGGTTCAATTCATCTTGCATTGCACCAATCCAGTATTCATCAGTTAAAGCCTCCTTAACATTTCTTGGTTCAATTTTAGACACAAAGCAAGAGTTTGAGATGATTTCTCTAGATCTTGTAATGACTCCACTGTTAGGATCCCCTATGATGAGTTCTTTAGGATGATCTTTCTGAATTCTGATGGAAGGGATTTTGCTAGCTTCCTTGGATTTAGAGTCTGCTGTAGTGGTGTTAGGAAGGTCATTCTGTTGAGTTGGAGTCTCAAAGAATGTCTCAACATTACAAGGGACATCTGTTTCTTCATGATAATCATCAACTATGACATTTATTGATTCCATCATGACTTTGGTCCTGGAATTGAATATCCTATAAGCTCTGCTGTTGGAGGAGTATCCTAGAAATATACCTTCATCACTTTTAGGGTCCAACTTTCTCCTTTGTTCACGATCTGCCAGAATATAGCATTTGCTGCCAAATACATGGAAGTACTTCACAGTTGGCTTTCTTCCTTTCCAGAGTTCATAAATGGTGGATGAGGTTCCCTTTCTCAAAGTGACTCTGTTATGGACATAACAGGCTGTATTCATAGCTTCAGCCCAAAAATTAATAGGAAGTCTTTTGGCATGTATCATAGCTCTGGCAGATTCCTGTATGGTCCTATTTTTCCTTTCTACAACTCCATTTTGTTGAGGAGTTATAGGAGAAGAGAATTCATGACTAATTCCTTCTGAGGAACAGAACTCATTAAACTTAATGTTTTCAAATTCCTTGCCATGATCACTTTTGATTCTGACAATACACCCTTCTTTTTCTCTTTGAATTCTTTTGCACAGTTCTTTAAAAACTTCAAACACATCAGATTTTTCCCTAATGAAGTTAATCCAGGTGAATCTGGAAAAGTCATCCACAACAACATAAGCATATCTCTTTCCACCAAGACTTTCCACCTGCATTGGTCCCATCAGATCCATATGTAGAAGTTCTAGAACCTTAGAGGTGGTCAGATGTCTTGACTTTGGATGTGACATCCTAGTCTGCTTACCAACCTGACATTCACCAGAAACTCTCCCTTCATCAATTTGCAGTCTTGGAATCCCTCTGACTGCCTCCATGGATATAATCCTTTTCATTCCTCTTAGATGAAGGTGGCCAAGTTTTTGGTGCCACAGTTTCACCTCTTTTTCTTCTTTGGCAATAGAACACACAGTGGAGTAATTAGTGTTCTCAGGTTCCCACAAGTAACAGTTATCTTTAGATCTGACTCCTTTCATTACAATTTCTTATTTTTCATTAGTTACAAGACATTCAGATTTTGAGAAGTTGACCTTGAATCCTAGATCACATAATTGACTGATACTAATGAGATTAGCAGTCAGGCCTTTTACCAATAGTACTTCATTTAGATTTGGAACTCCAGGGCAGTCCAAGTTACCAACTCCTTTGATTTCTCCTCTAGCACCATCTCCAAAGGTCACATAACTAGTGGTGTGAGGTTTGACATTATTGAGAAGGTTTTTGATTCCAGTCATGTGCTTATAGCACCCACTGTCAAAGTACCAGTCTTCCTTTGCAGAGACTCTAAGGGAAGTGTGGGCTATCAGGGCAGTAGTCTTTTTCTTCCATTGTGGAGTATGTGGTACCTTGTTAGACTTAGGTTTGACACCTGGGTTCTAATTAGGGTATCCATACAATCTGAAGCAGAATGGCTTTATGTGACCAAACCTCCCACAATGATGACATCTCCATCTTTGGTATTTTTTTCTTCATATTTCTCTGTTCCCGATGTTGAGTGCTGTGTTGTGACATCTGCTTTGACATTTGTTTATCAGGCCTGATCTTCTTGTCTCCACCAGATTTCTTTGCTGCCACAAATCCTAGACCAGACTTGTTTCCCACATTTTGTCCAACCTGAAAGATTTCTTCCAATTTGTCAGTTCCATTTGTCAGCATCTTGACAGATTTGGTCATCTGGTTCAGTTTTGAGTTCAGCATTTGAACTTCCTCTTCTAGATGACTTATAGTTTCAATGTCTGCCCTTTTTTCAGCCTCCAACTTTATTATGAGTTTTGTTTGTCTCTCATTTTGCAGACAGACTTCAGCACTTCTGATACATAATTTCTTGTATGTATCAGCCAGTTCTTCAAATGTCACTTCCTTATCACTAGTGTCACTTTCAGAGGTACAAACACCAGTTAGAGCAGTAACTAGTTTGACAGATTCTTCTTCAGAATTACTTTCTGAATCACAGTCAGACCAGGTAACAGACATTCCTTTCTTTTGTTTCTTAAGAAAGGTAGGACATTCAGCTCGAATGTGCCCATATCCTTCACATCCATAACATTGAATTCCTCTACTTTGATTTCCCTTCTCTTCAGACCTTGGTTTTCTGCTGGAGTCATAAGATTTGTTAATGTCAGAAGAAATGTTCTTAACATTTGACCTTGACTTTGGATCCATTCTCTTGATGAGTTTGTTGAATTGTCTTCCAAGCATGGCTATAGCTTCTGAAATACTTTATTCTTCATCCTCCTTGTTTTCATCTTCAGTGTTGGATACAAGTGCCATGCTCTTGTTCTTCTTGTCAACATTTTCACTGATCCCCATCTCAAAAGTCTGAAGAGACCCAATGAGTTCATCCACCTTCAACTTGCTGATATCCTGGGCTTCCTCTATAGCAGTTACCTTCATTGCAAATTTTTTAGGCAAGGATCTGAGAATCTTTCTCACCAGTTTTTCTTCTGACATCTTTTCTCCCAATGCTCCTGAGGTGTTGGCAATCTCCAAGATGTTCATGTGAAACTCATGAATGGTTTCATCTTCCATCATCCTTAGGTTCTCAAACTTGGTAGTCAGCATCTGAAGCCTTGACATTTTTACTTTGGATGTGCCCTCATGGGTAGTTTTGAGAGTGTCCCAAACTTCCTTGGCCAGTTCACATTGGTGTACCAGACTGAATATGTTTCTATCAATTCCATTGAACAAGGCATTTAAAGCTTTGGAATTACCCAGGGCTAACTCATCTTCTTCTTTGCTCCATTCTTCCTCAGGCTTCAGACTGATTGTCCCATCTTTCTCAGTTATGGTGGGATGGTTCCATCCTTTGTCAGCAGCTCTCCAAGCCTTTTTGTCCAGTGATTTTAAGAAGGCAATCATAGGAGGTTTCCAGTAGTCATAATTTGATCCATCCAGAATGGGTGGTTTGTTTCCAAAAACTCCTTCTTTGTCCATAGTGCCAGAAAGTGATATCCCTAGATCTCACCCAGTAATACAGGCAGGGTGCCTGCTCTGATGCCAATTGAAATTCTGGCAGCAGATACTCAATGTCACAGTGAATGTTATGACACCGTATCTGACTTTCTATAAGACAGTAAATAAAAACAGTAAAGAACACAGTCAATTGTTTACCCAGTTCAGTGTGAAACAACACCTACTCTGGGGGCTACCAAGCCAGGGAGGAAATCCACTATAAGAGATATTAATTCAGGAATAAACCAACCAGTTTATCTCCTTCACTTAAGACCTACCCAATGCAACTTCAATCTAAGTTCAACTTAAACCTGAGTTCCTACTCACTCCCCCTCAATCACAGCAGTGATACTTAAACAATTGACTAATGAAATAATGAAGACACTCTTCAGAACATACACTTGATTATGCTTCACAGCTTTTAATCAAGTAACACAAACACTCGTGCTTCACAGCTTTGAGTGATACATAAACCTATCTTGACTTTGCTTTAAA
Source organism: Vicia faba (assembly GCA_948472305.1). Classification (NCBI taxonomy): domain Eukaryota; kingdom Viridiplantae; phylum Streptophyta; class Magnoliopsida; order Fabales; family Fabaceae; genus Vicia; species Vicia faba. Next base: position 605,317,038 of record OX451741.1, on the reverse strand, counting down.
GCTTTAGTCAAGAGACACAAACACTCTTGCTTCAAAGCTTTGAGTGATACAAAAAACCCTTACAATCAAAACCTATTCCAAGTCACTTATCACAATGATACTTGCTTGGATTACAGCAGTTAAAACTATACAGCTCCTAATTGATCTTCTGTCTAAGAGAGTTAATTTCCAATCAACTTTCCTGTTGAATATATAGCAGCTGTTTCTTCAGTTAGGGCTTCCACGAAAAGCTAGGGTTAATTAGGGTTAACCTCAAGACTTGGTCACAAGACTTTATCAACTAGATTAGGGTTGAGCTAGGTTAACCTAAAGTCCACGTGAGATTCTGTTCTGGAAGGAATGAACCAACTTCCTGAAAAATCTCAGAATTAACCAAACTGCATAACTGTTAGATCAGTACAGGATGTCTTAACATTTGTTATGACATCAGAATTCCTGTTTACTGATTTTGGTAGAAAGTAATAAATGTGATCATTGCAAAATGCTCAGATACACACTCATAAACAGCAGCTACTGTATGCCATACTTTTTCTGCATAAAGTACCTAATAATCCAGAATGTTATGACATCAGTCATGACATTCACACACCTGGTTTTACCAAAAATACATGCCAATAACTAAACACTTACACTTATTGGGCTTAAAACCTACACCCCCTTATTACTTCCACTCACACCATATAGGCCCACATTAAATAATATTAGCTTCTAACATTATTTCACATAATAATATAATGCCTCAAATATATTATTATTTCTCCACTTAATAAAATAAATCCAATTTAATAACACTTCTTCACAATTATTCCAAAAATAATTTAATTAAATAATTAATTAAATTACGGGCATTACAACTCTCCCCTACTTAGAATATTTTCGTCCTAAAAAATTTACCTCAATCAAATAATTCAGGATATGAGTCTCGCATCTGGCTCTCCAATTCCCAAGTCATGCTTTCTCCTGCATCTCCTAGCCAAACCACTTTAACCAATGTAATCTCTTTGCCCCTCAGAGTCTTCATTTCACGATCTGCGATCCGTACAGGCATCGTCTCCACCGTAAGATTATCCCGTACTTGCACATCGTCCATATGAATCACATGAGATGGATCTGAAATATACTTTCGAAGTTGCGAAACATGAAACACATCATGCAAATTCAAAAGATTAGGCGGTAAAGCCACTCTATAAGCAACATTCCCCACTCTCTCTGAAATATGATATGGTCCAATAAAACAAGAAGTGAGCTTCTTAGACTTCAATGCTCGCCCAACACCAGTCACAGGTGTAACTCTCAAAAACACATGATCACCAACTTGAAATTCTAAATCTTTACTTTGCTTGTCATGATAACTCTTCTGTCTACTCTGGGAAGTTTTCATCTTTTCTCGAATCAACTTCACATTCTCAGTAGTCTCACGAACAAGTTCAGGTCCAAGTACTACACTCTCACCAGATTCATGCCAACATAACAGAGTTCTACATCTTCGACCATATAACACCTCAAAAGGTGCCATCCTAATACTAGAATGGTAACTGTTATTATATGTGAACTCTATCAACGGAAGATAAGTATCCCACGAACCTCCCTGCTCGAGAACACATGCCCTCAACAAGTCTTCTAACGATTGAATCGTCCGTTCAGTCTGACCATCTGTCTGAGGATGATACGCTGAACTCAACCTCAACTTAGAACCCAACGCTTCTTGCAAACTCTTCCAAAAATCATATGTAAATCTTGGATCTCTATCTGACACAATGCACAAAGGAACACCATGCAGTTTCACAATCACACTAACATAAATCTCAGCCAACTTCGACACTGGAAAACTGATGTTAATAGGAATAAAATGAGCTGACTTCATAAGCCTATCAACAATCACCCAAATCGAATCATGTCCTCTTGAAGTACTAGGAAACCCCGTCACAAAGTCCATTGAAATGCTATCCCATTTCCATTCAGGAAATTCAAACGGTTGCATCAATCCTGCAGGCTTCTGATGTTCAACTTTCGACTTCTGACAAGTCAAACATGCATACACAAACCGAGCCACATCACTCTTCATCCCAGGCCACCAAAACAAACCTTTCAAATCTTGATACATCTTCGTAGCTCCTGGATGAATACTCAACTTACTTCTATGACTCTCTTCAAGTATCACTTTCTTCATCTCAGCATCGTCAGGAATACAAATCCGGTTACGAAATCTCAACACACCTTGCTCATCTAGCTTAAAATCATTATTCTCAGATTGATCAGTCCCAACCATCAAATCTACCAGTTTCACATCCAACTTCTGAGCTTCTCTGATACTGTCTAAAAATTCATTATTAATCTTCAACATACCCAACATAACACTATGCGGAGTAACCTCGCAAACTAAGCTCATATCTTTGAACTGCTCAATCAATTCCAACTCTTTGATCATCATTGCTGACATATGTAAAGTCTTTCGACTCAACGCATCAGCTACCACATTCGCCTTTCTTGGATGATAATTCAAACTGAAATCATAATCCTTTAACAATTCCAACCATCTTCGTTGTCTCATATTCAACTCCTTCTAGTCAAACAAATACTTTAAGCTCTTATGGTCACTAAACACTTCAAATCTAGAACCATAAAGATAATGCCTCCAAATTTTCAACACAAAAACAACTGCAGCAAGCTCTAAATCATGCGTAAGATAGTTCTTCTCATGAGTCTTCAACTGCCTCGACGCATAAGCAACTGCCTTACCACTCTACATAAGCACACCTCCTAAACCCATCTTGGAAGCATCAAAATATACCACAAAAGGCTCTTCTGGATTAGGCAACGTCAAAATCGGAGCCGATGTCAACCTCTTCTTCAATTCTGTAAAACTTTCTTCGCACTGAACATCCCAAAAAAATGCTCTACCTTTACAAGTCAACTTAGTCAACGGAAGTGACAACTTAGAAAACCTTCAATAAACCTTCTATAATAACCAGCTAATCCCAAGAAGCTTCTAATCTCAGTAGCTGACTTTGGAGTTTCCCATTGCAACACAGCATCAACCTTTGATGGATCTACAACAATGCCACTACCTGAAATCACATGACCAAGAAAACTAACCTCTTTTAACCAAAATTCACACTTGGACAACTTTGCATACAACTTCTTCTCTTTCAGAATCTGCAATACTACTCTTCAATGTTCAGCATGCTCTTCTTCCGACTTAGAGTAAATCAAAATATCATCGATGAACACAACTACAAACCGATCCAAATAAGTATGGAAGATACGATTTATATATTCCATGAATACTTCCGGCGCATTAGTAACACTGAAAGGCATCACCAAATACTCGTAATGTCCATGACGCATTCTGAAAGCCGTCTTCTGGATATCTCCATCCTTCACTTTAATCTGATGGTAACCCGGCCTCAAATCAATCTTGCTAAACACACGGGCATCCACCAATTGGTCCATCAAGTCATCTATTTTTGGAAGAGGATACTTGTTCTTAATCGTCACCTTGTTCAACTGTCTATAATCAACACAAAGCCTCATACTTCCATCTTTCTTTTTCACTAACAACACCGGAGCTCCCCACGGCGATACACTTGGTCTTACAAACCTATTCTCAAGTAACTCTTCCAATTGCTTCTTCAACTCTGACAACTCAGATGCAGACATCCTGTATGGTGCCATAGACACAGGTCAGGTACCAGGTACAAGATCAATTGCAAATTCAACTTCCCTCTCTGGCGGTACATCCGGAATCTCATCAGGGAAAACTTCAGGAAATTCACATACCACCAGCAATTCCTCAATTATAGCTTGAGTCTCTATAGATAGCGACGCCATCAACGAAAACATATGTGCTTCCTCTTACATCAACTTTCTCAACTGTCTAGCAGACAACAAACCCTCTTCCTCTTCTTCAGGAGTAGAAAACTTCACCGACTTGTCATAACAATTAATATGAACACAGTTATGCTCTAACCAGTTCATACCAAGAATCACATCCAAACCTCTTAACGGTAAACAAACCAAATCAACAACAAAGTCTCTGTCAAAGATCGACAAGGGACACTTAACACATACAAAGAAGTAGTCACCGATCCCTTGGCTGGAGTATCGACGACCATTTCTCCACTCAAAGAAGACAACACAAGACCCAATCTTTCAACATAATCAGCAGCAATAAAACAATGCGTAGCACCAGTATCAATAATAGTAATTAAATGAGTACTATTAATGAAACATGTACCTCTAATAAGTCTGTCCTCGGAAGCTATCTGATCCTCCACCAAAGCAAACACTTTACCACTAGACTGAGCCTTTTCCGGCTTCGTACATTGGCTACCAATGTGCCCTTCTTCCTTACAATTGAAGCAAACCATATTCTTGTGCTTGCACTCAGATACAATATGTCCATTCTTACCACAACGGTGACATCTCTTCACTTCAGCAGTGCACACATTACTCTTGTGTCTAGATTTCCCACACTTAAAACAAATCACACCAGCAGGAGCATCTCCCCCACTAGTCCTCTGACCATGAGCAACCCTCTGCTTACCCTTACAAGCTGGGGCATCATAAGGTTTACCACGATTATGCGGGTGCTTACCCCTCTTCTCACTAATAATCTTGTAATGTGCATTATTGTCTTCCTCAAAAATCTTGCAGCTATCAACCAGATCAGCAAAGACACGGATCTTATGGTATCCAACTGCCTTCTTAATTTCCGAGCGCAACCCATTCTCAAACTTAATACACTTCGAAAACTCAGCATTTTCCTCAGCGTAATGCGGATAAAACTTTGCCAATTCAGCAAACTTGGCAGCATACTCAACAACAGACATACTTCCTTGCTTCAGCTCAAGGTACTCAATTTCCTTCTTTCTACAGACATCTTCAGGAAAATACTTTCTCAAAAACTCCCTACGGAACACAGCCCGAGTGACATTCTCACCTGCAGCTTCCAACTTCTGGCAAATCTTTAGCCACCAGTCATCATCCTCGACTGCTAGCATATGAGTCCCATAACGAACCTTCTGCGCTGGAGTGCAGTCCATCACGCGAAAGATCCTCTCAATCTCTTTCAACCATTCCAATGCTCTGTCAGGATCATATTTTCCCTTGAACATAGGTGGATTCTCTCTCTGGAAAGTCGCCAAGTTACGACATCCAGCATTCCCGTCAATATTCTGCTGATTTTCCATCGCATGAGCCATAGCTTCTAAAGCAGCAGCAAGAGCAGCATCATTCCTTCCAGCCATATCAACTTATCACTACAACACAAACAACTGTTAGAACTCAAAATAACAATACTCGATTGTTAGACAACTAAGACTCGACGACAAGGTCAGACCAACCTTTTCCTCTGATACCAACTTTGTAACACCCCAATTCTACCCCAAGCAAATTATGCAAAATAAATCAGAGTTATAAAATTTCATTTATACAAACGAATCGGGACGTCACAAATTCTTCTAATAAATTCATTGCATTCATCATGGATATATAACACTTTTAATAAAACATCGGATGAACCATCAATATAGCATCTTTATTAAAATAATTCAACAACTACGCAGTGGAATTCTTCAATAACATCTTTAAATAAATAGCAACTTCGAAACATCTCATATTTAGTAAATAAACAATTTAAAGTTCAACAACTAAAATCAGCAATCAAAAATCAGCAAGCGTTCATCCCCCCGAGTGTTACATATCAGAGCAATGACACCGACTCGATCTATTGAAGGTATACGACTTTCACTCTTGATTACCTACACGTTACCAACATAGGGGCAACATTCAAACAGAAGGGGTGAGATATCTAACAATATAATAAAGCGCATGATAATTAATATATTAAATTAGATCAATAATATCACCACTTCTCATCTCATAATCAACAATAATTACAGCATATATGCTCATTCATCAACATCAAATACATCTCATTATTCATTCATATGATGCGACTCAAAACTATGCAAATGCATGTGGTACCATTGGAGCAGAACTCCCATTTCAAAAATCTAATCTGCCAATTAATAGAGGCATCAACAAGGCATAGCCTTCATCTCAAATTTGCCAATCCAGGCCATCTCAACGAGCATAAGCTCCATCTCAAAAATGCAATGTATGCGACTCAACATGAATATAGTAACACACTCAGTTAACAACATCTCAAAACACATCTCAAAACAGCAACATCTCAATCATCTCAAAACGACAACATCTCAGTCATCTTAAACAACAACATCTCAATCATCTCGGAACAACATCTCATAAACATCTCAGAACAACATTTCATAAACATCTCAGAACAATAACATCTCATAACATCTCAATTACAGCATCTCGTAAACATCTCAAAATAATTTATTAAACATTACTTATTTATAAAACATCATTTGTTCATCATAAATTATCAAACACCACTTTAATAACCACATCTCACTAATAACTCAGCTTCATATTAATAATTCAATAAGCCATACTGTATTCTGCTACTGTACATCATTATTGTCACTAAATCCTACTATCATAATTCTAACAACAACCTCTAACATCTCAAAATTCATCATTCTGTCTAAAAATCCAGCATAACAGTCATCTAAGGGAATTAATCCTAAATTCTAAATTAGTTACTTGGATTACACTTCTTATCCATCATTTAAATCATCTAGAATAAAGTTCACCGCATTAGCTAATCAACGCTTCAAACGGCATCTCAAACAGCATCCTATAACTCAAGTTACAGCAACTTAAAAACTGATTCTGTCAAAATTCTTCAGTATGGGTCGACACAAAACTCCTTAGATCGACTCATCCTGGCTTTTAATACAGCATGTATCGACACGTGCACTCTTCGTGTTGACTCATCCTGAGTATAATACATAACATGCATCGATGTAAGCCCTGCTTGCATCGATTCATCCCGAGTCTAACATCGAAGATGTATCGACGCAAGCCCTCCATGCATCAACTCATCCTGAGTCTTGTACTCATCATGTATCGACTCATCTGGTTTGAGGTCGACGCATCCTGCGATTTTATGCATAATTTTCTGCGTTTTCTACTGTAATTCACTACTGGAATTATACTACAGCCCTAAAAACCTTATCATAACTATGATAATTCATCACTTAACATTAACTTACAATACTACATCGATTACACAACATCATAACATCATTTATCCATCGAGAATTCATCAATATTCATCATACATCATTCAATTCAATAACAAAAACAGCAATCCTCTAACCCCACATATCAAACATCATGAACCCAATTATAAATCCAGAACCCCGCCCTTACCTTGGATCGAAGGTCACTCTACAATTTCTGGGTTGAATCTTTGTTCTTGCCGTCTCCTTCTATTTTCCAGCAGCTTCACGTTCTTCACAATCCTTATTTCTCTTCTTACTGCTTCTTCCTTATATTCTAACAACAAATAATAAAATGACCTAATATTATTATATTATTCCTTATTAGGCTCAAAACTTACACCCCCTTATTACTTGCACTCACACCATATAGGCCCACATTAAATAATATTAGCTTCTAACATTATTTCACATAATAATATAATGCCTCAAATATATTATTATTTCTCCACTTAATAAAATAAATCCAATTTAATAACACTTCTTCACAATTATTCCAAAAATAATTTAATTGAATAATTAATTAAATTACGGGCGTTACACAAGACATTATAATTGTGATATTTTTCTACTTCTTCTGCAATTCCTTTCATGCAGTTATCTGTGAATTCCTTTCCCGATGACAAATTTTTGTCCAATCCTTTCCTCGCTTACCCCATAATGTTACCATCCTGTAGTATGTTGATCTTACAAGTGATGTAATAGGTAGGTTTCGGGTTTCCTTCAATACTGAGTTCAAAGATTCAGCAAGGTTGGTTTTCATGTGACCCCATCGTGCTACTCCGTCGTAAGCTCACAACCATTTTTCTCTTGGAAGGTTCTCTATCCAATTAAAAGCCTTTGTGTTTGTTTGGCGGATCTCCTCCCGATAATATGCGTATGTAGACTCATTAATTGCATACCCTGCGTAAAAGCATTAAAAACATTAATATAAAATAACTATATATTGAAATGCCATGTTAAAAATTAGAGAGTAATTACCCGTGTTAACAACTGTCTTGCGAAGGTTTTTGTCTTTGATGGCTCGCATGAAGTTTTGTGCGATGTGCCTAATGCAATACACATGCACTGAGGGTGGGTTCTGCCAGCCATTATCCGGGTTATTGTAGGCACTCTTAATGGACTCATGTCGATCAGATATCAAACATAAGTCTGATTGGGGTGTGACGTGGAGTCTCAAAATTTTCAAAATGAAACTCCAAGCCCCCCGGTCTCACCTTCGACCAATGCATATGCGATTGGGAAAATGTTACCATTCCCATCTTGTGCAACATCCAGGAGCAATGTTCCCCTATATTTTCCATACAGCCATGTACCATCTACCTGCACTATAGGTTTACAATGTGCGAAACCCCTAACACAAGGTTGAAATGCCCAAAAAAGGCGATGGAAAATTCTTGCACCACCAATTTGTGTTCCTTCATTTGAATATACAGGAAGTGTTTCAAGATCTATGACGGTACCTGGGAGAAATTGTTGCATGACTAGCAACCATTGTGAAAGGTTGTTGTAAGAGGCCTCCCAATTGCCATAAATATATTCGATTGCTTTGATCTTTGCAATCCATGCCTTTTTGTAAGACACGGTGTAGCCATAAGTCGTACGAATATGAGCAATAATATGTCTAACCTTGATTGCCGCGTCACTGTCAACAAGAGGTCTGATGTTATGGGCGATCATCTTTGAGGTAAGCTTTTGGTGATCTTGAGATATAGCAGTCGACATGCAAGTGTGTGGCCCTCCAATTCAGCCAATAACCCATTTACCACACCCCTCCCTTAACGAAGCCCTACATGTGAAGCTACATCCCTCCTTTTTACATTTAATTAAATATCGTGTCGGATCAGACTTACAAACCTTAAAAGTATGATAATTTTTTATGTGATACTCAGATATTGCATGGAGACATGCTTCTTTATTTCCAAACGTCATACCAACCTTTAAGTCATCATGTGACTCACGTTCGTGTAAGGGTTCAAAGACTGAAATTGGTTCCACACATTCAAATGAAACATTTCTTAAGTGATAAGGTGGGTTGTATAGATCAAGTATAGGAGACGGTTCTGCCTCCATTCTATCATCGTCACCTGACTCGTCACTGGACCCACTAAACAAATTAATTTGTCTGGCATCTTCGGAGTCAGTATCATCACCCACTTCCTCTTCCGAAAATATTGGCTCGTTATGTTGTGCTTGGACATACTCTTCTTGTTGGGAGACCTGACTTTGTTGATATGCATGAGTTTGTGATGATTGTGTTGGATATACTTCATGCATTTATTGAAAACAAATATACAACTCCATTGTTTGATGACTGCAAAACCTTGAGTGGCATTGAAGCATTGAACAGACATCTTCATCGTCTTCGGTTTTTGCAGTGTTGTATGTGACATTGGGATCATCTGGATTAACTATTGGAAATCGATAAAAAATAGAAGTTACATGTTATTGTAAAGTTTCTTCTATTTTTTTCGTCAAGTGGGCTAAATCACTTTTTCGATGAATATTTAAAATATGTGTATCTGTATTTTGAAAGACCGCTCCAATATTTTCGTCGGTAAAAATATTACCATTGAAATGTAAGAGACAAGAAATATGATTTTGTGGCATTGTGTTTGAAGTAATATTCAATTGTTTGAATAAGAGACAACTATGTTGGATTTATTGCATGCATGTATTAATAAACAAACAACAATTTGTTGGATTTATTGCCCGCATGTTGTCGCCAAGTCAAATGGCGTGAGGCCTTGGTCCGTGTACACTCGCGCCAATTCAAATGGCGTGAACCCTTGTAGTCGCCAGGTCAAATGGCGTGAATAGCATACTCGCGCCAGGTCAAATGACATGAATCCTTGGGATGCACCAAGTCAAATGGCGTGAAGCCTTGCAGCCTGGCGTGAATAGCATACGTGCCATGCATATAAATGCAACATTAAACGATTTTGTTTTTAGATTAAAATGACTTGATACTTTGCTCAGTATACATTATTCTGTATAATTCACAAGTTGTTATGTTTGATTATAGAAATGCATTTTCTAATCCTTTGGTTGTACGGCTTATGGAAAGATCTAAACTCATTCACTTGAAAAATCAATTACGTCAAATCACAAATATTAATAGGATCATTACATAGATATCTTTCAACCGGGATACAATCAACGAAAATGGAGTGTTGATGCAGCATATTACAAATTTAGTTACAAATACAGATGTATTTAACATGTTTGAGGATTTTCGAATTGGTGTTAATAAAACACCATTTGAGTTGTATGTCAGATTCAGTAGATCAGCCGATGAAGTTTTATCATTGCGTACAAAACCGTGTAATTTACAATATTCTCAATAAGTATACAAATTTATATTTATTCAACTTTTATTAAATTACTCTACTACCTACCAACTCTAATTAAATTACTCTACTACCTATCAACCACAATTAATTAAATTATTCAACTACCAACCAACTATCATCACACTCACCTCATTTTTCATATAAATACTCAATCACTCTCACCTCATTTTTCCACAAACACACTACATTCTATTCACTACACACTCTCTACTCTCTTTTGATAAGTCTTTAATCAGTTCTTCATTTTCACAATTATGGCCAGTATGTTTTGGTATGATACACAACATAGGGGAACAGTAGAAAATATCAATGTTGTAAGTATTTTTGATTTATTCAATATTATTCATATTATTTATTTTTGAGTTTACAATATTTGTTTTATTCATATTTTGCATAGAAATGTTGAATATTTTTCTATATTACTTATTTCTATTACAGATTGATGATACTTATATTTCAAAATGGAGAATTCGTGCTCACAAACCTTTAAAGCCACATGCAGTCATAATCCCTTACCTTCACCAATCTGGTTTCTATCATGTATCTACAATAGGGTCCACACACATCGATTCAAGGTTAATTATAGCCTTACTGGAACGGTGGAGACCCGAAACTCATATATTTCATCTTCCAAATGGTGAATGCACAATTACATTGGAAGATGTGAGTATGTTATTGGGGCTTCCTGTAGATGGTAAAGCGGTAAATGGTCCATCCGAGCTAGGTGGTGGTGCATGTAGTTCTATTTTGGGGGATGAACCACCACAAAGTGATAAGGGAATGACTGCGAGGTTGACATGGCTTAAAGACATGTACCAACATGAACCACCAACTGAGGAGTCACCTGAGGAGTATAAAATTAAACATGCTCGGATTTATATCTTACTCCTTATCGGAAAAGTTTTGTTTCCTAACAAAAGTGGTAATACTATACACTCAAAATGGACACAATTTGTTGTGGATTTGGAAGATTGTGGAAAATTGAGTTGGAGTTCCGCCGTTTTAGCCAATCTATATAGGGAAATGTGCAAGTCTGTAGACATAAAAGTAACAGAGATGTCAGGATGCATTTTACTTCTTCAAGCTTGGGCTTTTACACGCATGCCTATAATATCTCCGGTGGCTCCGCTTCAAGCTCCATATCCTTACGCAAGAAGATAACATTTTAATTTAAATTTAAATTTATAATTAAAATTGTTAGGATACTTTAAAATAAAGTTTAATTTTAAATTCTTTTTAGGTGGTGCATCAAGAAACTTGACTACTAAAACAACTCGCGCCACCATCTACAAGGATACCGATTCAGGATTGATCACATGCTTCAAGATCAGGTTTTTTGTCTTCACTTTAATACTTCTTATAAATTTATGAATTTTATTTTGGTTAAACTAAGAAGTTTTATCTATAACTTTTCAGTTTATTTGGAGGCCGTATCTTGGATTAGCGCCCCAAAGGCACGAGGACAGTTTGATATGGAGTTCAACTATGTTTTCATATTGTAGAAATGCAACAAGCAGATAGGGTCAAACTACAATTTGGCCATTTACAAGGATACCTGAAGAACCTCGATGCCTGGCTGAACACCATAAGATGACAATAATAAAAGCGCGCCAAAAAGCATATACTACATTATACTCTGATGAACAAAATTGTTGATTGCATCGAGAATTGTTTACATTGGATGGAGATCAATTACAAATAGAGGAGAAACCGTCAAATGAGTACATGCAATAGTATCACTCGTTTTCACATAGATATGCATCGTACGAACAATTTCTCACTGACCCTCGTCAAAATCAATATGCCCCTACTCAGGCAAGTGGCTCTCAACAACCTCACCACTCACAACATTCTCAACCTCCTCATCCCCAATCCTTCCAACAACAAACTCCTCACTTTTCCCAACATCAAACACCCATCCCCCATTATCCTGAACAACAAACTTCTAACTCTCATTTTTCTCAACTACAAACTCCTGCCCCTTATTTTTACCAAAATCAAACCTTTAACACCCAATACCCGCAATCTCACTCCCAACCAAATTACATTTATGAATCCCAACAACCACAAATTTATAATAGGCTAACTACACAATTCACACCCATCATGCGACCAAACTTCGATTCCTCCTCCTCCTAACATAACACTATAACGCCTTATTTTTCAACCATGTGTCTGTCACAACAACCGCAATATAATTTTGGTGAGGATCTTAACGTCAGTGATTATGATTTACTGGAAAGCATTTGGTCTCCTCCGCAAGCTACAACTCCTAGTCAAGAAAATCCTCCAACATCAGATGCAACACAACAAAATCCTCCAACAACAGAGACCGAACAACAATATAGTTTTGGTCATCGTGCTCCGCGACCGCGTTATTGTTTTATCGGTACTCGTTTCGGACCGGGTCATCAGCATTAAATAGTGTAATTGTGAAATTTTAATTGTATTTTTTTATTTAGTATTTTGATTGTAATTGTGATATTTTATTATTTAATAAAAAAATTTATTATTTAATTGTAATTGTTAAATAGTTATTTTAAGTTTATAATTATTTAAGTTTTTAAATTAATATTTTATTAATTAATTTTATAACTAAATAGTTTATTAAATTATTTGTAATTAATAATAAAATTAAATAATTAAAATTATTAATATAAATAACATAAATGCAAGAAAACGAAGAAAAAAAATTAATCAGGTCTTTCACGCCATTTCATTTGGCATGAGCATTTGCTGTCCACATTCGCGTCATTTCAAATGACGTGAACCCCCACTGGGTGTGACATTCTGAGCAATTTTTTTTCAGACGGTGACATTTTGAAAAATTCATTTCAAAAATGTGGCATATTGAAAAAAAAAATCTATTTGTAAAGTTCTAATTTTGTAAAAGGAAATATTTTTGAAAATGGTTTTAAGGGAATAGTCTATTTAACCCCTCCTTGTTAGACCATTGGATTCTCATATCCTCCACCAACAACCAACATTTCATAAGGACCTCATAACATCAACACTAAGATCCAATAGGCTATTATTTGTGTGTGATCTTACATCAGTCCCATTAGATCCAATTAGAATGTCGTTCTAAGGTTGATTTTTCAGTTCAAGTGATAAAGTAGTAGTCCCCTAACAATGGGAAGTATTGCATGTCAATGCTTTCTTTCTTGGAGCCATTGGCAACAATGTTTGGATTTTTTCTAGGGGAAATAAAGCATTTTCCCTTACCTTTAAGGCCATTGATTCGAGCTTATTTGTCGAGATGGATCTAGATGAACGACTCTTGGAGATGGCCGGTACACCTTGTATAAATTATCGTCAAGAGATGATACATGCAAATACTCTATCTAAAAAGAAATCACTCTATTTTTTGTCATTACATAAAGAATAATACTAACAAATACAGTAAAAGCCGAACCAAAAAATACGAATCCGTTCGTGTAAGCATGAGTCGCTGTCAAGTACATAAAATTTACATGAACGCCCCCAACAAACAGTTGAATATTGAGGGTCAGATCAATAAAACGCGGGGCATACTGATGTCGTTTTCCCAGCGTACGACATGCAGAGAGAGAGAGAGAGCAATAAAAAAGTGGTGTGAAGTCCCATCATAGAACTTCTTTCACCAATTGATTTGATGGAATTCATCACTTGTTGTCGTACGCTGTACATTGATTTTCTGTCCGTAGGATCACTATGTTTACACATCATTAAGTTTTCTTCACACTTCTATTTCAATGTGCTCTTTGTTCCTTAAAATGGAAACGTTTTTGGATTAGCATGTCACGCTAATCATGATTAAAAGACTAAATGATGATTATGACGTGTTAATGATTTGTTTGAGTGGTTCAACTTTCACATCTTCGCTTAGTCAAAAGCTCTTGAATAACGGAACTAAAGTGATAGATATGATTAGGAATGTTTATTTTAAAATTCAAATTCTCACTATTGTAGTAATTAATAGGTGTATATAATATAATAAAACAGATATTAAACAAAGTAGAAAAGAAAAAATTGTAAACGGTTAACATAGTATTTATTTATAAAATTTGGCAAAATATACTTGTGACGTGTAAAAGTAACAAATAACTCGTAAATTAGATAATAACTTATAGTTGACAAGACCAACTCAAATAATTTCTAGACATTGAACTAATTTTTAATGTTAATCCATTATAAAAATATTAAATATTATGGAAAAAATTAAAAAATTAAAAATTACAGAAAAAATGATAATAAAAAAATATTAACAATAATACATATTTAGAAAAAATTATAAATTTCATATAAAAAAAATCTAATCACAAATAATATTGTATAATAATTTATCATAAAATCTAATAAAAAATGAATGGTTATATAATTCATTTTTAATATTATCTAAAAATTATTATTTAAAATTTTAAAATAATTAAAATAAAATTAAAATAGTGCCTATTTTCTATGTAATTAAAGTTTATATGGTGAAAAGATTTATATCATTTATTTACATATGTAATAATAAGTGTTAGAGTTGAGAGGTCATAAAAAATATATGAGAGAGAGAGAGGTGATATCTTTTGCGAGAAACGAAAACTATCATTATCAATCATACAATTCAATTAATCTTTTGCCTCATATTGTGATTGATAATTTGATGGGTGAATATTGATGAAAGTATGTGTTGTATTACGATGAATGTAATGTGCTAATTTTGTACTTGAATCTGTAACTGCTCATTATTATGCTTTCTTTTATATTATTATGATATCTCACCCTTTCTGTGTGAATGTTACCTCTATATGGGTAACGTACAGATGATCTGAAGTAGCTAGAGATCGAAGGTTAGCTGAGGAGATCCTTCAATTGTATAGATTGAGTTGGGTCTGCTCTGATACGTAGCACTTCGAGGTTTTGCCTTTGTTTTATCATGTTGGGAGTAAACTTGTATAACTTCGTAGTTTTTATTTACTTTATGATTATGTCGATGTTTTGTAAGTGAATAATTATGACTCATGTTGGAGAAATTGAGATGACTATTTAGCGATGTTTTTTCGCTGCGAATAAATGCATTGAAGTTTAAGACTTATGAACATGTGATTTTGTGTTGCGTATCCTAATTTTGAGCATGTGTGACTTGTGAAGTATGCGACATCCTATTTTATTGATGTTTATTTAAAAATTAATTTACTCTGATTTTATATAATTTACCGACGGGGAAATAGGGTGTTACAATTGGTATCAGAGCAGGTCGGTCCGTCCAACCAAGTTTCCTAATGTTGTTTGTTCCTTAGTACGCGACAAGTGTGTGAAACATTGTCGATGCTTGCTTGCTTTTCTAATCACTTGTTTGCAGGAGTGGGATCGAAACAAGTGGGAGAGAAGCTTGTGCTTCTCTGAGATGGTTCAGGTGGGGACAGTTGGTTTAGTATGTCGTGAAGTGCATATGTGCAGATGTTAGTGTTGTTGTGTTCTTTTCCCAATTCTTAAGAGGGAACGATCAGGTACTCATGTTGTTCGCATCTCTAGAAGTGGATGGAGATGTTATGACTAATGATGTGTCTGTTGTGGATGAGTCTTGATGTTTTCCCAGAGGATAATTGCGAATTATCATTAAAGCGAAATATTGGATTAACTTGATGTTAGTCTTGAGGTGAACTATTTGGAATTAAACAAAGAGATTACAAAGTGTTTTGGAAAGTCGATGCAAATTTTCATGCCTGGAGGTTGTACGGATTCAAGTTTCTTATTTGTTGGTAAATTAGAGTAGCCTCTGAAGGAAAAAGAGAATTGTTAAAGGTTGTTTCTCAGAGGATATAGAGCAATGTGACGACTAGTGATATGCAAGCGGTGTGTAATTCTTGATGATCCCTTGAGGACCTTAGCTAAGCAAGTAGGATAACTCTTGGAAGATGAAGCTCAGGTAATTGTGATGTTTTAGAAAATGTCGGTTGATCATGAAGCTGTTAGTATTGAGTTACCATTGTGTATGATACCAATGTTTTGAATGGTGATATAGTGACAATTACTGTAAATGTTGTTGTTGGAGTCATGTAAGTAATTGTTGGGTGTTGTTGATGCTTTTGGATGATTGTGAATTACGAGTCAGAGTCAGAATTCAAAGATACTAGTAGTTTTGTGAGAATAATCAGAGTTTTGATGTTTTTAAAATTAAGGTTTTGGCAACATAATATGTCTTTTGAGTTATAAGAAGAATGACGTTTTGGATAGTTTGTGAAAAAAGTTGGAATTTTGATGTTTTGGAAACTGAATTTTGAAGAAAGAAATGCGTCTCTCGAGTTATGAGAAGAATGGGGTTTCATATATATGTTGGAATGGATTTTATACACAGAAAATGACAAAAAACTACTTTTGTTCCACCAGTACCTGGTTACCATATATGGGTACCCGAGTACCCTGCAATGAAAATCAGCAAAACTTCGAAAATTCATAACTTGATTTCTGGACGTCCGATTTGAGTTTCTTTTGAAGCGCTAGAAAACTAACATGATGAAATTTGTTTTAAAAATGGTTCCGGCACCTGGAAGTAATTTATTTATCATGTGATGATGTTGGATGATAGGATAAATTTGATGTTGATCTCGTGCTTGGTACCAGACTTGTTCCTATGAAACCATATAGGATGTCAGCGTCTGAATTAGAAGAGTTGAAGAGATGATTAGAATGTTTTTTTAAAGGAATTTATGAGATCGAGTGTATCACTTTGGAAGCTCCAGTGTTATTGGTTTGGAAAAATAAAGTAGTATGAAACTGTATGTGGATTATCGATAACTGATTAAAGTGGTAGTTGAGGTTACATATCCACTTTAGATGATTGACGACTATATGGGCCAACTGGTAGGCGAGTATGTTCTCGATATAATCAAATTGGGGTCGGATTATCTTCAGATAAAAAAAAGAGTGAGGATAGTTAGAGAACAACTTTTAGAAATCAGTGAAGTTATTTTGAATAATTGAATCATTTTTTTGTGGTGTTTCTTGAGGGCATTTTGGTTTAGTCTGAGTCAGAAAAAAGGAAATGTTGAATGTCGTGACTCGAATTGCAGTGCCGAAAGGGAAGGAAATGTATGTTAGAATGTCAGGATGTAGATCATGATTTGAAAAGGTGAATTTTATTGAACATTGCTATTTCGATCAAAGATATTTGTGGAATATATTTAAAGTAAATAGAGGTCTATATTGAGGGGCTATGAAATTGGTTATGGAGACTAGAACTTTTCAGGAATTAACTGGTTATTATCGCATCTTGCTTGAGATGAGGTCAAGTGAGGTAAGTTGTTAGTGAATGAATTGAGGGAATGAAATGTTTGACATTAGTACAAATGTGAATGTATAAGATAAGTGCATAGAGGTGAAAATTATGCCAATTAAGCATGATTAGAGAGATGGTAGCGGTGAGATTGGATTAGAATGAGATCCAAATGCGAGATTAAAGGAAAGAGTAAGGATTCATTGATGTGGTCAAAAATATTCTAACTGAATAAAGAGTTATTTTGGAATGAGACGATTTGAATTATACTTGGTGTAGTAGTTTTCTGTATTAGAATATACTTAGCAATTGTGTTTCCGGCATGCGCATAAGGGAGACTATGGAATGGATTCTTGGCGTTTATGTATCATTGACAAGGTAGAAATGAAGGAAATTAAGAAAAACGTTTGTAAGCCTTATAGAGGTTGTTGGACATTATGCTCAGGTATCCTTGAGCACAAAGTGAAAGACACTATTATAGTTGGGTAACGATGATTTATTCCACTATTATGGTTGCTAGATACCTGTTGACAAATTAAGGAACTGATCACCCTTAATCTCTTGTTGATAGTATACGAGATCTCAATGGATGTGGTAGACGTGTCTTACTAGCTTGATGGTGTGTAAGGTGATTGATATTTTATCAGGAGGACATATGTTCACCATTTTATGTGAACCTAATGCAAAAGTGGATATGAAAGAGTTGGGATTTATTAAGCAGTTTAGAGACTTGAGTTGGTATGCGAGCTAACGCTGCAGAGTAGACGGTTGAGGGTGTCAAAAAGTGAACAGTGATTTTATGGTGGTTACTAAGGAGAGTCTGAAGATATATGTGAAAATTGTAGATCTGATGGTTGTTGAAAATCAAAATGAAGACATTGACTTAAGATATATGATCAGAGTAGTGCAATAGAAGTGTAGTGTGGTGCAATTTGTTACGGGGGTATGACTTTGGAGTCAAAGATTGAACATTAGAAGTTGCGGGATAATGCAAACTATTAGACATTCCATGATGGAATTGTTAGGTGAAAGGTTACCTATATTATTTGTATTATCACCATGTCAATAGATGTATTTAATTGCATGATCAATTTTTTTTGGGATATAGCATGGCGACACTAAGGTTGTGTTGATGTTCTTAGGATGGTATTGTTGTGTGATGTAATAATATAGATGGTGTTCATGTCGTGAGACTCTGCGTCCTTAAGCTATGTTGTTGTATCATTTCCTATGGCAAGGACTCGAAGGTGAACATATTTTTCCTTATGAAGAGAAATTAAAGAATTGTTACTTATAGTGATTGAAAAGACCTCGTTGTGTTCCAGTTCAAGCGCGAACAATATCGTAAAGTAATAGATCTTGTATCGCATGATGATGGGACAAGGAGAAAAATGGATATGTGCATTCATAACTCGGTAGTAATGTATCTTGTTGGACTGTTGTAGTTGGTGATATATAATGTTGGATATTAGTATTTGAAAGGTTTCCAAACATGACGTTGGAGCTGTAGGGTGGGATGCGAGAGTCGTATCCGGAGTTGTTTGCAATAGGTAATTTTCGAGGATGAAAATATTTTAAGTGGGGGAGAGTTGTAACACCCTAAAAATCTAGATTAATTATTTAATTAATTTAGTATGAATATCAGTGATTATTGGTGAATATTTGAACTGTGGCGAATTAGATGATGCGGTGAAATTATGTGAGTTGATGAATTTTATGATGTGATGTGATGCCTTGTTGGGGGTTATATGCCTTAGGATTATAGAAGTTGAGGTTATGAGGGTGTGTGGAATAATATAGAATAATTATTTTTATTACTATATTGTTAGAATAATAATTATTTATAATAATAATTAAAAAAAATTTATGGGGTTAATTATATTATTATTAGAATATAATAGAGTGAGAAGAGGGAAAAAGGGAATAGTACGTGAAATAGAAGAAGAACATAGGAGTTAGAAGAGAGAGAAGCACTAGAAAGCAAGGGCAAAGATTCACCGTAGGAATCAAGAACCAACCAAGAATCTAAGTAAGGGGGATTCTAACTCTATAAAAGGTTTCTTAATGATGGGGTATGGTAGGATTTAGGTTGATTGATTTGTGTTTGGAATTTTATCGATTTGGTTGTTTTTGGGGTTTTCCCCCATTGATGGATTTTCAGTGATTTTGTTGTGTTTTTGATGAAATTTGTGACATGAGTTGGTTATTATTAGTATACAATGTTGGTGAGTAATTAGCCTACTTAAGAGATGAATTTGGATTGAAAATTATGAAGTTTGGGTGTTCAAACATGGGAGAATCGTAACATGGAAACTATAGAATTTGTCACTGTTATCGCGGGATAACCGGTTACCCAAATCTGGTAACCGGTTACCATATCAAAAATTGATACAGGATTGGCTATTGTCTTGCAGTAACCAGTTACCATAAGTGGGTGACCGGTTACTGCGAGGAATTTTGAAAAGAAAAAGGTCATTGTCTTGCGGTAACCGGTTACCATAACTGGGTGACCGGTTACCACTGCTACTGACAACATTTTTGGAAAACTTCTAAAACTCATAACTTTTACATCGTGTGTCCGTTTGACGTGCCGTTTAGACTGTTGAAAAGATAAAATAATTTCCTATTTTATGAAAATAATTTATAATGCAGTAGTTAATTATTTCACCAACATTGATACCTATTCGTGGATGTGTTTTTGAATTATATGCCACTAATTATGTTGTGTTTGTGAAGATGTGAATATAACGATGAATGTGAATATATTTCTTGATGTGACGATGTTGTAATGATGTATGTACTATGATATGTGTTTGATGGCATGTATTGGCTTATTTTACTATTTTGATGTAATTGCGAAGTTGTGAATACGACGATGTTGCATGAATGTTTCAATGGTGTGACATGATATGCATGATAATGATGATGATTGAAGGCTTGTATTGACGTGGAATTAATAGGTAAGAATAATCAATGTGAAATTATGTTATTGCATGTCAGTGTCGTACGCATTTATAAGCGAAGACATGTATTGGCGAGCGAAGGTCTGTATTGGCGAGCGAATTTGATTGTGCTAAAATGGCATTATTGTGAAGAGGCTTTTACCCTGTCTGTACCACATGCATTGAGTCTGTGTCAATCTTTTGCATCATATTATGATTGATAATTCGATGGATGAATGATGAAAGTATGTGTTGTATTACGATGAATGTTATGTGCTGATTTTGTACTTGGATATGTACCTGCTCATTATTATGCTTTCTTTTATATTGTTATGATATCTAAACCTTTTTGTTTGAATGTTACCTCCACGTGGGTAACGTGCATATGATCCGAAGTAGCTATAGATCGAAGGTTAGCTGAGGAGTTCCTTTAGTTGCATAGATTGAGTCGGGTCTGCTCTGATACGTAACACTTTGGGGTTTTGCGTTTGTCTTATCATGTTGGGAGTAAATTTGTATAACTCTGTTGTTTTTTATTTACCTTATGATTATGTCTATGTTTTGTAAGTGAATAATTATGACTCACGTTGGAGAAATTGAGATGACTATTTAGCGATGTTTTTCCGCTGCGAATAAATGCATTGAAGCTTAAGACTTGTGAACATGCGATTTTGTGTTGCGTATCCTAATTTTGAGCATGTGTGACTTACGAAGTATGTGACATCCTATTTTGTTGATGTTTATTTAGAAATTAATTTACTCTGATTTTATATAATTTACCAACAGGGAAATAAGGTGTTACACTATGGTTTCAATGATATTTTTTGTCACTAGATTTCTACTATTCTGGATTCTTCCTTTATGTCTATTTCTTTTAATGGTTCAACTCATTATTGTTTTCCTTGTAAAAGAGGTGTGAGACAAGGATACCATCTCTCCCATCTTCTTTTTTGTCTCGCTGGAGATGTTCTGAGCAGACATATTTCCTCCTTGGTTGACTCTAGAAGCCTCACCCCTATGAAAGCCAATAGAGATCATAGCATCCCAACCCATATCCTTTATGCGGACGACATCTTCATTTTCTGCAAAGGGAAATCCTCTAACTTATTGGCTCTTAGGAATCTGTTTCAGAACTATTATCTTGCCTCTGGTCAATCCATCAATGCTTCCAAATATACAATTTATTGGGGTTTAATGTCTGATAGGAGAGCAAACCATCTATCTCTGCTCACGAGTTTCAACATAGGTAGTTTTCCTTTTAACTATCTCAGTGTTCCTATTTCCAAAGGTAAAGTCAAGCGTGCTCATTTTCAAGCTTTAGCGGATAAAATGATTTCCAAATTGGCGGCATAGAAAGGTTCCACTCTCTCGTACGCTGGTAGAGTTACTCTTGCTAGATCTGTGATTCATAGTATGATATACCACTCTATCTCCATATACTCTTGACCTGTTCTCTACTTAGAGATATTGAAGCAGCCTCTCGAAACTTCATATGGGATGGAAATGTTAATTCCAGGAAACTTGTCACTATTGCTTGGAGTAAGGTTTGTCGTCCTAAATCTAACGGTGGTCTCAATTTAAGGTCCCTTATTATCCTCAACAATGCTTCCAACCTGAATTTGTATTGGGATAGTTTAAACAGTGAGGAGGATTGGGCAATTCTGATTTGAGCTAGAATCTTGAGGCGCTTCGGCATAATTCGACATCATATTTCTCGTCCATTTGGAGTGGCATCCGCCCAGAGTTTCCGTGTTTAACTGCCAATATCTCTTGGGTTCTTGGTAATGGCATTATGATTAAGTTTTGGAAGGATGCTTGGTGTGGCATCCCTTTGCTGGACAAAATAGATTCACAGGTTCTTGCGTCTTATAACATCGATGTAGATCTTCAGAGTTGTGAGCTGTTGGTTAATGGTTGTTAGAATATCCCTACTTTTGGTTCACTTTATTCCATTTTCTTTGCTATGATATCTTGTAGGCTTCTCCTCTGCTTAATATTCCTGACTCGATGGTTTGGCACAACACTACTAACGGAAAGCTCTCCTTTAAAGAGGCATATATATTCAAGGATTCTCCCTCTCTTAAATTGGATTGGGCTGGTAAGATTTGGAATTCTGACATATCCCCTTCTAAATCTTTGTTGATTTGGAGACTTTTAAATGATAAGATTCCTTCGGACGATGCATTGTAAATCCGATGTTGTAGTCTTTGCTCAATGTGTAGTATTTGCAAAAATGATTGTGAAACGACACCTCATATCTTCTTTTATTGCCCTTATGCCGTCAAATTGTGGAGATGGCTGTGTTGTCTTTTGAATTCATCTCTCACGATATCTTCTATGAATACAGTTTGGGAGCTTTGCAGAAGAGGTGACTCTCCTCAAGGTTCGCTCATCATCTCGATTGCCGTTGTGTACATGATTTCTATCCTCTGGCAAATTCGTAACAGGGCCAGATTCCACAATAATATTCCTCCTCTTCAGTCTAGCATCTCATCCTTTATGGCTCAGGTTCGCTTGCTTGGTAACAATACTACCTTTTGTGCCTCTTCGTCCATGTTAGAGTTTTACCTTTTTAAGTCGTTCAGGGTCAATATCAACTATCCTCAGGCCCTTAAAATTATTGAAGTTCTTTGGCACCCCCCTGCTTTTGATTGGGTTAAGTGTAATTGTGACGACTCTTTTGAGAATACTTCTAGTGATTGCGGTGAGATCTTCAGAAACTCTCTTGGGAATTTTTTGTTAGCTTTTGCTAAGCCTACTTCGGTTCCTAATTCCTTACATGCGGAATTCTCTGCTGTTTTTAGAGCGATTGAGCTTGCTAGAGATAGAGCATGGTTGGAGTTTTGAATTGAGAGTGACTCTTCCATTGTGGTCCAAACTTTTTCAAAGGATACTTTGGTTCTTTGACAACTTAAAAATAGGTGGTTTCATTGTAAATATATTATTGAAAATATGTCTTTTGTTATTTCGCATATTTTCAGAGAAGGTAATTCTTGTGCAGATTTTTTTGTTAATTTAAATCGTAATTCTCCCTCCCTTACTCGTTTTGATGCCATCCCCTTAACTATCGAATGTGATCTTGTAAAAAATATAAATTAGAAATGACCTTTTATAAATTCGTTAGCTCTTGAGAGGGTATCGATCCAGTCTTCTCTCTTCTTTTTGTATTCCACCTTTTCTATTTGAATTTTATAACCTTATTAAAAAAACATTAATTATATAGAACCAATTGATTCGAAAACAGTTTTCTTTAGCACATAATGAAACACACGTTGGACCCAACACAACGACCTCGAGTAGCTACACTAGCTTGCCCCCTCTCCCTATACTATGTATCATGTGTGATACTAAGTTACTCCTAAATTTAAAATATCAGATATTTTGCCCTCATATCTCATCTAATCTCCAGCTAGTATTACAGTAGAGTCATCCAAAGCAATTCATACGCGGGTTGGGTGGACCTAATCAGATTTGAAAGAGTACCAACTAAAATACTCATAATTCCTTGTTTGATTCCAACAGGTACGGTTTCATCACTGTAAACGTGTGTACGGTATCTCTGTTTTAGAACCACTTGCTACTACATTTACTCAGAAATAGAATGTACGAGTCATGTTCAAGACTTGTGTTCCATCATAAGTAATACCAACCAATCAAATAATAGAGTTTCTTTAAGTAAAATGTATAATGTTTTTGGAAAAATTCGTATTTCTGGCCAGACAGTTTAATGTTGAAAATATACATTTGATAGTGTTATATACCTTTAGAGTTATTCATTTATTTCTATTGTAAAATTGAAAAGTCAAGCATACCAAAAACTGTTGATATGTGAAAAAAACAACAATTTAATGGTCATAAGGAAAATTAATTTTCCATGCACTTTAAGCAAAGGATAAAAAAAAAAGACAAACACAAAATTTGATTATTCAACTCGATAAATTCATTTTACTTTGATGAATTACAAGAAAATTCTCTTCAAATTTATAAGAAAGTCTTATATTTTTTATCCAAAATATTTCATAATTTCTATTCATTATATTATATGAATTATTGCAATTCAAAATGTTTAGAAGTGTTCAATTTTCTTATATATTTCCGAAAGTCTTAGAATATTGAATTCTAAGAATTATTTTGTCTCTATTAGTTTATCTGACAATTCATTTTTCACTAAAAAAAGTGACAAAGAATAATTTTATTATACTAGCTCGAAAATCAAGAAACTCGCCTTGTAGATTCGAGGTCTGTCTTGTGGATTCTACCATTCTGTCTCTATTAAGACGTATTTAACAATTGTGACAGTGTTGAAAGTTGATATTTTTCATTAAATCACTTGGGAATTTGAGACATTCCACACGTTCTTTTTATATATTAAAATTTTTTTTTGCTAGAGTATTCTGAACTAGTTCAAGCTCAAGCCACGACCCACAACAAGCCTATAGACCAATTTATAACAGCCAGTACAAGGTTGAAGATAGGACATTACCTTTAACAATGAAAATGATTGTGGAGGTCATTAATGGTCATAATGTTCCTCATAATTCAGATCTCCCAATAAAAATTATATAAAGCATTTGAATCACACTTTAAGGTACACATCTACCTAAATACTTCTTAATTCTTCTTCGTGTATTAAATTAAGCACCACAGTATTTGCAAGTATCACCGCTTCGCCGATTCTATCTTAGAGCATAACTAGCATGCGTGTCTTCCTCTATAGCCCATCATATGGATCCACCTCATTTGACAAGTTCGTATCAATGGCGTGCTAGGTAAGGGCATGCAGTTTCTTTTTCCCAAAAAAAAAATCCAAATATTATTTACAATGAGTCCCAAGAGAAAGATAGTTGCGGGAAACACCATCCTCGACAACACATCAATTGTCTACCCGTCACTGGTGCCAGCAATTCCAACATAAAATGTCATCCTTTTGTAGCAGTCAACAACACTATGTATTATCCATTCAAAATCTGATGGTGTATGTCTAAGATCAAACTCGAATGAACATCAATCAGAACCACTACATCAAACATATGGAAAATGAACATAATAGATCATCAATTGTATTTCCTACTGAGGAATCAGAAAGGTTATGATAATTATGTTGGACAAATAAATCCAAACACATGAGGAGGGTGAATTATGGTATTTAAAATTCATAATTAATTTAAATATTTTCATACTTAAAAACACCAATTTGTGTTATCAAAGTGCTGGAGAGAGAAACAAAGGAAATAATATGAAATAATAAAGTAAATAATAAAATTTAAGGATATGTGGATAGAGTGACGACACCGAGATTTATATAAGTTCGGCCAAAAGTTGACTTACTCTTGTCCCCAAGAGATCTTATTGAGAGGTATAATAATATTTTTGAGGTTTTATAGGATATGCCCGTGAACCTTCATTACAAGTGAATCAAGAGAATTTGCATTGGCTTATATCCCAACCAAACAAAAGTTTTTCCTAGGATAAACTCACGAACCAAAAATAGATTTAACTGGCTAATCTCAATAACCAAACATAATTTTCACCAGCTAAGTTCTATAATCAAACATAGATTTTCATTTATTATCTCTAGAACCAAACACAAATCTTCAAGAAAACCACACTCTTGAAATAAACAATGGAACAACACTAGTACAATACTTTCATCAGAAGTAGTCTTAAATCACAAGGCACTAAGGGTCTATTTTGGGGTTGTTTTTGGATGTTTTTAGGGAAAAAGGCTTTGGAGGGTTGTGTCTATATCTTGAAATGTATTTGATATATTTTTAAAAGCTTAAAAAATAATATACTACATTGACATATAAAATCATATTTTTTTATAAAAATTTTAAAAAATATAAATCTCATTTCAAGATATAAACACAACCCTCCAAAGTTTTTCCCCCCAAAACCATCCAAAAACCAACTCCCAAACAGACCCTAAGGAAACTTTGGTGAAGAGAAATATTTAAAGAGAGAGGAAAAGAGTGATAAAATGTTTAGAAATAGAAAAACTCTGAACTCTTATGTGATTTTGAATGAGGAAAAAAAACGTCCTTTATATAGTAATGAGGCTAAAAAGGAAACAATCCATGGGATGAATTAATGGGACAATCGGTTAGACTAATCGATTAGAGACCCCAAACAATCGACTATTAAGGCCACAAAAAGAAGATTTTGATTTATGGTTGTTACTGATCATTAAGAGATTGTCCCAATAAATTTTAAACTCAACCAAGAAAGATCTAACCGATTAGCTTAGAAAAGGATTTTGATAAGTGCCAAAGTTGGGATTGGATGTAATTCATTGTAACCATATGTATATTTATTGATCACAACATTATATATAATCTATTTATTCATGATTATTGATGTTATCTTTGTTTTACCGTTTAACTTCATAGATTAGAATTGTTATTGAGAAATATAGTTTGAATCTTGATTTAAGATAACAATTTGTTAAATTCTAAATTCTAGACATAGATTCAAGGTTAAACATTCACATCAAGTATCAAATATTATTGCTACTTGATTGTTTAATAGATTGAGAAATCTTGGATTAAACAATCTGGTAGAAATCACATCAAGAGTTTAGACATAAACACTACAATGAGTGATACGTGATGATAATGATTAATATCTAGGTTATGTATAACTGATTAGTAAACTACGTCCACATTCAGTGGATGAAACCTAATCCCAACAAGTTGTCATATCTTTGAAACATTATTTATCAATTACCATTTTTACATTCAGCTACTTTTATAATCAAAACATCTTACGGTTCTCTACTTAAAACCCGATTAACTTTTGAACAATAATGATATTGCACTAGTCCCTGTTTTATACCCCAAATTTGTCCTACCCCTCTCTATAAGGATCATCTGGATTATGCATCTCGCATCCCTTATGTACCTACTCCTTGTTAGGTAATCTAACATTGCATGCATCATTAATCAGTAAACGATCGTGGGTGTAAGTGTTTGTTGGCAGTAATTTTGGTAAAACAATGTTTTGCCAAATGTCTTGATATCTGAAGAAAACAGTTTTGAATGATGTCAAAGCAGATGTCTTGACATCTGCCTCCTGAGCTGAATGCAACTCATATCAGTTTAAGTTTTCTGTTTCTTGTTTTCATGTGCGCCATAATTCAGGATTTGTGACTCATAGCTTGCGAAAAATATGGAGGAATATTTTTCTATTTGAATTATCCTTATGTATTATATCTTGGCATGTTCATGGAAATATTCAAAAGATTGGATATTTGTTTTTCAGCCCAAGCCCACTGCTGCGCCTTTATAAGGACTTGCTTCCTTATTCATTGAACTGCAACTTTTGAAGAAGAATACTTTCTTTCTATTTTAGAAGTCTAATTCTTTTAA
Organism: Vicia faba; assembly: GCA_948472305.1. Lineage (NCBI taxonomy): Eukaryota > Viridiplantae > Streptophyta > Magnoliopsida > Fabales > Fabaceae > Vicia > Vicia faba. The sequence goes on along the minus strand of OX451741.1, from coordinate 605,288,976 downwards.
TGTCATACACTCTAGTATTGCTTTAATACTTGAGTTATTATTTGAGTTGTTAATTATGGACCATTCATATGCTTTTAAGCATTGAATGATTGAAGTCTTTAAAACTTGTTATTCCAGTTGTTCTTCAATGTAATTGATTGAAGGGATTTGAGGAGGGCCTCATACCTAGGTGTGTCTTATGTAGAAGTATAGCACGGGTAATGATTAAGTGATTAGATCATAAACTAGTTATTTATTGCGGGTCTATGAATTGATACTATTTAGTGGACTTGTTCCTGTCTTGGTAGCCCCCAGAGTAGGCGTTGTTATACACTGAACTAGATTAATAATCCCTTATGTATTTACTGTTGTTCCATTTTACATTGTCCTCAGATATTTGTGTCGTGACATCTCCTTCGACATCTCATATCTGATACACGAATTTCAATTGGTATCAGAGCATGTATTTTGCTCTATATCCGGATGAGATCCAGGGAAGATAATTTCTGATACTATGGACAAGGAAGGAGGATTTATGAACAGACCACCCATTTTGGATGGAAGTAATTATGACTATTGGAAATCACGTATGGTGGCCTTCTTAAAGTCTCTGGAAAACAGAGCTTTAAAAGATGTTTTAAAAGGATGGAAACACTCTGTCAAATTTGGAGAAAATGGAGAACCTACTTCTGATTTAAAACCATAAGAAGATTGGTCTAAAGAAGAAGATGAAATTGCTCTTGGAAATTCTAAAGCCTTGAATTCTATATTGAATGGAATTGACAATAACATTTTCAGATTGGTGAACACATGTGAAGTAGCTAAAGATGCATGGGGAATTCTTTAATCTACCCATGAAGGTACATCCAAAGTTAAGATGTTAAGACTTCAATTTCTCACCACAAAATTTGAGAATTTGAGAATGAAGGATGATGAAAGTATTAATGACTTCCATATGAATATTCTTGAGATTGCTAATGTATCTAGTGCTTTAGGAGAGAAAATACCTGAAGAAAAATTGGTGAGAAAGATGCTCAGGTCTCTTCCCAAGAGATTTGATATGAAAGTGACTGCTATAGAAGAAGCTCAAGACATTAACAAAATGAAAGTGGATGAACTTGTTGGATCCCTTCTGACATTTGAATTAAGCATCAATCAAAGATATGAAAAGAAGAACAAAAACATAGCTTTTGTATCAAATACTGAAGATGAAGAGGAGGACTGTGATCTGGATACAGATGGAGGAATATCAAATGCCTTAGTTATTCTTGGAAGACAATTTAACAAAGTGATAAAAAGAATGGATAGGAACCAAAGATCAAATGTCAAGAACATCTCATCTGGCATCCATAATTCAAATGAGTTTGGAAGAAAAATGGCTGGAGAAAAATCCACTCAAGGGAAGGGAATACAATGTCATGAATATGAAGGCTTTGGTCACATTAGAGCTGAATGTCCTACATATCTTAAGAAACAGAAGAAGAATCTATTTGTTACTTGGTCTGAAGAGGACTCAGAGAGTGATCTTGAAGAATCTGCCAAGTATGTTAAAGCATTAACAAGAAAATATGTCTCTGATGAATAGTCTAGTGATGAGGAACTAACCTTTGATGAGTTAGCTGCTTCATACAAAGAATTATGTCTCAGACGTGCAGAAGTGTGCCTAGAAGGGGAGAAACAGAAAACACTCATAACCCAGCTAAAGGCATAAAGAAAAGAGCATTTGAAAACTATCTCTAATCTGGAAAGTGAAGTGACTTCTCTGAATTCAAATCTTGATAGAGTGGTCAAATCTCTCAAGATGCTGAATAATGGGTCTGACACATTAGATGAAATTCTTCAAGAAGGAAGAGTGATAGGAGACAAGAGTAGTCTAGGGTTTAATGAGAAAAAGGAACCAAATTCAGAAGAACGTTCATTAGATTCCACTCATGCCAAGTCTAAACCAAGTATGTCTGTTGTACCCCAAAATTTTCCCTCCCATATTTCTCAACACATGGCAAGTGAGGTCCCCAAATTGCTCAAGGAAGTTCAAGAGTTGACCAGACAAACTCTCTCCTAAGGCAGTATACCTCAAATTATGGTTTCATTTTTCATCAAGATGCTTGAGTCCAAAGGATCCCAAATTCTTTCCATGGTACTAATATGTTCTCAAGATCATCCATGTCAAGTTTCAAGCCTTGAAGAAGAAGTTTGCCCAGTCAATTGCTCAAATGCCTGAAAATTAACTGTGTCAGGTCAAAAGTCAACTGTGGCCCACATACAGTCAAACTTCAAGATTTTTGGTAAACGTCCTCATTTTGAAGTATTACTTATCATTTGATCAAGGTTTTATCATGTTTCCTCAAGTATTTCTCACAATTCATCAAAACCCAAAAGTTGCTAAATTAGGGTTTTGTAGGAAAAGTCAGCTCAACTTTGACCAAGCATAACTTTCTCATACTTTATCAGAAATGACCCATCCAAAGCTCATTTTTAAGAGCATGAAATTCCATACAATTAATATTCAGCTCCGAAGTTCAAAATATGCACTCACAAAAAGATATGAATTTTGACATTTATAGGTCATTTTGGAAAGTCAACAAAAACACCTTTTGGGTCAAAGCTTCATACATGAGCATGGAAGACTCAATTTAGATGAGACCAAAAGGGTTGCTTAGAGGACATCCTAAGATTTCTAAAAAGTCAAAGAACACCTCTCTAGGGTCAAAATTGAGAGAGTTATGCATTGGCCAAGTTGACCATTTTTGCAAAATTGCCAAAAGTCAAATGTGCTCAAATTTGCATTTTTTGCTAAATGGGCTTAACCTTTTATTCTTGCACCTCAATTATGATGTGGTCCAAGACTCAAATGCTTATCCACCAATTATTTGCTGCATTTTTAAATTTATTTTGATTTTTCATTAATTAAAAAGTGAATTAAATCAAATAAATGATGAAAATTATCAAATATTTGATTTGATTGGTTTTTTTGACAGGTTAGCAACCAAGATATGCTGAGCTTGCAAGATCAATTCAAATCAATGGTAATTGGAACAAAAAGAGCATGATTAGGCCAAATTTGGAAGGATATCATATGCCATGAAAACCAAATCAAATCTTCAAGATTTGTAAAGAGACTAGTGGTTCTTACAACCCTAATTCACTCCAGTACATATATAGAACGCATCCAAAGCAAGGAAAGGAGGTTACAGTCGTGCATAGCCAAGAACAAAACTTCAAAATTTCAAAGAAAAGTGGTGATTTAATTTCCATCCTAGAGGCAAATCCAAGCCATTCTAATATTGCCAACAGATTGCTGGACATCCCAGGAGCGTATCCCAATCACTTGCAAGCCGCCTCAGGTCCAGAATTAGCGCATAGCAGTCACACGGTTTGCCTAAAAACTCGTTTTTGATTTCATTGATTTACTCATCATATGCACGTTTTGATCATATTCTTGTTCATCATTGAGTTTGCAAGCTATTGGTACCACTTAATTGTATTTATAGTACAGAAATCAAGATATGCCATTGTTAGGGTTCCTTGGTTCGTTTTAGGGGTTTGCAGTATAGGCAAAATTAGGCCTGGATTCTGGTACCATGATACTCGTGAGGATGAGACGAGTTGTTTGGTACCAGCCATTGTCATTTATCTTGAGCATTTGCAATTTTTGAGATGCACATGTCTGTACCTACAGCAAAGCAACCGTAGGTAAAAGTTTTGCCTAAAACGACGGTTTGGGGAAGAAGATGAGGCGTGGAAATCTCTGGTTGGGTGGTTTGAATTTTCGCGCATTTTTTGAATATGCTATTTATTTTTGATTATATTATTTTACATCCATTATGTGAATAACAAAAACGCGTGGCTCATTTGGCAAGAGAGCATTGGAAGTAGGCCTGAGGACCTGGGTTCGATCCCCAGGTCCCAATATTTGTTTCATATAATTTTGCTTCATATGATTAGGTGCGTTGCTTATCAGGATTTCCACCATATGCCATCAACATCTGGCCATCAAATACAGCTCTAGCCCAGATCCAACGTGCCATCCTTGGAGGCCTACCATGCTCCTCAAGTCAACATACACACCAAATCCAACAAAGTCAAAAGGGCTTGGATTTGTTTGGGCCCAAAATTTCAACACCACCCCCCCCTCTTCAGCATTGCTATCAGGCCCATTACTCTTTTTCTTATTTCTTTTATTTTCTTTAATTCTTCTAATTTTTCCTTTAATCATTTTAGTTAACAAATTAATTGTTTTTTTCATAAAATATCAAAAAATCAAGAAAAATAAAAAATTAGAATTAGACTTTTTTTTAATCAAAATTAATTTTATTAATTTAATTTAATTTAGTTTAAATTAGGGGAATTTTAACTTGTTTTTTTATATAAATAAAACTAATTAGCAAATTAGGTTAAACTCTTGATTTGATTCTTTTATTTTTTCTCAAATAAATAAAAACACAAAAATTGGTTTTTTTAGAATAAATTAATTTATTTTTCTTAATTTAAAATTAATTAGAATTAGGATTTTATTTTTAATTTAATGATTTCTTTATTTTCTTAAATAACAAAACATAACAAAAACATTTTTAATCAATCACAATTAGGTTTAGTCAAGGGTCAAAATCCTAATTGTTTCGTATTTGATTCATCGCGCGCGTGTTAATTATTTTTGCCAATATTTTTGTAACTGCTCACTAGTTTGTAATAGTTAATTTAGGGCTTTTACTTATCGCTTTTTCCCCGGGTTTTTTGGCTATGTAATTAATTCCCCACCCCGAAGCCTTGTAATAGCGTAGATTTATTTTCTCACATTTTTAATTCCCGCAAATATTTGTATGACAAGAATGCATGACAAGTTAATACAGTTAGAAAACCCTAATGTGCAAAGATAAATAACTGAAAACTAATCACTCGCACATATCACTCCTAGGGTATACTCTCACTTTGGTTGCCTTCGGTAAACGATCATTAAGTATATGGGTCTTAGTGGTTGCCCTCCTGTCCAAAAAGATCAAATGTCCCATTCGAATGTTGCCTCGGAAATGTTGCCTCGGAAATGTTGCCTCGAGAAGATCTTAAGACTCTAGGGTTATTACTAAGACGTCCTAATATTTCTTTAGTGATCGTACGTCCCTTTCGATTTGACCCTTACAAACTCCAACGACGGTGCTACCTATTTCTCAATAGTGGGATAGCGCTGTCTAAAGGAAACACAAATAGAAACGATCTTTTTTCGAGTAAGTAGATACTAGTAGGTACTTGCTCAAATCAAAACTTTTCACACTTACACTTTTCAAACAAATTTTCAAAACAACTTCGTCACACCTTTGAGGACTGATACAAGGGTTATCACGAAGTCAAACTTTTCAAAAAAACAAAGCACATCCACAATAAATTTTAAAAAGATGAGCAAGTACCTAAGAGCCCATGGAAAACCATGGATAGAAAGGGTGCTAACACCTTCCCTTTCTATAATCTACCCCCCGTGCTCAGAATATCTCGAAAAAGGATTTTTTCTGCACTTTTTTCCTTTCTGATTGGATGAAATAAAAGTCGGTGGCGACTCTTGCTTACCGCGACATTTTGAAAACAAAAAATGCAAAACGCAAACCAGTATTAAACAGTCGGTTCTGTAACCGTATCACAGAACTGGCGACTATGCTGGGGAATTATAAGTGGGGTATACCTTAGGATCTAGGTCATCATAATTGTTTCTCTTGATTACTTTATTTGCTTTACTTTTGAGGGTTTTGTTTGGGGTTACTATAGATCCTACACCCGGATCTGGGGAATACCTTTTAGGTAAGTAGCAATAGACTGTTAGGGAACTGTATGGCATAGACTGATACGGTTGAAGCAGTAGCTACGTTGGTGTGACACTTTGGTTGGTACCAGTATCCCTTGTGGAGAAACGAGGAGAATATAGAGCCACTGCATGGTGTCGTTAAGCATCAACTGACCTTAGAACCTTTAATTGCCCAACTTGGCAATTAGAAAGTAGTGAGATAGCCGGCCTCGGTGTAGAGTTGAGAACTGGCTGATACTCGATGCTACACTCATTGAGACCATACTCTCGGAATAATTCCGACCGCAAGAAAAGATTGCGTGAGCTGAAACCATGAACGATGGAGGATGGTCAGTGATATTGAGATCCTCTAGAACCCGGTTATTTTGCTAGGACAGGTTTGAAACCAACTTAACTTCAAGAGGGTATTACCTTTGACCTCATGCAAGCCTTAAACTTAAGGGCTTTATGTGATTTGACTGTGTTTGCAATATTTGTGTTTGTTATACCTGTGGTTTATCATGACATCATGCATCATAACATGGCATTCATGTTTCATTACACTAACCATTTCAAAGATGAAGGGAATTTATCTTTGTTCTGTTTTGCAGATCATGGCTTCTGTGCATAGAAATACCATCTGAGTCAACTTTGTGCAAATACCTTCCCAACTTAAAGAGCTAGTATCAAGAGTTTCTGAAACTTCTACTTTCATCAAGAGACACGATCAACTTCTCAGCCTGGTTACTTCAAACCTTGATGAACAGATGATGAGCGTACTATTTCAGTTCTTCAATCCCAAGCATCACTGCTTCACCTTTCCAAATTACCAGCTGGTACCCACCTTGGAAGAATTCTCTCATTTATTGGGCATATCCATTCTTGAACAGGTACCCTTCACAAGTATGGAAGAAGTTCCTAAGCCAGAAGTTATTGCCCCAACTTTGCATTTGAAATGGACTGATGTGGTATCCAATTGGGAAACTCGAAGCGGAGTCGAAGGTTTTCTAGCCAAATTTCTGATAGACCAGGCTCAGCTATTTTGGGATGATTTGGATTTTCAAGCTTTTGAGGATGTCTTGGCTCTTCTTATCTATGGTTGGGTTCTCTTCCCTAATTCGGACTCCTTTGTGGATGTGAATGCTGTCAAGTTTTTCCTTTCTCGCAACCCTGTGCCTACCTTGCTTAGAGATATCTTGCATGCTCTCCATACTCGTACTATGAGGAGAAGAGGGAGCCTTATGTGCTTCATGTCGTTGCTGTCAAGGTGGTTTATTTCTCACCTCCCTAAGTTTGTGCTGAAGAACAAAGAAGGTTTGGGTTGGTCATACATAATAATGTCACTTGCTCATACATATATTCTTTGGTGTTCCCGGGCTATGGAAGACACTGCTGTTGTTGACTGCTGTAGGGGATACCCTAATGTCCCATTACTTTGTATCAGAGGGGGTATAACTTACAATCTTTGTCTAGCCTTAAGACAATTTGGTCGTGCCCGAAGAGATGGTTCCCATGAGTTACTTCTCGAGGACATTGTATTCGACTATAAGGATGACGTTAAGGAGCATCACTAGAGGTTCATACGAGCTTGGGGCATGGTGAACAGATTTGACCCCAAAGAGTTGGGACCGAAGACTTCCCATCCTATGCAGCCTTATCTCCAATGGGTTCAAGCTCGTGCCCAAAAGTTTATGATGCCTTATGAGGCCGTATTACCAGTGATTATGGAGCCCACTAATGAAGAAGGCATTCCTTACACGGTTCTCTATTTTTACATGCCCACTGATCCTGGGGAGCTACAGAGGTCTTGGATTCAGCTGAAGAATGAGCGGGATACTTACTGGGAGCAGTTCCATGAGCAAGAGAGGAAGGTTTTGAAGCTCACCAGGCAGCTCGAGGAAGAAAGAGTGATCAATGACTATATCAGCACAAAGAGAAAGCGTCCATGGGACTTTTGATTTTTCTTTTCTAGTTTAGATTTGCTTTATTTTACTTATTTTGTAAAGCCTTAAAGGCATTGTGAACCTTCAAAGTTTAAGCTAATAAAGTTTTGTTTATTTTGGTTTACAAATTTAAATCTCCCAAAGTCTTTGAAATCATTACACGCACATCCCATTATCATACACATCATTACAGGTACCACTATAGGTTTCTCATCTTCTTCGCTATTTATTTCAGCAGAAATGTCTTCTGATCAAGTCATCAAAGATCTTCAGGCACAGAACGTCCAGTTCCAACAGATGTTCATAAGTCTGGCTAAGGGGCAAGAGGATCTGAAGACCCTTATTCTGAAAGAGAAGAAGAAGACGAAGAAGGCCGGTATTCTGAATATGGGTAGAAGGTTCGGAGAAAGGTTGAAACATCAAACTGATCTGACCTCTTCATCCAAGGAAGGGGAGAACCAAGAAAGGGAAAAGGACCCTAGTCCTGCAGTTTCTGACAATGATACTGATTACAACGATGAGCAATATCCTCCTACCGAGGATAGATACAAGCAGCTAGAAGACCGGCTGAGTGCTATAGAGGTTCAGAAAATACCTGGTTTGGATTTTGGATAATTGGGACTGGTATCGAGAGTGGTCATCCCTCATAAGTTCAAAGCTCTGATTTTTGCCAAGTACGATAGAGTATCCTGTCAAAAACTTCATCTCCGCTCGTATGTTAGGAAAATCCAACCCCACACTGCTGATAGAAATTTGTGGGTGCACTTCTTTCAAGATAGTCTGTCAGGGACTCAACTTGAATGGTTCTACCAGTTGGAGGGAGCCAGTGTCCGGAACTGGGAAGATCTTGATGCTGCTTTCTACAAGCAGTATCAGTACAACGCCGACCTTGCTCCCACTCGTACTCAGCTCCAGGGTATGTCCATGGGTGCAGGTGAAGGTTTTAAGGACTATGCTCAAAAGTGGAGAGACTTGGCTGGGAGAGTTCAACCCCTGTTGTCTGATAGGGAGTTGGTTGACATGGTTCTGGGGACGCTATCTGGTCCATTTTTTAATCACTTGATCGGCAGCTCGTCATCTGGTTTCACTGAGTTGATTTTGACTGGAGAAAGAGTGGAAGCTGGCATTCGAAGTGGTAAAATACATAAGGATTCCTCTTCGAGTTCGGTAAAGAAACATTTTGATGGTAAGAAGGAGGCTAGTGCAGTTTATAGCCCAAGGGGCCAAAGTAGATCTGAACACCGTCAAATGGTAAATGCTATAGTGATACCAAGACCCACAGTTGCTCCACAATGCAACAATCAACAAAGGGTGGATAGACCAAAACGGCAGTTTACCCGCATTAATATGACTTTGGCTGAAGTACTGCCTCATCTATTAAAATCCAACTTGGCGACCTTGAGAGAGGCTCCCAAGAATCCAAACGCTGCTTCTCCCAGATACAATCCCAACGCGCGGTGCACCTACCATTCTGAGAGTCTAGGCCACGATACAAACGATTGCTGGGCTCTGAGGAAAAAGTACAAGACTTGCTCGAAGCCAAGGAGATAGAGTTTGATGCTCCAGAAAAGCCAAATGTTATAACTGCTCCCATGCCTAAACATGGTCGTGGAGTTAATGCTGTTGATACAAATTTGTTTATGACCTCGGTTGAAGAAATTTCTACTCCTCTTATGACTGTTAAGAAGAATTTGCTGTTGGTCAGTTTATTTCCGGGTTATGGTGAAGGTTGCCACATGTGTTCGATCATACCTACTGATTGCCATTTGTTAAAGCCAGGTGTTTAGCGCCTGATGGATAATAAAGAAATTTTGTTTGAGAATACTGTAATCTCCGTTGTTCCCATTGAAGACATTTCCATTATAACCATTTCCTCCAATCCTTCCAAGGTTTCCTCGAGAAAACCTGTTAGGATTACACCTGTTCAAAGAATTTCTCCGCTAATAATCACTGTTCCTGGTCCCATCCCGTACACTTCAGACAAGGCTGTCCCATGGCACTATGGGGGCTGATGTGTATTATCATGGCATTAAGCAAGATTTCAAGAATGAAGAAGATGATACTGATGTCAGTAATATTGTCGGGACTAGTAAAGTTACCCGAAGTGGAAGGGTCTTCTCTCCCGAGATTTCCCCGAATACTATCATCAAACCTACTGTTATTCCAACTGCTGCTCCAACTAGTACTCCTGACATTTCTCCTGTTCCTACTCCAGTTATTACCCCTGCTATTGAGCCATTTGGGACTCGGGGCAAGGAAGTTATAGGTGAGCCTGCCCGGACGGAGGCACCTAAGAAAATCATTGTGGAAGCCTCTAAATAAGAAATAGAGGAAATACTGAAAATTATCAAGAAGAGCGACTACAATGTGGTCGAGCAGCTGGGGCAGACCCCGTCAAAGATATCCATGTTGTCTCTACTGTTGTATTCTGAAGCCCATGCGAAGGCTTTGATTGCATTTCTCAAGAATGCGCATGTGCCGCAGGAAACTTCAGCCGATCAGTTCAAAGATTGTGTGGCCAGCCTAACTGCTGACAATGGGTTGGGTTTCTCAGATGCGGATCTGACACCGAAAGGAAGAAATCATAATGATGCTCTGCATGTCTCGATTGAGTGCAGAGGCACCACTATGGAGCATGTGTTGGTAGATACCGGGTCTTCGTTGAATGTTCTGCCGAAGAAAGCATTAGACCGTTTGGATTGCAAGGGTTTATCTTTAAAGCCTAGTAACATTGTGGTAAGGGATTTTGATGGATCAAATAGAATGGTGCACGGGGAGGTGGACATCCCTATTAAAGTGGGTTCTCAGAATTTTGGGTCCACCTTCTACGTAATAGATATCAAGTCATCATACTCTTGCATGCTGGGTCGTCCTTGGATCCATAGGGATGGGGCAGTTACTTCCACACTCCATCAAATGCTGAAGTATCCGGTGAAGGGGAAGATTGTCACAGTGCAAGGTGAAGAAGAATATATGGTGAGTCACCTCAATTCCTTCCGCTACGTAGAGATGGACGGGGAATTCATAGAAACTCCTTGTCACAACTTCGAAGTGGTCCCTCAGACTTTGGCGTCAACTGAAGTTACTACCAAAAAACCTCCATTGAAGATGGCTTCTCTCAAGGACGCCAGGGCTGTAGTTGAAGAAGATGAGTGTACCAATTGGGGTCAGCTCCCTGATTTGACTCACAAAACTGAAAATTTTGGTTTGGGCTTTACTACAGGGGCTCAAAGGGCTGTTAGGCGCGCACGGATTGGAAGACCTCCTCTACACATCAGCAATCGGGGAGTTAATGCAATTGAAGATAATGAAGAAGATTCAGACATCGACAACTGGATTTACCCAACAACCAACAGTGGACTGAATAATTGGACGACGAAGGACTTCATATCTGTTTCTTTTATTCCGCAGTGATTGACTTTTCTTTTAAGATTTGTAATAAACAGTTTGAAACTTTACGACCCGGTGCCTTGCCCGAGGCATCTTGGCTTTGCTTGTAAGGGCTATTATTTGTCATTTAATATATCATTAATATAGCATTGGACATTTCTTGCATACAAATTTTGCGCTCCTTGTTTTTATTTTCTATCTCTCACTTATCAAAACAGCTATTCACTTACACACACTCACGTATCATACTGCAGATCCATATCCACTCTGGATCCCATTGATAACAACTCTACTACTGTTAGTTATGACTTCAAAAATATGATCAACCAAGCCGAGGACGAAGTTGAGGATGATTGTGAGGTGCCTGGAGAACTTGTTAGACTGTTACAGCAGGAAGAAAGGGCCATACAACCTCATGAAGAGCCAGTTGAATCAGTGAATTTGGGTACAGGGGAAGACAGGAAAGAGGTTAAGATAGGTGCGAATCTGGAGCCTAGTGTCAAATAGCGGTTAATACAGATGCTACACGACTATGTTGAGATCTTCGCCTGGTCTTATGAAGACATGCTTGGTTTGGACACTGATATTGTGGTACATCGCCCACCGACTAAGGAAGACTGTCCTCTGGTAAAGCAGAAGGTCCGCCGTATGCGCCCTGAAATGTCAAAGAAAATCAAGGCAGAAGTCATGAAACAGTTCGACGCAGGATTCTTAGCTTTCACTTCTTATCTGCAGTGGGTTACCAACGTCGTTCCAGTACCTAAGAAGGACGGTAAGGTACGAATGTGTGTGGACTATAGAGATCTGAACAGGGCCAGCCCCAAGGATGACTTCCCACTTCCTCACATTGATGTTCTAGTCGACAACACCGTGCAACATAAGATCTTCTCTTTCATGGATGGTTTTTCTAGCTACAACCAGATCAAGATGGGTCCTGAGGACATGGACAAGACAACCTTCGTTACACAGTGGGGCACCTTCTGTTACAAGGTAATGCCTTTTGGGTTGAAGAATGCTGGGGAAACTTATCAGCGCACCATGGTCGCTTTGTTCCACGATATGATTCACCACGAGATCGAGGTTTATGTTGATGATATGATAGCCAGGTCCCAGACCGAGGAAGAGCACCTTGATCATCTCCAGAAACTGTTTGACAGGTTGAAGACGTATAAGCTGAGGTTGAATTCGAACAAGTGTACTTTTGGGGTAAGGTATGGAAATCTTTTAGGTTTCATTGTCAGTGACAAAGGTATTCAGGTGGACCCTGCAAAGGTAAAGGCCATACAAGAGATGTCGGTCCCTCGCACAGAGAAGGAAGTTATAGGTTTCTTGGGACGTATGAATTACATCGCTAGGTTCATTTCATATCTGACTGCTACTTGTGAGCCAATCTTCAAGCTACTGAAGAAAGACCAAGTGGTAAAGTGGAATGATGAATGCCAGACCGCTTTCGAAAGAATCAAGGAATACCTTCAAGAACCACCAATTCTGATGCCTTCAGTTGAAGGAAGACCTTTGATATTATACTTGACAGTGCTAGACAATTCAATGGGGGTGTGTGCTGGGGCAGCATGACGAGTATGGTCGAAAACAGCACGCCATTTATTACCTTAGCAAAAAGTTTACCGACTGTGAGACCCGATACTCATTGCTTGAGAAAACTTGTTGCGCTTTGGCATGGGCTGCTCGCGGACTGAGACAGTATATGCTGACTCACACTACCTTGTTGATATCAAAGATGGATCCGATCAAGTATATTTTCGAGAAGCCCGCCTTATCCGGAAGAATAACAAGATGGCAGATGATCCTAACCGAGTACGACATCCAATACACAACCCAAAAAGCAATCAAGGGGAGTGTATTGGCGGATCATTTGCCGTATCAGGCCGTTGATGACTACCAGTCCATGAATTCTGAGTTCCCGGATGAGAATATCATGTTAGTAACCGACTGCAAAGAACCTAGACCAGATGAAGGACCCGAGGAGGGATCCCGATTATCTATGTATTTTGATGGAGCCTCGAACGTGTTGGGTAATGGCACTGGCACTGTAATTATATCTCCCGAGGGCTGTTATACTCCGTTCACCTCCCGACTATGTTTTAACTGCACCAATAATATGGCGGAGTATGAAGCATGTATCAAGGGTCTGCGAGCTGCTATTGACCTGAGGATTAAGTTCTTGAGTGTATTTGGAGATTCCGCTTTGGTAATAAGTCAGATCAAAGGTGAGTGGGATACGAAGCACCCGAATCTTATTCCTTACAAAGAGTATATACTGACATTGCTCCCACACTTTGAGGAGGTAACCTTTGAACATTTCCCAAGAGAGGAGAATCAGTTAGCGGACGCGCTAGCTACCATGTATTCTATGTTCAAAGTCAGGTGGGACAATGAAGCTCCCCAGATTACCATTGAGAGGTTGGATGAACCCTCACATTGCTGTGACATTGAGACTGAAGAGGTAGCAGATAAACCCTGGTTTCACGAGGTAAAGAGGTATCTTGAGGCTCAAGAATACCCCGATGGGGCATCTGTTAATGATAAGAAGTTTCTGAGAAGGTCGCTGCGAAGTTCTTCATCAGTAATGGAATCCTCTATAAGCATAACCATGATTCAACCTTACTGTGGTGTCTATACAAGAGCGAGGCAGAAAGGATCATGGAAGAATTATATGAGGGTACCTTCGGAACTCATTCCAGTGGACACACCATGGCTAAGAAAATCCTACGGGCACGATATTACTGGTCCACTATGGAAGCCGATTGTAATCAGCACTCTCGAACCTGTCATAAATGGCAAGTCTATGATGATAAGGTGCATGTACCTCCGGTTCCCCTGAATGTTTTGACAGCTCCTTGGCCCTTTGCAATGTGGGGCATCGACATGATCGGCGAGATTAGACCTACTGCGTCTAACGGGCATCGTTTCATTCTGGTAGCAACTGATTATTTTACAAAGTGGGTTGAGGTAACTTCCTTTGCTACAGTAACCAAGAACGTCGTGGCACGGTTCATCTGACACAATCTGATCTGTCGATATAGTGTCCTAGAGAGAATCATAACTGACAATGGTACAAATCTCAACAACACGATGATCACCGAGCTCTGCAAACAGTTCAAAATACAGCATCATAACTCTTCTCCCTACTGGCCGAAGATGAATGGGGCTGTTGAAGCGGCTAACAAGAACATCAAAAAGATTACACAGAAGATGACTGTGACATACAAAGACTGGCACGAGATGTTACCATTCACTCTTCATGGGTACCGTACCTTAGCATGAACGTCGACATGGGCAACACCTTACTCTTTGGTGTATGGCATGGAGGCAGTCCTACCCATCGAAGTCCAGATACCCTCTCCCAGGATTATGAAGGATGCGGGTTTGAACAAAGACGACTGGATCCAAACCCGACTTGATCGACTGAATCTAATCGATGAAAAGAGACTTACTGCTATTTGTCATGGTCAGACGTATCAAAAGCGAATGATCGAGGCTTTTAACAAGAAAGTCAGACGTCAAGAATATCAAGTAGGGGATCTAGTGATCAAACGCATCATACTACCGCAAGGTGATCCCAGGGGAAAATGGACCCCCACATACGAAGGGTCATTTGTGGTTAAGAACATTTTCTCGGGAGGAGCCATGATTCTAACCACCATGGATGGTGACGACCTTCCTCACCCCGTTAATGCAGACATAGTGAAAAAAATACTATGCATGATCAAAGACCCTCTAGGTTGACTGGCCTAGGCAGAAATAAAGGCTTCCTGGAAAACCAAAAGGGTTCGGGCAAAAGTAAGGGATGAAAATGAAAAAACTGTACACCCGACAAGTTGTAAACCTGAAAAGGCGAGTTGGGCAAAAAAGGGTATCCCGGTGGACTGAAAACCCGAAAGGGCGGTCCAGGAAAAAATTAGGGATCGAAGTGTAACACTATGTCTCATTGGATCATCTTGCAACCAGACTTCGGTATCAACTATCAAGCTCAGATAGCGCCAATCAATCTGATCCACCTTTGTCCAAGTAGCAAAATGATGAGACGCTTGAAGATATAAAGGCAATAGCAGAGTTGAAACCCAATGGGGCTGTTTTCCATAGTTGTTTTATTTCTTTTACACAAATTGTAATTTCTTTCGGCGGTGTTCTCTTACTAGGACGTCAGCCTCTTGTACAAAACGCCTATTACAAGCCTGCTTCAAAAATCAATACAATTCATTTTCACAAGAAATTTCAACTTGTTTTTTCTTTTCCTGTTTTGTTTTGCAAGAACATCCAATGATTTATTTTTTTTGATATGTGCATTTGAAAATAATTGCTGCTCATAAATATTTACATAAGAAACAAAAGATGATTACTCGTAATTCCTGGAACAAGGACAAACAAGAAGTTCCCAAACCCTACAGTTACTCTGCCCATCGGGTACAAGGATATAGCCAGCTTGAGAATATGAGCAGTGGTACATACACTCCCCACAAAGTAAAAGGGTATCCAAAGACAGTAAGTGTTAGCTTTCTCGAACATGATACAACTCTCCCCAGCTGAGGTGCACAATCACGAGTGAGTCAGTAAATTTTTCCCCAAGCAGAGCTTATTTCTCTCACAGGCAGAAATTCGATTGCCAACAGAGTTCATTATCTCCAGCAACGAAAATTCATCCCCAATTGAGTTTATTTCTCCAAATCAACAGATCTATCAACAAAGTATCTCCTCTCCGACATAGTTATTCCCCGCAGAGCTATCCTTAGACAGGGTCTCTTCCGACATGATATCTGTAAACAAGGGGCAAATCCCCAGCATAATCATCGTTGCTCACCATCCCCAACAGAAGCAGAGGAACTATGTTTTTTTACAGCAGTCAGGGATTTATTTTCCCAGACTCAGTTTATTACATCAGCATTTCATGTTCATACATCATGACATGTGCATGCATTACATATAGAATGGTCTCATTTAGTTTGAGAAACATCATCATACAATGCATATCATGCATCTCACATAACTAACCCTGTATTTCTTTCAGGAAAGACAGTTATTACTAACAATTTCCAGCAGGTCCATGATCAACACTCGAAGCTAAACTGAGTAATCATCAACGCGTCAAGAACAACCTTACCCAGGTTCCCTCTCCAGTTTTACCCAAACTCATTCCGAAACAGCCCTACTATCAAGGTTTCTTCTCATAACCCTACTATCTAGGCTTTCATGTCGAAGTACCCATACTATCCAGGTTTCTTCTCACAACCCTACTATCTAGGCTTTCATCTCGAAGTAAACCTACTATTCAAGTTCCTTCTCACAGCCCTACTATCCAGGCTTTCATATCGAAGTAACCCTACTATCCAGGTTACTTCTTACAGCCCTACTATCCAGGCTTTCATATTGAAGTAACCCTACTATCTAGGTTACTTCTCACAGCCATACTATCCAGGCTTTCATATCGAAGTAACCATACTATCCAGGTTACTTCTCACAACCCTACTATCCAGGCTTTCATATCGAAGTAACCCTACTATCCAGGTTCCTTCTCGCAGCCCTACTATCCAGGCTTTCATATCGAAGTAACCTTACTATCCAGGTTCCTTCTCGCAGCCCTACTATCCAGGCTTTCATATCAAAGTAACCCTACTATCCAAGTTACTTCTCATAACCCTACTATCCAGGCTTTCATATCGAAGTAACCATACTATCCAGGTTCCTTCTCGCAACCCTACTATCCAGGCTTTCATATCGAAGTAACCCTACTATCCAGGTTCTTTCTTGCATCCCTACTATCCAGACTTTCATTTCGAAGTAACCCTACCATCAAGGTTCCTTCTCATAACCTTACTATGCGGGTTCTCCCCCTCTTATCCCCAGACAATAGTCCACAACACTGTAAGATCGAGACCTGATCAAACACAATTCATTTCACATTTCCCCCAGAAAGTCGTGGTATAGTATATACCCCGACCAAACACACAGTTCGCTTCCGCTTCCCAAACCGGAATTATTCCCCAGTAGAGTAATGGACAACTGAAGCTCCTAAAACTCTATTTCTCCCAAGACAGAGACCAGCATTCCCCGGCGAAGTCCTCCTTAACAACAGGCATACAGGTTCTCACAAAGGAATCTCTTAGGCGATCGACACTTCTAATAACGAGAAATCGTATCATATAATTACTACACTTTTTATCGATTTTCATAATACATTGAGTCGTTTAACTCCCGATTGTTCCGAGTTTTTGTGTCTTTTCACAGGTACAACATGTTTCAACTCAAATCAATGGAAAAGGATCACATGAAGGAAGCTAACCAAGAATCAGAAGAAAAAGAACCAAATCTGCAAAGTCTGCAGATTTTGTAGCTGTGACGATCGTCACACCCTATGACGATCGTAATGCTCTCACAACTAGAAGGAAGCTCGTCACACATCATTGACGAGCGTAACGTGCTATTTAAGCGCATTACGACTGTCACCCCCTCGTGATGAACGCCACACGCTTAAAAACAACGTTATGGAATACAAAGAGACGTGGGCAACGTTGTGGGCAATTTCTTCTCCTATATTTCCTCAACTTCAGTAACCATGAATCCGAGTCTTCCTCCACTCAAGCTGTTCCAATATTTTCTCAACTGCAAAATCTTCTTCTATAAATATGGAGCAGTTCAATGGACCAGGGTCAAAGAATTTTCTACAGAGCCAAATTTCTATTTTTCTGCATTATTCTATTTTCTTGCTTTTGAACCTTTTTATTACCTACTGCAATTTTAGTTTCCAGAATTAGTTTCTAGAGTGTTAATTCTTCATCCAAGAATTAACACGGTTATAGATTTCGATTAAATTGCAAGGAATTTGTAAGCACCAAGATTACCACAACAACATTATTTACAGGTTTTTTATGCAATTGATTTTTATTTATTCTTGTGCTATGTCATTTATTTTTATGAATTATATTTTAAGTTGCATAGTTATTAAATATATTATGTCCGACTAAATTAATTTGTACCGGTATGTGACTCCTAAGTACCGAAAGAATTCGGTGATAACTTGGCCAAAAACATTTATAAATAATTTCTGGTTTCCAATTTCCATGTTTAATTTAACTACCCTTGTCACGAGAGTGAGAGGATAATTAACACGATTTTGCCACGAGAGTGGGAAATTAATTAAGGCAAGAACCTGCATGCGAGAGTTGGGGTTCGACTCAGATAGTGGTAACGAAACATTAATTTTTAAATACATGAAAGTGTTTTAACAAATTAATTAAACTCAAATTGTTTTCAAAAAGTGTTATTAAATTTAAAGTGCATCCACTAGGTTTAGTAGCATGACTTATTTCATGAACACGAGAGTGTATGTCTTAGGTTTTTAAACAATTCGTTTTTACCGAAATACTTTATATGCCAAGCGATTCACCGAATTCCCGAAGTCTGACTATCACATACCGGTATAGCTGTTACTATTATTTTTAATTAAACTGTTTCCCCCTAAAACCAAATATTCATCACTTAGTTAAACAATTGTAGCATTAGATCTTATGTGATTGATCCTCAGTCTCTGTGGGTTCGATAATCATTTAAAACTAGAACGACTAAACTGTATACTTGCAGTTAGTATCCCAATAGACTCATAAAGTCCCGATCAAGTTTTTGGCGCTGTTGCCGGGGACTGATTAGTCAATTAAGCACGATTCTTCTGTTGCGTGTTTAGACTAGGTAACAGAAACCGTTTTTTCTATTTGTA
This sequence comes from Vicia faba, assembly GCA_948472305.1. NCBI lineage: Eukaryota > Viridiplantae > Streptophyta > Magnoliopsida > Fabales > Fabaceae > Vicia > Vicia faba. Next base: position 605,270,165 of record OX451741.1, on the reverse strand, counting down.
TGCCAAGGACTCGCTCAAAAGGCGAACCACTTGACAAATCGATGGACGAACCTGAACGCATCCTTTCCATAAGACAAACAGTCAGGGATTACTGTTTAAATCACGCTATTCCTTTACCCAAACCCGAAATTAAGATTGATTCCGAAACAGATTCTAATTCTTCCTCTGAAACCGAAACTAATCCAGAAGTAGACATGGCCGAAGAACAAAGGACCCGTCCACTGAAGGAGTACGCAGCTCCATCACAATAAGAACCCCACAATAGCATTGCTGCTCCAGCAATAAATCGAAACGATTTTGAGTTGAAACCGTCGTTGATATCAGCTATCCAAAAACGCCAATTCTATGGAAATCCTACCGAGGATCCAAATGAACATCTTACAAAATTCGTTCAATTTTCCGACACAGTTATAGAAAATGGTGTTAGTAAAGATGCAATAAGATTACGTCTTTTCCCTTTCTCGCTAAGAGATAGAGCTTGGGCTTGGTTGCAATCCTTGCCGTCAAATTCCGTCACTACGTGGGAAGGACTTAAGACTGTATTTTTAGCACGATAGTTTCCCCCAAGCAAGACTGCTGCATTAAGAGCTCAAATCAATGGATTTAAGCAGAAGGATACTGAATCGCTATTCGATGCATGGGAACACTACAAAGATATGATGCGAATGTGCCCATATCACGGACTAGAAAAATGGCTGATCATCCACACGTTTTATAATGGACTCTTGTACAACACAAGACTCTCTATAGATGCCGCCGCAGGTGGTACACTGATGGACAAGACTTACGACGAAGCTAACCAACTCATTGAAAATATGGCTCAAAACCACTATCGGTGGGGAGGAGAAAGAACACCTGTGGAGAAAACTCAAACCAAAAGTGGGATGTACGAGATTAGTAGCCTAGATAAAGTTAATGCTAAGGTAGACACTCTTACTAAAAAGATAGAAAGCTTGACCTTACCTCCTGCAGCCACCGTGGCTGCAGTTACCCAAAACTGTGAAGTTTGTGGAGTTCCTGGTCATGTTGGAACCGAATGTCAAATCTTAGCAGGAATATCAGGTGATCAGGTGAATTACGCTCAAGGTAATCCTTATGCTAATACCTATAATCCTGGTTGGAAGAACCATCCTAATTTCTCGTACAAGAACAATAACACTTTATATGCACCTGGCCAAGCACCTGCTGTACCTCCAGGCTATCAAAAACCCGTTGTTAATGTTCCTAACATTCCTAAGAAATCTAACCTTGAAATCCTAATGGAAAATTTTATCGCTAATCAAGCTCAACAAAACAAAGAATTCCTCAATCAAAATGTTCACACCGGTGAACAACTGAAGCTATTAGAAAATAAGGTAGATGCCCTAGCAACTCACAATAAAATCTTAGAAACCCAAATCTCCCAAGTAGCACAACACCAAGCTAGTTCTGCCGCACCTGCTGGTACGTTTCCTGGACAGCCACAACCCAATCCTAAAGGGCACGCTAATGCTATCACATTACGAAGTGGGACAACACTTGATGGACCGGTAGATCCTAGACTCCAAAATCCGACCATGTATCAGAAACCTGAAAAGGAAGCAGAGAAATCGAAAGAAAAATCTGAGAATGTAGAGGAAGACGAGAATGAGAACAGAGAGGCTTCAGAAAAACCTTACGTACCTCCATCGCCATATAAACCACCAATTCCATACCCTCAAAGACTTGCAAAATCCAAGAACGAGGGGAAATTCAAGAAATTTGTAGAACTTCTGAAACAATTAAATGTTACTATTCTGTTTACAGAAGCTATAACCCAAATGCTGTCATATGCTAAATTCCTAAAAGAAATATTGTCTAATAAGAAAAAAATTGTTGAAAACGAAACCGTTATGCTAACTGCCGAATGTAGCGCTATAATTCAAAATAACATGCCTCCAAAGCTAAAAGATCCTGGTAGTTTCTCCATACCATGTGTAATTGGAAAATCTATCATAGACAAAGCTCTATGCGATTTAGGAGCAAGTGTTAGTCTAATGCCCTTATCTATTTGTGAGAAGCTCAAACTAGGTGACATGAGACCTACCAAGATGTCCCTACAACTAGCCGACAGATCAGTCAAATTCCCTGTTGGTATGCTAGAAAACATTCCTGTCCGAATAGGACAATTTTACATACCGACTGACTTTATAATAATGGACATCAAGGAAGATTAAAACATTCCCATCATACTAGGAAGACCATTTTTAGCCACTGCAGGAGCCATTATTGACGTTAAGAAAGGAAAGCTTACCTTCGAGGCAGGAGAAGAAAAAGTAGAATTCATTCTTTCACAGTTCTTCAAAGCCCCTACTATAGATGACTCATGCTGTTTCCTAGATATTATTGATGAATGTGTCAAAGAACTAGAAAGCCAAGAAGACACCTATTCTGGGATGCTGAAAGTTCTGACACCAATTATCCTCAAGGATGATGATTGGAAACAAGAATATTTAGATGCCAACTTGAGCGAATGTTTCGCCTTAACACCCGATCCTACCCCAACTGATAAGAAAACTGGTATAGAACTTAAAACGTTACCTGAAGATCTTAGGTATGAATTTTTAGATAAAGAGCTCGAACGACCAGTTATAGTCAATGCCAATTTAGGGAAGATCGAAACCGAAAAACTTCTTAATGTGTTAAGGAAGTATCCAACAACGTTAGGATATAATATATCAGATCTAAAAGGAATAAGCCCTTCTCTCTGTATGCACCGCATTATGCTGGAGGAGGACTGCAAGACTTCTAGAGAACATCAAAGAAGAATAAATCCTATCCTAAGTGAAGTCGTTAAGAAAGAAGTACATAAACTACTAGAGGCAGGCATCATATACCCAATATCAGATAGCAACTGGGTCAGTCCAGTTCACGTAGTACCTAAGAAAGGAGGTGTTACAGTTATAACAAACACAAAAGGCGAATCAGTGGCACAACGTACTCAAACAGGATGGATAATGTGTATCGATTACAGAAAACTAAACAAAGCTACACACAAGGACCATTTCCCATTACCATTCATTGATCAAATGCTCGAGCGCTTAGCCAAACACTCCCATTTTTTCTATCTTGACGGATACTCAGGATTCTTCCAAAATCCCATTCATCCTGATGATCAAGAGAAAACCACGTTCACATGCCCTTATGGTACCTTTTCATACCGAAGAATGCCATTTGGACTATGTAACGCACCTGCAACTTTCCAACGATGCATGATGGCGATTTTCGCAGAATTTTTGGACGAAATTATGGAAGTATTCATGGACGATTTTTCTGTCTGTGGAGAAAGTTTTGACGGATGTTTATCAAATCTTGAACTAGTACTTAAACGCTGTGTCAATGTCAACCTAGTGTTTAATTGGGAAAAATGTCACTTCATGGTAAGACAAGGAATTGTTTTGGGTCACATTGTATCAAACAGAGGGATTGAAGTCGATAAAGCAAAAATCGAGGTTATTAAAAACCTTCAACCACCCAAAACAGTTAGAGAAATAAGAAGTTTTCTAGGACACACTGGTTTTTACCGACGTTTTATAAAAGATTTCTCTAAAATCACTAAGCCGCTAACTGAATTATTGATGAAAGAAGCCGAGTTTATTTTCGATGATAAATGCTTAAACGCATTTGAGACGCTTAAAGAAGCCTTAATTTCAAAACCTATTATGCAACCTCCTGATTGGAACCTACCATTTGAAATAATGTGCGATGCGAGCGATTATGCTGTAGGCGCAGTCCTAGGACAACGCAAAGATAAAAAGCTTCACGCTATCTACTATGCAAGCAGAACACTCGATCCCGCACAAATGAACTACGCCACTACGGAGAAGGAACTCTTAGCTTTTGTATTCTCATTGGATAAATTTCGTTCCTACTTAGTGGGTGCCAAAATCATTATTTACATGGATCATGCTGCGATCTGATACTTGCTAAGTAAGAAAGACGCCAAACCACGACTACTCAGATGGATCTTACTCCTACAAGAGTTTGACTTGGAAATAAAAGACAAAAGAGGGACTGAAAACGTGGTAGCGGACCATTTATAAATATTGGATGGAATCCAAACCGAGAACGTTCCCATAAACGAAGATTTCCCATATGAACGCTTTATTGCTAAACTAGAGATAGCTCCTACCAACAATTTAGATCAACACAATGAACATTTAACAACTGCGGTAGTAAAAGCCATTTGTACCAACACCATATTACCATGGTACGTTGATTTCGTTAACTATTTATCCGCCGGTGTTTTACCACCCGATTTAACGTACCAACAACGGAAGAAATTCTTCCATGATCTTAAACACTACTTTTGGGATGAACCACTACTCTTTAAAAGAGGCGCCGATGGTATCTACCGTCGCTGTGTTCCTAACGATGAAATAGATGACGTCATTGCCCATTGCCATTCCGCCCCTTATGGTGGACACGCTAGTACATCGAAAACTTTTGCAAAAATACTTCAAGCTGGCTTCTTTTGGCCTACTTTATAGACTGACGTCCACGTAGAAATTATGAACTGCGATAGATGTCAGCGCACAGGAAATCTATCTAGACGTGATGAAATGCCGCAAAAAGGGATTCTCGAAGTAGAAATTTTCGATGTGTGGGGAATTGATTTCATGGGACCGTTCCCCGCATCTTTTGGAAATAAGTATGTATTGGTAGCTGTTGACTACATATCAAAATGGATTGAAGCCGTCGCTGCACCCACAAACGATACACGAGTAGCGATTAAACTATTCAAGCATGTTATCTTCCCACGATTCGGTGTACCAAGACTAGTAATCAGTGATGGCGGTTCCCATTTTATCTCTAGAATTTTCGAAAAACTACTTTCAAAATATGGCGTTAAACATCGCATAGCCACACCATACCATCCTCAAACGAGTGGACAAGTGGAAGTGTCAAATAGGAAAATTAAACAAATCCTTGAGAAAACCGTAGCCACATCCAGAAAAGATTGGTCCTCCAAGCTAAATGATGCTCTTTGGGCATATAGGACAACTTTTAAAACCCCTATCGGAACAACGCCGTTTAAATTAGTTTATGGAAAATCTTGTCATTTGCCAGTAGAATTAGAACATAAAGCTTATTGGGCCATTAAAACCCTTAACTTGAATTACAAGATTGCTAGCGAGAAACGAATATTAGACATCCATGAATTAGAAGAATTGCGTTTAGACGCTTATGAAAATGCTAGAATCTATAAAGAGAGAAAAAAAAATGGCACGATAAGCGTATCTCGCGGAAAGAATTTAAGGAAGGAGACATCGTACTCCTATTCAACTCTAGACTGAAACTTTTTCCGGGTAAATTATGTTCCAGATGGTCAGGACCATTCGAAATTAATAAAGTTTTCCCAAGTGGTGCAATAGAAATTAAAGGAAATTCTATCGAACTATTTATAGTCAATGGCCAGCGCTTAAAGCATTATTTTAACGTCGGAAATCTAAACTATTCGGCTTATCTACAGTTAAGTGAGCCACCTACCCCGATACCTAACTAAATAGGTACTATCTATCGAGCCATCAAAATAAAACAAAGGCGCTTCATGGGAGGCAACCCATGTTTTCTTTTAATTATTTTTATTATTTTCATATGTTTTTATTTTTCTTTTCTTTTTCTTAATCTTTAAAACTTTCATGTTGCATCCCTTACTCCTTTTTATTTTTCTTTTTCTTTTATTTTTTTTCTTTTAAACTTTTTTTTTTAAACTTCGACATTTTTAACCTGAAAACACTAACTTAGTTTTTCATACATTTATTAAACATTTTTCAGGGGTAATTCTTTAGCTTTAATATTTAGCTCCATGGCACGAGTAAACTACATGAATATCACCTTGAGAAGTAGGCACCAGAGAAGACGCTTTGAGGATCTATCTGAGCGTGAGATGTGTCCTACAATTTATGCTGATGACCATGTTATGACTGCTCTAGGCATTCGTGAGAGTGTCATGTATCTGCTACACCAAATAGGCTGGGACACTGCTCCTATTCGGAGACGTTATTGTACCTACAGAAAGTTGACCCTTGAGTTTTTGAGCACACTGAGCTACCTACCAAATCATGGGTTAGGGTTCAACCGCGGGCTGATCACCTTCAGACTGTTTGACATGGACTACCGCTATAACCATAGGGAGTTTTCCAACCTGTTAGGATTCCCTAATGGGCCTGATGTTATTACCATGACCCAGGAAGACCTATTGCTAGATACTGACCTTGATTTCTTCTGGGGTAGCATTACTGGAAACAACCATCTCGAGCCATCTGACCTGTACTTAGAGTCCATCCATAACCCTGCTATCAGGTACTTCCATAAGATCATTGCCCACACCCTTTTTGGAAAAGAGCAAAATGTTACATCAGTGTCACACGATGAGCTTTTCATCATGTACTGTGCTTCTCAGAGCCGCCCAGTAAATGGTGCCACCTATATGCTTGCTAATATTGAACATATTATGCAAACACCAAATGCCCCAATCCTTTTAGGTGGTTTAGTCACTATGATCTCTAATTCCATTGGACTCCGAAGGCCGATGTTAGGATCAACTCCGCACTATGGAATCAAGCCAATGAATATTGAATTTTGCTTCAACACTAGTTTTATAGGAAATCTTGGGCCAGATGAATTCGAGATGCTAATTAACCATGAAACTGTCCACCAGTTTGTACTCCCGAACCCTATAACTAGTGTCCACAATAGAGCAAACTGGCTTTTTGATCTCCACCATCCTCCTACACCGCCTTCGTCTCCTTCCACTGTTGACATCTATGAATTACCTAACACCTCTCGAGATGCTGAAGATCCTGAAACACCACCGGGATACCACCAGTTTCCCGACCCATGGGAGCAGCATGTAGTTTCTACTGAGACCACTTTCCAGGCTCTAGAGATACCACCACCTCCTCCACCTACTATCACCATCGACTCTTTGCATGAAGAAATTACCGGAATGCGGGGTGAGCTTACATCTCTACGTATGGATTTCATCGCTTTTATGGATTTGGTGACAGACCAACTGGATTTCATGCACCAGCATATGTTCCCAACTCCTCGTGGTTAGAGATTGTCGTTGTTATGCTGATTTGTTCTTCTCTTGCATTTGTATACACAGTGAGGTCACTGTTTAGTTTAGGTGTGGCGGAGGAATCTAGTATTTTAGTATTTTATCATTTTTATTATTATTGAAGTTATTATTTCCAGACAATTTTTACTCGTTAATGAAATTTTACTTATTCATCAAATTCTATTGCCTTACTGCCATTATTTCATTTCATACATGTTATTTCAATTTCAGTATATTTTTCATTTTTTATTAATTTACTGTTCATATTTTATGCAAAAATTTTGTCATATGACGTGTGTTGAAAATATTGTGCATGCTTACTGTGCTAGGATTGTGAGTTATAATATTGGAAATTAAAAGTGTCACGTTCATTCCATGAATATAATGAAATTGAACGCGCGACGCTCGTAACGCCCCCATGACGAGCATAACACGCGTTTCACCGTGTTACGCTCGTCAGCCATTTGTGACGACCGTCACACGCGCCCTATAACAGAACCTGCTATTACAGAGTCGTTCCATCTTTCCTCTAAAACCTCCATTCTTCCAAAACCGTAACACACCCTCTCAAATTGTTTCCTCAACTTCCAACACTCTAACACTAAAAACTCCATTAACCCACTACTCAATCCATGATTCAATCCTTTTACACACACTATGGCCAACAATCAACAAGTTCCCACTCTCACTTTCAGATCCGGCGAACAAGGCGAATCCCAACGTCTCAAATTCCAGAAGTTCCAACGCCGCGGTCTCCAACCTACACGGTATGTTGATCTTGACTGTTTGAGGAATTTGGGACTGCTAGACAGTGTCCGCCAACTTTTACAGAGCGTGAATTTATGGAACCTGTGCCGCGAACCGCAACCCATTTATGAAACTCTAACCTTTGAGTTTCTGAGTTCCTTTGCGTACATCACTCCCCCTGGTGCCACGAACCAACTCTCAGGCGTGGCCAAATTTCATATGTTTGGCATTGAACATCAACTGCCCCAAACCGACATTGCACGGCTGTTAGGTTTCTGTTCTGACGAAGGTGTTCACCTCCGGGTGCCGGATAATTTTGGCGAGGAAGATTTTAACTTATGGCACAGTATGACAAACATTTGTGCCGGATCCTGCGACCACCTCAACGCCACGCACATTCATAATCCGGCTATCCGATACTTTCACCGCATTCTCTGCAACACCATCTTCGCCCGTGACAGAAACCACAAGCTCAACTCCAAGGAGCTCTTCTTCATGCATTACGCATTCACCGGGCAAAAGATCAACGCTGCCCCGTTTTTACTGGCTCATATTCACTCTATTTGTGCTAGAGGCGGAAAACCCTTCTATTTCAGAGGGCTTGTCACTTCTCTTGCCATAGCCCTGAATTATGGTGCTGCTCTCGCGGATATGCCTTCTATGGCACCGACTTTGCTGACTATAGACCACTGCAAGGCCGCACATCTCATTTATGAGCGGGAGGATGGCAGATTCCACCCTATGATCAGAAACATTGTTTATCATAACATCCTTTTGCCTTGCAGGGATCAAATCGATCCATAAAATAGAGCTAACTGGTTGTTCGATCCTGCAGCTCCCGAGGGGTGTGCTCCTACTCATGAAGACCAGCCTAATGCCTCCGCAGAAGAAATGCAAGAAGAGATGGACAGTGCTCCCCCCGTCCACGACATTCGAGGAGCTTCATCTGCACCACCTCCTATTACTCTTGAAGAAGTTCTCCGCGCCATCCATCTGCAAAATCAAATGAGCGCCGCACTTGAAAGAAGACAACAGGAACAATATGAGTATTTATATGCTCAAAACACTCAGATCTTGACTGGGCAGCGAAGCATGAATGAGAGGTTGGACGAGGCCCTGTCGGAACTCAACGCCTTAAGGCTGGACGTCAGCACCCTTGGCTACCAAGATACTGACACAGAAGCCACTCCTACCAGGCGCTCTCGCACCAGGAGTAGAGGACGTGGTCATCAGTAGTTTTCTTTATTTTCTAAGTAGTTTACTTTTTCTGTTTCATTTCCTTTCTGTTTGTTTTTGTAATTGTATTTCCCCGCCTATATACCGCAACATTGAGGACAATGTCGGATTTAGTGTGGGAGAGGTACGTTTCCATCTTCTATAAACAAGTAAATTTTTATGATACGTCTCAATTCAAATTCTTCGCTTTATTTAGCCATACCGAAAATTTTTCCTTTATCTTCGCATTAGCCCGACATACCTATTTTAACGAAATCCCAATTGAGGAAGCCGAAAAAAAATCAACAAGATCGATACGGTTATGACACCGTAGACTTCCTATTTACGCGATCCGTTTCAATAACCATTATACCTATATCTTGAGTTTTAATTCTAAAGTAACCCCTAGTAGTTTATACTAGCAGTCAGCCTTGTCTTGACACAAACCACATGGAGAATCGATAAATATAAGTGTTTGATGCCTGATCATAGAAATATCCTTCTTATGTCGCTGCTAAAAGAAAAGAAATTTTGTGCACCAAAATATACGGTCACATATAAGAGTTGAGCAAATAATGAAGGAATCCACTGTTGGTTGGTTCATAGGTATCTGGTTCTGAACTCGGTAGGGCGTGCTACGACCTGATCCCCCACAACCTCCAATTTGGATAACATACATAGGGTTGCCACATTCGTGTACCAGACCCCGTGCTAAAAGGATCAAAGTCACTAACCGATTACTCCACTACGTGTGTGCTAAGACAAAGGGCTTAATGTGATTGCGCCAGAACGAAACCGGGCGAAATAGATACGAGTAACTCTGGGCAGAATTATAACGAAACTGTTGGATAGTTCGTTTGAAATGGAAGCCTACGACTAAGCTTATTGCTTGTGTCATTAGCGTATCATTAGTGTTTCACTCAAGGAACGGCCGAACTGACGAGGATTTCCCGAAATTGCTTTAAAAATTGAAGGTATGTCATGCATATGCGCTTGACAAAACTTGTCCGATATTTCTAATGACTATTTGCTTGAGGACAAGCAAAGGTTTAAGTATGGGGGAATTTGATAACGAGAAATCGTATCATATAATTACTACACTTTTTATCGATTTTCATAATACATTGAGTCGTTTAACTCCCGATTGTTCCGAGTTTTTGTGTCTTTTCACATGTACAACATGTTACAACTCAAATTAGTGGAAAAAGATCACATGAAGTAAGCTAACCAAGAATCAGAAGAAAAAGAACCAAATCTGCAAAGTCTGCAGATTTTGTAGCTGTGACGACCGTCACACCCTATGACGACCGTAACGCTCTCACAACTAGAAGGACGCTCGTCACACATCATTGACGAGCGTAACGCGCTATTTAAGCGCATTACGACCGTCACCCCCTCGTGACGACCGTCACACGCTTAAAAACAACGTTATGGAATACAGAGAGACATGGGCAACATTGTGGGCAGTTTCTTCTCCTATATTTCCTCAACTTCAGTAACCATGAATTCGAGTCTTCCTCCACTCAAGCTGTTCCAATATTTTCTCAACTGCAAAATCTTCTTCTATAAATATGGGGCAGTTCAATGGATCAGGGTCGAAGAATTTTCTACAGAGCCAAATTTCTATTTTTCTGCATTATTCTATTTTCTTGCTTTTGAACCTTTTGATTACCTACTGCAATTTTAGTTTCCAGAATTAGTTTCTAGAGTGTTAATTCTTCATCTAAGAATTAACACGGTTATAGATTTCGATTAAATTGCAAGGAATTTGTAAGCACCAAGATTACCACATCAACATTATTTACAGGTTTTTTATGCAATTGATTTTTATTTATTCTTGTGCTATGTCATTTATTTTTATGAATTACATTTTAAGTTGCATAGTTACTAAATATATCATGTCCGACTAAATTAATTTGTACCGGTATGTGACTCTTAAGTACCGAAAGAATTCAGTGATAACTTGGCCAAAAACATTTATAAATAATTTCTGGTTTCCAATTTCCATGTTTAATTTAACTACCCTTGTCACGAGAGTGAGAGGATAATTAACACGATTTTGCCACGAGAGTGGGAAATTAATTAAGGCAAGAACTTGCATGCGAGAGCTGGGGTTCGACCTAGATAGTGGTAACGAAACATTAATTTTTAAATACATGAGAGTGTTTTAACAAATTAATTAAACTAAAATTGTTTTCAAAAAGTGTTATTAAATTTAAAGTGCATCCACTAGGTTTAGTAGCATGACTTATTTCATGAACACGAGAGTGTATGTCTCAGGTTTTTAAACATTTCGTTTTTACCGAAATACTTTATATGCCAAGCGATTCACCGAATTCCCGAAGTCCGACTATCACATACCGGTATAGCTGTTACTATTATTTTTAATTAAACTGTTTCCCTCTAAAACCAAATATTCATCGCTTAGTTAAACAATTGTAGCATTAGATCGTATGCGATTGATCCTCAGTCTCTCTGGGTTCGATAATCATTTAAAACTAGAACGACTAAACTGTATACTTGCAGTTAGTATCCCAATAGACTCATAAAGTCCCGATCAACTTCCTCTAGATGGCATATTTAAGCCCATCTCCGACAATTCTCTAGCAACTTCCAAATGGCATCTATAAGCCCATTCCCGATATCACAAATCAAGTATCACTTCATGCGAGTGCAAATTTCTGGGCACTCTAGTGTTCAATCATCTTCCACCTTCAGATCACGAAAGGCAGACGAGCCAATCTACATCCTCAGGTTTAAGAAGATTGAATAGGGGAAGCTGTTGTACCCCAAAATTTTCCCTCCCATATTTCTCAACACATGGCAAGTGAGGTCCCCAAATTGCTCAAGGAAGTTCAAGAGTTTACCAGACAAACTCTCTCCTAAGGCAGTATACCTCAAATTAAGGTTTCATTTTTCATCAAGATGCTTGAGTCCAAAGGATCCCAAATTCTTTCCATGGTCCTAATATGTTTTCAAGATCATCCATGTCAAGTTTCAAGCCTTGCAGAAGAAGTTTGCCCAGTCAATTGCTCAAATGCCTGCAAATCAACTATGCTAGGTCAAAAGTCAATTGTGGCCCACATACAGTAAAACTTCAAGAATTTTGGTCAACATCCTCATTTTGAAGTATTATTCATCATTTGATCAAGGGTTGATCATGATTCCTCAAGGATTGCTCACAATTCATCAAAACCCAAAAGTTGCTAAATAAGGGTTTTGTAGGAAAAGTTAACTTAACTTTGACCAAACATAAATTTCTCATACTTTATCAGAAATGACCCATCCAAAGCTCATTTTTAAGAGAATGAAATTACCTACAATTCATATTCAGCTCCCAAGTTCAAAATATACACTCACAAAAATATATGAATTTTAACATTTATAGGTCATTTTGGAAAGTCAACAAAAACACATTTTGGGTCAAAGCTTCATACATGATCATGGAAGACTCAATTGAGATGAGACTAAATGGGTTGCTTAGAGGACATCCTAAGATTTCTAAAAAGTCCAAGAACACCTCTCTAGGATCAAAATTGAGAGAGTTATGCATTGGCCAAGTTGACCATTCTTGCAAAATTGCCAAAAGTCAAATGTACTCAAATTTGCATTTTTTGCTAAATGGGCCTAACCTTTTATGCTTGCACCTCACTTATGATGTGGTGCACGACTCAAATGCTTATCCACCAATTATTTGCTCCATTTTTCAATTTATTTTGATTTTTCATTAACTAAAAAGTGAATTAAATCAAATAAATGATGAAAATTATCAAAGATTTGATTTGATTGGGTTTTTTGATAGGTTAGCAACTAAGATATGCTGAGCTTGCAAGATCAATTCAAATCAATGGTAAGTGGAAGAAAAAGAGCTTGATTATGCCAAATTTGGAAGGATATCATATGCCATGAAAACCAAATTAAATCTTCAAGATTTGTAAAGAGACTAGTGGTTCTTACAACCCTAATTCACTCTAGTACATATATAGAACGCAACCAAAGCAAGGAAAGGAGGTTACAGTCGTGCATAGCCAAGAACAAAACTTCAAAATTTCAAAGAAATGTGGTGATTCAATTTCCATCCTAGAGGCCAATCCAAGCCATTCTAACATTGCCAACAGATTGTCGGACATTCCAGGAATGTATCCCAATCACTTGCAAGCCGCCTCAAGTCCAGAATTAGCGCGTAGCAGTCACACGGTTTGCCTAAAAACTCGTTTTTGATTTCATTGATTTACTCATCATATGCACATTTTGATTATATATTCTTGTTCATCATTAAGTTTTCAAGCTATTGGTACCATTAATTGCATTTATAGTACAGGAATCAAGATATGCCATTGTTAGGGTTCCTTGGTTCGTTTTAGGGGTTTGCAGTATAGGCAAAATTAGGCCTGGATTCTGGTACCATGATACTTGTGAGGATGAGATGAGGTTTTTGGTACCAGCCATTGTCATTTATCTTGAGCATATACAACTTTTGAGATGCACAGGTCTGTACCTACAGCAAAGCAACCTTAGGTAAAAGTTCTGTTGCCTAAAACGACGGTTTGGGAAAGAAGATGAGGTGTGGCAATCTCTGGTTGGGTGGTTTGAATTTTCGCGCATTTTTTGAATATGTTATTTGTTTTTGATTATATTATTTTACATCCATTATGTGAATAACAAAAACGCGTGGCTCAGTTGGCAAGCGAGCATTGGAAGTAGGCCTGAGGACCTGGGTTCGATCCCCAGGTCCCAATATTTTTTCATATAATTTTGCTTCATATGATTAGGTGTGCTGCTTATCAGGATGTCCACCATATGCCATCAACATCTGGCCATCAAACACATCTCTAGCCTAGATCCAACGTGCCATCCTTGGAGGCCTACCATGCTCCTCAAGTCAACATACACACCAGATCCAACGAAGTCAAAAGGGCTTGGATTTGGTTGGGCCCAGAATTTCAACAACACCCCCCTCTTCAACATTGCAATCAGGCCCATTACTCTTTTTATTATTTCTTTTTATTTTCTTTAATTCTTCTAATTTTTCCTTTAATCATTTTAGTTAACAAATTAATTGTTTTTTCATAAAAAATCATAAAATCAAGAAAAATCAAAAATTAGAATTAGACTTTTTTTTTATCAAAATTAATTTTATTAATTTAGTTTAACTTAGGGGAATTTTAACTTGTTTTTTTATATAAATAAAACTAATTAGCAAATTAGGTTAAACTCTTGATTTGATTCTTTTATTTTTTCTCAAATAAATAAAAACACAAAAATAGGTTTTTTTAGAACAAATTATTTTTTTTATTAATTTAAAATTAATTAGAATTAGGATTTTCTTTTTAATTTAATGATTTCTTTATTTTCTTAAATAACAAAACATGACAAAAACATTTTTTTAATCAATCGCAATTATGTTTAGTCAAGGGTCAAAACCCTAATTGTCTCGTATTTGATTCATCGCGTGTGTGTTAATTATTTTTGCCAATATTTTTGTAACTGCTCACTGGTTTGTAATAGTTAATTTAGGGGTTTTACTTATCACTTTTTCCCCGGGTTTTTTGGCTATGTAATTAATTCCCCACCCCGAAGCCTTGTAATAGCGTAGATTTATTTTCTTGCATTTTTAATTCCCGCAAATATTTAACTGTCAAGATGTATGCCAATAAGATTGTATGACAAGAATGCATGACAAGTTAATACGGTTAGAAAACCCTAATGTGAAAAGATAAATAACTGAAAACAAATCACTCACACATATCACTCCTAGGGTATACTCTCACTTCGGTTGCCTTCGGTAAACGATAATTAAGTATAGGGTGTCTTAGTGGTTGCCCTCCTGTATAAAAAGATCAAATGTCCCATTCGAATGTTGCCTTAGAAATGTTGCCTAGGAAATGTTGCCTCGGAAATGTTGCCTCTAGAAGATCTTAAGACTCTAGGGTTATTACTAAGACATCCTAATATTGCTTTAGTGATCATACGTCCCTTTCGAATTGACCCTTACAAACTCCAACGACGGTGCTACCTATTTCTCAGTAGTGAGATAGCGCTGTCTAAAGGAAATAAGAATAGAAACGATCTTTTTTCGAGTAAGTAGATACTATTAGGTACTTTCTCAAATCAAAACTTTTCACACTTACACTTTTCAAACAAATTTTCAAAACAACTTCGTCACACCTTTAAGGACTGATACAAGGGTTATCACAAAGTCAAACTTTTCAAAAAAACAATGCACATCCACAAGCAATTTTAAAAAGATGAGCAAGTACCTAAGAGCCCATGGAAAACCATGGATAGAAAGGGTGCTAACACCTTCGCTTTCTATAATCTACCCCTCGTACTCAGAATATCTCAAAAAAGGATTTTTTCTATACTTTTTTCCTTTCCGATTGGATGAAATAAAAGTCGGTGGTGACTCTTGCTTACCATGACATTTTGTGAACAAAAAAATGTAAAACACAAACCAGTATTAAACAGTCGGTTCTGCCACCGTATCACAATGTCGAATCAAATGTCTAAACATCATGGCAAGAAAGGGCATCATGGAAAGAAAAAGTTTAATCACACCAGAGAGAATTCCCAGCCCTTGAGATGTCATCACTATGGAAGGCTTGGTCATATAAGGCTTTTCTGTTTCAAGTTTTATGGATATCCTAAATGTACTCATCTTCCCAAAACTGATCAGGTTCCCCAAAATAGAAAAAAGAAGAAACAGTGGGTTCCCAAGTCTAATGTTGCTAGTTTCATAGCTCATACCTCTCTCAGAGTATCAACCAAAGATGACTGGTACTTTGACAGTGGCTGTTTTAGACATATGACAGGTGTCAAGAATCTGTTGACAGATATCAAATCTCATTCCACCAGTGATGTGAGTTTTGGTGATGGAGCCAAAGGTGAAATCAAAGGAGTTGGCAAGCTGAAATGTTCAGGAGTCCCCAAGCTTGATGATGTGTTACTTGTTAACGGGTTAACAGCTAAGCTAATAAGTATAAGCCAATTGTGTGATCAAGGATTCAAAGTTAACTTCACCAAGGAAGAGTGTCTTGTTTGCAATGAAAATAACGAAGTTATTATGAAAGGAATCAGATCTAAAGACAATTGTTACTTATGGGTTCCCCAAGAGTTTAACTTCTCCTCAACATGTGTTTTGGCCAAAGAAAATGAAGTTAAACTATGGCATCAAAAATTAGGATACTTGCATCTGAAAGGAAGGAAAATAATTATATCTGAAGAAGCCGTGAGAGGGATTCCTAAACTCAAGATAGAAGAAGGTAGAGTATATGCTGACTGCCAGATTGGAAAGCAAACTAAGATGTCACATCAAAAGATCCAACATCTTACTACATCAAAAGTTTTGGAACTTCTTCACATGGACTTGGTGGGGCCTATGCATGTTGAAAGTCTTGGTGGAAATAAGTATGCCTATGTTGTTGTAGATGACTTCTCTAGGTACACATGGATAAATTTTACTAGAGAAAAATCAAAGTTTTTTGAAGTGTTTAAAGATCTCTGTCCAAAACTTCAAAGGGAAAAAGATAGTTATGCCATTAGAATCAGAAGTGATCATGAAAAGGTATTTAATAACAATAAATTTGATGACTTTTGCTCTTCTGAAGGAATCAGCCATGAATTCTCTTATCCCATTACTCTTTAACAAAATGGGATTGTGGAAGGTAAAAATAGAACCCTTCAAGAATCTGCCAGAGCTACTGACTTTCATGGTCTTTGTTCATTTTATTCTCAAGCTCTTATGATCCTTGATTGACATTCAATTGTCAATTCAACATGGTGATAGAAAGGAGCAACATTCCCCTGCTTTTCTTGACCCAATTTGTGCATATGCTTGTTTCTTCTTGTTTATCATGTTTAAAGCCATCATGTTTGTTCTCACTTTTTCACGTTATGGAATACTAACTGGGTTATTGAATGTGAGAGGTACTCTGAGCAAGTTGCCACTTTTGGCTTGAGGCTTTTCTATGTTTCACTTTATTTATGAAACACAATTTATTATACTGGCATTGTTTTTGTGCTTGGTATGTTTGATGGTTTATGCAGGATATATATATATATATATATATATATATATATATATATATAAATATGATTGTGAATGCCATACATTTCCTCTGGGACTTGTTCATATCTGATAGATTCCTGACTCAATTTGTTTACTGATGCCAGCTTTCTTGAAGTTTCTCTGGGTTTCTTTTATTCTTGCTTGATTGCTACAGATAGTTATCTATTTGGTATTTTACTACTTCCTCTCTCCCATTTTCATTTTGCATAATACTCTGATTGCATGATGGGACCTTTGTTGCTGATATATGTCAGGAGGCCCTCTGGTTTTTGTCTGATTGCATGTGTTGTGATTGTTGATTGATGAGTCACTCAATTTAAAAATTGAGATCACGACTTCACTCTCATTGCATGTTCCCTATAGGATGTTTATTTCTTTTCTTCTTTAATTATTGATCGATGAGTCACTCAATTTAGAAATTGAGATCACGACTTTGCTCTCATAGCATGTTCCCTATAGGATGTTTATTGCTTTTCTTCTTTAATTATTGATCGATGAGTCACTCAATTTAGAAATTGAGATCACGACTTCGCTCTCATTGCATGTTCTCTATATGATAGTTTTATTGAGTTCCCTTTAACGTGTTAATTAGGATATGATTTTTCCTTTATCCTCAACCTTAGGGTCAACCATTGTATGATAACACTAGGGATAGTGCTAGGATAGTTTCCCTTAGTTGTTTCTCTTTCTTTGCATTTTTGCATCTTAAAACAAAAACCTGTTTTCTTGGCAAATCATAAGACACCTCTAATGAACTCAAATCCATTTTCAAAGAAAAAGATACAAACCAACTTTACTCTTTCTTTGTTATCTTGAAGCCAATGTTTCGCCATCGCACATGTTTGTTATCCTGCTTTGATTCTCAATATCATTGTTAGGTGTTATGTTTTGTCATCTATTTTATTGATGTTTCGTCATCTTTGCCATGATATTTTCTTATCTTGAAGCCTATGTTTCGCCATCGCACATGTTTTTTATCCTGCTTTGATTCTCAATATCATTGTTAGGTGTGATGTTTTTTCATCTATTTTATTGATGTTTCGTCATCTTTGCCATGATATTTTCTTATCTTGAAGCCGATGTTTCGCCATCGCACATGTTTGTTATCATGCTATGATTCTCAATATCATTGTTAGGTGTGATGTTTTGTCATCTATTTTATTGATGTTTCATCATCTTTGCCATGATATTTTCTTATCTTGAAGCCGATGTTTCGCCATCGCACATGTTTTTTATCCTACTTTGATTCTCAATATCATTGTTAGGTGTGGTGTTTTGTCATCCGTTTTATTGATGTTTCACCATCTTTGACATGTTGCTTTGTTATTATTTAATCGATGTTTTACCATCTCATTTGTTTATTGTTTTACTTGATGTTTTGCCATCTTGACTATGCTTGTTTGTCTTAATTAAAAAACACAAACCAACCAAAACACATAAGCCGAACTACAGCTGCTCTGATTCCTTAAAAGGGATACGTAGGCATTGGGGTAGGGCCCAACCGAGCACATCTTTTATTTTCCCTACATTATTTTATTTTTTTCTTTTGCATGCATTCCATTTACAGTTTTAAGCCATAGACATAAGATTTGACCATACCCATTAGATTAGACAACACGAGTGGATACCGTAGAGTACTACGGGCGTGTGGGGTGCTAACACCTTCCCCTCGCGTAACAGACTCCCTTACCCGATCTCTCGGTCACAAGGCCGTGATTTCTCCCTTTCCAGGTTTTCTTGATGTTTACCTTTCCCTCTCGGCTGGATAAAAGATGTTCGGTGGCGACTTCATTGATGTTTCATTAACATCCAGATGACGGGTTCCGACCGCGTAGTTTCAATATGTTATAAAAAAGAAACTATGATATGCTATTACTCAAGTGTGTGGAGAAACAGGAAGAAAATACGCTTATGAGAGAAATCCATGAAGGTACTTTTAGAACTCATACAAATGGGCATGCCATGGCTAAAAAACTCCTGCGAGAGGGTTATTATTGGTTAACAAATGGAAGCCAACTGCTACCATTATACAAAGACATGCCACAAGTGCCAGATCTACGGCAACAAAACGAATGTGCCACCAACTCCTCTGAATGTCATGAGATATCCTAGGCCATTTTCGATGTGTGGAATTGATATGATAGCCATGATCGAACCAAAAGCATCTAATGGACACCGGTTCATACTGGTTGCTATTGATTACTTCACCAAATGAGTTGAAGCGACATCCACCACAAATGTGACAAGTCAAGTGGTCATTCGGTTCATCAAACAAAATGTCATATGTAGATATGGGGTTCCAAGCAGAATCACTATGGACAATGGGTCTAATCTGAACAATAAAATTATGAACGATTTATGCGATAACTTCAAGATCAAGCATCATAATTCCTCACTATATCGACCCAAAATGAACGGGGCTGTTGAAGCTTCCAATAAAAACATCAAGAAAATCATTCCGAAAATGGTGAAGACATGCAAAGATTGGCATGAAATGCTTCCCTTTGCTCTACATGGCTATCGTACTTTCGTACGCACATCAACAAGTGCAACTCCTTTCTCTCTAGTATATGGCATGGAGGAAGTACACCCAGTTGATATAGAGATTCCATCACTTCGAGTTCTAATGGAAAAAAATATCGAAGAAGAAAAGTGGGTTCAGACTCGACTTGATCAACTCAACCTCATTGAATAGAAACACTTGAAAGCTTTGTGCCATGGCCAGCTATGTCAGAAGCGGATGAAGAAATCCTTCAACAAAAATATCGCCCCCGGGTGTTCAAAGAAGGGGGATTTGGTACTCAAAAAGATTCATCTACCTCACCTTGATTCACGTGGAAAATGGACACCCAACTACAAAGGTCCATATGTGGTAAAACAACATTCTCCGGTGGTGGTCTCATCCTCACAATAATGGTCGGGGAAGAACTACCACATCCGACAAATTCAAATGAAGTATAAAAATACTATGTATGAAAAGCTCACTAAGTTTGAACCTTAAATAGGAGACTTAGGAAAAAAGGAGCGTCCCGGCGGATCGAAAACCATAAAGGGAGATCCAGGCAAAAATTAGGGACATACAAAAAAAAATTATCCCGGTGGATTGAAAACCTGAAAGGGCGATCCAGGAAAAAATTAGGGATCTTATTCAAATGAATAAAGAACAAAAAGACTGCAACCTAAGAACTGTGACCATAAACCATGAAGGAAGAGATGGATCCAAATCGTTCAACTCAGAAGCAAAGGAGATTGGAGTTATCAAAAGGACATTTGGGAAATAGCAGTAGCAATTATCATTTTCATTACCATTTTTAGTTTTAAAACTTTATGTAATTACTTCTTTCAAGGAGCTGCATCTTGTACTCTCGCTTATTCAGAGGCATATCAATAAAACATTTACTTTTTCCACCTTTCAATTGTGTTTTCCTTTCCAGATTTGTTTACAAAATACTACGATTATTTCTTGTGAATACTACGTAGAAATTATTTTGAGGATTTGACAAATAAAAGCATTTGATGAAACATCGAAAAGCATTTTGGTTAGAAAAATATCGAAAGAAAATTCACGCCTACGTCCACTTCCACGCTTATTTCTACGCCCATGCCTGCAACCATGTTTATGTCCACACCTATGCTTGTGCCTACGACACAAATATCAAGATCATGCAGACACTCTTAATCATTTTCAAATCAGTTCAAAGATACCACGATAATGTAACACGCTGCTTCAGGAAGTTTGTAATACAAAACCAATGGTTTAAAAGGAGAGAATATCAAAAACATTTTTTAACATTTTCGGGGCATATACATACATTTTGTACATATGTAAATATTTGGGGCATGCACACATTCAGTGCATATACACTCTAGGTTCCATATCAATCTAGTACATTATGTGCATACATCACACATGGCATTTTTCCAAACATACTTTGGGCGAAACCAATATCTTTGGGCCCTCCATCATATTATTACCTTGGTTGATAACAAACATAATAGGTAAAAGTACGATCTTATCTTTGATTTAGTTATCTAAGATTTGATCATAAAAAAATAACTTTTTCTGCGATATAACACATTGCATCAGTCTCCATGTAGCAATGTGTTATCAAGCTTTGTCAATCATCTATTCCCTAGGTTGTGGTAGATGTGCAAATTACCAGATTCATATTATTCATTCCATAGGTTGCAATAAATACATGAATTCATCCTCGTACTGTTTACTCCCTAAGTTGTAGTAAACATGACAAAGTTGACAATATACCTTATTGCGTCAGTCTTCTTGCATCGATGTTATTATCAAGCTTTTTCAATTATCTATCCCCTAGGTTGCGATAGATATGCAAATTTTCAGGGTTATATTATTCATCCTCTAGGTTGTGATGAATAATATAAGCCCTCCCTTGTTGTCTTTTATCCCCTAGGTTGTGATAAATAGACAGGTCCCTCCTCTGTGATAGAACTCATTGCGTCAGTCTCCATGCAACGATGTTGTTATCAAGCTTTTCAATCATCTACCCCCTAGGTTGTTGTAGATGTGCGAATTGCCAGTTCATATTATTTATTCCCTAGGTTGCAATGAATACATGAGTCCATCCTCGTACTATTTACTCCCCAGGTTATAGTAAACATGACGAAGTCGACAATATAACTTATTGTGGCAGTCTCCATGCAACAATTTGTTATCAAGCTTTTTTTAATTACCTATCCCCTAGGTTGCGATAGGTATGAGAATTTTCAGGGTTATATTATTCATCCCCTAGGTTGTCATGAATAACATAAGATCGCCCTTGTTGTCTTTTATGCCCTAGGTTGTGATAAATACATAGGTTCCTCCTCGTATCGAGGGGGGTTTAATGGGATTTTTCTAAATCAGAAAAGCTCGTATAAAATCTTAAGCCCATTTTGTTTCAATTAAAACATTTTATATTTACTCTCATTTAATTTATAAAGGGTTTTACATTATAAAAAACTCCTGGGCCTTTCTAAATTAGAAAAGGCCCATTTATTATTTAATGCCCATTGCATTTTTGAGTAAGATTTTGTTTTGGTTTTAGCCCATTTCCAAACCCTGAAGGAGGTTCACGCTATTTGAGAACTCTCGGGACTTTCTAAATCAGAAAGGCCCATGTAAGATTAAAGGCCCATTTAGAATGATGAGGTTTGTCTTAAAATAAGCGAGGGGGTGTATCAGTGAGGCCATGAGCAATTTGTCTTATTGCCCAATAAAGCAAGACAGTTAGGCCCATTTCAGGTTTTGTTGTAAATTATAATTTGTTATTATTATCAACATTATAAAAAATATTATTTTGATTTAATTATGTCTGCTTTATTATTTGAAAAAAACAACAACAAAGACCAAGGAAAAGGCCCTTAATCACACGGTTCATTTCAGCCCAAGCCCAATCCAAAAACTTATGATCCAAATAAAAAAAAAGCTTGTCTCAAAGCCAAAACAGACACTATTCAAGTTGAAGGAAAATAACACGAACGATCACTGTTCAGATCTAAATTCAAAATAAATCAAATCTTTTCATTTTTAACTATCCGAAAATCTTAACCATAATCAATACAAAGATGAAGCAAAATCAACTTATACAAAATCAATTTTTTATACACTAAAATTATCCATATCTGTACGCTATCATAATCAATACAACTGAATCATAACAAATCAATACAAATACAAAAACTAAATCAAACTAAAACATAACTTAATCAAATTTATCAGATCGAATCAAAGGTTTTTACAGATCCATCACAAAACTGAATCAAAATTGCAAACATATCTTAAAAATCTCTAATCAGCCTAATAGTATTGACAATTCATAAATTTATTTCCAAAATAAACTAACTCAAAACACTATAAAACCTAAAAAAAATTCTAATATAGAGGAGGAAGGTTGATGGAAGGAAATACAAAGAAAAATGTTTTTTTTGCGCAGGAGAAGCTGGATAGAGGAAGAACGGTGAAGAAGGTGTCTCCGATTGCACTGTCGCTCTGTGTGAACTAGGGTTTCAGCATCTGAAACCCTAGACCCACCGCTGTTGTACCCGTTGAGCACGAAAGAAGAAAGATCAGAAGGAATCAAAGAGTAGGCGCAACAACAAATCACAACATAAACAATAAGTACTTAGCTTGAGTTATTTTTTGTTTTGATCATTGTAAGTATTATTGTTATTCTGAATTCGGTTGTGGGGTTTGGGAGGTTGTTGTCGTGTTAAAAAAGGGGCGAAGCAATCAACTCCGGTTCTTAGGATCAATTAGGGTTTCAGTTTGTTAGGTAGAAGAAGGGATGAAGATGTTTCAGAGAGAGATATTGAAATGAAAATGATAAAGTTCTGTAATAATAATATATTAGGTTTATGTAATCTGGTGTACCACGCCTTACCGTGCACTCTCAATCACAGCCATATGATCCCCATCAAACATCTAAAAATTCATGTCCACAATAGCCCCATACGATCGCACGCATGGAGTCCAAACAGACTCCCCAAACCTTTGAGCCAGGCCCACAACTAAACACACCCCTTGTTTTATTGTTTCAGCGTAAAACCCCACCCCCTAGGCCTAATGGGCCAAGTCCAGAATCTGGACTTGGGACTCTACTACTTTACACACCCCCCTGTTTTATGCACCTCTCAAAAAGATACCTCCCCTGTCCTTTGGGCCTGAATTCAATATCTGAATTTAGGGCCCTAATACCTGCACCCCCATTTTTAGTAGCCTAACCTAATTTACACCTCCAGCATTTTAGTTAATTTTCTTTATTATTTTTTTCATAATTATTTTATGTTTTAATATTTATAAGTTCTAATATTATTTATTATTATTATTATTATTATTATTATCATATAAATCAAATATATTTTCTAAAACTCATCCATAATATTTTATTTATTTATTGCATTAAATTATTTTAATCATGCATTAATTAGATGTTTTGTTATAATTAATATATTAAAAGATGTTCAACCAACACCTAAACTATTTTTCAAAATTAATTTAATTCAATAATTAATTTTCATAAAAAGATTACGAATATATTTTAATTAACTGCGTACTTCGTCTAACAAAATCCGCTATTCACACACCAAGACTAAGTATGCAGGAAATTCAAATATCTTCGTAAACCATAAGAAACACTAACCAAATGCAAACTACGAATTGTGACTCCAATTCCTCATAAGAGGATACGTAGGCATATGACTAAAATCGTGGCGAGTTTCCCCTAATAAATATTAAATCGCTATTTCTTAAAAAATTACACTTCTAATCCTAGTATCCTTGTGAACGAGGTAGATAAGGGGTGCCTAACACGTTCCCTTCATCTAAGAACGAGTCCCACAAACATAGAATCTCTGACTTTTAACGTTAACCTTTATATTCCCTTTTTTAATATAAAAATTAAGAGTGTCGACTCTTATTTAAAAACCAGTTACAACACCGGTTAAAATCTCAAACTCTCGCTTTATTGACCATGACCTTTGTTTGGTTTTTACTCTCGTACAAAACTATTTTAATTAGAATCAGAAACTAGACCAGAAAAATAGTTTGTAAATATTTAAACCAATAAATTGTTGAACCCCGTCCGTGAGACTACTTTTACATACCAGTATCAAGGGATTTAACCGGACATAGTTTCGAATATAAACATGCTATAACAGTAGTTAAACATAAAACTAAACATGATTTCTAAGAACAAAGATAATAAAAATTAAATTGAAACTTGGAAGTAAAAACTAAATGGAATAACTGGAATTGAGAAACTGAAACTTCAAGTCTACAATCCTCCATAGATGCCGACAAAATTTGCTATTTCGAAATACAAAATGAATATGAAAAATAAACCTAAGACTAGAGTTGTGATAGTCCCCTGATGTGGAAGGCTATCACTTTCAATGGTGAGTTTTTTGCTTAAAAATCTAACAATAATAATACTCTTATTCAAGACAAAAAATGGTGGAGACTTTTCAACTATGAAGAACTACCCTTTTATAACCCTCTCCTAGATTCTCATAATGTGCATGGAGAAAAATCAGGGACTCGTTTCTTCCTAGAGAAATTTCCGAAAGACTCAGCTCGTGAAGAAAAATCAGGGACTCTTTGCTTCATGGATTACTGACATGGAGAAGGCCACAAAAATATAATACATGGCTGGCATATTTGAGTTGTGGCAAGGTCCACGCTTCTTAGCCATGTGTGGCGAGGTCCACAAGTTTTAAATGTGTTTTTCCTGCACTTTTTTTCACAATTTCTTCAATTCTTCTCAGTGTCTTGGCCATTCCCTCTCTTTACTCATGGAAGCTTTGTGTTAGCATGTATCTAAAATGAAATAGAAATACCGGCATAAAATGACATAAATAGATGAAAACGGTAATAAAATTCATGTGAGTTGAATATATAGTGTAATTTTGTGTTATCAAACTCCCTTACACTTGAACCCTTGCTTGTCGTCATGCAAATAACTATCTTGATAATTCAATTAAACAAGGGCTCGACAAAAATACACAATATTACTCAAATCATATGTGGCTGTGA
Source organism: Vicia faba (assembly GCA_948472305.1). Lineage (NCBI taxonomy): Eukaryota > Viridiplantae > Streptophyta > Magnoliopsida > Fabales > Fabaceae > Vicia > Vicia faba. Next base: position 605,244,509 of record OX451741.1, on the reverse strand, counting down.
GGCCTTTTATTAAATCTATAGATACTCAATGTCCACACTAAGGATACCGTAATGACACGAAACCACAAAACACGATCAAAAACTCCCACTATATGCAAACCAGTCCGAATCATTCTGTTATAACTCAACCTATTATTTTTGTTTTATTTCACCAACTTTCATTCGAGCGCAATCACATTAATCCCTTTATCCATGCACGCACATAATAGGGGAGTCGGTTAGTGATTTTGATCCTTAAGCACGCGGTTCTGGTACATTAGTTTTGTAACCCCTTTTATTTACCCAATTGCATGTTACGGGGGATCGAACCGAAGTCTGCCCTACCAAGTTTAACACCAAATACCTCTGAACCAAATGACAACAAATTTCTTATTATATTTTTGTAGGTTCCACAACCATTTGATTAAGTGACCGGGTGAGGGTCACTTAACTTAATAGGTGCATTCCCTATTTTTAATTATATTATGGAAATTTTTTATAGAATTTTTGGGATCATTCACTTATATTCATCGACTCCCTACGTAGTTTGTGTTTAAGATGGTACCGACTACTAATATAAACTACTTGGGGCTAATTTAAAAATTTAAACTTAAGGTCTCGACATAATAGATACTTAAGTTAATCATGCATAATTAGGGAGTTTAGGGTGTCAAAATGGTATCGATTTTGTTGAATCTTTCTCAAATCATTCTAACATAGCCTAAGTGCAAAGCGATCTATATACTCTTAAAGTGTCGTGTCATGCATCAAACCAACAAATTTTTTGTTATGGCTCAAGAAAAATGGGTAAATCAATTAATAGAGAAACTACGCATAAAGACTCGACATCACATGAATTCTGACTCAACTAACACTAAATAATAAACAAAGGGAATGGGCAATATTTAAAACTACCTAGAAAGTAATTAATAAAAGTAGTAAAGCTTTCTCCCCCACACTTAAATCGAACATTGTCCCCAATGTTTCAAAATAAAGTGAAAAATAATGTCTAATACTGTTAGTCTTGGCCACGTGCTCGTCCATGCCCACCATTACCAGGATGGTGATGTGGCATACCCATATGATGAATGTATTCCTGCAAGCCTTCCACACATATTGTCATAGCCACCATCTCGTCAGTCATGCCTGACATTTTTTGTTCATTCTTGTCACCATAGTCACACTGATCGTGTTGAATATGCTGAATGATTCACATCATCTCAGTTTGTTGAGTTTGTATGTATTGAATCCTTTGGTCGCGTTGGGAATCCAATGCACTACGTTCCAGCATTTCAACAAGAATGTCATCAAGAGTGGAAGATGATCTTTCTTTCTTTCTTTTGGGTCGGCGTTTGGATGTACGTACAACATTTTCAGAAGAAGTATTTATGGTGTGTGGGTGTGTATTAATCTCAGGAGCAACCTGCTCCATCTCATCCAACTCATCATCAGTCTGACTACCTTGTGCTTCCTGTGCAAGAAGGTTAGGCTCAAGGGCGGTCAGAGCATAAATCCAATTATCCAAAATTTTCACATCAGTACGAGAGTGACATTGCAAAATAATGCTCTTAACCTCATTGTTTCTAACCATAAAATTATATTTTCCATCAATCCTAACTTTGATCATATGTGCAGACCGACAAAGATCAATGTCAAGAAAAACAGCCAGAATTGGTTGCATTGCTGAAAGTTTAGTGCCTAGGCCTAATGTAAGTTCTATGGAGGTAACTATTCCTCCAATACAAAAATGTTTGGACCCTCTTGCACAAATAGATTGTATGTGTGCCAACAAAAATGGGGTTGGGTTAACTCGTTTGTGTGAAAATACACCGTACATAAGAAATATCTCTTTTGAATTCATCTTGCCATTACTTATCCGTCCAAAAAATGTACTTGACAGAACACAATGAAAATACCGTAGGGCCGACTTATGAATGTGCGAGGCTTTAAGTCCCTCCCAATCAAGAGTTTTGTCACCTGATAATTGTTCCCATAGGACAAATGCTTCTTCCTGCCAATCTAACTCGTAAGGAGCTTTATAAGTGATACCTTCCCCATGGGGGAAATGCAGGAAATCCCCAAGAGTGTCTTGGGTCAAAGAGTATTCGTCATTGAACATTCTAAACTTGACAGTTCTAGTGAAATATTTTTCAACAGGAGGTATATCGTAAATGAAAGAATGCAAAAACTCCAAAGTGAGTGGTTCATAAGTGGGATGGTTTAAAGTACATATGTGAGTCAGATTTAAACTATCTAGCATCCACTTAACACTTTCTAATAGTCCTAATTCACACAGATACGATTCGTCAACATACCTAGTTGGAACGACAGAGCGTTGGTGAAATTTAAGATATTTCTCTATTTGCAGTTCACCCGCTTCACCTGTACAAAAAACAATTGTTGATAGGTCCGGTGGTGGTCGTGACCTTCTGTTTATTGGTTGAGTCTTTGGAGGCATGGTGAACAAATTTTGATTTGGGTCTCTCTTTGGTTTCTGTGAGTGGAGGATTAGCTTGTGGTATTTTGGGTTTAATGGGATTTTACGAAATTAATAGAGGAATTGGAAGTTGGAAGTTGAAATCTGAGTGGGTGTTAATAGGAAGTTAGAAGAGGAAGAGAATGGTTGAGTGGGTTTTAATTATAGTAATTATTGAAGGAAGAATAAAGGAATGTGAAGAGAGTGGGATGAAAACGATGGGTTTTTGATTAAAACCCGTTTCTGCCTAAATCAAGGGCGTGGCAAGGCCATAATATATGTGGAGAGAGCCACACTTATTGTGAAGCGGTGGCGAGGGCCACGCAGCTGTGGCGAGGGCCACATGTCAAATTTTGAGAAATTTTCAAACATTTCTCCCACGTAGAGAAACAATAAAAATAAGAAAATAATACTATTTAGACTAAAAATTGAGAAAATAAAAATTGAATAAATTGACATAATTGAAATGAATAATAAAATTTCTATGTTTTATATTGGTAGCTCGACAAAAATTCGAAAAATGACAAAATCACGCCTAATCCAGGAAACATTAAATCCTAATTAGAAAATAGGGAAATCCTAAAATTAGAAAGCAATAGAAATCCTAAGTATAAAGTTAATCCTTCCCCCACACTTAAACAATACAATGTCCTTACTTTTTGAGTGTGAGAGTTAGAAATGCAGTAAACTTCAGATGCATTAGCCACTAGGAGGAGGAGCATCATAATAAATATGCTGCTAGATATGATCAAATTGCTCAGTCACTATGTCCATAAGTCTGTGGAAATCAATGCACAAAGTTGTCAGCTCGTCTCTAATGTTAACAATGTCAATTTGGAGTGCGTTGATGGCAGCAGTGTGATCAAGAGGTGGAGTGACTGAAGCAGCAGAGGCAGTTGAGTCAGCATCAGAGAGGTAGGCATAAAAGTGGTTATAGATTTGGGGTATCTCTGGAGGAGAGGGTGGTGCATCTTATGGTCCGCTCAAATCAAAGAGCCAATTGTTTCTGTCATGTACACTTGTTCTCTAATGGTTTAGTAAGGTGAAAAGGCAGAAAACTTGATTATTGATAAGAAGGTCAAACTCATTAGAGCCCAGGTTCCAATAATTCCATTGTTAAAATAGAACTAAATATGCATGGGTCGAATTCCACCTATAGGGTCAAGTCTGATAAGCGGTTGTCTCAATCCAATAGCATTGGAAATCATGGTTACTAGGCATCCTATTAGGATTGGTCCATGGGTTTCCTATGCAATACCATCAAATTTAGCTAACATAAAAGTAGCTGCATTAACGAGACAATTTTGGGAAGCATAGTTCATTATGAAAAGTTCATCTTTGAACACAGAAGTTATGTTTTCTTCTTTTCCGAATAGGGTGTGAGCAAGGATCTTATGTAAGTAACAAATAGCAGGGTTATGGATATTTTCAGAAAACATGTTATTAGGCTTAGGATTATTATTTCCATCTATGCTACCCCGGAAATATTTAAGCTAAAGGTCCATAAGAAGGTCTTCTTGGGTACTAGCAAAGGCATGTGGACAACCAGGGAATCCTAAAAGGTCAGAAAACTCTCAGATATTATACCGATAATCAATACCAAACAACCTCAAGGTTATCAGGCCTCTATTGAATCCCAAACCGTGGTTAGGTAGGTAAGCAAGAGAGCTTAGGAATTCAAGGGTTAGCCTACGGTAGGAACTAAATCTTCTTCTCACAACAAAGTGAACCCAACCAATTTGGTCAAGCAAAAACATAACACTATCTCGGATACCTAGCTTAGTCATGGTAAGTCCATCAGGGTAGATAGTTAGTGCCATCTCTCTCTGAGCTAAAAATTCAAATCGCCTCCTCTGAGCTCTGCCTCTGAAAATGATATCCATATAGTCTACTTGTTGCATCGTGACAGTTAGTAGTTAGCTAAAGTTAAGTTAGCCTGAAAGTAAGTAGACAACAGTACTAAGTCAGTAGTGGTAAATTATAAAGAGTAATACCGTGTAACTTTACGAAAGAGAGAGAAATGAAAATTAAGAAATAGTAAGGAATAATGGTAGAAAAATTAAAACAAAAATAAATTCAAAATAAAGACTAGAATGCGGATTGTCTCCCACCAAGCGCTTTGTTTAATGTTGTAAGCTCGAATTTTTTTTTAAAAAAGATTAATTTTAGGAATGAGCAGGCAACTCTGCAAGCTTTAGACTAGTGGAATATTCTTTGTTGTCAACACAATGTTAATGTTTCAAGTGCTTCCCGTTTATGATAAATGGTTCACTAGATTTGCTCTTTATTTCTATTGCTTCATTTGGAAAAACTTTGGTAATTTCAACGGGACCGGACCACCTACAACGAAGTTTTCCTGGGAAAAGTTTAAGTCGACAATTAAATAGAAGTACTACGTCACCCTCATTAAATTCTTTCCTCGATATATGCTTGTCATGCCACTTTTTAGTTCTTTCTTTATAGATCCGTACATTCTCATATGCGTCTAATCTAAGTTCTTCTAGTTCATGAATATCTAAAATTCCCTTCTCGACTGTGACAATATAATTTAAATTAAGGGTCTTAATGGCCCAATAAGCTTTATGCTCTAATTCTACCGGCAGATGTCACGATTTACAATAAACTAGCTTAAATGGTATGGTACCTATTGAGGTCTTATAGGCTGTCCTATATGCCCACATAGCTTCGTGTAACTTTGAAGACCAATCTTTCCTAGAGGTGGCAACCATTTTTTCTAAGATTAGCTTAATTTCTCTATTTGAGACCTCTACTTGCCCACTTGTTTGTGGGTGATAGGGTGTTGCTACACGGTGTCGGACTCCATATTTCAGTAACAGTTTTTCAAAGATCTTTGAAATGAAATGGGAGCCACCATCACTGATGACAAGTCTCAACACACCGAGTTTAGGAAAAAATATTTCCTTGAAGAGCTTAATTACTACTCGTGCTTCATATTTTAGATAAGTAACAACTTCGATCCATTTCGATACATAATCAATGATAACGAGTATGTATTTGTTACCAAAAGAAGATGTAAATGGTCCTATGTAATCTATTCCCCACATGTCAAAGACTTCTACTTCTAAGATGCCTTGTAGTGGCATCTCGTTGCATCTAGAGATGTTGCCAATGTGTTGGCACCAGTCGCAATTTATGACCATGATATGGACATCTTTCCATAAATTAGGCCAAAAGAGGCCATGTTGTAAGATCCTAGCTTGTGTGTCCACCATAGAGGCCAGAATGACAATGGGAAATTATACTTTCTACTTCATATTCGGGGACACATAGGGGGAAAATAACATCGAAACCTCTCTTGAAAAGAAGAGGCTCATCCCAGTAATACTGTTTAAGATCATCAGATAATTTCTTCCTTTGTTGGTAAGTTAAATCTGGTGGAGGCACTCCAGCTGCTAAGTAGTTGACAAAGTCAGCATACCATGTCAGTGTGTTTTTTGTGTAAATTGTTTCCACAACTTCATTTATTTCGGTATCATTATAAGTTATGGAGCATTAAAATCTATTATTTTCCAACTGGGTTATGAGTCATTTGTAAGGGAAATCATCATTGATATGCACATGTTCAGGCTTAATGTCTTCCATTCTAGACAAGTGATCAACTACGACATTTTCAGTGCCTTTATTATATTTGATTTCTAAATAAAACACTTGTATGAGTAAAATCCACCTTAGAAGTTTTGGTTTGGAATCCTTTTTACTTAATAGGTTCCTAATTGCAGCATTATCTGTATAGTTTATTATCTTTGCTCCTACTAGGTAAGAACATAATTTACCCAAAGCGAACACGACAACTAAAAGTTCATTTTCTACGGTGGCGTAGTTCATCTGCGCATGATCTAAGGTTCTAATTGCATAATAGATTGCATGAATCTTTTTATCCTTTCTTTGTCCTAAGACTGCACCTACAGCAAAATCACTAGCGTCACACATGATTTCGAACTGTAGTGTCCAATCAGGTGGTTGCATAATAGGTGCGATAATAAGAGTTGTTTTTAATTGTGCAAATTCTTTTAAGAATTTTCCATCAAAGATGAATTCAGCGTCTCTCATTAATAAGCCAGTTAGTGGTTAGGTGATTTTAGAGAAATCATTAATGAATGGTCAGTAGAAATCGGCGCGTCCTAAGAAACTTCATAATTCTCTTACGGTTTTTGGAGGTTGAAGGTTTTATATAATTTCTATTTTAGCTTTATCAACTTCAATCCCCTTATAAGAGAGACACTATGTGTCAAAGCATGATTCCTTGTCGGACCATGAAATGGCATTTTTCCCAATTTAACATGAGATTCACTTTTACGCATCTTTTAAGTACCATTTCTAAGTTCGATAAGAATCCTTCAAAACCTTGCCCACAAACAGAAGAATCATCCATTAATACTTCCATGATGTTGGATATAAAAGCAGCGAAAGTTTACATCATGCATCTTTGGAATGTTGCGGGAGTGTTACATAGTCCAAACGACATTCGTCGATAGGCAAATGTACCATAAGGACAAGTGAAGGTTGTTTTTTCTTGGTCGTCAGGATGAATATAGATTTGAAAGAATCTTGAATAACCATTTAAATATCATAAGTGAGAATTCTTAGCCAATCGTTCAAGAATTTGATCAATAAAAGGTAAGGGAAAGTGATCTTTTCGAGTGGCTTTATTTAGTTTCCTATAGTCAATGCACATTCTCCATCTGGTTTGAGTACATTGTGCTACAAATTCGCCTTTTTATTGTTGACAACTGTAATACCTCCCTTCTTTGGTACAACATGTACCAGGATGACCCATTTACTGTCAGATATCGGGTATGTGATTCATGCTTCTTATAACTTTTGTTTTTATTTCTTGACTACGTCACTCAGAACAAGATTAATTCTTCTCTGATGTTGTCTTGAGGTCTTACAGTCTTCCTCAAGCATAATGCGATGCATGCAGATATAAGACTTTTTCCTTTTTGATCTGAGATGTTATAACCTAGAGTAGTTGGGTATTTTCTTAGGACATGTAATTACTTTTCTGTTTCTATCTGTTCTAAATCTGCATTGACTATAACGGGTCGTTCAAGTTTTGTGTCTAGGAATTCATACCTTATATCTTTGGGTAGTATTTTAAGTTCTACATATGCTTTCTTTGGGAAAGGCGTAGGGTCAGGATTTAGTGCGAGACATTCACTTAGATTGTCATCCTGGTATTCATCACACCAATTATTATCTTCAAAGATAGGAGGTATTGAAATTTTCAAAAGTTTGGAATATGTACTTTGTTGTTTCTCCATTTCTTTAATGCATTCATCAATGAAATCTAAGAAACAACATGAATCATCTATAGCAGGTGCCTTGAAGAATTGTGAGAGAATAAATTCGACCTTCTCTTCACCAACCTCAAAAGTTGCTTTTCCCTTTTTTACATCTAAAATGGCTCCGACAGTGGCTAGGAATGGTCTTCCTAATATAATAGGGATGCTGGAATCATCCTTAATGCCTGTAATTATGAAATCAGTAGGAATATAGAATTGTCCTATACGTACTAGATCATTTTCTAGCATACCTAAAGGAAATTTCACTGAACAATCAGCTAGTTGCACAAAGATTCTTGTTGGTCTCAATTTTCCCATGTTGAGCCTTTTGCAAATTGATAAGGGAATTAAGCTAATACTGGCTCCTAAGTCACATAGAGCTTTGTCTATGACAAAAATTTCCGATTATGCAAGGTTTGAAAAAACTACCAAGGTCTTTTAGCTTAGGAGGCATGTTATTTTGGATTATAGCACTACACTCTACAGTAAGCATAATAGTTTCGTTGTCCTCGAAATTTTTCTTATTGGATAAGATTTCTTTAATGAACTTAGCATAAGAGGGAATTTGTGTGATAGCTTATGTGAAAGGTATTGTGATATTCAATTGTTTCAGAAGTTCAACAAATTTCTTAAACAACCCTACACTTTTAGACTTAGCTAATCGTTAAGGATACAATATAGGTGGTTTGTATAGTGGCAGAGGCACATAAGGTTTTTCTTTATCTTCGACCTCTTCGCTTTTATCTTCCTTCTCATCTTCTTTATGTTTGTCTTCCTTTTTAGTTGGGTTACCAATATTCTGATACATGGCTGGATTTTTGGTTCTTGGATCAGTTGGTCCATCTAATTCTGTCCCACTCTTAAGTATTATAGCATTTGGATGACTTTTTAGATTCAGTTGTGGTTTTCCAGGGTAAGTGCTAGCTAGAGCAGCGATAGCCTCTTGCTGTTAACCCACTTGAGAGATTTGTGTTTCTAGCATTTTTTTATGAGTGGCTAGGGCATCAAACTTGTTTGACAGTTTCTTGAGTTGTTCGCTAATGTGTATGTTTTGCTTTAGAAAATCCTTGTTTTGTTGAACTTGAGTGGCTACAAAATTTTCTATCAAATTTTCTATGTTGGATTTTCGAAAACATTTGGAACAATTGGGGCAATTTTATGATATCCTGGCAGTGTAGCAAGAGCTTGGCAAGGTGCATATAATGCATTCTTTATTTGTACGAAAAGTTTGGATGGTTCTTCCAAGAAGAGTTATAGGTATTACCATAAGGGTTCTCTTGAGCATAATTTACTTGATCAGCTGGTACTCCTGTAAAAAATGGACATTCGGGGGAAGCATGTGTGTGAAGTCCGTATAAATTATAGATTAGAGCTACTGCAGCCACGGTGGCTGCGGGTGTTGTGGTCAAGCTTTCTATCTTTTGGGTAAGGGCTTCTACCATTAACTTGGTATAAACTACATACTTCGTACATACCGCCTTTCATTTGAGGTTTCTCCATAACGATTCTATCGCTACCCCATTGATAATGATTTTGAGCCATACTTTCGATAAGATGATAAGTGTCATGGTAATGTTTTTCCATCAGTGCGCTACCAGCTGCAATGTCTATTGTCAATCTTGTATTATACAAGAGACCATTGTAAAAGGTGTGGATAATCAGCCACTCTTCTAGATCGTGATGTGGACAAAGTCGCAACATGTATTTGTATCTTTCCCATGCTTTAAAAATAGATTCACTTTCCTTTTGTTTTAAACCATTGATATTGGCTCTTAGCATAACCGTCTTACTTGGCAGAAAATATCGCGCTAGGAAAACGTTCTTCAAGTTGTCCCATGTGGTAACAAAGTTGGATGGAAGAGATTGGAGCCAAGATATAGCTCTATCTCTTAATGAGAAACGAAAAAGACGTAGCCATATCGCTTTGGGGCTGACACCATTTGGTTTTACTGTGTTTTCTTACTGCATAAACACCATTAAATGTAAGTTCGGGTCATCTGTAGGACTTCCTGAAAACTTGTTATGTTGGGCAACTTATAGCAAAGAAGGTTTCAACTTGAAATCATTTCGGTTGATAGCGGTGGCGACAATGCTGTTGTAAGGTTCTTCCTGTGATGGGATAACATAATCCTTGAGAGGACGATTTTGGGGTCCTTCATCCATTCTTGGTTCAGGTTCGAATAGAGAAAAGTTGGGATGATTGTATTTGGGAAGATTGGACCTAATTTGGTAATCTCTGATTCAGCGTCTTATACTAACAAAATGCTCGATCTCGTCGATTGGTTGCTCTAATTCTTCGCCTTGAGAGCGAGTGCTTGGCATACAATTAACAAATTAAGAGTAATAATATTATTGCCTTAGTCTATACCGCGTAACAATGGAATCACAATATTGACTAAATCAGTCCCCGACAACAATGCCAAAAACTTGATTACGACTTTAAGAGTCTATCGGATTTATTGACTGCAAGTGTACACTCTAATCACGTAGTTTTAAAAGATATTGAACCCACAGATACTGATAATCAAACTAATTCTATCTAATGTTACTATGTAAATGTAAGGCTGATGATTAATCTTGGGTTTTGGGAAAAACGAGAAATAAATTCAAATTTAATAAAATGTTCAATTATGGGACACCGAGATGCAACTCGTCAAACTTCAGGGATTCGATAAATTTTTGGCATGGTTTTAAAAGTAAAATACTTCTCAGTAGAAAATACTGACTAAAAAGTCTTTATCTCACACTCTCGTGTTATTGATTCTGACTATACTCCTAGACCAAAATGCTTTGCTCTCGCTGTCTCATTTGAAATTCAAAAGTACTTTTTGAAAACCAGTAAAATCTAATCAATACTAAAGTGCTCTCAATGTGTTTAGAATTAATATATAAATTCTCCTATCCGGTTAAAATCTTAAACTCTCGCTTTATTGACCATATCCTTTGTTTGATTTTTACTCTCGTACAAAACTATTTTAATTAGAATTAGAAACTAGACCAGAAAAATAGTTTGTAAATATTTACGCCAATAAATTGCTGAATCCCGTCCATGAGACTACTTTTACATACCAGTATCAAGGGATTTATACGGACATAGTTTCGAATATAAACATGCTATAATAGTAGTTAAACATACAACTAAACTTGATTTCTAAGAACAAAGATAATAAAAACTAAATTGAAACCTAGAAGTAAAAACTGAATGGAATAACTGGAATTGATAAACTGGAACTACAAGTATAAAATCCTCCACAGATGCCGACAAGATTTTCTATTTCAAAATATAAAATGAATATGAAAAATAAACTTAAGACTAGAGTTGTGATAGTCCCCCGATGTGGAAGGCTATCACCTTCAATGGTGAGTTTTCAACTTAAAAATCTAACAATAATAATACTTTGCTTCAAGGCGAAAAATAGTGGAGACTTTTCAACTATGAAGAACTGACTTTTTATAACCCTCTGCTAGATTCGCGTAACGTACAGGGAGAAAAATACGGGACTCGTTGCTTCATGGAGAAATGTCTGGAAAACTCAGCTCGTGGAGAAATATCAAGGACTAGTTGCTTCATGGATTACTGACATGGAGAAGGCCACAAAAATACAATACGTGGTTGCCATATTTGAGTTTTGACGAGGGCGACGCTTCTTGGCCATGTGTGGCGAGTGCTACACCATCTGTGGCAAGGGCCACATGTTTTAAATGTGTTTTTCCTCCACTTTTTTTCATAATTTGTTCAATTCTTCTCAGTGTCTTGGCCATTTCCTTCTCTTTTACTCATGGAATCTTTGTGTTAGCTTGTACTTGAAATGAAATAGAAATACCGACATAAAATGACATAAATAAACGAAAGCAGTAATAAAAATCATGCGAGTCTGTGATACGGTGGGAGAACTGACTAGTGTTTTGCGTTCGTATTCGCAAATGTTTCGGTTGAGCAAGAGTCGCCACCGACTTTTTATTTTATCCTAAGGAAAGGTTAAAAAGCACAGCAAAAAACCTTTTGAGATGTTTTCTTGGGTTCGGGGAGTAGATTATAGAAAGGGAAGGTATTAGCACCCTTTCTATCCATGGTTATCCATGGGCTCTTAGTTACTTGCTTAGATCACTTGCCTTTTGTTTTCAATTGTTTTAAAAGGTGCTTGAGTGTGTGGGTTTTGAAAATGTTTTGAAAAGAGGCCAATGTGGTGGCAACCTTTGTAATGATCCATGTGGGGATGTATACAAAGATGTACATCTTTTGAAAAGGTTTTCATTTGTTTTTTGAAAGTTGTTTTGAAAGTGTAGTGATGTGTGGTTTGAAAAATAGGCAAGTGTTTTGTTTTGCAAGTTTGATTCAAGTAACTAAGAGGTTATCTACTCCTAAATTTCTCAAAAGATTATTGCTACGTTTTAACCCTTTTAACAAGTTTGTTCCACCATTGTATTTGGTGGACAACCCTGGTGTTAGGATGTGAAAGGGACAGGCGCGGGTCATCGTTTAGACCATAATTGCAATGGTGCCAAGTATCTTTGGGCATTTTCTTTAAGGGACTTGATCATTTGTCTTGGAAGTATTTTTGAAAATGTTATCGAGGGACTATGATCATTCAATTGGTTGTTTTGCCCAAAGAGACTTAACATGCAATATGGCCCACTTTTGAAAGGCAACAAGTGGAGTACCCTAGGGGTGCAAGTGTGAAATGTGTTGTCCATTTTCATGCTCATTCATCTTGTATTAGGTCAAACTATTTTTTATCGTTTTTGGCATGCAAACCCTAATTCTAACATGGCATAATTAGAAAGCGTATAAAGTGCGAAATTTAAATTCCTACGCTATTACAACATAATAATATAGGGAGGGGGGGTACAAATTTACAAATGGGGGATATTTAGACAAGAATTTAAACCTAAATTATTACATCATTTTTGAATATTTGCAAGGTAAATAAATTGCATAATTAAATGGAAATGAAGTAAATATGCAAAAATGCAAAAAGAAAGTTTTTATATGTATGAAAAAAGTATGGTTTATGTAAAATAAAATAAGAAAAATAAAAAGGTATTATTTTGAGTATTTTCAACTTTTAGGGCAAAAACCCTAATTTTAATCAAGATGTTTATTAATTAATTAATTCACATAATATTCATTATACAAAAATAAAATAAAACATGGTATATTTGTAAAAAAGGCATTTTTTAGTATTAAATGTTAAAAAATAAAATATGTACATTTTTTGGTATTTTTACTCTAAGTATATTAATATATATATATATATATATATATATATATATATATATATATATATATATATATATATATATATATATATATATATATATATATATATATATATATATATATATATATATATATATATATATATATATATATATATATATATATATATATATATATATATATATATATATATATATATATATATATATATATATATATATATATATATATATATATATATATATATATATATATATATATATATATATATATATATATATATATATATATATATATATATATATATATATATATATATATATATATATATATATATATATATATATATATATATATATA